>CM067583.1:6614944-7214944 GCA_034336665.1 Luscinia megarhynchos | reverse complement strand
TGGACAGCACAGTCCCACTCTGGCTTTGGGAATGGAATGAGCACACACCAGCCATGCTTTGGGCTCACCCACCCCTCTAGAGAAGAGTTTGCCCTGAAAGACATCACTCCCCACCCTCAGCACCCCCCAGCAAAAATCCAGCTACATGTGATTGCTCTGGTGGCAGAAGAAAAAACATTTCAGAAGCCCTTTGACACTAAAAATACATTCTTCCTCCTCCTCAGACTTCTCCTTTACCAGAAAGATTTCTCTCTCTGTGCCATTTCCCAGTCTCACAGAGCTCCCCAAGGGCCAGAGGGCTCTCACTGCAGCACCCACTCACAACTCTGCCAGCAGCTCCTGCCCTGGCTGTTCCTCCCTGCACATCATTTATTTATCCCTCTTCTCCTCCCAAGCTTTATTGATTGCTGCTGCTCAGGCTCTGTGCTCCCTGCACAGAGTGAGGACAGACACCAGCAGCACACGGTTCTGTCACTGCAGGGACCCACAGAGCAAACCTGGAGACCTGAACAGACCCCTCAGATTGCCAAATTACAAAAACCCAGACAACAAACCCCTCCAAACCTCTTTTTTTTTTTTCACTGCTGAATCAGAACCATCAAAAGCCCTCAGGCATTTGAAATGTGCATCCCTTCTCTTGGCAAAATACAAACACAGGCATCTGATCTCATTCACCAGCATGGCTGAGCTCCTGTCCCCCATGGCTCTCATCTTTACTGAGCCTTTGACTCCCTTTTCTCTGGTAATGGGCACAGCAGAATGTTTGGTGATAACAGATTTGTCTCAGGCACTGGGAATTGCTCACTCCCCAGCATCAGAGCATTTTCCCTACTCCTCTTCCTGAGCCTCTCTGGTGGGGTTCCAGCTGACCACAGGAGGAAAGGCAGCCAAACATCTACTCAACTTACAAATGACCAAAAATAGCACATGAAATCCTGCTAAGTTGCAAAAAAGTAAAGATGACAACTCCCAACAAACTTGCACAGGGGAGAGCTGACAGGGCAAAGTCCCTTCAGTGCCCTTCAGCCACTTGGGACAGCAGGGACCAGCCACAGCACAGTCAAACCTTGATTAATTTTTGATCACCGTGGTGTTTCCAGCTCATCACCAGATGGTTGTGCCTGTTACCTTGGCTGTGCTTTGGAGACCTTGCAGGCACAAGCTGCTGCTGGCAAACACATGTCCTGCCCTCGTGTGAATTAGCAAAGACAGGGAGCCCAGCAAAGTGTCCAGGGGAAAGTTGCTTTCTTCCCCTGGCAGCTGCAGGAGACTCTGAATTGTCCAGCAGTGCTCCCCACTCGCTGCCTTGGGATCAGTCTCACAGCAGGAAATTAAAACCAGCCACACTGCTTCTCTTGTGTCACAGAAAATAGAGGAAGAAGCCATAAAAAACCCCAGGCAGCAGCATAACTGATTCTGAATACAATGTTTTTCTCTGCTCTGAATGCAAATTCCCCCAAAATTTCCCTGAAACCTTCCATTACAGAGAGGCAACCGAGCTCTAATATTAAAAGTTTAGGCTGGTACCTGTTTATTTACCTCAGTTAAGATTGTGTTAGATCTTATCCTGGCTGAGTGAATCACCCTCCACTGCACAAGTGCAGCTGGCTCTCCCCAGGAAAGGAGCACAGCAGCAGCTCTGCAGGTTGAAAAGGGGCTTCTCCAGCACTGCCTTTTCCCTCCCCTGTTTGGCTGGGAGCCTCAACTGGAGGGAAATTTCTGGTGGGAGGACTAAGAAGAGCCAAGTGAGAGGCTGTTTCCTCTAACAGACAAGACAGTTGTAGCTTCTGTGCTGTCTGTGTGCATCACAGTTTTACAAAACCCAAAAAGATTTGCTTAGGTAACGCAGAAAAACCTCTCTGCAAGAGCTGACAGAGCAAGGAGGGGATTCCTGCTAAATTCTGGTGCTGGGAAGACTCTTGGTGGGAAACAGAACTAGGAGGGCAGCAAGCCTTGGAATTACTCTGGAAGACGTGAATGGGTGTCACCATGAAATCACCAACAACCAAGTGACATTTAGCACACAGTAGAGACTCACTGTCAAATCTCATTAACTGCATCCTTGTGTCACAGCAGACAGCTCTGCCCACAGATCAGAGACCACAGCATTACAGTGCAAAAATCATTCATGAGCCTGCTGGTGGCTCTGGAAGGAATGAAAGAGAAAAAGGAATCCTAATGGAAATTTATACCCATCATTTAGAAACCTGGACTAACCAACATTCTATCCAGTCCCTTTACAGGCATCAATTCCTACAGGGGAAAAGCCAGGCAAACCCTCCTCAGCAAACACTTGTACAAGCCATGCTCAGCTCTCTGTGCATCACTGGCCATTCCTGGCACCACTGGGCACTGCTGAAAAGCCACCAAAGTGTCACCCAACGTGCAGGAGTCTCTGGTGGAAGCAGCTTCAGCAAGGGGATGCCCCCTCCCTCCTTGTCCTGCTCCAATGTGCATGCAAAGCTCATTCATTATTTTCCATCTCTCCCCAGCCACTGATTAAAGGGGCATCTTACCCAATTCCCATCCCCAGTGAAGTCCTGGCTTTCTCTGCTTTGGCAGCTGTTTTGCCTTCTCCTCCCAGCCCATTTCCCTGCTGTTGTCTGGCTAATTATTTTTACAAGGCTCAATAATTGATGCAATCTTCCCCATTTTTCATCTCCTTCAGCAGGGACTCCTGCAGCAGCTGTGCTGTGCTGGTGCCCACCCACCCCCTGCCAGTGCCAGGGCAGGGCTGAGCGACCCAATCCTCTGTTTACCTCCCCCTGGGCTCAGCCATCATCAGCTTTGGAAGTCACTTAGCAACGTGCCAGCAAACCACAGCTCTGATGTCAGCAGCAGAAACACTCAATGGTCTCATCCCTGAGCCAAAGCACCCGGGGCCATGGAGCTCCAGTCCTCAAAAACTGCTGCTTCCAGAGAATTTATCTTTGACCTGCTGGCAGATAAGCAGCAGCACAGTGATGTCAGATTAAAAATCATATCCCATTCCTCAGTAATCACTGGAGCACATGCAGCACTCAACGAGAGCACAGCTCAGACACTAAAGTGACACAGGCTCTGTGGCAGAGCAGCTCCCTCAACCCTTCCAGTAATTCACCTATGAAGATGACTTACAGATTTTAAACAGCTTTATTCACATCCTGCCATTTACTTATGGTCAGTGGGGAGAAAACATGGCAGTAAAAAGTACAGAAATTACACTGACAGTTCTTAATGCAAGTTTTTGGTTTTTTAAGAACGCTGTCAGGCCCCTAAAAACAGAAGTCACAGCTCTTGAGAATTTTCAGTTCTTTGTGAATTTTCAGATAATAATTGACCCTGGCTCTAAGTTTGGGAACCACTTCTCTGAGAGTTCACTCTTGTCCAGCTGTGTCCAGGGTCATGGAAAGGGGGGGCAGCTCCTCTCTGGTGCATTTCAAACCAGATCCTTCCTCATTTCACACACTTGAGCAAACCTAGAATGCATCGTGGCTTCCAAAGCACAAAACCCCAGATTCTGCAGGAATTCTGGTGGTGATTCAACATTCAGCATTTTTCTGACATTGGGTGCCTCTGACTGATTATCACAAGACTCCTAAGAGATGGACAGATCCTAGATTTGTCCATTCAAGAGCAGCTGAGGAAAACAACTCAAGGAGGAAGATGAATGGGCAGTTCTGCTGCTGCACAGCCCTGAGCAGGACGTTTTTGGGGAGCACACAGACACTACAGCAGCCCCTCCCCAGAGAGGCACCTCTGTGGGACAGGAGCACACCTGGGGACACAAACACACGCTGCCTTTTCCAGAGCCTGCACCCAGAGCTGCTGCAGGTGTTTCCAGGGGTTCCTTCCACACCACCAGCCCTGTCCTGCTCTCTTGCAGCTTGTTGTTTCTGAGAGCAGTGGTGTGAAAAAACAGGAAGCCATGCAGAGAAAAGAGAGAATACAGATTGAGGCATGAAACTGCAGTAGCCTCAGCTCCCCCAGCACTCACCCCACCCCCTCTTCCCTTCCCACCCCCTCACCACAGGCCACATTCTCTATGAGAAGTGCTCTTGACGGGAAACTGGAGAGCCTGAGCAGAGGGGAAACCCAGCAGCACGGAGGGAACTGCAGCTCCCTGGGCTCTGCTGGCCACAGAGCACCAGGAGCAGCTCAAATCAGACTCTGCTCCACAGGTGCATCCTTTTTAGGCTTCAAGGAAAAGTTTGTAGCTCCCTTATCCTCAAAAGTTTAGATTTGCTGCTTCAAAGATCCACTGAGGACCATTCTGCAGGCTCTTTGAGCTTTATCTATGATTTGCTGCAATCCAAAGATGTGTTTGCATCATTCTGTGCCCATGTAATTGTTTAAGGAATAAAGATTCCAAGTCACATCTCTCTACTGAAGAAAGCCAGCAGATCCTCATCTACAGCTCTCTATTCACAGCCCTCCCAACTCACCCTGCAGTGGCAAATTGAGACAATTTTTTTGTTTTGCAGGACTCTTCATTGCTCACACCCTTATCTCTTCAGTCTCCAACACAAGGCTGAGAGATTAAAAGGGTGGAGATGAAGAAACAACAAGAAGTTTGGGTAGAAGCACTGGCAGGGGACAGAAGGGCCAAGCAAACCTCCAAAACCACACCAGCACCCCGGTTCTGAGGCAGAGAAAATATTCCCAGCTTCATCCTGCACATAACCAGGGCTGTGCTTGTGTTAACCAACTATCTGGAGAGAAGAGGAAAGGAGGAATGTCCGGGCAATCCTGGTGTTGCTGAAAGTCAGGAAAAACCCAAACACCACACACAGCTTGGCCAGTGCTTCTGGAGACCAGCACTCCAAAATCAAAGTGGCTGCAGGTGGGATGAGCATTTCCAAGGGTGACAGGGCACGAGGTGAGGGCACAAATGACCTGGCATGAGCCAGTGACAGGTAAAGGCATTCACACATGGAACCATCAGCAGGGCACCAGGCACCTGCTTGGATTTGGTCAGTCAGAAATCTTTTACATCTGTACTAACCCAGCAGCATGCAAATAGTGTCCTGCTTTTTTACATAACATGTAAAACCATCGTTAATCACTAAAACCAAGAGTAAGGACAGGCATGAGGCCACACAGAGAAGAATTAGACACTGATACCTACTGGTGGGAAAGGGGAATGCTGAATTTCCTTCATCCTGCCCAAAGCCTCTGTGCTGTTCACTAGGGTATGTGCTGGGCTGGGGTTTATTTATAAAACCTGTTAGAATGTTGACCCAAGGCTATAACTTGGAGAAAAATAAGCAGAGGTCAGGTTTTCTAAATGCAGTGTCAAACCCCAGAGGGAAGATCACCAGCAGGACCCTTGGCTTTCAGAGGGAGGCAGAAGTCAGGAGGAGCCCCAGGACTCCTGAGGTGCCGAGGAAACCGTGCAGAGCCTGAGCCATCCCTGGTCTGAGCACAGCCCACGCTGCTGCTCCAGCTTCTGCCCCAGCCACAGCAGCAAAGCAGGGTCTGCAGGAGCCTGAGGGGCTCCCAGCTCCTCTCTGCTGGCAGAGCCTTCCCTTGGATTTTTGTGTCTTTTTAAATCACTGGTGAAGAAAGATGCTCCTACAAGTGGTGGTTCAGATCAGGGCCTTTATCTGAAGGCTCTGAATCATTCTTTGTGAGACCATCCCTGCTGACAATTGAAGGAGAAGGCAGACAGACAGAAGTGGTGATTAACTCTTGCATCAGAACACCCATGTGAGAGACTGTAAGAGGCTCATTTTCCAATCCTGCTCGAACAAAAAGCCACGGCGGCAATCGGAGGAGGAAGAACACGCAGCCTGCGACCCAAAGGCTCGGCCCACAGGTAACCCAGCCGTGGCCATCCCCACAGCTCTTGTCAGGAGAGTCACAAACCCTCCCACCCAAGGAAAATGCTGCACGCCCAGCAGGCCGGGGAGGAGGGGTGAGCAGGAGGAACCCGCAGGATTCCCTCGCCTAGAGCTCCCTGCAGCCAAAGGATGGATCCCCATCCCCATCCCCATCCCCATCCCCATCCCATCCCCATCCCCGTCCCCGTCCCCGTCCCCATCCCCCATCCCCATCCCCCATCCCCATCCCCATCCCCATCCCCATCCCCATCCCCATCCCCATCCCCATCCCCATCCCCATCCCCATCCCCATCCCCCATCCCTTCCCCCATCCCCATCCCCTGTCCCCATCCCCATCCCTTCCCCCATCCCCATCCCCATCCCCATCCCCATCCCCATCCCCGTCCCCCATCCCCATCCCCATCCCATCCCCATCCCCATCCCTTCCCCCATCCCCATCCCCATCCCCATCCCCATCCCCATCCCCGTCCCCTCGCCCCCGTCCCCATCCCCATCGCTTTCCCACCCCTTGGGATCAGCTCACACTGAACACGGCCGGGCTCGAGCTCCCCAGGGCAGCTGCAGGTCCTGCAGGGTGATGGAGAAGCTGCTCCACTACAGAAACACGGATTTTACCAGTGTCATATCTGTGCAAGCACTGCAAGTCATTAAATCCTTCCAAATACACTTGTGTGTACAGAATTAGTAGTGAGCTGTTGCCAGTCATTTAATTAAAATGTCCTCCTTTTAAAAAGTGTTGATTTGATCAGCTTATACCACCCCTGCCCCTAATTTACATTACAAAATAAAAACATAAATTTAGGATCATACAATAATACATAAGCACTCTCAGCCATGATTTCATGAAGAAAAAAACCCCACTTAAGTGCCCAATGAACACAGAAGTACGGTGTGCATATAACTGGACCACTCACACTAAGGTGAAAACTTATCTGATTTTATTTTTTAAAGAAAAATATTCCTCTTTAAATGCAAAGCATGAACTGAAAACCTCTGAGGAACAGCTTCTCCTTCCTCGGAGCATGTTTAACTAAACTGTACAGTGATAGAGCTCCCCAAAGAAGTACACACACAGAACATACAATCTTTCTTTCACAGGAAATAACGTTTAGGACTTGAAATTATCCTCCTCACCCTCTCTAGATACCCATTCAATCAAAAAATACTCTGTGTCTTACTCCCACCCCACAAGACAGTGATGATAATTTCTGGACGCAACACATATTAAAAAAAAAAAAAAAAGAAAACAAAACAAAAAGAAGTATGGGCCAAATTGGCCCATTCTTGCCTTTTAACAAATGTCTGTGAGAGGTTAAGACCATCGTTATATCCAGGAATGGTGCTTGGAAAAAAAAAATTATAGCAGCATCCACAGGCAACAGAAGCCCTCCAGTCCAGCTGCCCTGTTAGAAGGAGCCCAGCCAGTCCAGCAGTGATTTACAGATGCTCCCAGCACCCAGAAGAGGGAGTGGGAATCAAACATTCACAGAAAACAGAAACTCATTCTACCCATTCCCTCTATCCCATCAAATAGATATGTGCAGAATATTTGTCACACCTGCCAAACTCCTCAGACTCCAGAACTGGAACTGACTCCAAAATACAAATTCCTTCTGATTTGGAACAGCAAAATCATATAAAGTATCTGCAAGGTCTCAGAACATGCCTAACAAGCCCATATCCAAAGAAAAAGTACCTGGACATTTTCAATGAAAAGTAGGAAATGGAAAGGGTCTGGAAATAAAGCTCATTTATACTCCATCTGACCATTAATTGTTGGTATTATTAAGTCATGTTCAAATTTCATCAGGCCATTTTGTAAAGAGCTTTTCCACTCCATACACTCTAATAGTTTCTACAGTAGGAAAAATATTAGAAAAATAAAATCTCCCCCCCACCCCGAACAACACCAATATGAAGATCAACACCACAAGACACAGAGATTTTTACAGGGGGACCAGATGAACTTCTGCTTCCTCCAAACGAGCTTAGTCCAGAAAAGAGCAGCATGACAGACACAGTATCTACGAGCTAGATTAAGGCCAACAATATAAAGACAAACATGGGCTCAGATCTGAAATGAAGAAACCTTCCAAATGTTTCTGTACATCTGCATGCACACACACACACACACACAGACACACACACACTCTCACACTCGTGTATTCCTCAGCAAAGGCTTCACAACCGTGAGAGCACCATGGGAGAGAGTTCTAGCACCAGAATGAAAAACTTCCCTCTGCAGTAATAAACCCCAAAGTCTCTCTATTGCTTTGGACAAGGTCACTGAAGCCCTGCCAAGAAGAGTTTGTGAGCAGCCACGGAAGTGCAGTGCCAGGTTAAGTGTTCCTGCCCTGGAATGCAGGTGGGGAGGGGGCAGTGGAGATGCTGCAGGTGGCTGGGGAGGAGGACAAGGCTGGCATTGCCATCTGGTGAGTGTGGTGGTAAAACAGGCGGGCTGGGAGGTCAGAGAGGGACCTTTGCATACGTGGAGTCAGTGCACATCTGCTGGGTGAGAAGGACAAGCAAAGCCACAGCATTTTCTGGCAGCTTGTCTCTGCAGGAGGCCTCTAGGCAGGACAAGGATCCATGGATGGGATGTCACACACTGTACCAGAACACCATGAAACTCAGAGAGCAGAGGTTCAAAGAGAAGCCTGGCAGCTGCTCTGCCATCATCCTGCCTGTACACATGCAGGGGTGCAAAGTCTATAAAAGGGACAAAAATCTCTACAACAAGGTTATGGGCTGGTTTGGCTACAAGGAACAGTTCATGCAAGTTACAATAGAATTCATCATCAATCTGCAGCACATCTCTTTGCTGCAGGTCTTTCCTGGCTCTGGGCCCCTGTCCAGGAGGTGCTGGCTGTGCAGCCCTTCCCAGCTCTCTGAGAAGCCCAAGGGAGGTGCAGAGTCAGGAGTGACCTTTCCTCAGCCCCTTGGAGCTGCACAAGTGTGTGCAGTCTGCTCCTCCTGCCAAGCACAGCAGGGACCAGTCTCACCCACAGCTGGAACTGGGCACCTAAAACCAAGCAGGGACACTTGGGAAACAGAGTTTTTCAGTGCTTGAATCAGCTGCAGTAAAGCTGATCAGAGTCTGGCCAGGGCTCCCATGAGCTACCAAGTGAGGCTGGGATAGGAACTCAAAACATGCAAGGAAAAAACGAAGTGAAAGGAAGGGTGATCATCACTGTGAGGTGAGACCCTCAGGCTCAGAGCAGAGAATGGTCAGCAGCAGACACACTCTGTTCTGGGCACATGCAAGAACACAGGAGAGGAAACAGCAGCAAGGGAGGGAAAGACAAAGGAAGCACCATTCAGAATGCAAACACAGGGCAGTGGGAGTGAAATTTGAGGTAAAGGAGCCCAAAGGAAGAGACAACAAAAAAACTCAATAGATCCGAGTCCTGCTTCAGGAAGTACACAGCTAATGCCAGTCAACTCTCTTCTCACCAGGTATTTTTGACACACTGGTAAATCTTCCCTCTGCACTTGGTTTTTGGGAATCAAAACATCAAGATCAGGATTTCTTTTTTTTTTTCCCTAAGATGCACTAAATGATTCAGAGTGTTCAGCACAATACTCTAAATGGCCCCTGAATTCTAAGCAATGCTGAAGACTCACCCCAAAGCAGGAACACCCAAATTACAAACTGCTTTTGAAACTCTACTACTTTCCTTGGGCTAGAAAAGAAGAATCTATCCAGAAGGCTGAGTTGTCCAGAAGCAGGTTTGGCATTTCTCACTGAGAGCACCAGGGCATTTTACTAAGCAAGAAATATCTGAAACAGTTACTTAGTAAATCTCAACATCAGGTTGAGTTGTCAGGTTTCTGGATAGATGTATACAATCAGACAGCTCCTCACCACCTCTAACAAACAGGTTTGTGCGATTTACAGCAGGAACAGGCTCTGGCACTCACTGCTTCAGTGAGAACTCCAGCACAGCTGGGAGCTGAAGCCCTTTGACTCTGGTGCAAATCACACCGGGATCCTTTCTTTTCACCCACTTCAGAGTAACACAGGCAATGCCTCCTGGGCAGAGCAAAGCAGGGGCTTCCAGGCTGTGCTGCAGCCAGCACAGAGTGTCTGTCTGGGGCTGTGCAGCCCTGCAGTCACAGAGCTGGCTGGACACTGGCACACACAGGGGCTGAGAACCAGCACGGCCAGAATGGAATTGGTGGAAGTGGCCTCAGGGCCAGGTCCAGCTGGAAGCACAAGGACATCTAAAGATGCAAGAACATGACAGAGCAGCCAAGGTCACCCATGTGCTTAGGCAAGCTTAAGGCAACTAAAGAAAGTTCACTGACAATTCAGAGGAGAATGTCAAAGAGAAGAGGAAGCACTGAGCAGAGGCTGGGGATGCTGTGACAGTAGCCAAAGCCCAGCACCAGCTACTAATCCATCCCTCTTCTTCAGCTCATTTGTTCTAATTCTCCCCATTTTACCAGCACCATCAGCACGAGGTCAATATGTCAGAAAGAAGAAGTGGGGGGAGGTTCCTAAAAACGCAGCTCACACATTTTCAGGCTTGTGTCTCAGGTCAGTTCTTTTGAAAGTGTGTAGCCGTTGGACTGGCCTCCCACTTTGAGCTGGAGCTGAGAATTCTGCCTGCCATCTCCAGGGACAGTCCTGGGATATGTTCTACCTGGAAGTGATGGCAGCAGCTGCCCAGGTTCCTTTTCATGCCAGTTGAGTGTACAGTAGTTTTTTAAAAAACAGCATGCACCAGTGGCATGGCCATTGGCCATGAAGCCATGGTTGAGTTCTTGTCTCCTCATGACCAGGTGGAACCAGGGGAAGGGAAGTGCTGGCCCAGATCAGCGCAGGCTCCTGTAGACATAGGCTGATGTGAAGACAGCATTGAGAGTCAGGCTGATGGCGAGCAGGCCCCGGAGAGCAGAGGTACCACAGCGACCTTGCAGGACAGAACACGGGGAAAAAGGGAATGGTAGAAAGAGATGTTAAAGAACCATAGGTAAAAGTGAACAGATGTTGTACTGCTTCTCCCTGCCCAGTGTTTCAGCACAAGCAGAAATTGCTGAAGCACTTTTCCTGTCAGGAAAGACTCCACTGCCCTCTTTTGGTTCTATTTTCATCTCATCTCATGCTCTTGAAACCTGCATCCCCACACCTCTTCTTCTGTCTCAGTTTAGCATTCGGTCAGTGTTCTTGAGACAGTCCAAATAACAGGAATAGCTTTGTGAAGATCTTAGAATAGCAGGCAGAAGGTCCATTTTGCAACTACTTATTTATTTGATTTGCAGGAAAGATCTCAGTTACCCTCACAGAAACACTCCCACATGCACGAAGCAGTCAGCAGTCTTGCACTCACCTCTCCAGCCTGCCAAATCTTCCCCTTTGGTAGTTGTGTCTACCACACAGGTAGATGAGTGTGACGAGTGATCCTCCTTTTTGATGGAATTATCACTGCAAATGCTCCCCCCTTCCACAGCAGATCTCATATCTGCAAGGAGAAAAAGGTAAGAAAGTTCACACCTGAGTTTCTCCTGAAGGTTTCCCACCTGTGCTTTGCAAGCCAGCCCCTGCCAGGGGCGCAGCACCGTCAGCTCACCTGGCACTCCCCGCTCCAGGAGGTTTTTCCGGGGAAAGCCGGGCAGCTCGGGGGCCAGGGCGGGGCTGTCGGAGTGGGTGTGCTCCTCGGAGCCGCTGGGGCTCAGCGGGGCCTCGCTCTGCGCCGGGAACAGCAGCAGCTTCTGCCCCTGCAGGTTGAGGCGCGCGGGGCTGATGAGCGGCCGGCGGAGGCGCAGGGAGCCCGAGCTGGAGGTGACCGAGCCGGCCACGGACGGAGCCGGGGACGGGATGCGCGACGGGGCTCGGCTGCCGGCCAGCAGCGAGAAGGGATCTGCAGAGGAAACGGCCCGAGGGCAAAGCCGCCGGGTGATCATCCCCCCCAGGTAATCGATCATCCCCGCCCGGTGATCATCCCCCCCAGGTTATCGATCATCCCCGCCGGGTGATCATCCCCCCCAGGTTATCGATCATCCCCGCCGGGTTATCATGCCCTGCGACAGGCACGGCTCTTTAACAGCACAAGAGAAAGGAATGCGAGTTGCAAATGCCCACCAACATGTTGTACTACAATTCGTTATTTGAGTCCCCACACTGCAAAACACAGAGGAGTTCCACAAGTACTTTGGTAAACTCAGGAGCCAGGTTAGCAGGAGCCTGGTGAGCTTTCTCTTTGCTCAGCTGTGCCCAGCCAGGAGAGCCTGCACAATCCATTCTGCAGGTGAACGAGTTGTACTGGCACCTCCTTTAGGGCTGCTGAGGAAATACATTGGGAGCAGGTTTGCATCACCCAGGGTGTGACTTCCTCTGCAGCAGCACCAAGAGCCCAGGGACCTGTCTGGGTCAGAAGGGCAGCTGACAGGTCAGGGAGGGCAGGGGAGCAGGGCAGACAAACTGCATCTGCTGCACTCTGCTGGGAAAGCTACAAAATAGCTGCCCTGCAAACAGCTGAAGTCTCCTGTTCCAGCAGCTCAACTCAGCTCCTGGCTCCTTGTTCTGTCTCACTGATGTCACCGTGAGCTCTCCCAGGGAGAACATCTAACACAGCACCTGATTTTAATGCCATCCCATTTGTAGCTAGGACTCTCCCTGCAGCATTTCTAGCAGCAAAAAAACCCCATTTTCACTGGAATGCAAGCAGGGAGGAAAGAATTCAACCAGACCACGTGTTCCAACCCACTCAGTGCAAGCCCTGCAAGGTCTGTTGCTCTGGGAGGCCTGGAGCAGTACCTGGTGGAGGGGATTCCTTGGACTGGGATGACTGCGAGGCCGGTCGGCTCCCACTGAACAAGTAGCCAGAATCTAAAAGCAAAAATAAAACAATTTGAACCCAGCTGGCTCAGCTGCTGCCAAGCCCCAAATCCTAGTGCTGCATACTCCTCTGTGCCACAGGAGCAGCCATCCCTGAAAAGGACTATAACAGAACTATAACCATGTGCCAATCCCTCTGGGGCAGTGCCCTGCACTCACCTGGATACCCCCAGCCCCCTGGGCCATTCCCTGCACTCACCTGGATCCCCCCAGCCCCCTGGGCCATTCCCTGCACTCACCTGGATACCCCCCAGCCCCCTGGGCCATTCCCTGCACTCACCTGGATCCCCCAGCCCTTTGGGCCGTTCCCTGCACTCACCTGGATCCCCCCAGCCCTTTGGGCCGTTCCCTGCACTCACCTGGATCCTTCCCAGCCCCCTGGGCCATTTCCTGCACTCACCTGGATACCCCCAGCCCCCTGGGCCATTTCCTGCACTCACCTGGATCCCCCCCAGCCCATTCCCTCCTGGCACCACTGCAGTGCACTCCCTCAGGGCCCTGCACTCACCTGCCCGGGCCAGCGTGGGGATGGTGCCCAGCGAGAGCGCCCTGTTGAGACGGCCGGGAAGAGAGGAGGAGGAGGTTCTGCGTGGGGACCTGAAGAGCTGCTGGTTTGTCAGGTGCAGGAGACTGGGCGGTGTTGGGACAAACAGAGAGGTGGCAGGTGAAGGGAAGGCTGTGCCAGGGCCGCTGGGAAAGACGGTGATGGAGTCCCCAGAGAGGAACCTGCAGAGGACATGCACGACAGACACTCAGCAATGAGCAATCCCAGCAGCTGCCTCTCCTGCTGCACTGCAGAACACTGGTTTTGGTACCAGCCTTGGACCAACTTTTCAGTGCAAGAGAGCTGAACAGTTTACAGGAATGTTCCTACACTTTGGGAAAAGAAGAACTGCACCAAGCTGACCCACAATACAGGCTGGAACAGTTTAGGAATGCCAGGGAAAATACCCTGGATGAGAAAATCAGAATGCTTTATGGAGTCTAGATGTTAAAATGCAGTAATTTTGTATTATTTTTAACAATTGAATGAAAATACATGAAAGAAAGTCAAGAATATGAACCAGAATCTCTGAATGTTCTTCTGTAAGATTTTTTTAGTTAGAAGCAGGTCAATAAATAAATCATGATGAAGAATTGAGTATGAAGGGCATATGTTTTTAAATGGAGATATCTGACTTTGCAGATACAATTTAGCAGATAAAATATTTGGAGGTTTAATCTCATTTCCAATGGAACTAGAGACAGATGACAACATGGTTACGTGGCTTTTCTTCTGTCAGAGGAAAGCCAGGAGTAAATCAGAGGGTGAAGAAAATCTCAGCCTTGCACTGTGGGGTGATTTATGCACGTACCATTCTACCCTGAAGATTGAACAGGTGGTGCAGCAATATTATGCCATGCTAACTCTAGAGTTAAGATTACAATTTAAAGTATTTTATAAACCACTTATCTGCCAGTGGGAGGCAGCCAGCACCAATCCTGACCAGCTCAAGGAGGCTGAACCTGTGAGCCAAGCAGGGTCCTGGTGCAGCCAGGGATGTGCTGGTCTGGCAGCCCCAACAGCCCAACCTCTCCAGGCTCCAAGGGGGTCCTGCTTTGCATCCATGGGGAGTCCTCTAGAGCAGCCCACACACATCTACCCCACCACACACAGAGACAGATGTGCCCAGCTCAGCTTTGTAAGAGGAAATGAATGGGAAAGGGAATTAGAAGTGCAGCTCAGGACTGATATGAACCACAGGAGAAAGAGTGATACCTACCCCTCCCTGTGCCATGGCTGTGGAGGGCCAAAGCAGAGCAACACCTGAGAGCAACATGACTCTTTTGTCCTAACTTTGCACCTTCTGTGTCTTTGGGCTAAAGGATCCAACTTTACACAGCTCCTTGCTGCAGCTTAACTGATAAATTGGCTTTTGGAAGTCTTTCATTTAGTGGGCTGGGAGATATTACAGTCATTTATCATTCATAAGCACAGTCCTGGGACTGGAACTGTTTTGGATCAGGCTTCCACTGCTAACTCCAGCTACTGCAGCCACATCCTCAGGGCAGTGAAGAATCATTTGTCTTGAACCATCCAGAAAACTAATTTTTCTGATTAGCAAAGAGAAGCTAAAGAATTTTAAGTAAAGCTTATTAATGCCTTAGGACTGAATTCTGACCAAAGTACGTCATAAACATTGATCTGTTCTGAACAAACTCCTGCTAAGTGTGCAAAATCCTGCTCCTGTTCTCTGCACTCTTTAGTGTTTGCCACTGCCATGTCAATGCTGCTAAAAGCTCTCATGGGAATGTGCTTCATGCCTGAGAATGGACAGCTGAACTAAAACTTCTTCCAGAAGCAGATGAAAAAAGGTGAGGAGATCAAGAGGATCATAAGGCAGGAAGCAACCACGTCACAGCCCCAGGATGGAGCACTGCAGCTGTGTCTTTGCTCCAAGCCATTTGTCACCTGGTAATAGTGGCTCTGGCAAAAGCAAAAAAAGTAACATAAAAAAAAGAACGAAAAAAAAAAGGCTCTGGAGTCAGATAGTTTGTGGAAATAGTCAAGGCCCGGAAGCCGTTTATTTCAGAACTTGATATTGTGAACATCAAAAATTGGGAATCTTAATTAGTGTTTACAATGATCACAATGTTACTAGACAGTTGGGCACAACTCTGCTACACAGATACTTTAAAAATAAATAAAGAGAAGGTTAAAGAAGGGTGTTACATGGTATGGGACTGTACACGGTCCTGAAGAAACTCCCCCTGCCAGGAGAGCCTCCCCTGCTCTGTCCCAGGAGCTCCCTGCTCCCACAGACACCACCATAGGTGTGTGCCTTTTAAATTCACATTTCACCAGAGATCTGCATCATCCCTGGAACAGAGACATGGAGGGCATGGGGCAGGCCAGGCTGCAGATGGACCCACTGCTCTACCAGATAATCCAGCCCATGAAGTAGGAGGGTGAGATGCAGCCACAGGCAGGCAGCTTGGGGATGTGCCCAGGTCCATCTGCCCTGGGCAGCTGGGGAGCCATGTGTCACTGTCCCCAAGCAGTGGGTGCAGAACAGGTCCCTGTCACCCCAGAACAGGTTACCCTGTGTGCCCTGACACTGCTCTGCTCTGCTGCACCTCCTCACTCAGGGCCACAGCCTGTGCCTCCTGCCAGATTCACAGGACCAGGAGTAAAGAGCAGTACAGGAACAAAAAACAGGCACGAGGACAAGGGAGAGTAATGCTAAAATGGGCACAGCTCTCACACATTCACATTTTGATATGTGGCTTAGAGAGCTAGAAACTTCAGCTGCCAAGAGTAAGAATTCTTGTCTCTTGCCTGCTGTTTCGCTGAGGATGGAACAGGAGGGTTGAATTAGAGCTGCCATTCCTGCACTAAGACCTTCCAGAGGACAGATGCTTAGCATCAATTGTGCCTTTCCCCCCAGCTGCTGGCACACAGTGGGGGGGACACAATGTGTATGTGCACATCCTACAAATACAGACTTGCTGGCATGCCAAAAATGTTCAGGGAACCTCTTCCTGCCTGGACACTCGAGAGCTTTGGTCCAAACGAGGCTTTACAGGGGATGACTTCAGGACTGAGTACTGTCCCTTTCCCTGGGGAGGGCCTGCCATGGCTCCAAGAGCCAAGTGTACCTGCAGGTGACAGCACACCTGCAAGGACCTGGCAGGTTGTACGTGACAGCACACAACTTCAACAGCATCTCTGAAAACCAAAGCAAAGCCAAATACCACAGCTCCCTTCAACTTTCATGAGTGCAGTCAGTCTGGAGCAATTATCTGGCTATTAATTATATTAATTTTTATAAGAGCATAAATACTTTGTCCACATTACATCAATACATACTTCCTATAGTATCTAAGCATGATTATTAGCTTCACATAATTTCAGCACACTTGATAAATATTCATAAAGCCAAAATAATAAGCCACTACACCGTTTGTATATTCCCACATGTTCTCATCCTTTGACACACCCAAGCTCACTAGGGCATGCAAAGCATGGATGTAGGAGAGGAGGAGTTAAGAAAAAGGAAAGAACTGGATATAAATACAGTGTATTGAGCATGCAAAGGGCCACAAAGGTCAGTTTGCATGCACTGATGTCACTGAGGGCCTCAGGAAGAAGAGAAGCAGCAGCAGCAGAGATGCTGACTGGGTTGCTGCCTCTGGGTTCTCCCTCGCCCCCCTGGAGGGTTGCTCAGGAATGTTAGCCCAGGTGTCCCCCTGTGCCCTGCCACACCCAGTGGTGGCACAGGAAGGACAGAGTGCTGGCTTGGCAGACACATGGGCACTGCTGCAGCCATGGTTCCACCAAGCAAAGCAACACAGTGTTGTCCCAAATCTTGTCCAGGGAAAGGCACTTAATGAACCCACATTGGCCCCTTTACAAATCTGACTCTGCTGGGCAGGGTACAAGATTCTGAGCTGGCAGATCAGCCACGGCCAGAGCCAGGCACTTGGGGATGCAGCAGATTTGATTTCAAGTGACACAAAAACCCACTAACACTCCCACAGCACCTCTGTTCTGCTGTTACCATCCTCTGGTCCAGACACATGGTTAGTATGAAAAAGTAGCACCTTGAATTAGGGGCTTTTGGGCTAAAACCCTCTAATATTGTTAAGATGTTTGTATGCCCTGGCCTGTGTGGCTGAGAGAATCCTCAGGCAATAAAACAGCACCTGGAGACCACAGGTTACCACATTCCTCTGTGGCTTGAAGCAAGAGCCCAGCTAAGGGAAAACAAGCTCAAAGCACTGCCCAAGTGGTTCTGGATGATTTTGTGTCAGCTGTGGTTGTTAGTTACCAAGCCTGTGTTAGCTCTTATCCCACCCAGCAGAAGGAAATGTGTCACAAAATAGCACCTCAGCTGCACAGGACAGGACCACTGTGCACCAAAACACACATTTGCTCCTGCTGGGCTCACTGTGGGGCAAGCAATGATGGAGCTAAGATGATTACCTCAGACACCTGCATCTAGATGACACAGATGATAGATCTAACTGCTGAGTGAAAAATGCAAAGCACCTTCCATACAGAACCTATGGCAGGGCAGTGTCTAGAACAGCCTATTTGGCTTTGGAATCAGGTGTGGCAAGAACAGTCTCAGCAAAGGCAGTAGTGGTTTGACTGGTTTTTTTTTTACCCACAGTCAACAGCAGAATACTGCTAACTTACAACTTATCTGCAGGGCTCCTTGTCTGAGACACAGCTGATGCAGACTGAATGCTACAGTTTATAAATCAGAACATCTCCGGAAAAATCCACCCTCCTCCTGCTTTCTTCCCTTACCCCAAAAGATCCATCACCCTCCATCATCAGGAAAGCATGTGAGACAAGGAGAGAGACAGGAGGCTGTCAGCATCAGAGTCTCTAAACACCAAAAATTCAATTGCTGCAAGTTTGGTTTTGAGGCTCTGAGGTTTTAGTTTTTAGAAGCAGCAGCACAGACATGCTGAGGCACCAAGAAGTGGGGAAAATAAGCTGACACCTGAGCAAAAACAAAAGCTTCTTTGGCATTAAATGAACCCCACTTCCATATGTACTTCATTATTCTGTTTCACCTTTGAAATGTTCCCAATTACAAACACAAAAGTTTTTCAATTGTAAGTTGTGAACAAAGCACCACAGATATCAGTTGTACAGCTTGGCCATAAAACAAAGTAGCTTTTAGATGTTCTGACACAAATTAGTGCAACTAGTAAATATAATTTGTATTAATCTGCATAAAGTGAAGACAAACAGCTGTCACTTGCAGTTTACATATATCCCACATTTAAGGACTTTAAACTCAGTATAGATTTGCACTTGCAGTGCAAACACAGCCAAAATATTCCTTAACAGGATTATTCAGGCTTCACAGTGTAAATCCTCTCCTTCCCACAGTTCCAGCAACTGCCTGTTCCCAACATTTAGTGTGCATCCTCCCCATCCCATCCCACCCCAGCACTGCACTGGGAAAAAGATACCAAGAGAAAAGAACAGGCATGGTAAACCAAGGTAACATTCAAGAGCAAAACATCACAAAAGGTGCCTGACCCCAGGGAGCTTGAGGATGAGTAAAGTTTAAATAGAAAGAAAAAACCAAAGTGCTCCTAAAAAGGGAGGAAAGCAGCTACTTAGAGGAGATAGGAGATGATATGAAACAAGACCTTGACTTTCAGCTCCTGAAAATAAAACATCTGAAGAGGCTGCCAGCCATCTTCAGAAGCTGCCACTGAGAGTTTCCTTACTACTGGGCAAGAAAATTTGGACAGATTCACTTAATTCCTATTAATAAATGGACATTGCTGACAGTAATCAGGCATGACATTACCATGACCATTCCCACCGAGTCTGTCAGCTTCTCACACCCCTCCTTTGAGCCTTCTCAATATATCCTTCAAATATGAGATTCCTCCCATTCCTTGGACACATCTCACAGGAGAACAGCAAGAGGAACTTTCAATCTATATTGTACAGCTAAGTGCAGAAGACAATCACAGATAAGTCTTTTCTTACATGTACTTTATCAGGAAAATTTGGAAGTCCTGAAGTAGGAAGAAGGGAGGAATTAAAAAAAAGTCCAGATGCCTTATTTCACTTAATGGCCATAATATCTCAAGGTTTCCCATGCCTGTGAGCTGGAAGACAAATTTTGGGTCAGGACTGGTAAGTGATGGGAACACGGAAGATGGAACCAGACTTGGCAGGTGCTGGATTCCTCCTGTGGGTAAGTAAACAACCCTCAGCATCATTCACAAGCACCAGGATGGAGCCAGGTTCTGTTGCTTGGAGGTGGATATTGAAGTTATCTGAAGGCACCAGAAAAAGATTCCAAAGGAGAGCTCAGGTGGGCAGCAGGTCTGTGTGGCCACTCCCTTGCCAAGTTCCAGGCACACAGCCAGGAGCTGCACCTTCCCATGGCTCAGCCTGGCTTATTGTTAATGAATTTCAGAGCTTTTGGCAGTGCTACCTTTATGCTTTCACAACGAACAGCAGTTCAAGGAACAGTAAGTATGAACAGCTGGGAAATAGCTTTTGTTTCCTTTAAAAAAGCTCCTTTAATTTAACCAGCATCTGCAGCACCCAGTAGTCTGCATTTTTCAGCAGGAGTTGCAGATACTTCACAGTGAGAGCTCCATTCTGATTATTTTACAGTTTATACACTGGAAGATCACTAGACCCAATTAACTTCTATCAGGCTATTAGGGTGGTGAGTTCCACTGTGCTATTCAGAACAGAAGAAAATAGCAGATCTCCTGTAAAAATGCTATTTCCTCTTGAAAGACCAAAATCCATGTGAGAGACTCAGTGGAGTGCCTTTCAAACAACTGTGCAGGATAATCAGAATGCTTATCCTAAGAGGTCCCAACAAGTTAATCCTAAAAAACCCAAACAGCTGGAAGTTCCCTCCTCCCCACACAGCAATTCCCAGCCTTTCAGTAGAGGAGTGCCAGGCACTCAAGTCCAAGTCACAGTTTCCACACCTCTTTCCAGCAATATTAGCACAATGCCAGACTACAAAAGAACCCCTACAAGTAACCCAAAAAATCCATTTCTGTTGCCATGCAGCCCCACAGCAGCTCCCACCCCCTCCTCTAGCACACCCTTCCAATCTGTGCCCTCAGCAATGAACACTGAGTAGTGATGTACAATGCAAGCTGACCAGATATCACAGCATGAGGTTGTCAGTACCATACTTCTCTTTCTAAGGCTAGAGGAGTGGAGGAACACAGACATTTTTATCCACTTGTGCTTATACACAGATGTTGCTCAGGGAGCAGGTGGGTAAAAAGCCCAAAGAAAACTGGCATTGAAAGCAACAGCCACTGGTAGAGCTGAAAATTTAACCTCAAACAGCTGAATGCTTTCAGGCATTAAGACACCCTGAGCTACTTGACTTTTTAAAGCACCTTTTTGAATAAATTACTGAAGTTTCAGTCAAAAGCACTTAAGGACACTTCTCCATTTAAAACAGGAGCCAGGAGAAGGGCAGAGTGAGAGAGGATACAGGTAAGTGATGCTGCACAGTGGAAGGCAAGAACAAGGTTATGGGCTCTGTGGTCCCTCCTCGTGTGCCTGGGCACCACAGCATGTGTTAACGAGGACTCCAAATCCAGAGGCAAGTTCCCATCAGTTCCAAATTAAAATGAACAGCACCATTAGGAAAGTGAAGGCAGCCCAGGCCCCGTGGTGGACCAGGGCAGAGGGTTCCTCAGTGAGTGGCTAAGGATGGAGAGGCAGTGAGAAGAACCAGGAGGACAGGAGGAGCCAGAATCTCTTTGGCTGGAGGAGCAGAATGGGGAGGAGGCTGCATTTATGGAGCAGTTTGTGAGGCAGCTGCTGAAGAACTGACTTTGGGGAAGCTGGGTATTTGTACTGCTGACGTAGGATGCAGGAGCAAGGGAGAATGGAGGCAGCAGGAGCAGCTCCCATGGCTAGCAGTGGAAATGCTCCAAGCAGCTAGCACAGTGGTAAGCAAGGATGGGGAAAAAAATCACATATATATATATATATATATATATATACACACATACACACAAACATATATACATGTATATATAAATATATATGTATTAAAAAAAAGGAAGAAGAGATCTTCACCGCTTATCTAACTTTAAAAAAGAGAAACAGAGGAAGGAGAAACAACAAGAGGAGAGAGAAGCAGCAGTCGCAAAGAGTTGACAAGGCTTTGCTCCTTCCCCCAGCGTCACTGCTCTGGCTCTGACCTTCGGGGCCGCAGTCTCCGCGCGCCCGTTGCCTTCCGCGTGGCCACGGCGGCGGTGAAGCCCACCAGGCAGCACAGCGACGTGGTGCCGAACTTGGCCGTGTCCAGCCAGCTGGGGCTGTCTGTCTTCAGGTACCGCTCGGCCAGGTGCAGAGCCATCACCACCACCCACAGCAGCGAGGCAAAGGCGTCGATTCGCCGGAGCCTGCGAGGGAACAGAAACCAAACAGGAGTTCAAACAGCAGGGAAACACCCTGGGGAAGGACAGGGAGGGTGGGGAGGGCACCCAGGCTGAGTAGGCTCTGTACTGCCTCTGACTACAGCACATCATGTGCAGCCCTGCCCGCTGCTGGGCAAGTGTCTGAACACATCAGCTCCATTTTCTACCAGAGCTGAACAGGCAACTTTCCATTCACAGCAACTCAAGCTTAAATGGAATGAATCAAGGCATGCAGTACTATGTGTGCCATTGTGGGAAATGTTCACCCCTGGATCACCAAGGCAGCACAGGACTAGACAGCTCCCACCAGGGCAGTTTGGAGTGAGACAAAGCCGAGCACACCCACCTGATGCGCCCAGCCAGGAGCATGGCCAGCAGGCAGGTGAAGAGCCCCAGCACAGCCACTGCCATCTGGTGATTCTTGCCGTAGGCCCATGCCATGCTCAGGTTCTGCAGCAGGTGCTCTGGGAGCAGGAGGAGCAGCTCCTGCCAGCCCCTCCTGGAGCTGCCACTGCCACTGTCCTTGTCACTGCCACTGTCCCTGTCTCTGCCCACAGCGGGGCTGGCGCCCGTCCGGTTCCGCAGGGACGCAGGGCCAGAGGGGCCAGCAGCAGGGCCAGCTGTGCTGAGGGAGAAGGGGTCACCCGACCCGTATAAGGCCATCAGAACCAGCAGAGCACAGCTCAGGAAGGCCAGGAACCGCAAAAGAATCACCTGAGCTGGCGTGGTGATGGAAGTGGAAGAGGAGGATGAACACAAATTCTGCAGAGGAAGGGAGAAAAAACACCTTGTCAGAAGCTGAATGAACTACAGCAAGGTTCAGTGTTGTATGAAACACTTCCAGACTGTATGGTTTACTGGGCTGTTCTGCTGAAGTCCTTCTAAGTCTCTACTGGCCTGACACCATATGGGATTATCATAGACTAACAGAGACATGAGCAGAAGCCAAGGTCAGGCAGGGCAGTGAAACAAGAAGGAATTCAATTCCCGTTGTTTTTTTTTTTCTTTTCTTTTTTTC
This sequence comes from Luscinia megarhynchos, assembly GCA_034336665.1. Taxonomy (NCBI): domain Eukaryota; kingdom Metazoa; phylum Chordata; class Aves; order Passeriformes; family Muscicapidae; genus Luscinia; species Luscinia megarhynchos. The sequence goes on along the minus strand of CM067583.1, from coordinate 7,192,329 downwards.
CCCTTGTACTCTGTAATTTCCCGCCCTGCCCTCATAAATTGGCTTTCCTACCTCCCTTTCTCTGCCTGTCCCATTATCTTCTATCCATTCTATTATTACATTAGACTTACCTTCTGGCAACTGTGCTGAATGACACCAGCAAGAGGAAAACCTCAAACTAACATTAGAAGCATCTGTGGCAACTCTATGCTGTTCTAGTCCGCTGCCACACAACAGACTCCCAGGGCTAGAGAGCCCCAGGCTGCTGCCTCCCTCTGGAGGCACAGTGCTATGTCCCTGCCCAGCACTCCCAGTGTCCCCAGTACCTGGCTGTAGCTCCTGTCGCTGTCCCGGCGCCTGAAGTGGTGGCTGAGCAGCAGCGCGCGCAGCTGCCGGTTCTGGTGTTTGATGTAGTACTCCACAGCAGCCTGGCACGGCCGGCACAGCTTGTAGGTCTGCTCCAGGTGGTGCCTGTACACCTCGATCTCCTCATCGTACTTGCCCTGGGAAAGAACAGCAGGGAGAAGGAGGTGAGCAGGGCAGTGCCTCACAGGTGTCACGTTTGCTATAAGCATGGCTCCAGTCTCACAGGGACAGCTCCCTGAAACCAGGCCTGCACAGCCACCAAGCTCAGGCCAGGCTTACAGCCAGCTTCACACAGAGCTCACCCAGCCTCCCTGTCCCAGAAGGGATGGCAAAGAAGAGCCTTGCAGAAGGCTGCTGTGGCCCAACATCAGGATGTTGAATTTCCATGCCTGATTTTGCTGTCTTTGTTGAGATCTTATGAATTCCACATTAGTGAGACAAGTAACTAGAATTGCTCTTCCTCCCTTCAAATGAGGGGACACAGAAACCTGTTGCTCCTTCAGTCCAGGCTCATCCCTCCCTGGAACAGCCAACCCTGCTGTGCAAGGCCCTGCTGTCACTGCCACCCTTATCCAAACACCCTGGATAACACAATCCCAGGTTTCTCAGCTGGCACAGGCACTGCAGTTCACTGAATGCCTAAAAAGGGGCCAAAGGCTGCCAGTACTTGAGACACTGGATAGGTCTGGCAAGAGGCAGGGACTAGAAATAAAGCTGAGAAAAGGGCACCAGCCAAAGATATTCTCATTAAGTGTGATCAAATTTCAATCTGTTCTCTGGGAGTCATTCTGATTAAACTCACTATAATCACACAAAGCAGACTGGATTAGGCAAGCCAGAGGACGGACACCTCACACTACAACATAGGCTTGAACATGGTTGAAGGCCAAGGAGTGCAGCACTAAATTCTCTGCACAAAACCTCAGGGAGCCATAAAACTGCAAAGGAGAAATCCCACTATCCCATCCTCCATGATTCTTAAGTAATGGGAAGACCAAGAAATTGCTCAGTGGGAAATCCTGTTACTGTAACTGCAAAATCCCTTTGCCCTGCCAGGCACAGATGCCTAAGCAGGGAAATCATGTGGCTGCACAGGATTCCTCTCCCACTTCACTTGTGAATACAGAACAGCACAGCCAAGGCCTTGGGAACACAAAATCTGTTAAGGTTTCATATTAACTAATAGGCTGTTGTGCCTCTCAGGTCCCACAAACTCAGCCATGGGAAGTACTGGAGGTGTAAAATCATCTCAGAAATGTCTTGGGCTCAAGCTTCAATTTCCAGTGCTCATCTAGAACAGGGGAGCATTCCAGCTTTGAAGTAGAATTAGGTAAATTTGCAGTACTAATCACTGAACTTCTCTGCACTGCAGTGCCACACAGTGCTTCTGAAGACTTTTGGAGCATCATTCCACAGCACACTGGAAAACTGCTCTCTCTCCTGCTTACTAGGCTGCAGCATGGAATAAACAGAGCAGGAATTGCAGACATGGATGGGAATGCCTTGGACAAACATCCTCCAGTAATGGCAGTTTTGATGAACACTCACCTCCTCCCTTGGTGAGAATGAAGCCAGCTGCTTGATTTTCATGGTTTGATGGTTGTTGCATTTCTTGCAGAGCAGAATTTGGCTGCTCACCCATTGCTGTGGTTTGGCAGGGTCACAGAAAGTTGGACTGCCTGACACAACGTGGTTAAGGTGTTCCATGTACTGGGCAGGGATGGGCTTGTTGTAGTCTCCATTCTGAAAAAAGGCAGGGGGAAAAGCAAACATTCAATCACAAAATCAAAGCTAGGTTGACAGTAATCTTAAAAGTAATCCCTAAGCTCTGTCAGCAGCTCTACAACTCATTAGCATTCACCTACATAACAAAATAAGTTAAAAAAGAGACAAAATGCTTCAAATCTTCCTCCCATCCACTGTCCTGCACACATATCACAAGTAGCTGTTAGTGCTGGGTTTCAGCTTAAGACAGGCTTTGCTATTTAACAGAATACAAAACCAGAGAAAAATTGTGAAAAAGCACTCTTCAGAGATATGCCAAGGCCACTTTTGCCCTTTAAAGCAAGAGAGGGAAATTTGTCTTGATCTCTCTACTCAGCACAGCCCAATGCAGCAGATTCCTTCTCCAAGCTGAGGTGCTGAGCTCAGCACAGAGCTGCCAGCTGTCCAACCGCTGGCCATCCACCTGTCCTGTGCTGCCTGAGGATCAGGGCTCCCCAGGGCTCCCCATGGCCCCCCAGCCCCCGTACCTCCTGGAAGCCGTTGTACTGCTCGCAGTTGGGGCAGTCCCAGCAGTTGCGGTTCCCGTAGGGCACCACTGTGTCCTGGTTGCAGAACCAGCAGTTCACTGTCACGTGTGTGGGCTTCTTCCTGTGGGCACAGCAAAGCCAGGAGCACTCAGCTCAGCTGATGGACAGGGAAGCAAAGGCTTTCAAACATGAAATGTGGGAAAACAGCCAATCTTCCCATTCTGTGTGCTTAATGACATGACTTGGAATAGACATTTTAGCAATGAAAAGAGGGAATGCTAAAGCAGAAATAAATTCTGCCTGACAATCTGTTCTAGTATCATGGACATGCCAGAACTCTAACAACAACCTTGTGATTTACCCACTTCACTGTTTTTCAGGGGTATGTTTGGGGGTACAAGTCCTGTCCATAATCAGCAGTGCTATTCTGTGAGAAGGTGCAGTAGAATTGATGCTTAATACACAGGATTCCAGGAAAAGGAAGTCAGGATCCACAAGAGCTGCCTGTGACAGTGCTCAGAAACCCAGGAAACAGGCTCATGGTTACAGCCCTGCTTGGTAGAAAATTTTTCAAGGACAAGGGCATGTCACTTTATCCTGAGATTCGATGACTATAATGAGCTGTTTCTTCACAACTTAGGTACTAAAGGAACTGAGGGAATCAACATTCCATCCCCTGCTTTTATGCACTAGAACTGAAGGGATAAAGACTAATGACTTTGATCCATGAGCCCTTGTTTTCTAAAGCAATCCTGTTAAAACAACAGCCAGTACAGACAAACAGCTGTGCCGTGGCCTCACCACAACAGGTTGTGACAGATGCTCAAGCTCAGAACTTCAGTGCCCGACCCCTGAGCCTGCCAGAGAAGCTCTGCATTTGTCTCCAAACTCAGAGCAATCCCCAGGAGATTCCTGGCAGGTTAAGGCAGCACAGCCCAGCTGTCTGGGTTTGTCAGAACCAGTCCCGGCCACACTTCCACGGGAGGGCAGCTGCTCAGGATTCAGGATTCCAGCTATGCAGACAGCTGGACCCAGCTGCCACAGCCCAGCTCCACCAGGGATTATCTGTGTGCCTCCAATGCAGGGCAGCAACTAACAGCAGCCAAAGTGCTCCTAGCTGAGAGCAACTTCTCCCAGCTCTAGGAAATGTTCTCTGCTGCTGAAACATCTGAATGCTGCAGCAATGCTGTCTGGCACCCTGCAAACAAACAGCTAGGTGGGTCTTCCCTCTCACCATCACCTCTGTGGCTGCATCTCCACAATTAACACTTTTCCCATTTCCATAGACCATGCCTAGAAACTCAGTTCATAAAACATCAAACACTCAAGCAATGCCTGAGCCTCCTGTTTAGGTACTAACAGTGAGGATGTGCTTGAAGTGAAGCACTGAAAAGTCAGAATGTACAGAGGATTCCCTGCCAGATGCTGAAAGAAAATGGCTGGAGCTACTAGGATGACAGATTCTCATCTCAAAATAGATGCAAACACCCACACCCCTCTTAAAAGGAATACTCCCTGCTCAACTTTATACACTGCCAAGGGGGCTCAACTGATCTGAGTTAAAAATATCACTGCTAAAACTAACAGGAAAAAAATAAACCCCAAACCAACCCAGAGTTCAAAGCAGACAAATCTAGGTCGATAGTCTGAGTTATCCATGAGCTACTGCTGTCCAAAAGCCAAGCACTTGTCAAAACAGCCAGATGAAAGATGGACAGCAACACCTGCTGTATTATCCAATCCCACTACCACAGGTGTACAAGCTGTGCAAATCTAACATGCAGCCTTCAACTAGCAGCACACAAACCCTGCAGCTCCAAGGGCACAGCCTGAACCCCACCCCCTGTATGAGGTTATTGCCCAGGTACTACACAACCTGCCACAGCCCCTTCCTCTGGCACCCAGGGAAATAACACACACCACCCCTCAGCCTCTACTCACCCCAGGCTCTAAATTCCATGACATGACAGAGGCAACAGCACTAATTTCAAGGATAACAGAAGTGGAAAGCACAATGAAGAAATGAATAAAGCAGTTATGCTATAAAGCAAAAACCATCAGCGCCAACCCTACCTGAGAACTCCCTAATATCAGACCAAGTCCTCAGTACACTTGAGACCTTTCCATCTTTTTCCAAATAGGATTTCATTTCTCTTGAGGCTCAGGAAGTACTACCAAGGATTAAATAGCAGCACTTCATTCTGACAATATATGCAAAAGAATTGGCTAAGTCTTGGATTATTTAGGATAAAAGGCAATAATACTTGCTTCCTTCCTTCCATAATCTGTTGCCATAGAAATAGGTGCAAAAAAATCCCAAATTCTCAATCTGGTGGATGTAAAAAAAAGAACAAAGGGAGAAAAAGGTTGTTTAGGCAAAAACATGTAGGTAGCTACATGTAGCTAATTTTCTAGCAATTGGGCAGGACTGAAAAAACAAAAAGCAAGTTCTGCACTTGGAAAGACTCCCAAATATAGATTTAACTACTTTGGAGCTATATTTACCTTGGCTGAACTGAGACAGCAGCTGAGAGTAGTGAGCTAAAGCACACACTGCTAAAGTCAGATCCTGGTATGAGACTGACAACACAAAATCAAGCCTTTGCCATGTGCTCAATCCCTTGCAAATCAAAAGGCAAATCATCCCTGAGGAGTTCACAATCTACCACTGTATTAATCTGAACCAGCTTCACTGGACAAGAGCCTCCCTGCAAGCTAAAACCTGAGCAACAAAAAGTGACCGAGTTTGCAGCACAGAGATTCCATTCACAGCTCACTTGCTGTGCTAACTCCCTGTGTAACCTGCACACCCGAGCAAACCCAGAAAATATTCCCAGGCTTGCACAAATTGTTTTGCAGGTAGAAAATATTTGCTTAAGATAAAATTGAGGGGGAAATACCTGCAGTAAACTCAGTTATGACATCAACACCTAAAAGTCTGACATTGCTCAGATAATATGACAAAATGTTCCTTTGTGAGAAGCTGCTGGATTCCTTAATTTTGCTCACAAAAATCAGGCTGCAGCTCTGCAGTCCCATTGACAAACACTGGTTAGCAATTAGTTTGTGTCTGTCATGTAACACAAGGAGGAACTTCGGCTCCTTCCAACTCCCAGCACTCTTCTCTACTCTTCATTTACACACACATTTAAAGTCATGCTGAAGTCCATGCTTCAAATGGATTGCCAGAACAACAGCCTACCTTGATAAGTGCTCGTGGCAATAAACTGGATTTGTAAATATTTTTATTTACATCTATTCCCCACCCTCTTCACTACTAGGTCAGAAGATGAAGATGTTTACTCTTCTGTAGTTTGAAAGAGATCACTGATGGATGCACAGTTTTTCGCTGGGCTACCAAAGATTAGAAGAAAAACCCAATTCTCCATTAAAAGTATTTAAAACATCAGTCTTCATTCTGACACAACTGGATTACAAAGCAATTATTCAAATGGCTATGCCAGCAAATCTTATAAAAAGTACATGAGGAAGAGGAGCTGTTTTGCACAGATCAGTTCTGATCAAACCACATCTGGCAGCAGCTGGACAGACCAAGTGCTGGCACTGTTGGCACAACTGGGTTAAGAGCTCAGCTCCCTGGCAGGTAGCACTGAAGCTCCAGGCTGTGCCCATGCCCATCACCTGTCAGGAAAGGGGGCTGTCAGGGCAGACCCAACGCCAAATCCCACTTTCCAATGCAAGAAGAAGATATCACAGCTGCCTAGATTCCAGCAGGTGAACTAGAATACAGAACTAGCAGCTATAGACAAGATTTAACCACAAGACCAAATTTTTAGTCCAGTGATGTAAGTCACAATGCAGTCTGTCCTCCCCCAAGAGACAGACTCGGTGTCCTCTCAACCAGAAAAAAGGTGCCCAGGGACTCAGGCAAGGACACACACCCAGTGATAACCACCCCAGGTTCTGTTCCTATCTGGACATTAAATATTTTATCTGCTTGATAAACAAAAAGCAAAGGCAGCATCATATCTATGCCTGACATCATGCCTGTGTCCCTTATTAAGTTGTCCTCCTTGAGGACTATGGAAGAGTGATTTAACTAAAGCAGAATAAGAAATTCAGGAGTATCAGAATAGTACTGAGAAACACAAACACAGAGCCTCAAAGAATTATCAAGGTCACCTGAAAGAATTTACCGGCAGTCTTCGAGGATTTGGGAAGAAATGCTTTCCATTCCAGAGACCTTTTGATAAACTTGAGCAAAACAAACCAAATCTCCTCCCTCAAAAGGCATGCTAGCCCCAACTGGGTCAAAGAAATCTTGCCTGCTTCACTGGGATTGCTTTAGACCACTTGGATTTCTTGGCTACCCTAAATATGTCATAGAATTGCCAAGTCTTGTATATGAGCTAATGTGCCATTGATCATTGACACGAGTAAATAAACAATAAACGCTTTAGTGCAAACCTTAGGCATCACACTGAGGATGTAGGAATATGCTTCTCTTGCAAAGCATAAACTTGAAGTGAATCTTAACACAGGGAGCCCTTGGGACTGGCTTGTCTCCAATAGAGGCATTTAATAGATCAGCAGACTGCAAAATCTATTGCTGCTACAAAGACTGAAATGCCTCATATTCCACAGATCCCTACGTTCCTATCATGCTATGCCAGATTAGAATCTGTCAAATTAAGCTTTTCTCCTTTTATGAGATCTGAATCACGACATCTCTCCTGATGATTTTCAAACCTGGTTCTCAATTGCTCTGAATTTGTTCTAACGTCAGGAAGGTTCCGTGCAATTAAGAAACAAAGAATTCTGGTCCCTAATCAATAATTTTTACTTGTATAGATTCTGCTTTCACAGACCTGTTCCCCAGCAATCTTTACTTCACCCCACACCAACCAGCCAAAGGAGCAGGATCCTCTCTTTCGCTGCCTCAGGGATTTCATTAAACCAGCGAGGAGCCCCGCCGGGGCAGGGCCGGCTCCCGGCGGTGTCCGAGTGCGCTCGCCCGGGATGCTCAGCCTGGCACACAAAGCCATTCCCGGGATACGCCGGAACGCCTGCGGCCATTCCCCCACACAGTCCTGCCGCGGCCGCGCTGAGGGGCGCGGGCCGGGCTCGGACCGTGCCGGGCCCCGCAGAGCCGGGAGCGGCCCGGGCCCCGCGTGGCGCCTTCCCGCCGCCCGGGCCGCATCCCGCCATGGCCCTGGCCCTGCCTCCCTCCTTCTCTTCCTCCTCCCTTCTTTCCGTTCTCCCGTCCTTCCCTCGCTGCCTTCCCCGTGCCCATCCCCGTCCCGGCCGTACCTCCGCGCGATGCGGTAGAGCAGCAGCCCCGCGGCCGCGGCGCAGGCGGTGACGCCCAGCCCGGCTCCGTCCATGCCGGCGCTGCCCCGGCGGTGGCGGAGCCGCTTTGTAGGGGCGCGGCCGCCGCCCGGCCCGCCCCCCGGCCCGCGGGGGCGGCGCGTGACTCACGGCGAGGCCGGAGTCGTGCGGCGGGGCCGCCGTGAGTCAGCGCCGAAAGGCCGCGGTCGTGGCGGCGGGGGCGGCCCGGGCCCGGCGCTGCCCCGGCGGCGGGGGCGGCCCGGGGAGGTCGTGCCTGGCCCGGCGCCCGGCGCACGCAGCGCGCAACGGGGCGGCATCGCTGCTCCTAAAATTAGCTTTTCTGTGTGACAACAGGGACAGGCCCCGGCCGAGGGCGGCCGCGCAGCCTGCACTGCGCGGAATAGGCGGGCTGGAGGGGACACAATGCAGCCTCACACAGAATATCCTGGGCTGGAGGGGACACAGTGCAGCCCCACACAGAATATCCTGGGCTGGAGGGGACACAGTGCAGCCCCCGGCCCCACACAGAATATCCTGAGCTTGAAGGTATACTGTCCAGCCCCTGGCCCTGCACAGAATATCCTGGGCTGGGAGGGACACAGTGCAGCCCCTGACACCCCAAAATCCCACCCTGGCACCCTGGCAGCGCTGTCCGAGCGCTCCTGGAGCTGCGGCAGCCTCGGGGCCATTCCCTGGGGAATGGGCAGCGCCTGAACCCTCTGAGGGGAGAAGCTGATGTCCCACCCAACCCGCCCGGCACAAATCCACGGCCTCCCCTGGGTCTGTGCACACAGTGGGCAGAGATCCCTGTCTCCTTCCCTCCAGGGGTGCTGCAGACCACCATGGGTGACCCTTGGCCTCCCCAGCCCCTCACAGCTCTGAAGGGAAAAGGCTTCAAACCCCTCGGCAGATCCAGCCCAGCAGCACAAACAGCGCAGACCGAGGGCTCTGTGACCAGGCACAGAACCGGCTCTTGGTCAGGAGCTGTCCCCTCAAAAGGAAAGTAACCCCAGTCATTCTCTGGTCCCTCAGCTGGCATCTGCTCTTCTCACTGCCTGTTTGACAGTCGTGCTGTGCTTTCACATGAAAGAGGTTAAGATCTCTCCAAAATATGAGACAGACCCAGCCTCAAATGGTGTAGCTGTTTTTGTGATTAAAACAAAAGGACAACTTTCTCAGCACAATAAAATTTCTTAAAGTTCGGGAGTTCCATGTTATGTCAGCATCATGTTTTTTAAAATGCATAAATGGAAAAGCTCTTCCTAGACAAATACTTGTGCTGGGAGTAAGCTGGACTTTTAAGCTTAACTATGGTTCCATTTCCATCTGTATGGATTTAACCATGGAAATTAATTCTGTGGAGTAACAGTGAATATTTCATCTCAACAAATTTAAAAGGCACGTAATTCTTCCATCTCTCTTCCATTGTTTAGTGCAATTACTTAGGGATTGTATTATGAGGCCAAATGATAGGGAAAGGAGGAAGAAAACCCACCCAGTGATTTGGCACACCAAGAGCTCCTGCGTGGCCTCCAGGACTGATCTGTTTTTCCTACACAAGTCCCTCCCTTCCTAGCAGCTCTATTTGTACTAGCAGTCCAACCAGAGGTGCATTGTTTAAAGTCTAGTTTCCTCCTTAAGGGAGCTAATGAGGAACTTGTGCAAGGAGCACAATCACAGTCCATGGAACACAATTCCCAGTAAATGCAGATATTTTGAAGGACTATCAAGGCAACCACAGATATCTAAAGGAGTGTAAGAATTGGGAAATCCTCAAGTGGCTCCGAAATACTTTCAAAACAAAACTCACATGAGCAGCTCGTAATATTGCAGCAAACAGTATGTGTGTAATTTCCATTTAACTGCTAATTTATGAATGGAAAGAGGCACAGTCCTGGTAAAGTTCATGGAATCTTTGTGGTCACTTCAGATAGCAGCAGTTTCATCATCTTACTGGTGATTAAGCTACAAAGGGTCTAGTAATGAAGCCTTTTACCTACCTTCCATGAAAATTACTTTCTTTAGAAGCTGGAGAGGAGGAAAGAACAGTGAAAAATTCCTTTAGATTGACTTTGACAAGCAGAGAAAGGTTGTTGGTTATTTTTAAATTCAGGTATCGTTTTGGAAAAAGATACTTCAAATTCTCCCCTCTGGTAATAGGCTTATTCCATGCTCGGTGACATCAATGGGATTGCTCACAGAGCATCACCTAAAAAGGGTAACTCTTTACAGGGTTTAAGGAATCAAGGGCTAGTGAATTTTAAAAATTCTTTTAGAGAGGGGAAGGAAAAAAGGATTTAATTATACTAATTCAGAAACTCTATTATCTTCCAATATAGCTTATTAACCCCTTATCAAATTAAGACTAATTCTGTCCGGACTGGTAGCAAAACTTAAAGGACAAAACCAAAAATCATGCAGAATTCCTGATTTCCCATCAGGTTTAGGCAAAACAAAAATTTTTTCACTTTCTCTCTTACCAAGTCCCAGACTTCTCAAAAGGGTTGGAATTCCCTCCCCTCATTCTCAAAAGACATCAGGAGTCTACACATTTGACTAACATTTTAGAAATGAGCTAGTGCACTGGAAGTACAGAGGAATGCTAATTTAGGAAAGCAAATCTCAGAAAATGTTTCAGAGTAGCACTACAAGTTGTCCTAGTTCTCAAAAATAGAAACACTGTTTGACAGTTTTGCCTCCTATAAAGAGACTGAAGCTTTTGCTGTTCATCATCTTCATAAAAAAAGCCAATTTTTATTCAAGTATTTCCTATTTTAGCTTAGGGGCAATGTGGTAAGTTATTTCCAGGAAGACATAATAGAAATCAGTTATTTTTTGCAGTTTTGCCTCATAATGAGGTACATACATTCTACTCTCTTTGCACTAAGCTCCTACATCATACTGATGTCAAACATGACCTCAAGTACCAGTCATCAGCTGGGGTCTACTGGGAACAAACGGGAAGCTTTGTATCCAGTCATCAGCCCATCCTACTTCTGCAACAACATCCCAGCCTGAAAACTCCACCTGATCACAGGCAGCCCTACTCACTCCCAGTGAGTCTCCCAGTGCTGCCCATGCTCACATCTGTGCTATGAGCAGCCCCTGAAGTCAGAGCTGCCCACAAACACTTGCTGATGCTCCAGGACTCAGCCCCTGCTCAGATCACAAGGAGCTCGTTGTTGCCTCAGCAGGGAAGGCCAAAGCTGGGCTCAGATGTGTAGTGTTTGTCTCAGCTGACAAAGCAAATGACACTGATGAACAGAAGAGCAGAGCCTAAAATACATTACCCTGCACTGCCAGTAGTAATTCATATGCCACACTTTAATCACAAGGTGCTGCTGCAATACAAGTGGGGTGAAGACTATTAGACTGAAAGCATATTCTAATGCTTTTGAAAGAACTAATCTCAAGTATGCAGGATATTTGATTTATAAGTGAAAGGCAAGAATTGTATCATGAGAACTGTTGAAAATCGTTTATCTTGTGGAGCTTCCACAGGGCAGCCAGGCCACAGTCACTGACTGTCCTTATGCTCCCAGGCCTGCAGCAAAGCAAGGTCTAAAAGCCAGGACAGATCTGCTCATAGCCAGTACCATAACCAGGCATCCCCAATGCACAGGGCACACAGAACTGTAATTACATTTTCACTAAAAGCCTCCCACCATCATATTGCCAGTGCAAGTGGCTTTTCTAAGGGATGCTGGCATGCACAGTTCATACCATCAAAACAGAAACAAGTTTGTCCTACTGGAACTCCAGGGTGTTCACACAGCAGTGAACGATGCACCCTAAAAAACACAGAACTACCCCCAAACTTGTGTGGGCACTTAGGCTGTTACAGTGCTCAAAAGCAGTATGACCCAGGTGAAAGAACAGTTTCAAATGTCCAAGCCAGTTCTCCTGTTTTAATACAGTTTTAATGAACATCAGTCCAAGAGATCACTTGATAGTATGAGGTACATTCCTTGACCACATATGGCTGTGCTTAAGGAAAAGGACAAACATATAATTAAATTAAATACTGTAATTTAATTTAGTAGCATTTAATTATCAAGTTAAAAAAAATTATAATTAACTATTAACATTAATGACTTGAGACCTTTTAGAAAGCATGAGTCCAAAGGGAAATATCCACAGATGGTCACAGACTTGTAGTGTTTCCACCAGCACTGCCACCTGCAACAGTCTCTTAAAGGACTTTTTGTTCAATGAAGAAATTGGTCTTCAGTCTTTAACAGGGATCTTGGCTCTGCTACTTGGTGTGGTCCTCCAAGAGATAGACAATCAACTCGTAGGTGGACAAGACAATGGCTGTGTTTGGTATCTGCCTGATGAGCTGGGCAAAGAGTCCTCTGTAGAAGGCCAGGTACCCCTCTTCCCGCGCCACCAGCCGAGCTGTCTGCAGGAACGTCTTGTACTTGGTGCCCTCCTCCCGCAGCCGTGTCCGGATCACCTCTGCAAGGCAAAGTCACAGGGGAAGTGCCAGTGCCAGCACAGCTCCTGTGGGCAGAGCCAGGGACATGGACACCTCCTGGAAAGTGCCAGCCAGCACACCCAGCCATGGAGCCCCCAGGCACGAGCAGGAGCTACAGAGCAGTTCTCTTCTATGTGGAATAAATGGATGATTTGCTCATTGAAGCTAATACAGATCTAAATGCTTTACTGATGCTCACATAATCAATATTGCTCCTTCTACACAACCATACCATTCACATCTATCCTAAAAGACTAACACTGTTCAGTCCCCAAGTGCTTCCCACACCCTGATCCCAGAATCCCACAGGCTCTGGGTACTTACCAGCTGAGGCTACTAGTGAGAACAGAAACATTAGACCATCAGTTTTTTGGTGGTTTTTGAGTTGTTTTTAAACCAGCAAATCCCAATCACCAATCACATGTCTAACTAGGAATTGTGGGACCAGTAGTGAAAATGCCAGTGCAGAAGCCAAAGTGAAGTGCATTTGGCCCTTTGAACAACTCAGGGTTTTACAGCCCATCATTTAGACCCATCATTTGTCTTGGATTCAGGCAGCAGCTGTTGTACTGCACTCAGGAATGGAAGGGTTAACATACCATGAGGATAAGCAATACAGGAGGCACAGCCCTTGGAAACAGCAGCAGCAATCATCAGTGCAAAGAAGCTTGTGGAGGTTCTCTCGGTCCCGTTAGAAGAAGGGGGCAGTTGCATTTCCTTTAAGTACTTCTTTAAACTTTCATAAATAGCAAAGCAGATAATGGTCTCAGAAATCCCTGCATAGGAGGCAGTCAGGCCCCTATAGAAACCACGGATACCTTCTGTCTGGTAAACATATCTAGCACACTGCAAAGCATTCATTGGTTTGGAGCCCCTCACTCTAGAACACAAACAGAACAGAGCATATAATCAGCCAAGAAAAATAATTAACATTAAAAAAACCCCCTTATGGCTTTCAATACTTTTTATAACTATGGAAACTATTTTTTTAAGTTTTACTCCTAAATTCTCCCAGGAAAAGCTGCACAGAGCAGGACTGTGATGCTAAGAGTGCACACTTGGCTTTGTTACTTCAGTAATATATACTCAGAATTCCTTCAGCTCAAACTCAATCTGGTCTGTCACAGTTCACACCAAGGCCTTAAAAGACAATAAGCACTGAAGGGACACTGCTTTGTGTCAAACTGGTGATTCCATTTAAAGCCATCTTCAGCAGGCCCAGAGACAGAAGTCTGCTGCATGAGAAATAATTCTTCATTTTAAGAGGCAGCACTCAGTTCAAAGGTGCCAGCCTGCAAACTGCTGGAATTAAGTCTTATAAATTATTTATAAAGTTGTCGTGCTGTATAAGATCCTTTTTATCTGACCTAGCATGTCCTTGCAGGAAGGAATTTCCATTCTAAGCAGCCACGTTATTAGCAGAGTCCTTTATTATTTTGATATCCACCAGTGACTGTGAAGCATTCAAGCAGAAGAAATTGCTGTGAGATTCCCTCTGCCTTCTGCATGTGTGGTTAACAGTAACACAGTGGTGAAGGAGGCAAAAGAACATTAAACCACTGCAGCAGATTCTCAATACATTTATCCTCATCATCAACCCCAGAGCTACAGAGGACTCTGTAAGCAGCAGAGAGAAAAATAATGCTGTGTTAAACTCAAGGTATTCAGTGAAACCAGAGGCTGAACCTACCCCAGCACTCAAGGCAACTCCCACATCCTTCTCAATAGTTTCTGTGCATCAAATTAAGAAAGACATACAGAACCTGAACCTTCAGTCTGACCAAACAGAAACAAGGCCTGAAAGGTGGAAATGACAGGGCAAAACTGGGCAAGATCCATCCAACTGCAATGAGCCACGAGTGAAACCACAAGGGTTCAGTTTTCCAGAGGCTCCTGCAGCCCCCAGTGGCTCCATTCCCCCCCAGTCACTTACTTCCTTTCCAACTGCATTCTTGTTTTCACCATCCATATAGGGTTCATCAGGGAATTTGTGATAAAGGCTGAAAAAACAAGACCAGAAGTGCAGCTGAACCCAGGCCATTGTACTGCCAGGAACCTTGCACCCTGTGCAGTGACACTTCTGCCACCAGCTCTGGCCTGAGGTGCCAAAAGCCACACAGGTGCACAGCTTCCAATTTCATGTAAAATTCAGGAGTCATCAAACCATGGATTCTTCCTTTTTGCACCTATTCCAGTATGTGTGTCATGCTCCTAAAGGCTGTTGCAGACAAGATTCCTTCCTTACTGACTGGTTTTGGAACTCCAGCTCCAAGGAAACCCGTGGGGACACAAACTGAACTGCACTAGTGTTCCCCAGGGCTGCAGGTGGTGCCATTGAGCTGCTCATTAACAGAACCCACCCCTAATTAAGGGCTTACTTTGGGAACGATTATTTTTAGTGACCACTCTGGTGACTGATGACTGAACTAGGGGAGCTCTTCTGCAGCATTTTTCCTACAAGAACAAACTATTTTTCCCAGTCTGGCAGGAAAAATACAACATCCTGAAACAATTTGGCAAAAGCAGCATCAGAAGTTTAATGGTGTTTACTAATATTTTTTCCTTGCATTAAGAGACATGAGCAGAGCATTGCAGTTGGAAAAAACATCCTAAATTAATAAACAACAATCTAGAAATATTTCTGTGCTGAACAGAAAAACAGTTCCTCTGTAGGCAAGGCCAGCTAGGAGCTAGCAAACTCCTGGTTTTTGGCATATACCACTTCAGATTAAGTGCACATTTTCAGCACCTGCTACACACTGGCCTCTGTTCTTTGATTACAAACACTTACCTGCAGAACCTGCAGAACAGACGTGCACAATATTGCTGTTGGGCACAAACATGCTGTTAAACTGCTCTTTGGCTTTGGAGTAGCATGCAAAATAGACAGCCCTGTGGGGAAAAAAAAGAAAAGCAATGTAATACAGACAATGTCAAACTAGACAATTACTGTTCTTTGCCCAGCCCCCTGAAAAAAAGAACTCTCTCTCTGAGGAGCCTCCACATGACTACTTCCATCTGCATGGACACAGGGGTTTTGTTTTCTTTCTTCCCTTGCACTCCAGTGCCACAGTTTGATTTTACACCCACAGGGTAGGAATATTTGCCTGTGGGGGTGCTGCAGACAGCATGGGTGAGTTGCAGGGAAAAGCAGAGTCCTGGATTCAGAGCCCTGTGCAAAGGTTGCCTGCACAGAAACAGGATTCCCTGCTTCTGAAGGGGAGATCCCACCTCCTAGACAAAGGCCAGAGAGGCAGTTCACCTCTCTCTAGGTTCCTTTCTAACTGGAAAACTGGTTCTAACTGGTTCAGGCAGAGAACACCTGCCAATATCCAAGCTGCTAATGAGTTTTATCATTTCCTAGCCAGAGATCTTCTGCCAGGAACAGGACAGGCACAGGGAGAGACACTGCTCTGAGACTTCCAAATGCAATCCAACCCTGCTACTGCTGAAAGAGGGACACACTCCCCTCTTTGGGTTGTGTGGCAGCAGTGAGACTCCTTCCCCTCAGCGGCAGTACTTCATTTGAGAAGAACTGAGGCAAGCAAGGCCCAGAGGGCAACTCCTCTCCCCTTGGCACTCCCACTCCCTGCTAGGCAGGCACTGCTGTGCTCAAGGCAGGCAGAACATCAGAATAATGCAATTATTAGCCCCACAGACCTTTCTGCACTGCTTTCTCTTCCTTTTCAAGCACAGAAGTGTCTCTTGCAATGACTTGGAACTTAAGTATACTTGGCATTTAAGTGCCTTATTTACTCTGCACTTTCCAGTGTCACAGCAGTGTAAACCAGATTTTTATCAGTATTTCTTGGTGTGTACACTGAGCAGAATGCAGACACAAATCTCAGTTTACAGATGGATAACTTCATGGCCTGTTATTTTGAATCACAAATGCACTGTAACATTTGTGTTGGCACCTTAAACATGGCTTTTAGCAATAGTTTAACTATTTACCTTGATGGTGCAACTCCAACCAAGTTTGGACCCAGCCCTCGGAAGAGTGACCTTGGTCCTTCTTTTTCCAGAATTGACCTTAAAATAAAAAACAAACAGGGAGGGAAAAGATAGTATTTGATTTAAAAGTTAAGTTTCTTGTTCTGTCAGGCAGAGAGCCAAAAGAACTACACAAAAGCACAGAGTATGACATGTGAAGCTGTTAGATTTTAATCTACATGATATACTTCAAAATAAATGGAATTATAAACTGAGTAAAAACCACTGTACCATAAAATTCAGTGCTCTACACGCAAATGGGTGTCAAATGGCACGAGGTTATAATTTCCATTCTTTGAAAGCTGTCAGGAACTGAATTAAAGTTTCATGGAGAACCCAATGATAGTTGACTCTGATGAACAAAGAATATTTTTAGTGTTCTCTGTATCTAAGCAATTCAGAAGTTTTGCTTCCCATAGAGTCCTGTAGAGAGACCTGGAAAAAGAAATCCTTTTTCCTTTCACAATTACCTGGGGATGTGCTTTTCCCCCAGGAAATCTGCATGTGGCAGTGACACCAGGTACAGTGTGAGTGCACAGTGTCAGACACAGCTCTGCACACTGAGCTCACCATGGGAAAATCGTGCAGGAAATCCTGGATGGCTCTGGGCTCTGTGGGAGCTCCTGCACGCACTGAGGCTGCCAGGCTCTCAGTTTGCTCTGCAGGTCACTGGCACTGCTCACAGGGCTCCCCTCTGATTTCAGCCCAGCCTCATCACACAGGAGCTTCTGAAACACTTCTGTTTTCTGCAGCAGAGATGAACTTTCTGTCCAAACTCCAGGGCTGAGTGTTTCCAAGGAGACAGATCCACCAACTACTTGTTCTTTGTCACTTAACAGTCACGACTGCAGCTTCCAGCTGGGCTAACTCATCAGAATCTTAAATGAATTAGACAAAACCAGCTTGTCCTTCTGGCGTGCTTTCTGTCAGCAGCAGGCTTTACCTGTCCTCAGGGTACCTGTTCTCTATTTACAGAAGTCAAGGCCTCTCACACTTAACTCCTTTAACTCTTACACAGCAATTTAACTGGTAGGGCTCTAATGGCTCCTTCCTTTGCCCTACAATCTTCCCAAACCATGAGGTCCAAGTCATGTCCAGTTTGGCAATGACCAGCACTGAGAAAGGGATGAAAGAGTAAAAGCAAGGGACTGAATCTCACTTCTTTCTGACATTTGTATTTTCTCAGGTCATAATCAAAGCATTATCTGCTCTCCATAAATGCTGCCTGCAGGGAAATGGCAGCAGAAATACTCTGCTCTCACTCCTCAAGCATCTAAAGTAATCAGGTTGAAAACTTGGCAATACACACAGCTAAGCAAGATCCCAGTCACCAAACTTAATGAGCTTAATAAATATATTAAAAGGCTGACCCATTTTAAACCATTTCTTCTCTCCCTAAACAGAAAAAAATGGACAACCCCAGAGAAAGATGAGCCCAGAGGATGAATTAAGATATTTCTGCCTTACAAGTTTTCACTTTCTATTGGTACAGCTGCCTAAAGTCCCATGCTGCAAGGTGAAAAGACAGCAAAGAAAAGGGCATTAAAACCAAAGCAACTGGTACTGTCTTATGCACTCAGTCACGAATTGCTCTAGACTCACCTCTGAGTAGACAAAGAAATGTTTGGCAGGGGAAAGCAGGCTGTTTACAATAGAGAAACTCAAGTCCCAGAATGACTCCAGCCAGAGAGCTCTGCAGAGAATTTGAATTAGCACTCCAGTGTTATATAACTGTGCAGCTTCTCCCCAGGCAGTCTGCCAGGCGTGCTGGCCTTACATAAAATCATTCAGCTTGCACTGCTGGTCGGTATTTTCCTTGGCACTCCTGCCACCTGATCTCAGCAGGACCTCTGCATCACCCTGGGGTGCCCAAGCAGCCAAACAAACTCAGTCCTTCTGCAGAAGGTCTGACCATGAGTCCATGGAGCTTCGGTATTAAAATACAGTGGCTGAGATTGTCACAGTTGCTGGTAGAACTATTAAGCAGCTGTTAAATAATTTCACATTTCCTCTTCTTTATGAACACATCTGAAAGGGAGCAGCTGGAGCATCAAACACTGCAGCCTGAACCACTCAAGGCTTTTCACAAAGACTAGGACAGCTACAGACAGGACTGATGCAGAATAACAATCAGCAAAGACAACAGCTAACAGCAGGGGAGAGCTCAGTAAGCCAGGGACAGCTGAGAGGATAACAGCCCCCAGGACATTTTATTTCAGTGAAGGGAAACACGGATCAGTGTGCCCAGGAATGGTGAATGGCAGGAGCAGCACTCACTTGAGAACACTGAAGAGCCCGGGGGACACAGACGTTGGCCTGACCACTCCTTCCCCACTGAGGGTCCCCAGCTGCACCTGGGGGTAGTACACAGTCCTGAAGGCGAGCTTGGAGGATTGAAGCCTTGTCTTTATCACCTCTAGGGGACACGTGAAGATGGCTCCAACTGTTCCTCCGCACCTGCAAAGAACAGTTCAAACAGAGGACACAATGTGACAAACTGCTGCACAGATTTAGAACCACAGCACAGAAATTCAGTCTGAACACTCATCTCCAGTCACTCCACACTGTGGATAAGTCTTGAGGAAACTCTGGCACTGGGCAAGGCAGGCTGTTCCCATGCCCTGGAGGATGAGACTGGTACTGGCTCACACAAAGGTGAGACCCACACTAACAAACACCCCTGCCTGGCCATGGGGTCATGGCACCACTGACTGCTCCCCTGGGAGTGCTGCCTGCAAAAACTTCCATGGCATCCATGGCCCAGAGGCTGCTGTCCCCAAACAGACACAGCCTTGGACGGGATTTTCCTGTGGGAAGCAGGAAGCTGCCAGATGAGAACGAGCCACTGGGGATTAGGACACTACAGAAGGAGAAAAACAAATAATTCTTCACCATTTCAGTACTTATGATTAAAGAACTATCTTCAGAAGTAGCAAATATCAAAATTAAACTAAGCTAGGCACTCTTAAAAGCAATGGATAGCAACGTTTTTAAGGGAGAAGGAGGGTTGGCAAACAGAATAACAGGGCAGAAAGGCTCCTAAAAAACAGCCCTCCCATCCTCTGATAACAGAAGGACAAAAATGAAATATTATACACACATGACCCTATAATAGGCATATATTCATCTTAATACAGTCAGACTGAGCCTCAAGAAAAGCACATTGGGCCAAGAATATAAAGTGAGTGAGTCCTAATTTTCATTTTTATCAGTGATCTGGAAAGTGACTGGTCGAACTATTTCTCTCTCTGTTGCTGCTCCTCTTAGGTAATTGAATGTTCCTTCCGGCTAGCTTCATGATTAAACATAATGCTGAGGTTGGCTAAAAGGTACTATATCTACATTTTATTACTCAAACACACTGGGATTTAGGAATACTTAACTAAATATTTCAGGTTTCTTGCAAGGGCATTTACTGCAGCTGAACTGACTAGGAAATATTTTCTTTGTTTGCACAAGTGTCAAAGCATGTGATTGCTTCAGAAACCTGTGATTAAGATTTTCCTTAGAAAATACCAGGGGTCAACAACTAAACCCTCTTTGATATTCATGTGAAATTGCAATTTTAGTAGTTTTCCATGAAAGGGAGATTCATTTAAAAAAATAACTGTACCCTTTTTCTTATGTATAAAAACCCACATTGGTTGCTAAAGAATATTGCATGCACTAATTTGGGAACAGAGATCCACAGAAGAACATGAACAAAGGTATTAGTGGGTATTTTCTAAAGCCCCTTCCAGACATAACTACCTTACTAGGAGAATCTTTTTTTAAACACAAGGGAAAAGGCAATAAAAAAATGGCAAAAAGATCCAAGCTGCAGATGCACACCAACTCATGAATGCAGCTTATTTTGCCTGCTGAACCAGGACATTTTCTATGAACAGAAACATTCTCTGCCAAATCCCCAAAGTCCCCACACGTGCATGAACAGCATGGCCACCCAGGCTGTGCAGCCACAGAAACCAAGGTTCTTTATGGCTCAAAAGAACATCCCACAGCTCGCGGCCAGGGAACACAACTTCCTCACCCTTTAGTCTGATAATCCAGTTCATTTATGCACACTTTAAGTACTTCTGCTAATGCATTTGTAATCCTCTGATACCCAGCATGATGAGTTAGCATCTGCAACACCAGTTTTAACAGCTCAGAGTTTATGTTGTCAGTAGAACATTTATTAAAAAAACCAACATTATCTAACAGCAATTCTCAGAGTGTCAGCAGGGTGCACACATTATGTCCCAAATAGAAACACTCTGTAGATAGTTCAAGTAAGGACTTTGATGTATTGGGCAGCTTTTTCAGACAAGATGATTTTCCTTCACATGGGAATTCCACACATCATCCCCTGGGAAGATGCCTGGAAAAATACACATTGTGCACAAAAGAAACATTTTGTATTCCTAGGGTGTTCCAAATGCCAAATCGGGGAAAAAAGGAGAAACAACCTCAGCTACATAAACAGCCACAGACCCTGAAACATTCAGGGATATGAAGCAGGATAAACCTGATTTGGGAAAATCGTGAGCTGCAATCAAGGCAAAACCTCCAAGCCTTCAAAGTGTGAGTCAGGGTTTTTGTGCTGCATCAGTGCAAAACAACAGCTCCAGAGATGTTAAAGCAGTGTTCACTGCACAAGCTTCTTGCAAAAGGACAGGGAGCCCATGGAAACAAAACACCATGGCAGAGTATTTTCAACAGGTCAAACACGGCGTTATGTGGAGATACATAATATACTCTCTGTGAATTGAACAAAAATAATTTACTTCCATAAAGAGAACATTATTAAAAAAACACGCAGAGCACATATCAGAATGCAATTCCCATTTTTCTCTTGCTGCCAGCTTTCTATCTTTACAGAGTCCACCCCGAAGTATCAATGACCTGCACTTGAAATAAACTCTCAGCACCCACTAACACAATTAGATAGATGCCAAGAATCTTAATTAGGACTTACTTCATCAGTCCTAGATTTAATCTCTGAGTAATATTCTTAATACAAATATCAAGCCGATGTTGACTGTTAAAGAAGTCCGGCAGAACAAAGATCTTCCAGTAGAGTTCCAATGACTTCGCCAAGATCACAAAGATGATGGGGCAGCATCCACAGCTTATAACCAGCCTGACACATTTTGCTGTGTATTTGAAATTGTTCATTTTCTAAAACATGCCACATGGTCTAGCATGACATGCACAGCAGAAACACCAAAGCAGGTTCTACCTTTGATATTTCATTATTGCATTGTCCACACTAAACAAAACAAGCTTCTGCCTTCTCAGATGCCAAAGGAAACCGAGTATCAGAACGATACAGCCTGTTCCTGATGCTTTAATGTCATTAATCGTCCATTCAATTCCCACCTAATGATGTTGTTATCAGGTGCGGGTATTCCTGGAAGCATTTCCTGTGTTCCCTGAGCTGCCACACTGTGACTTGAGGTAGGGAATGCACAGGAACCTGAGCTGGACGCAGGGTGAGAGCCAATCCCAGTCCCAAGTCCTGGTCCTGGAGCACACACACACCTTCAGGACACTGCTTCTCTCCACTTTGCACATGGAAACCTTTCCCAAACCGTGTCAGCATCAGCACATTGCCTAACGCTACCATTTCTTAGGAAATCTCTGTGGCAAGCAGCATTCCTCCCGCTGGAAACACAACATGGAGCAACCTCTGCTGCAGCAGCTCTTCCCAAAGAAAAACCAGCACCGAGAGCAGCAGGGAAACAGGAACCCAGCCTTGTAAACACACTCGTGTGTGTTGTGCAACTCGGGCATCACCGTCCTGCTGCTCCTGAAACCTTCAGCCCCGAGCCCAGCTCACACCAAAGCACCAACAGGACTCTTTGCTTTATTGTCTACTGGAAACCTGAAAAGGAACCAACAGAAACTAAAGGGCCAGCCCATCATCTGCCTGAATAACCTGGTTAATAGGAAACCATCCCTTTCAACAACTGCAGAGCCTTTGCAACATTCAAGTTCGTTTCATCAGCCTCTGAGGTGCTAAACATTCTATTCTGGCCACTAAGATTATCTCAGGCTGCCTGCCTGCTTTGTGCAAACACAAAAACACGAATCACTTTTTAATCTGATACCGCAGCCCATCCCCACCTTCCCAGAAAACCATCACAATGCCAATAATGCCTCTATCAACATTCTCTCAAGCGAATGGGTTCCTTTACTTTCTCTGCAAAAGCCACTTTACAATTGAACAAAGCACCGGGTTCCTTGCAGGAGGCAGGAGGCACAACAAACCGCTGAGGAAGATGCTGACCTGCCAGCACTAGATTATAACACGGAGGAGTTTAAAAGTCTCACTTATTTATAGTCTGAGGAGTTACGTGAGGACACCAGGAGCTCCGAGTGGGCGCTGTTACTGTCCAAACAAATTCCATATGAACACCCAGGCCCAGCTTCTGCCCCAGGTACTGCTGTGATGGCGAGAGGGGAAGAGGACTCAGTGCGGGAGCACTCAAGCCAGCAGAAGGGCAGTGTCTCCGAAAAACTTGTTTGGTTTAATATAATATTAAATA
The DNA here is from genome assembly GCA_034336665.1 of Luscinia megarhynchos. Taxonomy (NCBI): domain Eukaryota; kingdom Metazoa; phylum Chordata; class Aves; order Passeriformes; family Muscicapidae; genus Luscinia; species Luscinia megarhynchos. The sequence goes on along the minus strand of CM067583.1, from coordinate 7,169,443 downwards.
AACCTATTGCTCCAGGGACATGTCAGAGGAAACTGAAGTATCCCGTTAAGTAACAGAAGAACCAATGGCCTATTATCAGATTTAAACTCACACAGGTTTCATGTTGGCTTCCTAACTACTGTCAGCTGACAAGCACTAAGGAATATTCTATTACTTAATTTAAGCTGTTAAAAAATTAAAATAAAATATTTCTCACAAGGCCAAAAGATGGATTATTAAAACTTAACTTACACCATAAAATTATCTTCCTGGACTGCTATTAAAATAACTGAACGAAGTTAATTTTCGAAGGGTTTCTGGTCGGCGGTTTGTGAGTTAGGGCTGTTACTTTTAGCTTTTAACACAACAAACCCAACAGTTTACGAGCAAGAACTGGGCAGCAGTGGCGTGCCATGCCCGGCTATTCACCCACAGGTACCGGGACCTTCTCGAACCCTCTTTCCCCCGCTGCTGTCCCCTTTCTGCAGCATTCGGTGTAACCCGGGGACGGGGCAGCCACAGCCCCGGGGCTCGGCCCTGAGCACCGCCGCATGTCGCGACAGCGACAGCGCGACAGCGCGACCGCGGCAGCGCCCCGGGCCCCCGGGCACGGCGGGGTCCGGTCCCGGCCCGTGTCCACCCCACCGGCACAGCGGGGTCTCGGTCTCGGTCCTGGTCCCGGTCCGGTCCGTGTCCATCCCGCGGGCACAGCGGGATCCTGGTCCCGGTCCCGGTCTGGCACAGCGGGGTCCCGGTCCCGGTCCCGGTCTGGCACAGCGGGGTCCCGGTCCCGGTCTCGGTCCCGGTCCGTGTCGGTCCCACAGGCACACTGGGATCCCCGGCCCGGTGCCCCGCACTCACCCCCCGGCGAAGAGGTGCAGCAGGGTGTTCTCCTGCGGGCCGCCCGCCATGGCGGTGAGGGTGAGGAGGACGATGAGGAGGGTGAGGAGGATGAGGGGGATGAAGAGGGTGAGGCGGTGCCGGTGCCGGTGTCACCGCCGGGCCCCGCGCCGAACGGGCCGCGCGCGCGTGACGCCGCCGGGGGCGTGGCCGGCGGCAGCGCGTGACGTCACGGCAGCGAGAGACCGCGCCCCTTTCAGTGACGTTACAGTAGCGAGCGGACAGCCCCTTCCGTGACGTCACGGTAGAGCTAGACCCGCCCCTTCCGTGACGTCACGGGGCAGCCGAAATTCGCGTCGGGGTTTTTGTCCCGGTGAGTGATTTGTTTGATCTATTTACACCTCAGTGGGAGCTGCCATCGGTGTGTGTGCGGCGGGGTGACGGCACAGCCAGGAGATTTATGAATGCCCAGATTTTAACGTCAAAATAGTGAAGAATACAGTAAAATCTACAAAAAAGCTCGAAATCTGCATGTTTTTCATGCACGTGGGTTTTCTGTTGCCCTTGACAGCACGCTTGAACAGTTTCCTAGCTTAAATTCAAATCCATACGTGAACTTCCCTCCTGCTTTAATGGCACAAATCAAATTCCCACTCCTAAACCTGCCGGGAACTGGAGTCTGACATTGGGGTGTGCACGTTCCCTCCGTTTAAACTTCAGCCTATTCAGAGATTTATAGGTTAAACCCAAGAGATGAAGCAATGCCCGCGTCCCCAGTGGGATCAGTGGTGTCTGGGTGCGCCTGTCCTGGACCCTCGGTGTCCAAAGAACCTTTTATCATTTCATGTTTCTGTTGGAGGTGATGGTGCTGGACCTGAGGTCCAGCCTGTGTCCAGTCTGTGTCCTGGCTGTGTCCAGTCTGTCCAGGCTGTGTCCTGGCTGTGTCCTGGCTGTCCTGGCTGTGTCCTGGCTATGTCCAGGCTTTCCTGGCTGTGTCCTGGCTGTGTCCAGCCTGTGTCCTGGCTGTCCTGGCTCTGTCCTGGTTGTGTCCTGGCTGTCCTGGCTGTGTCCAGGCTGTCCTCACTGTGTCCAGCCTGTCCTGGCTGTGTCCTGGCTGTGTCCAGTCTGTCCTGGCTCTGTCCTGGCTGTCCTCACTGTGTCCCATCTGTCCTGGCTGTGGCCTGACTCTGCCCTGGCTGTGTTCAGCCTGTCCTGGCTGTGTCCTGGCTGTGTCCAGCCTGTCCTGACTCTGTCCAGCTCTGTCCTGACTGTGTCCAGCCTGTCCAGGCTCTGTCCTGGCTGTGTCCAGCCTATCCTGGCTGTGTCCTGGCTGTGCTGCTGCTGGGCACAGCCCCAAGCCGGGCAGTCCTGGCCCAGTACTGCCAGTAAAGCTGCTGGACCTCGTTCCCAGCTCTGTTTCTGTGTCAGCCAGGCTGGGGCAGGACAGGTGAAGGCCAGCAAAGTTTGACCATGTGTAACTTGAGCCTAATTGTGCTCTGCAACCTGTGGCCATGCAAAAGCAAAGATGGGCAGCAGGAGGAAATAGACAGGAGGGCAGACAGGGAGGAGCTGGGCGCAGTCTGGGTGTGTGCAGATGACATCTTTAAACAATCGGCTGCTACAGAACCATCTTTACTCACTTTAGTGCCAGACACACATAAAACCACAGAATCAGGGAGTGCTAAGGATCAGGAGGGACCTTAAAGACAATCTAATCCCAAACCTGCTGAGGATGTTTAGGGACAAGTTGCAAGTTAATGAGAAGTTGTACAGCACCAGTAAGGTAGCTACAGGCATTTTATGGGGAGCACAGTTGATGAAGGACAGCGGGTGATGATGAAGGACACCAGGGTGATGAAGGACACCAGGTGATGATGAAGGACACGGGTTGATGAAGGTCCCCGGTCAGCAGGGAGGGCTCTACACAAGGCCAGAGAGCGGAAATCGCGATTTTAACCAAACCCGCCCCTTTTCAGGGCTGAAATCGCGATTTTTACCAAACCCGCCCCTTTTCCGCCCGGCTCCTGCCCGCAGCGCCCCCTGGTGGCGCTGTCCCCAGCTCGGCGGTGACAAGAGCGACACAAACCCAAACCCAGTGTGCTGGCTCAGTGGCGCTGGGAGATCTGCTGTAAAACACCGATCTCATTGTCCTGCTGAGCTCACTGGGGAGGGTGAGACGGTTCTGGCCCAGTGTCCGGCAGCCCAGGTGTGCTCCAAGACAGAACAGCAGCAGATCACTGATCCCACAGTCACTGATTGATTCTACAGGTCACTGATTCTACAGGTCACTGATCCCAAAGTTACTGATCCCACAGTCACTGATCCCACAGTTACTGATCCCACAGTCACTGATCCCACAGTCACTGATCCCACAGTCACTGATTCACAGTCACTGATTCCACAGTTACTGATCCCACAGTCACTGATCCCACAGTCACTGATCCCACAGTCACTGATCCCACAGTCACTGATTCCACAGTCACTGATCCCACAGTCACTGATTCCACAGTCACTGATTCCACAGTCACTGATCCCACAGTCACTGATCCCACAGTCACTGATTCCACAGGTCACTGATCCCACAGTCACTGATCCCACAGTCACTGATCCCACAGTCACTGATTCCACAGTCACTGATCCCACAGTCACTGATTCCTACAGTTACTGATCCCACAGTCACTGATTCCACAGTCACTGATTCCACAGTCACTGATCCCACAGTCACTGATTCCACAGTTACTGATCCCACAGTCACTGATTCCACAGTCACTGATTCCACAGTCACTGATCCCACAGTCACTGATTCCACAGTCACTGATCCCACAGTCACTGATTCCACAGTCATTGATCCCACAGTCACTGATCCCACAGTCACTGGATTCTACAGTCACTGATTCCACAGTTACTGATCCCACAGTCACTGATCCCACAGTCACTGATCCCACAGTCATTGATCCCACAGTCACTGATCCCACAGTCACTGATTCCACAGGTCACTGATTCCACAGTTACTGATCCCACAGTCACTGATCCCACAGTCACTGATTCCACAGTCATTGATCCCACAGTCACTGATCCCACAGTCACTGATTCCACAGTCACTGATCCCACAGTCATTGATCCCACAGTCACTGATCCCACAGTCACTGATTCCACAGGTCACTGATTCCACAGTTACTGATCCCACAGTCACTGATCCCACAGTCACTGATTCCACAGTCATTGATCCCACAGTCACTGATCCCACAGTCACTGATTCCACAGTCACTGATTCCACAGTCATTGATCCCACAGTCACTGATCCCACAGTCACTGATTCCACAGTCACTGATTCCACAGTTACTGATCCCACAGTCACTGATCCCACAGTCACTGATTCCCACAGTCACTGATCCCACAGTCACTGATCCCACAGTTGCTGCTCTGCATCCAGGAGCTCGTTCTGGAGCACGGCCGGGCCAGAGGATGCTGCGACATCCCCTGGAGCAGGGCATGAGCTGAGTCTGTACATCCACAGCCTGGAGCCTATTTGTGGAGACTGTTTGTCTGCAGTTTGGGCTGCAGGCTGTTTGTGGAGGCTGTCTGTCTGCACTCTGGGCTGCAGGATGCTGTGGAGGCTGTGTATCTGTAATTCAGGCGGCAGGCTGTTTGTGGAGGCTATGTGTCTGTAATTCAGGCTACAGGATGCTGTGCAGGCTGTTTGTCTGCAGTTTGGGCTGCAGGATGCTATGGAGGCTGTTTGTCTGTAGTTTGGGCTGCAGGATGCTGTGCAGGCTGCAGGCTGTTTGTGGAGGCTGTGTGTCTGTAATTCAGGCTGCAGGATGCTGTGCAGGCTGTTTGTCTGTAGTTTGGGCTGCAGGATGCTGTGCAGGCTGTTTGTGGAGGCTGTGTGTTCTGTAATTCAGGCTGCAGGATGCTGTGCAGGCTGTTTGTCTGCAGTTTGGGCTGTAGGATGCTCTGGAGACTGTGCAGGCTGTTTGTGGAGGCTGTCTGTCTGCACTCCGGGCTGCAGGACGCTCTGCAGCCCTCCCTGCCTGTCTCTGCCTCATTCCCCAGCAGAGAGCAGTGCAAGAGCAGCGTTGGCAGCGGAGTCACCCGAGAGCCCCGAGGAATTCGCACAGATTTGTTCCTGTGCGCTCTGGCTGCAGCTCCAGCTCTGCCGATCACCCTCCCTGCGCTCTCTGAAGATGCTCTCTCTGTCTTGTGGCCCCTGTTCCCTTCCACCAAACACACCTCCAAGGAGAGATCCGTTCTGAAAAGCTCAGACAATCAGTGATTTCTCTGGAGCCCTGGCACACAAAGCCTGTTTGGGCACCTCACTTGTTTGAGCAAAACACAAAAGCACTCCCAGCTTCCTTGCATCATCACCCTGATTTTCCTCGTTCTCAGCCAGGTGGAATGAGGAGCTGTGCTTGCTTGTACCTGCTCACACAGCCCAACAGCTGTACAGATGTGCAGTGCCCCTCCTTCTCCAGCCTTTTCCTGGAACTGCTCTCAGATTGGGGTAGGTATGGACTGTCCAGTGTCCCATGTGCTGCCCATGACAGAGGGACATTGCTAGAGAATGAATCTCTTTCTCCCCTGGTCTGAGCTCCTGTCTGCTCCTCCATCCTCTGACAGCTGCAGCTGCAGCTCTGGGCCAGGAGCTGTGGGTGCAGGCAGGGAAACAGAGCAAGGCAGGTTCTGGGTCATGCTGAGAACTTGTCAAAGCACCAGCAGAGTGGGCCAGATCTGGGAAACTCTGTGTTCCAGACACTGCTGGTACAGCCTGGTGATCATTTCTAGGGAATTTCACAAGGATAAATGTGCACAGAGGCGTTGTGGCTTCCCCAGATCAGACACCACAGGAGCCACATCAGGGGAAGTTCCTGAATTACTCCCATGCCAGTACAGCATGAACCCAACCAGGAAAGGGTTCAGCTGGCTATTCCTGGGACTTGTTTTGTCTGGTGGCTTCCTACAAACTGGAGCAAGGAGTCACCAGCTTGTTCCACATCATTAGCAGCTGGCAACTTCCCAACCATTACCAGCATAGCCTGGATCTCACCCAGCATCTTTGAGATGAAAGACATTGCAGCACCACTGCACTCACAGTTTTAGGTCCCAGTCCAGCTCTCACTCAAGGCAGTTTCTCTTTTTCCACTGACTGCAGCTGGAGCTGGGTCTGACATTCCTGTCTCAAGTCCCGAGTTAGGTGAAATATTGGTAAAACAGTCCAAAACAACAGATAGGGGTCTGCAACTCTGCTATTTCCTGGCATCAAATAAAAAACAGCAACACAGTCAAGCAAGAGCATGAGGAATTCTGTTTCCTTCCTGAGAGCACTGAAGGTCTGAACTCAGAGCAGCCAAATGTAGGAGCCTGCTCAAAGTGGGAGTCTGTGGGAGGCTGACACTCTCCAAAGTGCATCCCTGCCAGGAGCACCATCAAAGAAATCTCTCTGGTGCTGATGAACATCCTGATAATTGCACTCATCTGTCCTCAGAACATTGTTCAGGTTTTGGGAGCAGCCTTGGCAGACGTGTGTCCAAAAGAACATCCAAAGTCATGGTGAAGAGTATGCAGTAGAACACAGTGAAGAGACATCACTGGGCTGTTCTGCCAGCAAAGTTTTGTGCAGAGTGCTTGGGGTGATTCAAGGGGCATCATAAAGGCTGTAAAGTAAATGAATACAGTTTGAATTCCTTCTGTCCCTCATTCTGCAGTGATTACTGCCTGCTCCTGTTTCCCTGTGGAAACACGAGGCAGGAGAGCAGAAGGAGCAGGCAGGGATGAGGCCAGGGCAGACTGCCCTGTCCCAAGGTCAGCACTTGTCTGTCACACCCACAGCCCTTCAGCCAGCTGTGCTCAGATGCTGCAGATGCAGGCCCTGGGTGGTTACAGGGCTTGGCCTCTGCTCCCAAACATCTTTCATTGCTAAAATAGTTCCAGCTCCATGCTCTGGGCCAGCAGAGCTCAGTTCAAACCCTGTCTCATGCAAGGCTCACCCACCTGGGAGCAGCAGCCCCTGAGGAACAAGGTGGGCATTCAGGAGAAAGGGAAACTGGGTGAAATTATAGCTGGCATAACAGACATTTTTTCCACACTAACATGGAACTGGATTCATGAGCTTATGATGAAAGATGCCACAAAGGCCAGGAGTGTTTTCCTGAGAGCAGGAGCTGTGATCAGTGGGCAGGAGGGCCTGGGACCTGCTCAGAGCCTGCCATGGCCAGCCTGGCTCAGACAGACACCCCTGGCTGTGGCACAGCAGGAAATCTGTGACTTCACACGCTGGGCAAGTGCTGGGACAGATCTGGAGGAGAGGTGGGACTCCCAGGGGTCTGTGAGGAACAGCAGGAGCCCATGGGAACCTTCCCAGAGCCAGCACTGCTGAAGTGCAGGGGCTGAGCAGAGCTCCAGCCTTGGCAGCTCAGAGCCAGTGCAGCCTGAAGAGCCAAATAGAGGAGATATAGCCAGATATGGGGGTAGAGGGAAATATAGGGGATGCAGGCAAATGTAGGGGATATGGGCAGATATAGGGGATATAGCCAAATATAGGCAGGAAGAATCCTGATTTTTGGAGGATTAAAAAGGAATCAAAGGAGCAGTAGCAGCATCCCCCTGTGTGAACCCACTCCATCCCCATGGCAGCTCCTCTGCAGGGAGGACTGGGATTGATGGGAACACATGGGGGCAGAGTCAGGGCTCCAGGGCTCAGGAGGAGCAGCTGAAGCAGGAGGAGCTGCCTGGAGCCCGTTCAGGAGTGAGCTCAGGGACCAAACATCTCGTGCATGGGGAGTGGGCTGGGTGGGGAGCTTACAGAGTGCAGGGTCCAGTTTGGTGCTTCCCACCCTGCCAGGGCAGCAGGCCAGTCTGGGGGAGAATTCCACAGCAGAGGGGCAGAGCCACCAACCATACACAGCATCCCTTCCCTCCCTCCCAGGTTAAATTGTCAGAACTAGACTCGTGGCAGTCACCAGGGGCTCTAAAGCCAGTGGGGACATTGCTTCCTACTGGGACTAAGGACAATGCTAGAATGCAAGTGAACAGAATATTTTTATGTAGCAGAATGAGAGTTGCTCCCAATTTAAACCAAATTTAAACCCAATTTAAACCCTGTATCACGGTGACAGCTGCATCACCTACGTGCTCTTGCCACCCCCCAGCTGTAATTACAGCAGAAACATGGTGGGAACACTCTCAGCATCCTGAATATCTGTTTTCCATGTTCCTCTGCAGTTTAACTGACAAAATACCTGCAAGGATGAAATATCCTTCGTCTCAACAATACCTCTCACCTCCTTGGGTTTGCAGATAATCACTTGATGCAATCTTGCCCTTAAAAATAAGGATTGAATATTTTTGAAGAGGAATTAAATAACTGAAGGGAGGGTGGAATGCAAGAGGAGCTCAGTTACCAAAGATCTGCTGTTTTATTAGCTAACATCAGCATAAAGTGCTCAGTGAAATGGCAGCCCATCCCATCACTTTTATTACCTTCCACATGTGCTTTTTTACTGTCATTAGCTTAGCTTTAAACAATCCTTCCCAGCCTTTCCTGTGTCTTGATCTTTGCTGTCTTCACTCCAGAATTAAGTAACAAGGTTGTAACCTGGCATTTTCCTCTCTGTGCAGGGTTCCCTGGGTCCTTCCAGGACCTTCAGGCTCTGCCGTGGGGTCTGTGCAGACTCCCTGCAATCACCAAGGCTCTCACTGCAACATCAAAGCTCTGCCTGACCTCCAGATTCATCTCAGTAAATCTGTCCAGCACGGCCTCAAAACAATCTGCTCTAACAGCCCAAGGTGAGAATTAAGTTTTATAGAAACAAAAGCAATAGTTGCTACAATTTGAACATATTTTCCCTTGGATTTGTTTTTTATTCATTGGAAGAGGATTTTCATTTAAATATACTCTATAACATCACAAATGGGTACAGGAGCAATGAGCCAGCAAGGCTCTTGCAATGCAGCAATAAACCCCTCAAGGACTGTGTGTCCTATTGTTCCAGCTTCATAGGCACTGCCTCCTTTTCTATGGATCTGACACTGCCAGTCACCAGACCCTTCCAGAAATCTCCTCAGCTGCCCCAGGAACTCCAGAATGAGCTGCAATGCCCTAAAACAGCTCAGGATTTCTTTTGGCACCGAATCTGAGCACAAGGATCTTTCAAAGCCCAGTCCTTTCCCTTTCTCCTGGTGCTGACGAGCTTCCCCAGCCACATCCAGTGCCCTGAGTGCTCCCCCCTGCAGCTGGGCAAGGGCAGACAGATGTTTCCAGATGCTGCCAGATGTGCCTTGCTCCAGGCTGTGGTCACTCAGCAGAGCAGGATGCTGTGCTGCAGGCACAGGGACAAGGTGTGAGCAGGAACCTGCAGGGAAGGGGAACCTCTCCCACTAAGAGTATGTGCTTTGTACCCTCCACTTCCCTGCTCTCCAGCCAGCCTCTAAAATGAAAACCATGTGGAGGGGTGGAGCAGGAGGGCAGGGATTTATGGCTTGTTTTATGGGAGATGATATAAAACACTTTTATGTCAAGTTCTCTGTTGTGCTCATTTCCTTTCTCCTTCTCTTGTTCTCTCCTAACCACAGGCAGGAGAGGCAGAGCAGGGGAGGTGCAGGCTCTGTGCAGTCACAGAATAAATCTGCAGTGCCTGTGGTCAGTGCCCAGACCCTTCCTGTCATCTTTCTGTCATTGTGGCTCGTGGGAATAGAATCTGGACCAGGGCAGGTCTGTGTCCTGTGGGCACATCAGCCTTGGCTCACAGCTCTTCCAGCAGCTGTGCTGAAATGTGCCCTAAATGCCACCTTTTCATCTGAATCCTCAGCATCCCACTGCAGATTTAATCCCTCTGTAAGACCTACATGGCCCACAGTCCAAGGGGATAAGGCAGGTAATGAAGGAGAATTATTTATGTTTTATGGATTTGTAGAGATGGCTGTGGGAGCTGGTGGCAGCTGGCTGCAGGGGATGCCAGTGTGTGATCTTAGGGTGTGTTGGCCACTGAAAGAAACAGGTGACTCTATGTTAAATGTCATTATTTTATGTAGTTCACACTTTTTTTGTCATCTCTGGCTGAAACAATGAGGAAAGGCAAAGGCTGAGAAAGGGTTAAGAGGGAAGGGGAAGCAGCACAAGTAGATTTTAAAAAATGAATGACTCTATCCAAGGCAAAGGCAGCCTGTTGATATATCTCACCCAGAGGGGACTCAGAGAGTGACCTCATGCTGCCTGTCAGACACAGCCCCATCCCTCCCATCCCACCTAATGCTGCAGCCCCATCTGCCTGGGAGCCAGTCCCAGCTCCAGCACAGAGCCAGAGCAGTGCCTTCATTCACAATCTCTGTGTTTATTACACACCTGCCCTGCTCTGGCCATTTCCCAGCGAATCTGGGGGCAGCAAACACCCTGAGTCCTGCCCTGCCACAGGGACAGGGTGCAGGATGGCTGAGTGCTCAGTGCGAGTTTAGGTCCTGCTTTATGCAAAACCCCTTAATTCATCTCCATCTCTCCATCTCCATCTTTCATTTTAGAGGCTGAGCCTGGAGACCTGGAGGTGGGGCTGGGTCAGACAGGTACCCAGCCACAGCCTGCCCTAAAGCCTGTCCTAAAACCTGTCCTAAAACCTGTCCTAAAGCCTGCCCCAAAGCCTGCCCCAAAGCCTGCCCCACTGCTTTCTCTGTCTTCTGCCAGTGATTTCAATGACAACCCCAAAAATAATCCACCACTGACTAAATCCTAGCAGTTTCTTTGGTGCCAGAGACCCAGATTGCTGCTCAGAGACTCTGAGGGGTTGTGCCAGGAGTGATCAATCACAAACTATCTGCTAAAGATCAGACTTCCCTCTTCTTCTGTTTTTTATCTACCAAGACCAGATGGTTACATGACCAATTGTCCCAAGAGCTGTCCCACAAAGTTTGGAAGTTTCTCTGACCACCACTGCTTATCTTACTACAACTAAAACTATAACAATTATTGATTACTACAAGGAAAACCAGACTATAAAAAGGGAGCTGCAAACCAAGTTGGGTGGAAGCGTGGAGTGGGCGGTGACTCCTCACGTTTTCCCCAGCACGCTGCTTGCTCTGTCTATACAAAATAAAGCAATCTAAATTTTGCTGAATATCAAGACTTTATTTCTCATTTATAACAGAGGTGACAGCCCCAGGTGCCCCTGTGCCCCAGCCTGGCACAGTTTGCTGATTGTTCCGAGCTGGGCTGGGCTGCACAGCTTGGCTTGCACAGAGGGTTTCACTGAGGGTTTTATGGGGATCCCTGGGGCAGTGGCAGCTCCCCTTCCCCCCGCCCCATCATCGATGCTGAGCTGTTTTACAATTCCTGCCTGGAGCCAGTGTTTGGCTGTTGCCCGGTGACAGCTCAAACAGGCCTCACCTCGGGCCTCCCAGCCTGGAGCTGGGAGCAGAGCTGCTGCCAGCGCTGGGGAAATGAGACTTGCAGCTCCCCAGGACACCCCAGAGCTCTGGGGGACATCCCCAGACACATCCCAGACTGCTGGCAGGCTCCTGGCTCAGCACAAACCCCAGAGCATCCCCCGGCCCCCAAAGCTGCCAAGCCGCCAGGCAAAGGCAGCACCCACTGCCAGGGCACCTGAGGGGTGGGGGCTTGGGGCAGGAACACTCCGGGAGTGAACAGCCCTGCAGGACCTGCTCACAGCCACAGCACCAGAACCTGCGGGACCAGAGCCCTGAGGGACCAGAACCCTGAGGGACCAGAACCCTGAGGGACCAGAACTCTGAGCACCAGAACCCTGAGGGACCAGAACCCTGAGGGACCAGAACCCTGAGGGACCAGAACTCTGAGCACCAGAACCCTGAGGGACCAGAACTCTGAGCGAGCACCAGAACCCTGAGGGACCAGAACTCTGAGCACCAGAACTCTGAGGGACCAGAACTCTGAGCACCAGAACTCTGAGACACCAGAACCCTGAGGGACCAGAACTCTGAGCACCAGAACCCTGAGACACCAGAACTCTGAGCACCAGAACTCTGAGCACCAGAACCCTGAGGGACCAGAACCCTGAGAGACCAGAACCCTGAGGGACCAGAACCCTGAGGGACCAGAACCCTGAGACACCAGAACCCTGAGGGACCAGAACCCTGAGGACCAGAACTCTGAGCACCAGAACCCTGAGGGACCAGAACCCTGAGAGACCAGAACCCTGAGGGACCAGAACCCTGAGGGACCATGTGGACATCATTGAAGCCTCAGGCTGAAAATTGCAAAGGCCTGGAACCTTTTTCTCTTTTCTCATGCTAGGGAAGCTTTCCCAGGCTGACACAGTTTCTCAGTTCCAGCCTGAGCCTTTCCCAGGATGATAACATTTGGGAAAGACAGAAAGGAATTAATAACAAGATTAACACCTGGGCTTCACTGAAAAACAGTTCTCATGGTTTGTGAGAAAGTTTTGTTTTCTTCTATTGTCCAATGGACTGCTGTTCTGTTGCAGTTTGCAAAACACACTATAAATGTGGTTCAGCTGTTCAATAAATGGCTTCTTTAGCCATCTAGCTGGAGAAGTCCGTGTCGTTATTGTACGCGATTTCTAGCGCGGTAGCGACAGGACCAGAACCCTGAGGGACCAGAACCCTGAGGGACCAGAAACTGAGGTACCAGAACCCTGAGGGACCAGAACTCTGAGCACCAGAACCCTGAGGGACCAGAAACTGAGGTACCAGAACCCTGAGGGACCAGAACTCTGAGCTCCAGAACCCTGAGGGACCAGAAACTGAGGTACCAGGATCCTGAGGCACCAGAACTCTGAGGGACCAGAACCCTGAGGGACTAGAATTCTGAGCATTTCCCCTGGGCTGGGTGCCCAGCAGATGATTTTGGAACACGATTTTGGAGGAGGAGATTTTCCAAGGCCCCTTCAGAAAGTGGGGCTGATGCTGCTCGGGCATGGCAGGGGCAAAGGAGTCTCTGCCAAGCCCCTCTGGAGCCCTGACCAAACACTTTGGGGCATCTCCTTTGTGCTGGGATATGAAACCATTCCTCCCATGAATCTGGGTGCCCAATGCCAAGTTTAGACACAGTCTAGACGCAGCAGGGTATTTATAACCTTGGCACATGGCGTGGCAGCCAGTGGGGTACAAACAACATTCAAAAACCGTGAGGCACAAAGCTATTTTTACATCAAAGTGCTGAGTGCAGGTACCACAGCCCTCAGGCAGGTGAGATCTAACCCAGTCCTGAGCTCCACCGACCCCATCTCACTGGGAGCTTCCATTGTCCAAGAATAAATTTGGTTTTACCTATTGCCACAAGAAATTGAGCGAGGAGCAGCTTAAAGGCTCAGCCCTTACCTGAGATGGAGGCAAATCTCCATTCTGTCACAACAGCAAAAACATCCATATTCAGCAGGTAAAGTTCACAATGGAGCTCTGCTGACAGCAGCTCTGCCCCAGGTGTAAGAAATGACTAATTCATGGCAGTAACACAAGTCAGGTCTCTGCTGCCTCTTATATTCAGGAGAACACGAGTGCAGTGAGCTACAGCTGCCCAGGCAGGAGGGAGTGAGGCATTCCTGAATAGTCAACATCTGCATCTCCTTGCAATTAATTCCATTTTGTGCAGCAGAAGCGCAGTCCACTGCTCAGCAAGGTTTGGGTGACATTGAGCTGACCATGCAGATAAAGATCTAGCTGAGAAAACAGAAGAATTGCAGAATGATTTGTTCCAGAATATTGGCCTGTTTATGGGTAAAGCTGATCTCCTTGGTCTCTTGAGCTGAAATGGGATGGAAGCACATTTGTTTTTCTGCTGGGAGCTGGAGCACTCAGCCAGCTCTGCCTTCCTTGTGGGAACCATCCATGGAGTGGCCTCGATACAGGAATCGGTGAGGACGTTAGGTGCTCACACAGTGGTCTCTGCTGTGTTGTTAGCCTGGCTGGGTCTGCCTGGTGGCCACTGCTGTCCCCTGAGACAAGGACAGCCTGGGGGGACAGGCAGGCGGAGATAGCATCAGCCCCTGATAACAGGGTGAGGGAAGTTTCCATGTCACATCTTCCTTCAGCCCTCCAGGGCAAGGAGTGTCACATCAAGAGCCTGCACAGGATGCTCTCCCCTCTCCCCTCTGGTGTTGCCACACAGATTTGGTTTTGGGTTTCTGCCTCTGGGAAGGGAGAACCGGTTCTGCAGGTCACCGTGGGGGAGCAGCAGGGGAAGAGTGAGCCTGGGCTCGTGTGGCAATAAATTCCCATCTGTGTCCTTTGTGTGACTTACATGGCATGAGACACCTCAACCTTCCACCCGGAAAGAAATTTTTACAGCCATAATTGACTTTAATGATAGCTTGCAGAAACACTCTGCTTTCTCCTGGGAATCCCACGCACTGGGCAAAGCCCAGCCCTGAGCACAGAGCTGTCACTGTCACCCAGAGATGGATTACCCCAGCAGAAAGTCCCTGCCCAAATATTAGCTCATCTCAGAAGTCAGAGAGAGGTCAAGGAGCCGAGTGCAGTCACTGGGACAGTGTCCCCTGTCTGCAGCAGCTCCTGGAGGATGCCAGGGCTGTTTCAGGGCTCTTTTCTGCACAGTGAATGTGGCCTTGGAGGGAGCTGCACAGCCCAGGGATTTTCAGACCCTGCAAACCTCCTGGGGGAGGTGAGGTGGCTGCCAGCAGGTTGGGTTTGGGTTTGTCAGCACAGCCTGTCCCTGTGCCCATACCTGTGAGCTGGCAGGATTTACATCTGGACTGGGACAGAAAGAAGTGAGCAGCACAGGGAGCCAAGCTGAGGAACCCTGCACAGGATGGGGCAGCACAAGGGTCCTGTCTCTGATTTTTAATCTGTATTCTGCTGGACCATGGCTCCCCTCACAGAGCAGAGGGCTCTTGGCAATTTCTGTTGCAAACCTCATCACTTGTGAGCTGATTTCTCCGTGTTTGGTGTGCAGACACTGCTCTGGCCTCGTGATAAGGGCTCATTGTGGAGCAGTTATAAATAGCCATAGACACGGGCCACTGGGTCTGAACTACTCACGGCAAATGTGTCAGCCAAAGTTCTTCCATCAGGAAACTGCATTTCCCACCCTTTGTCTGTCTCACACCCTCCTCCCTTCCTAGAGCTATCGGAGGTATTAACTCCTCCATCTCCAAGCTGATTTCCTCTCCAGCTCCCACTCCAGTCTGGCAAGGAGGCAGCGAGCTACAGACACTCACTGTGGTGAGGAATCGTCCATTGGGCTCCTCTCCTGCCCTGACACCAATTTTTGGGAAGTGCACTCTGGCTGAACAGGGAGCTGCCCTTGTGACAGTAATGAGTGTCATTTAAGCAATGGAGAAGCTGCAGCCAGGTCAGAGCAGTGAGTCAGAGCAGGCAGAAGTGAATAAGGGGTGGGAAGTCACAGCACTGAGCTGTTCAGGTCTGGGGAGAGGATTGACCAGATGCAGCAGAGGATGCTCTGAGGACAGGACAGTGCTCAGTGTCCAGGGGCCCTTGGTCACAGACCATGGGAATCTCAGCTGGGCACACAACTGAGCTCAGGCCAATTTGAGGTGCCAGTGAAAGGGCTGGAAGGGTAAGGATGCTGTTCCCAAAGAGACAGCTGAGATTGCAGAGAAATTAATGTTGCACAATTGTCCTTTATAGACACCCAGGGGCAGGTGAAAGGGAGGGCAGGGTTGTTTTTCTGAAGGATCTATGCTAGCTGTTCTCAGAAGTTACTGAGCAGAAGACTCAATTACACAAGTTCCTAATATAGCAAGTTATATGATCATGGGCTATGCTTTTAAAAATTTTGACTCATCCATTTGTCCACTACTAATGGTAAAGGTCTTTACTCTGTGGAAACTCTTCCTACTAGAGATTGAACTGACTCAAGGGAGCATTTATTTTGGGAGACTGTCCTTTAAAAAGAAAACAGGGTGAAAAAAAACCCCAGCTCTGAGCACTATTCACGTTTGTTCACGTCTCAACTTAAGCTTCCTGTGCAGACAGAGCAAGGCAGAAACCAGGCAACACCCAAAGCCAGAGGCACCAGGGGCACTCCGTGGTGGAGAAGAGAGCTCTGGGCTGCAATTCAGGAGCCTGTGGCTCACTTCCCACCTCTGCCCTGCCTTTTGTGCCATTCAGGGGGTCAATTCTCTGCTCTGTGCCTCAGTTTCCCTGCCCTGTGACAGGCAATGCTCACATTTTTAGGGCTCTGGTGTTAAATATCAGCTAATTCAGCCTCAGCTCATCCCCTTCCTAATGTGTTTACTGCACTTCATTCCCTCCAAAGGATCCTGTCCCTTCCAACAGTTTTCCTTAGAAAAAAGGGGGGGAAATAAGTATACTAATAAGTAAACAAACCACAGCTCCATCAGCCAGGAAGAAAAACCAAAAAAATGCAGACAAAGAGCTTTGTTTGGCTAGGTGACATCCTGCCCAGCAAATTCCTGATTGCCCAAGATGTGCTCAGAACAGCTCTGTATGCCCGAGGCAGGGTGTGCTCAGTTTGGGGGCAGGGGGAGATGGAAACCACTCAGAAATCAACTCCTGCAGCTGGGGAGAGGGGAAGGGTGACCCCAGCACGGGCAGAGTTCTGTGGTTCTGGTTCTGTGTGTGGCACCCTGAGCTGTGTGGTTTCAGATCCTGTCTGCCTGAAAGACAGAGGGAGGGGAAAAAAGAGAACAACCTAACCCCAAATCTCTTCAAAGGAAGTCAGAGGCCAGATGTTCCTTGCTTCCTGCCACAGCTGGGGCTGTGGTTGCCCTGTCTGGAGCTCAGATGTGAGACTGAGACTGCACTGGGGGCTCCCCTAGCAGCACCTGGCAGCTCAGCCTGCACAGCCTGGGCAGCTTCTGCTCCCTGGTGTGGCTGGAGAGCACAAAAGCTGCTCCCCCCTCAAAATGTGAGACAGGTCAGCATGAAATTAGTGAAAGAAAAAGAAAGCGTGCTTTGGACTGGTGTAGAAAAAAAAAAAGTTTAAAAAACATTGCTCCCTTCAGCCCTTTATTCTGAGGCATCAGGAGGACTTAAAGACATTTATATAAGAGAAGGAAAGGTGCCTTTTGGGCTCTCCTTTATAAGTGGCCAGCAGCTTTGACACAGAAGTGATGTTCCCCTTTCCACCCAAATGAAATGTTTTTGGCAGAAGAGAAAATGAAATCATTCTCCACAGGCTGCCCAGCCACCCCTTTTCTGTCTTGTTTTACTCCACACCAACATTCTCACTCCCTTTTGGGATGCAGGTGAGTGAAAGAACCACGTTTCTGTGAGGGAAAACACAAATGTGTGTGTTTTGGTGTGGTGGAGCAATGGGAAGGGATTTCTTTAAAAGCTGGGAAGTTCCTATTGGCATGATGTCCTGTGCTAGGGGATGCTCCAGAACCTGGGAGGATGTGTGGAGCCAGGCATGGAATGTGTACATTCAGTAAATACCATTATATTAGCTTGTGTTTCTTCACACTGCTCCTCTCCCACTGGCTGCATAGGAACAAAACAAATCAAATAAATGCATTTGTCTCTACTACAGAGGAGGAATCGAGAGCAGGCAGAGCAGCAAGTGAAGCAGAGCAGCTGCAGGGCAGATTTTGGCCGCTGCTGAGTAAGTGGAGTGTGTCAGATGGGGCAGCAGGCAGTGCATGGTGAAAGTGCTGCCAGGTCTGCTGAGAGCAGAGCAGAGAGTGATCCCCAGCAGCAGGAGGGGCTGGCAAGGCAGCAGTGAACAGGAACCAGGAGGAGGATATAAATAATTTATCTAAAATACTGACAAGCTTAATAAACCATATTAGTTCTTTTCCTGTAGGTAGAAAAATCTCTTTTTCTTTTTCTATTTATTTTCCTTTTTTTAATTTTTTTTTTATTTTTGTTTTTTCTTTTTCTTTTTTTTTTCCTTTTTTTCTTGAAAACACTAAAGAGATGAGCAATTGAAAGAGTAACCAGCATAGCTCACTGCCTCTTTGGAAAGGCCTGGTGGGATCCCAGCCAGGGAGGGAAAAGGGAGATGAGGAGTGCTGAGCCAAGGGCAGAGAGAGATCTCTGGCTCAAGGGTGGCAAAAACATCCATCCCTCTCACACTTGCCTGCAGGGAGGGGAAAGAAAACCAAAAAAAGGAAAAGAGAGGGAAAAAAAATTAAGGGAAAGAGAGGGGAAAAAAAACCAAAAAAAGGAAAAGAGAGGGGAAAAAAAATTAAGGGAAAGAGAGGGGAAAAAAGAGAGAAAGAGAGAGGGAGGGAAGGGCAAGCCACGTGGTTGGGATAACTCAGCTGGCTGCAGCCTGGCCAGCAGCAGCCCTGGCAGGCCAGAAACAGCCTCTCACATCCAGGTGCTTTGTGTGCCAGGAGACAAGGTACACAACACACAGGGCTCTCTGAAACCTTCTATTCCCCCCAGAGCCAGGGCTCATCTGAGGAATTTGCATCACCTAATTACAACCAAGCTTTAAAACCATCAAAAATAGTACAGCAGGAAACAAAAATGAACAGCCCCCTTTCCTTTCTCTGCCCCCTTTTTTGTGATTTTAGTCAGCATAAAACTTGAGAAGCACCTTTCTGACTCCTTTGCAGGCAGTTTCCACACAGAGGCTTTGCTGGCAGCCTTAGCACTGAGCACATTTGGGCTCCATCACTTCTCCCAGGTGTGCCCAGCCAGGTGTGCCCTGTTTTCCTCCTTCCCAGGGCACAGTGACAGGAGACCCCAGCTGCTGTGGGGCTGTTTTTCTGCCCAGAGAATGGGAAGCCAATCTTTTCTCCCTGCTGTCACCTTCCAGAAAGGCTGAAAGGGACAGACATTTTTCTAGAAGAATGAAAAAACCAACACCCAGGCCTTTGTATATAAACAAACAAATAAACAAACAAAATCCAAATATTTTCCTTGTCTCAACTCCAGTGAAAAAAAATCTCTTCTGAATTATCTCACACTTATTCCAGGGTTTATCTCTAAGACATTTCAGTTCTTATCCTGGATTTTGCAGCCTAACAAAGACTGTATCCCAGCAAAATGATGCTAATCCAGAGTTTTGTGTCATGCCCATGCTGCCCTGGCATCCAGCCCTGGCAGAGCAGGCTCCAGGGGTGCACATGGAGCACTCAGAGCTTTTACACAGAACAGCTGCTCCAAAAATTCCTTGAGACCAAGGAAAGGCCCCTGCAGAGCCCAGAAAATGAAAACTTTGTGCTCCCCAAAATGCTGCTGGAAGCAGGGCTGAGAAGGGAATTTGGAATTTCTTGCCAATTTTGCTGATTTATGGCTGCCTTGGCTCACAGGCAGCTGGAATCCCCCAGCCCTGGGAGAAGCTGTGCAAGTGAAATGCTGAGGAAGTTCCACATCCTCCAGGAGAGTCGAGGAAAAACAAAGTGCAGGCTTTATAAACACAGCCTGTGTACCCTGCTAAAAGAGGCTCTTTCTGCTGGGTTTTGGCTTTGTGTCTCATGCTGCTGGCCAGAAAGGCTGCTTGGGAGCAGGA
This sequence comes from Luscinia megarhynchos, assembly GCA_034336665.1. NCBI lineage: Eukaryota > Metazoa > Chordata > Aves > Passeriformes > Muscicapidae > Luscinia > Luscinia megarhynchos. Next base: position 7,150,236 of record CM067583.1, on the reverse strand, counting down.
ATCTGGGGATTTCTTAAAAATGACAGTATTGGAAAAACGTTGAAATGTTGACATTTCCCACCAAATGAAAGTTTTGGTTTCTTTTTCTGGTCAGGATCCACCAAACTCTATCACTTTCCTTCTTTTAAAGTAAAATCCACATTCAATATGATTGCGTGAGCATGATTCTTCCAGAGTTTAAAAGGGAACATGAAAATTTTATGGATTATATACCTGCACTTTAATTTGTCAAGAGAGAATCAATCTACCAAAATTTTTTAAAGTTTTGTGGTTTTCCTTATTTTCTTTTTTTTTCCCCCCTGATATGCTTCTTCAGCCTGTGAGGCACTTCAGCATCAGCTCTACCATGAGGAAAAGATCAGGGCGTGCTTTAAGTGAGGATGGATGTTTTCTCTAATGGCATCAGTGAAGGAAATGTAAAAGGAGCATCCCTGCCAAGGGAGAGCAGCCCAGGGCAGCACTGCACAGCTGCAACAAAGAACAGGAGCTGCAAGAAATTCTCCTTCCCCCAGGAAAATCCAGCTGAAGATCCATGCAGTGAAAATCATGAGAGGCATAAAAAGGTTTTTTTGTGAAACTTAGGAGAAGCACCAGGTAACTTGAACTCCATCCCCTTGCTCCTTACCTGAAATATTTACATTTCTGGGACACCAAGGTCCCCTGGCATGGCCCCAGCTCCATTCCATCCAAAAGGTCCAAAGGAGGTGAGAACTGTGCAGTGCCTGCTTCTCCTGCCAGTCTCTCTCAATTCATTGAACAAGGGAAGGAAGGGAAAAAAAAACCCCAAAGCCCCAAGACTGTTTTTATTTATGATCATGTTCACGGGCCACTCTTTGTCTAGACAGCTGGTATTAGCATCTGAAGCTGTCCTGGAATCTAAAACACCATTTATCTACAGGGGAAATAAAGCCCTGGATTAAACAGTCCATGAAAATAATCTGGGAATTGACCCAGGGCCCAAGGAGAGCAAAGGTAACAAGATCTGGAGCAGGCATCTCTGTCCTGGCTGCAGGCATGTTTTCTCAGAAAACCAAACCAAACCAAACAAAACAACTTCCCCTTCCCAGTAACCCCCCCTTCAGGAGAGAGTTTCCTTTTGCTTCTTCTCCTCCCACCTTTGTCTGATTGCTTTAATCACCTCCCCATCCACCAGCCAGGGCAGAGAATTTCCAAACAGAACTGACTGAGAAGTGGGGCAGGGCAGGGGCAGCTCCTCCTGCCGAGGATGTCCTTGGAGCTGAGAGCTGCTCTGTTTTCCTGCAGAGCTCTGGATGCTCAGAGTGCTGAAACCTTCAGTTCTCCTCCACTAGTGCCCAATGTGGGCTTTTCTCATGGAGCCATTCTGGCAGACCTAAATGAACGGGGTCTAAATGAATCATTCTTAAAGAAACACCCATTACAGCTGGTGGTCCCATTTTAACACTTAATCCAAGGAAATCTGACTTTTTAATCTCGTGCAGGCAGCAAAGGGTGAAGTAAAAGGTCAGTGCTAGAATAGGATGAGGGCTCAAAGCAAGAGACAGCAAAAATGTTACTGCATTTATGTGCTTCTCTTAAAAATCAGCTTTTCCAGCTGCATGGAACAGTCTGGAAGCAAAGCTGCACCCCCAGAGCAGGGGGCTCATTCCAGCTGTGATCCAGCTGTGATCCAGAGCTCACACAGCCCGCTGCAAACTGCTGGGTTCCAAAATTTACCCAGCAGCCAGGCCAGGTATGAAATATTCCTCTTGTGCTTTGTTTAGAGCCTTTTGCAGTGCAAAGAACACAACTGTGAGTTCCAAGCTGGTGCTCAGCCTCTTTCTCCTTGGCTCTCTGCAGTCTTTGGAGCCTCTGCCACTTTTATCCAGTTTGGGGTTGGTTTTTTTGGTTTTTTGGTTTTTTTGGTTTTGTTTTTAAATCCCATTTCCTCATGGCTCACTCTCTGTAGGGAACAGCTGAGTTTTGGCTCAGACTCAATTTACTGCACCATGGTCCTGACTCAAGATGGCCAAACTTGTCATAGTGAGATCAGTCTGAAAAGACAAATTCCAAAGTGCAAAGAGAAAAGGATGTTTTCTTTTCCGCTGGACAAAACACCACTTTTCTGGCAGGCCCAGGCAGGACAGTCTGTCCATTTGGCAATACCCTGGACGTGCACAGGGTGTTTTCACAGCAGCCTGGCTTGATTACTCAATCTCTCTCCAGGAGAATTTGGCAAGGGAGATATCAGAGAGGATTTAGGAAGAGCAGAACCTGCAGTGAGCTGCTCCTCTCACACAACTTCAGCAACATTTGGAGCCACTGACCACTGGGAAAAGAAAATCACTCAAAGAAAATCACCCACAAAATATATATCACCAAAGAAAATCACCCAAACAAAATCACCTAAAGGAAATCAGCCAAAGAAAACAACCCACAGACAATCACCCAAAGAGAATCACCCCAAAGAAAATCACCCATAGAAAATCACCCCAAAGAAAATCAGCAAAGAAAATCACCCAAAATCACCCAAAGAGAATCACCCAAAGAGAATCACCCAAAGAGAATACCCCTCAGTGCTGCTGCCTTGGAGATGCTGCAGGCTCAGGTGCCCCAGACCTTTATCCCAACCAGCCCCAAGCCAAACCCTCCCCTCTCTTCCCAGTTCTGGTTCTGAACCTTTGCCAAAGGCATCTGTTAAAAGTGTCACACGTCAAAGGCTTTTCCTGCCTAACAATCTCTTTGCATCCTGGCTTCTCCCAGAGTTGGAGCTGCTCTTTCAGTGTCCTCCCTCCTGAAAACACTTTTAACACCCATCTGGGGAGATGGTGTTTAATGCTGGTTTTAATGTCTTCTAAACTGCAAGTTAAACTTACTGGGAAATGAATCATAGCTTGTCTTGGGATTCTCATGCTTGTTTAGGTTGCAAACACCCCACCTGTTTGACCAAAATATTATTTTATTTGCCTTTGCTGCTTTGCTGAAAGATACACCCCTTGTGCTTACTGAAAATTCTTGTGATTAGTGCCAGTGCCAGGCAACCTGAGAGAGGAAAACAAGTTTATTCTGGTGAGGGCCATGGTTAGTTTGATGATGAAGTTCAGAACACAAACACAAACACAAGGGATCCCAGGCTGCAGCACATGTGCCACAAGGCTCTGCTGTGAGTTCAGGAACCCTCCAGGATCCACATTCCAGACCCAAGATCTGCCAGCCCAGCTCAGATTCTCAGTGGGGCTCCTGTCCTGGCTCTTGTCCTTTTAAACTCCAGGTAATTTGCATTCCTCCATTTCTCAAATGCAAATAAACCAGTCAGATTGGATATGAAGAATCACATTCTTTCTAATAAAAAGGATCTTATCACACAGCACTTCACTCTGGAATAGGCAGCTGGCATCTCTGGGAGCATTAATTGAAAAAAAACATTCATATTTATCCAAGTAGGATGCATCATAAGGACCTTGAGTGGTGACTCTTCCAGGTTTTCCTTCACAATCAGGTGTAAATTCTATTTCTGGCATTCTGTAAATCTGACTTTCACTCTGTAACTCCCTATTGTACAGCACAGTTCCAGTCAGGTCTCATTTAACCCCATTTCACAAAGAGCTCGTGTGAAACCCCCCACAGCTCCCTGTTGGGAGGGTTTATGTGTCAGACAAACACCAAGAACTTCTGAAATCCTGAAATCTCTGCACCCTCCATACCAGGTCAGAATGAAAAATGTCCAAGTGTCAACCTCAGTGATCAAATTTCCTCACTTGTCTGCTTGACTCCAGAAAGCTCATTAAAAAAAACAAACCTTCAGAGAGGAGGCTTGACATGATGAACTACCTTTGCTGGTAATGTGTGCAACCCACCCAGGTGTCTAGACAGCTTGAAAAATACAGATCATATTCAGGAGGAACAGCTGGTACTGCTCACATCCCTCTGCTGGACCTCAGATTAAGTAGAAACAGACTTATCAATATGAGGTGGTTCTCTTGCAAAGAAAACATCCAGCCTGTGGCAGGAAATGAAGTTACTGCTTTGGTGGATGGCACTTTACCTGTAGCCCACCAGAAAGTTCTGCACTCTCAAAGGTCCTGTTTTGAGAAAAGTGAGAGGACAAAGAGTTCAGACCCATTTCCATTGCAAGAAACCTTCAGTATTTTTTCATAAAAGGCAGAAAGAATAAAAATCAACACCTGTGTCCTACCAGATACCAGTTTAGGCTAGTGGTTTTTTCCTGCCCATGTACCTTTTAAAAAAATAAGTTGGAGAACCTATTTGCTTGTGCAGGCTTAGACTGAAATTTTGTAGGTGCTCCTAAATAATGGCTTGATAAGAGATTCTGAGAGAGAAGAGGGACAGGCTCTGGTAAGAACAGGCATTACAGGTGCTCTCTACAAGGTCACCCAAAATTGGCTCCTCTGTCACCCAACTCCTTTGCACAGCAGAGCTGCCCCTGGGCACAGAGCAGCCACAGGTGATGGCAGAGGCAGAGCAATGCCAGGTGCCCAAAAAGTGTGCACAGGATCCTCTGACTATTAAAATATATGAGTGGAAAGCTGCAGGTTCAACCCACTGAATGAGGGCTCTGGCCCAGGGTGCCCCAGGGATTTCCAGGAGTGTGAGTGGGGCAGCAGCACAGAAAGCCAAGGAGGTGCCTCCAAGGATGGCAAAAATGGGCAAAAAGTCCCAGTTCACAGATTTCACACAAACAATGCAAACAGGCCAGGCAAACACCAAGGAGATCCCCAGGCACTCCCTGCTCAGCAGGCGTCTCTCTTCTGATTGACTCAAACTTGCCCTAGCTCAGAAAAAACAACAAACTCTTTGCCCCACTTCATTGTGTTTGAGGATTTATCATCCCTCTGATGGGGGGAAATAAGATTTATAACTCAGCTAAATTCCAGTCCAAGAGGCTGCCCAAGCCCTGAACTGTGGCTGCTCATCAGGGGCTCAGTTCAGGCCATGAGTGATTTATTCTGAGGCTGTAAATGCTTAACTTCCACCCAGCCCTGTGTGAGCAGGGGAACAGGGCTGCTCTGAGCTGGCCCCAGCAGATCAGGGGTGACAGAGCCTGGCAGAGGTGACAGAGCCTGTCTAAGGTGGCAGAGGTGACAGAGGTGAACAGAACCTGGCAGTGACACACCCAGAGTTTACCTGCCCTGGCAGGTGAGGGTGGGAAAGCAGCAGCAGGGACGGCACAGGAACAGAAGGCACAGGGCAGCCCCAGCACGGGCTGGAAGAGCAAACTGCAGAACACGAGGCAGACAAAACATCTGGCAGCAGCTGCAAATAGTTCTGTGTCTGCAGGGCAGACAAGCCTGCAATAGTTTCGAATGAAAACATGTGCAGAGGCAGGATCAGCTTCAGTGTGTTTTGTGCAAGCACTGAATGAGTTTTGTTCCTTTCAGCACTGCTCTGTAAGCCAAGAAAGGCCGTGCTTTGGGTTGGGTTTTTAATTTTAATAAACTTTGCTAAATAAATCACTACATTTCCTTCTCCAGTCAAATGCAACTTTGGCATCAGGTCAGCAGCATTACTCTGCATAGGAAGCATGTGGGAGAGAAGAGGGACAGTGCTAGGAGCTGTTTTTAATAATTGTCTTACCTTCTGCAGGAGAAAAGGTGTGAGTGCCAAAGCAAGTTCCTAAAAGCATGACGCACATTCTTTTGAGTTCCCACCTCTCAGGCCCAGGGAAGGGAAAATGCCTGATGCTGGCAGAGGATTGCCAGGTACAGACTGGTGGCTGGGCTCCAGCAGGGAAGTTGTTTGAGAAATAAATCCTCAGTTCTGCAGACAAAGGAGAGAATTGGAAATCGTTCTCCCCCCTCCGATTTTTCCTGTCCTGTCATTGTCATAGCTGGGTGAGGATCCACAGGGCCAGGTTTGTGCACCCAGGACAGGTTCCCTTCTGAGAGGAGGAGGCAGGGCTGCCATGGGAGGATGAGACATTTCCTTACCAGCCTCCCAACTCCTGCACTGAACACTTCCCCCCTTGCTTTTCTAGAAACAAATCACTTCCACTTCGACTCACAGAGAAACAGAAGCTACTGCAGTGCTTGTCCATGTCAGGAAAACTGATCCACAAACACCAGAGGTTTGTGTCCAAAACAGAGGAGTCCCCTTTGCTGTATTCCAATAAAGGGAGAGGCCACGGGGTATTCCCCTGGGGTCTCTCAATATTTTGGAGGACACAGCCTCCTTTTTATCCCAATTTCCCTCTCTTTCCCCATTGGCTGAGGTACCTGAGAGGCACAGACTTCCCAATCACCTGACACCTGAGATTCCCCTCTAATGCATAACCCTCCCTTTTAATTTTTAATTCTTATAGAATTCATACTTTTTCCCTGTTGATTCTTTCATCTTTCAATATTCAATTTCATTTATCAGCAAACCTACAGTTTGTTTGTAAAGGCAAACTTCTTTTTCCATTCATCAATCAGTGGAATCCCTCCCACTGTTTCTTTTATCTCTCACTGCTGGCTTTATCTCCCAGCAGACCCACAGCTTGTTTGTAAAGACAAATCCAACATTCCTCTCATCCAGAGCACCGGGATGCCAAAGCTCTCTGCAGCTCAGGCAGGGCCAGGAGCCTCCCAAAAACTCGGAGAGCTCGATGTGCTGAGCCTGGTGAGTCAGCAGGAGGAGGAGGAGGAGGTGAGATGCTGCCAGGGCAGCAGGGGTGGCTCTCAGGCAGCCCTGAGCAGCAGAACCTGCAGCTTTTACTCACCAGGGCTCGGATGGAGGCAGGGGAGCAGAGCCCCACAGGTTTATGAGGATTATTGCTGATCTGTGATATCATTTGTTGATTCCAGCAGGTCCAGTCCCCAAGCCATGACTTCCTGCCCCGTTGCCATGGCCCTGTACATAAACACTGCAGCTCCCAGCCCCAGCAGCTCACTTGTTTCAAATATTCCATGCAGCTGGAACACGAGGCTGTTTGGGTGTCTGGAGCTGAGCATGAACGAATTCCTGAGTTTTCTGCACCTCCTGCACCCTCCAGCCTTGGGCAGAAAGAGGCACAAAATCAGAATTCACTGCAGCCCTGTGCAGCAAACCACAGCTGGCATTACTGAGCGTGCTGGATGCTGGAGCTCAGGATCTACAAACCCTCATCGTGGCAATTTGGGCTTTTTTCCACATGTAAGAGACACCCAAAAGTTAAAAATCTTGTCCTGCCTGGAGACAAGAGGCAAGAACCCCTTGCCTTTTTTGAGCCCTCCCTCCCCACTGCCCCTAGCAGGCAGCTCTCAGGCTGGAGTGAGCTGAAGAAAAGATTTGGGTTCCTCACTGAACTTGGTGGCTGCAGGGAAGGCAGAGGTGTGTGCACAGGAGGAGGACGTGGAGCCTCCATCACCAGGGACAGAAGCATCAGCACAGTGGGAGAGGCTGAGCCCCAGTGCTGTGCCAAAGAGCTCAAACCCAAAATTCCACCAGGAACCCACAGCCGGACCAGCACAGGTCACATCCAGCTCCACCTCTGAGGCAGCTGCACACACTCAGGTGACCACCCCTCACCCCACCCTCACCTTTCAGGTGCCAGCTCTAAAGTGTTATTTTTCCAAGCAGAGATAAGGCCATGAGAGCTCTTGCTCTGCCTGTCTGGGCAGAATTCTTGGGAATAATCACTCCTCATGTAGAAACAAAGTACAAAGAAATCTGAGCATTCCATGCAAATAAAACCCATCACCAAGTAATATTTAATAAAGTTTATTAGGTTACTGAGTATTATCTACAGTCATAAAATAGAAAGAATTTTAAACTGTACAAAGTAATGTCCTGGTGAAGTGAGGAGAGATGGAAATGGGGGAGCACAAAGAGCACTGGAAGTAGGGAGAACACAGCTCCTTCCCTGCAGTTCTGGAAGACACTGGTTCAAGTTGAAGGCAACCAAGTAGGGCTCCACACACTGAATTTTGTGTCCCACCCTGCAACAGAAACTAGTACAAACCCCTATGGTGAAAAAAACCTCATATAATATTAGAATAAAAAAAGGGGCACATCACACCCCACCCAGTCTTGGCACCAACTCTGTGCTTTAAAAAATATACTATGCAAGTAGTTTATTTTCAAAAAGGTACCCTACAGCAGCTGTTTAAAACATGTTCTTATACATACACCACAAATATATATATTAACATTTTCAACAACTAAACTCATTTGTACCTACACAAAACTGAAGGGATAACTCAAAAGCAAAAAAAAAAAACAAAAAAACAAAAAAAAAAACCAAAACAAACAACCAACAAAAAACCCAACAATCACACAAACATTTTTCAAGAAAAAAACCACAAAGAAATGTGCAAAATAACCCCAGAAAGGCAGCATAGTAACCTGTGGAGAGGTCAAGAGAGCAGCTCCTGCTGATAAAGGAGTGTCATCCTCTTTTCTTGGCTACTGAGGATCTATTTGGGATGTGCTGATTGTGCCTGAATTGCTTGTCCTGGTTATTGCAGCTCTCTCCTGCTCCCCAGCTCTGCAGAGGTTTCAGTTTCCTCCTGCTGTGCCTGAGATCACCCCTGGCCTCTTTAATCCCCCCAGTCCCACCCTGCAGGAATCCCCTCCTGGGCTCCTGCTGGTGGCACCAGTGCAGCCACACTGTGCCCTCTCCTCTCCTCTGAACAAGCTCCAGCCCAGCCCAGAGAACCATTCCTGCTGCAGGTCAGTGCAGGTGGAGCTGCTCTGGGGCTGGGTTTGGATGGACTGAAGCAGCTTCTCTGAGGAGAAGTCCCTGGCAGTGCCATTAGAGGAACAGGAACGTTGCCCTAAAGCCTGAGCAGGGACAGGGCAGAGCTTGGGGACAGCACCTGCAGCTGAGTGACAAAGATCCCACCCTGCTGCACACCTGGGTCCTGCCCTGTCCCACAGCACCAGGAATCCCAGGCACAAGCTGCAGGTCTCAGGCAGGAAGGAGCAAAACCAGCCCAGCCAAACCCAGTAGGAGGAGGAGAAGCAATGGAGAGAAACAAGAGAAGCCCCAGCACAGACACAGCCACCAGCAACACAACCACCTCCTCCAAATTCACAACTGTCCTGGTGCTGGAAGGGCTCTTGGTTTTGGTGTTTCAGGGCTTGGGCTTGTACTTTTTATTTTTTCAGCTTTGAAAAACTCATCAGTTAATTCTTTATGGTATTCCAGACTCCTTCCAACTCTGCTGGCCAACCTGAGCCTTTCCATTCTTAGAACCTGGTCTTAACATTTTTATTCCTAATGCCTCCTCTTTCCCCAAATTAGGTTTTTATTCTTCTTCTTGTTTTATTGTCATTCTCCCCTTTAGCTGGCACAGAAAAACCATTTCCTGAGCCCCTCAAACCCAGAGGGGGCAGCAGAGCCTTTCCCCAGGAGGAGCAGGGAAGCACAGAGCCTCTGTAAATGTTCCTTTTGTAAGTGTGCTGGGGCAGGGACTTGCAAGGAGCCCCAAGGAGCAGAGCACTGGGCTGTGACACGAGGAGTGCCTGAGACTGGCCAGGAAGGGCCTGGAGCTGCAGCAGGGGCAGGATGCTCTGGCCAGGAGCTGCAGCAGAGGGAGAGCCCAGGGCAGCTCCATCCATGGTTCCAGCTGGGTCCTGCAGCTCCTGGGTCACTGGTAGAGCAGGTAACTCTTGAGGGAGGCTGGCAGGGGCAGCGAGGGGATCTCAGCCAGCCTGTCCTTGCCCAGGGCCAGCCTGACAGCGCGCCGGCACAGGTCCATCAGGGGCAGGGGCTCAGCTGGGGAGAGACAGAGACAGAGAGATGAGCACAGCCCAGAGCAACACAGGGACACTGCACTCTGCTGCTCCTGACCCCCAGCAGCAGGAGTGAGCCCTGAGCCACCAGCTCACCAAACACAGCAGCACAGCACGAGCTCTTTGCTCTCTGCACTTGTGTGAATGAAACAACCCTGGAAGTTCCTCCTCTGCAATTCCATTCATAACAGAATATATCCCCTCTAGCTCATGCCTCTTACTGCAGTACCCAGAAACTTCTGTAAGAGTCACTGAAATAAAACACTACAGCATCCAGAGCATCCTGTGCTCTGGGTACCCAGAAATCCCTGATTTCTCTCATTCAGGGGGCACCAGCTGTCAAATCCCTCATTTACACTGCACAGCTCCCATGGAAAACAAAGCCATCTGTCAAAGCTGCACCTTCCTGTTCTACTGTGCCACTCCCCTCTAGAGGAGCCCCTCCTGTCACAAACCCAGCAAGGACACAAGCCTTTGGCTATCTTTTTCTACATCCTGTACTTAAAACCCTGAACAAGATAATACAAGTTTTTCAGGAATGGCACACAGGGCCCTTGGCTGCTGAGGAGTCACTCCCAACACAACAGAGGGGACTGAGGTCAAAGCCAGAGCTAAAACATCCCAGGAAGATTCACATCAGCTCCTCACAGCCTCTGCTGAGCCTGACAAAGCTCACCTTAACACTGCTCAAAAGCCTGAGGGCTGACAGAAATCCCAGAGCAAATACCTGGGTATCCTTTATTGCCTGAGCAACATCATCCTGCACATCCTTTATTGCCTGAGCAATACCATCCTGCACATCCTTTATTGCCTGGGGGCTCCTGCACCACTGGAAATCTGCCTGTGCTGAGCACACACCCAACAGCACCATGGACACAGAATGAGCTTGGCTGAGGAGCTGCAGCTTTCAGCAGCTCTGGTGGATGCCCACAGCTCCAGCTCCCACTGCTTCATGCCAAATTAACCCAACTGTTCCACAGCTTCCCAAGACCCCCACTCTCCACACGTGTTCTGTGCCACAGCTGCACCCAGCCCTGCTCCTGACCCACCCCAGGGGCTGTTCCTGACCCCTGCTGCCCCTCCAGGGACAGGTTCCTGCAGCAGACTGCAGCTCAGCTCTGGCTGTGACACTGCCAGAGGGGCCCATTACTGGCAGCACTCCTCTGGCACTTCCCAGTGCAGTTCATTCTTAAAGCACTGGGGCACAAACTCCCTGCATTCAAAGCCTGCCCCAGTTCTGCTGTGCTCAGAGACAGCTGGGACAGAGGCACTGCCCAGGGGCCTGACCTCCAGAGCCTCTAGGCATCCACAGAGCAAACACTCAATTCTACTTCAGTGGCCTTAAAAGGAGAGGATCTTGCACAGAGATCAAGGTTTGTCCTCACCTAGCTGCACTGATAACCCAGCCTGACAGGAGACCAAAAGAGAAAGCACACTCACATCTGACCTCCTTCCATTCACAAGCTGCACAGGCACTGGACAGTGCTGCCATTGAGGGCTCACAAGTGTTAGAGCCAGACACCTTCTTTCTGTCAGTGCCAAAATAGCATCCCTGCTGGCCTGGTGCCCACAATTCACTCCTCAGCTCAGAGCACACACAAACCCAGCCCTGGAGGTGGCCCTTGCCTTGCTGAGGGCAGCTCTGTGCCAGCAATTCCACAGACCTGCTGGCCTCGAGTGCAGCTCAGGCTCTGCCCTCCAGCAAAGCCTGGTTCCTGGAGCTGCTGACATTCTTCAGCTGCTGTGGCAGAAGGAGCTGGGCTTTCTTTGGGTGAGAAAAAACCCTGCCAAGAGCTCTCTGTTTGCTCTTGCAGAGTTGAAGAGTATTTCCCAATAGCAGATTTTGGTCCTGCCCCTGTGCAAGGCACTCCTGGCCACTCTGACAGCTCAGTTTTTCTGGCACCTGGTGCCAGCTTTGTTGTACTCAGGGTTTACCAATGCTGGGCCAGCATTAGGACACCTCCAGCACAAACAGAAGAGCCCAATGTGCTACAGCTCTTGGGCAGACACTGTTCTGGAATGCAGGGGAAACTACTCTTCATACCAATACTGCCAAATTTATTTCACTAGCAACATAAATCCAGATTTTAATTCACTTCCTTCACCTCTCTCCTCCACCCTACCCAGAGGACTGAGTCACAGTCTGGCCCCATGGGAACTTCTGACTATGAGAGATAACAGACTTTAGCACATTTGGACAGCCAAATTTATTACTAAGCTCAGCTAGAGATTGATATTTCTGTTAGTAAAGGGCCTGGCATGCAAGTTGGGCTGACTACAGGGTCCAGCCCCTGCTAGAAAGGAGCACACCCTGCTCAGAGAGGCAGGGAATGGAGCTGATCTTCTGAAAGATGAAGAACATTCCCACTTTCTTACATGGGAAAATCTGCCCCTGTTCTTGCCTGCAAGGGATTTTAAGCATCCCTTCATTATCCATTTAAGGATGGGGATTGTCTCAGACTGTTTTCTGTAAGAGACACCAGGATTCCAGTGCCAGTAGTGCAACTGTCAGAGGAGTGTTCCTGCTGCTCCCTGGTAGCAGTACAAGCTTCCCCATCTCTAGTTGGACAACTGGCACCTCCTTCTCCCAGCAAAGCACCTCCCCAAGCGCTGCCTGCTCCCTGCAGAGAGCCCTGCGGTGTGCACCCAGACTCGCTGCATTAGCATCGAGGACTCAGAGCTGCGGGCGGCAGTCCTGCTGGCACAAACCCTCTCCGGGAGGGGAAAGCCCTGCCCAGGGCGGCCCAGCAGGGCAGCGCTGCAGCCCCAGCCCCAGCCATACTCACGGTCCAGCCCGTTCAAGTAGCACATCCGAATCTCGCAGTGCCCCCACACGGCGCTCACCACCGGGTACAGCTTCTTCCCCTTGAGCCCGCGGAAGGCCACGCCCATGTACTGCCCGTCCACCACGAAGCTCAGCGTGCCGTCGTCCATGTCCAGCACCACCAGGAAGGAGTCGGGCACCACGAACGTCTCGTCGGGCTCCAGGAAGGCGGGGTAGGTTTTGCTGGGCTGGTTCTTGCCGTCGTGGTAGAGCCTGTTGCGGCCCAGGTCCCAGCCCCAGGACTCGTGGTTGTTGCCCACCAGGGTGGTGTAGCCCACCGAGTGCAGGGGCGCCTGGGCGGTGGCCACCCCCACCACGGCGTGGGTGCCGCGCTGGCGCGCGGCCCAGGTGATCTGCCAGACGTGCAGCCCCCGCGTGTAGCCCACCTTGCCGCGGATGGCGTCGGTGCTCTGCGCCACCGGGTGCCGGTGGAACAGCAGCCGGTCGTCCTCCTTGACGAAGACGTTGAGCGAGCGGTCCTCGTTGTTCCACGAGTGCAGCAGCTGCACCTCGTAGGGCGCGGGCGGCATGTCCAGCAGCAGCTCCAGCCGCGTGGGCTTGCTGTAGTCCAGCCCCTGCAGCTCCTGCTTCAGGGGCCTGTACACAGGGTCCCTCATGTCCACGGTCTTGATCCCACCCGTGACCTTCTGACCCATGGCGCGTCCTGCTCTCGCCTCCTCACAGCCTCATCCGTTCACCTGGCAGCTCGGCTGCCGCTCAGCCATGCAGGAAAGGGTGCCAGGAGACTCTGTCAAGATGTGCACCGCTCAGTATTGCCTAATGGATGGAAAGAAAAACAAGAGACCAGTTAAACATTAGCACATTCAGCTTGTGTGCCACATCCACGGGGCACAGCACTCATCTGCTTATCCCAACAACCTGTGCTCCCTTTCCAGCACAGGAAGGGGTGCACAGATCACTGTGCTCCCTTTCCAGCAAGGAAGGGGTGCACAGATCACTGTGCTCCCTTTCCAGCAAGGAAGGGGTGCACAGATCACTGTGCTCCCTTTTTCCAGCAGCACAGATCAGCTGCCCACTGATGCAGGGCTGAGGAGATAATTCTCTCCAACTAAAGCTGTGCTGAGTACCTTGCAGGCCTGACTGCAAGTCCAGAAGAGCAGACAAAAGCTGCTGTGTCCAGCCTTGGGGGACACTCATCCCTCTGAGCCCCTGCAGTCAGGGATAAACCTGCTGCCTTTGTCTCAAGTGAGCAGCTTCTCTTCTCCAAGAGGGAAAAAGAAAATCCCGAGTTTCAGTTGCAGAGTCCAGGGGAGGAGCAAGAGCCTTCTCACAGTTTAGCAGTTTTCCTTCCAGATTGCAGAGAAACCTCTGAAAGGCTGAAGCCAGCTTGGCCAGGGATCCTTGCTCACTCTGTGCACCTCTCCTCCAGCACTGCATCCACTGAAGTGTCTCTGCTCTCACTCAGCAACACAAACAACCCTCTGTCACACAGCTGCCAAACTGGGGGCAGCTATTAGGAGAATTAGAAGTGGGAGGGGTGCAAACGAGCTTTCTAAGAAAAAAAAGTGTTATTTTAACATTTCCTGAAGTGAAGCAATCATGCAGCACTCCTGCCAGCTGCAGTCACAACACTTACTCACACAACCAAGGACCTCATCTGGCACAGAAAACAGAGCATGAATCAGATCTGGTTTAAAAATAAGATTACTGGACATCAGCAAGGATTCAGCTAGAAGGTGAACAGGGAAGGCTCACGAATGTTCTGGGTTAGGGATCAATTCAGCAGCTTCCCTACAGGTTTTTACTGCCAGTCCAAGGTTTGCCATTGGAACAGGGAGCTAAATCCCAATTCTTAAGTAACTAAGAGACAAGACTACTTCTTCTTTCCTTACCCACTTTTTTAAAAATCATGGATGGAGAGGAAAATGCCTGACATTCTTTAAAAGCCCCATCCCAATGCACAGGCTACAAACTATTCAGATGTTGGGCACTGAGACAGAAGATGCCATTTAAATTGGCCCAAGCATGTTATCAGCTGCTGAGATGCCAAACACATCCTGGAAGATAAATAAATACCATCCACAACATCAAAACAAATCCTGAGCTGTGTAAGCCAGCTGGAGAACAGCTGAAAAGGAGTGACAGCAAAAGCAGCTGAGGGAGGGCAGGCACTGGGTGCCAGGGCATCACCCTCCCATGATTTTAGCTGCTGTGCCCACAGCTCATGCTGGACCCACTGTGTCCATCACCCCCAGGCACTGCAGCCCCCCAGGGCACAGCTCTGCCAGCCCCAGCAGCATCTCCCACCAAGGGATCCCAGGAAGGAGCCAGAACAGACATTAGCTGAGCTGCCCAGGAGAGGCACATTAATGCTGACCCAAAGCAGACATTTCTAAAAAGCTCCAGTGAGAGCTCAGGCTGGGACAAAGCCCATCAGCTTCAGCTGCTGAGACAGAAGCGTGGTGCTCTGCAGAAAGCACCAGGAGAACCCTGGTGCTCCAGGGCACAGCGACAAAAGCTGTCAACAAGGGACTGGCAAGGCACACGTGGAAGGCCAGGCAAATCCAGCTGTTGGAATTCTGATTAGGATAAGGGAACAAAACATTGGCAGAGGGAGGAGAGGCAGAGATTTCCTGTGCAGTACATGTGAGAACAGCATAGGAAACAAGAACCCAAACAAAGCAGGCTGCAGCAGCACTGTGCAGACCTCTTTGAAGCACAGAACACTCCGGAGAAGTGAGGGAACACAACTGTGCTCTTCATTAGCAAAACAGTGCCTTGTTCAGTGTGGCTTTTTGCCTTTTGCCAACATAAGGGTCATCACATTTCTCTGGGGCTGCTGCTGCAGAAGGGGAATGACCCCAGAGGGAACAGCAGGGGCTCCTGGAGCCATGGGGCAGGAGAGCCAACACAATTCCCAACACAAGCACTCATCACTCACACTGCTCAGGACTCCTGCCCAGGCAGGCTGCTAGCAGATAATGGCCAGAATAAAGCGAAAGGGGTGAAAAAAGATAAAAGATTGAAACAAAGGGGATGGCTAGAGTGAGAGCAGGTCGGGTACCAGCACCAAGACTGAAGTGCCACAGGGCTCCTGCAATAATTCCTGCTCACAGCTGCTCCTGGCACCAGCCTGGCCCAGAGCTGCAGAGTGGCACCTTGCCCTGCAATCAGGAACACAATTATGCCCTCATTTCTTAAAAGGAAAAGCACAAGACAATACAGGCACCTTCCTGCAGCAGGAGAGACAGAAAGGCTTCTCCTGGTGAATTAATGGATTAATGCCCTGGGCAGCTTGATATGAAACCCAGCCAGCCATAAATGAAAAGATGTGCTGGGGAATTAGCTGCTTCAGAACCTTTGAACTGCTACAGGTTTAAGTGCAAATGTAAACATTGAAAGTGCTTTTATCTGTCTTATCAACAGCTCAGGCTTGCTGCAACTCTGCTCTGCTTTACCAACATGAGCTCATCCTTTGATGCTCACTCCTGCTCCCATGCTATTTTCAGTTCTATTGTTCACCTTCTGGGCTCAAAAACTGGGGAATGAAATTTCAAGGGTGTCTCAGAGAAAAGTGTTCACTGCTATTTTCAGTGAGAATTAGACCTCCCTTCCATTTAGGTGTTCAGAGCAAGCATTCAGTTTGCCACACCAGAAGGAAATGCCAGGCTCCAGAACAACTGCTTGCAGCAAACCGGTCAAGGCAGGAGACAGTAGAGACATTTAAATGGAAAGCAAAATCCTGCTGTTAGACAGGGAGAACACAGCTCTGCAAGTGAGACTGCATGTGGCAGAGCAGAGCTGGTGTCCAGGAACTCACAGAGCATCAACAACAACACAACAAGAACACATGAAGGATCCTAAACTCCTTGATGCCTGATCCAGGAATTTACTTTGTTCACTTTATTTCTTCAAGTCAGTTTACTGTGGCTTTATCTCCTTCCCATCATATTCATTAGGTGTGCTTCTACAGATAAGAGGCCAAACCTTTGAACACCTCTCAGGCTCTGGGTGCTCTGCAGACAATGAATCAGAGCCCTGCCCTAGAGATTTCCAGCCTGGAACACACCTCAGGAGAAAAGCAGATATATAATATATACACTGCACATGGTCACTGACTTGCTTACAGCTTTAGAAGGTGAACTAAAGGATCCCACAAAGTACCAGTGAATGAGACTAAAAAACCCACTGAGGTTTGCTCATGTTTCCATGATTTCATAGAAAAGCACAAGGAAAACTTGGTTAATTTTCTTGGGCTGAATGTTCATCCTGCAAGCCAATAGTCAAAAGAGCCACACAGCTCCCATTCTGCTGCTAGCAGTAGAAATGTGCACAGCCAACATGTCAAACCCCACTAATCCCCTTCAGAATGCTTTCCCTTCTTCAGAAGTGCTCCCACAGCAGGGATTTCCTCTCCTCCCCTGCTGGGGCTGAGAACAGATCCCTCACAGATATTCTGTTAACCCAGCTAAAGCCAAGGTGGATCAGCAATGCTGCAGCACATCCAGGTGGGGGGAGAGGGAAGGACTCAGGTGGCTCTAAGAGCACCCAAACCCCAGCCCCAAAGAGCAGGACACTCCACTTCCCCTGGTGACAATTCTGAGCATCAGGAACACAGCAGGTGAGCTGCACTGGGTGTTTGTGCCTGCTGCAGAACCTGGAACAGGTGAGCTGGCACACCTGGGGACAATGGCAGGGCTGGCACACCTGGGACAAAGCTCAGTGGCACACCTGGGCCAGCACTGGTGCAATCACTCCAGCAGCTTTCTGGCCCCAGCTCCCTCCCCACCCACTGAACACAGATCAAACCCAGGGAAAGACAAACTCACCTGTGCTGCTGGAGCAGAGGGGACAGGAACAACTACACCAACAGCAGGGTCAGAGCCAGTTTGGGAGTGCTGCAGCTCAGCAGGGATCAGGACTGGGCAGGCAACCCTGGCTGCACAGCAATGGGTTTGGCAGCCTTGCCCTACATGGAGGAGGTTGCCACAGGGGCAACTTGCTCAGCCCCACCTCCTGAGGAGCAGCAAGCTTGGCTCAGCAGGTTTGGCTGCTGGCAGAGCCTCTGCAGAAAGTGAAACTGCAGCCACAGATCACGAGAGGTTGGGCAATAAGGAGCTGAGAGAGGTGGCACTTGTCCCAGCAAAGCGCAGAGAGGAAAATGCCCAGCAGAGCAGGAGGCCCCTGAGAGTCACAGTGCTCCAGATGTGCAGGGAGAACATCTGGGCAGTGCTGGCCTGCCTGGACTGAAGGGTGGCACTAGCCCTGCTGAGCAAACAGCCCCATCCATGCCCTGAGCAGCCCCAGAACAGCTGGCACAGCTGGAAGGGCTCCTGCCAGGGCAGCAGGTCATTGCACACACTGCCAGCACCCAAAGCAGAGAGAACCAGCACAGCTCCCTCCCACTGCTCACCCGGGCAGCGTCCAGCTGCTCCTGCTGAGGTTTCCTGGCTGGCTCTGCAGTGCTGAAGGCAGCCTGCCCCTCCTACCCCATCCCTCCCAAAACACAGCACTGAGTTACTCACAGCAGCACATCTGAGTCCATGAAAGCCTGAAGCAATAACCACCAAGCCACTTACCAGACACCAGCTTAAGCAAATTTCCACTGTCCACCGACCCAGCCAGTTCCTGCTAACTACAATGCTGCATCATCTGGCAGAAAAGGATTCTAAGCAACAGGAGAGAGCTTAAGCTTACTTTGCAAAATATTTGAAATGATGGAAGCAACTCAGAAGGAGTTCCAGAAGTTTGTGCCAGAGATCTTCTCTCCCATTGAAGGCAGGTCACAAACAGCAACTTTGGTTGCAGAGAAAAGGCATTTCTTTACATGACAGAAGTGAACTCGGGCTGGTGTTCCTCACAGAGGAAGTTTGGTGGATGTTTCAAAGGTCATTAGGCTCCTTCCAGCTCTGCATAAGGCAACTTATGAATGCCAAGTGCACGTTAAAGCCCAGGCACAAATCAAGACTCTTTAAGCAGATTGCAGTAATTTCCCTGCAGTAATTATGTTCTTGGCATGAGGCACTGCTGGTCCAGCTTCCTATGGCCAACCCACTCCTGTCAGGGCTCCCCAGCAGCTCTTTGGTCCCTTGTCCAAAACCACCCTGCCTTAGTTCTGTCCTGGCTGTTGTGAGGACAGCAGCAGCACTAGGGAGGTTTAACAATTGCTGAGCCCAGATCTGTGCACTACCAGCAGCACAACCCTGATGTGAGCATTTCCTTCCCACACTCACAGTCTGTGGCCTTTGCAGGCCAAGCCAAGGAGCCTCTGGCTGGAAACAATTCATTTACTGCAGCTCACACGTGTTAACGAGGCTTTAGCAACTTGCTCTTTTCTCAGCATGTTAGTTGTTCATCAGGGAATTTACTCTGAAAACACAGACTTTTCCCAATTTCTTTAGATGTGTCTGAGACCTGCTTGCAGACCCAGTGCCACATAAATAAGTAACATGAGTAGCAGGAAGAAAGGTGACAGGCAACCTCTGTTCACACAGCCAGAGGTTCACCTTCCTTTGTGCCTGTCCAGCCACCTTCAGCTGAGTCTCCCCTTGCTATTGGGACTCTGCATGTGAACACAAGCCCTGCTTCCAGAAGCAGCCTCACCCTTTAATGCTGGACTCTGCACTTGGCACATTGCAAACACAGCCCCCAGTTCTGTAACCAAGCACTGGCCAAACTGCCATGCTTACCTCATGGCTCTCCCTCCAGCACTGCAGCCACTGACAGCTGCATTTAGAGAGGCATTTCCTCCACAATTTAGCCACCATGAATTTTAAGCAGTAAATGTTTACATCCAGAACGATCTGCATTAAAGAAGCCCACATAATTCACAATCAGCCACCCTCTTGCACAACAGCTCCCTGCTTTTTGTTATTCCCCCACTGAATTTGCAGCCCCACTGTCCATCCCTCCTCTCTGTTTAAGTATCTGGATTCATTAGTTTTGTCTGATAATGAGGGGAGCAGTGGGTGGAAAGAATGAAGTTCGATGTTTCTATTTCTACCCAGAGTTTCCATTCCTTTATCAAAAGCACTTTTTTGGCTATGACTGCAAGATTGGGCAGCACCACCACCAACCCATCAGGACACAGGTTTTGATAACACAGCACTGCTCTCCCTTAAAAACAGTTAATGAATCACTCTGGTTTCTTGCTAGCAGCAGCTGCATTAAAAGAAATCCATGTTCTCAGCAGTCACCTGCCAGAATTCCCCTTCCCAGGTGACAGCAGGGCAAAGGGCCTTTCTCAAACAGATGGGTTGAAAATGCCCACAGTGGGCTGAGGATTGCAATATCCTGTGTCAGGAGGCACAGACCCAGCAGGATTCCTCCTCTCAGGAGTTGTAGCTGCAGCTATTTTAATATTAAGGTTGTTCAGTTACTGTCTCTTCCTTTTTTCACGTAGGGATGTCACAAGCACTGCTAACAGTAAAGCAAAAACCCCCACAGCAGAGCAGCTGCCAAGCCCAGATTACTCAGCCTGTCACCCTCAGACACGTTTATTGTGTCTGAAGCTTCAGCACATGTATTTACACCAAACACTTCTCTGCCACAGGGGAAGTTGTGCAAGTGTCTGGGACTGCTCATCACTACAGAAAAAGCAACATACAGAAAAATCCGGGACATGGACTAGAAACAAATCCCTCTTGGTCCATTGCAACAGAGTCTCTGCCCCCCAAGGGCAGATTCTCCCAGCACCAGGAGCTGATGCTGCTGTGATTCAGAGGCAGAGCAGCACATTCAGCAAAATCACAGCCTCGTGCTGCACAACTGAAGTTTTGCTCCATCCCTGCTTCCCTGGCACTCAAATCTTATTTTCTCTCAAACCTCCAAAAGCAGAGGCTGCACAACCTCTGGGCAGCCTGCTCCAAGCTT
Organism: Luscinia megarhynchos; assembly: GCA_034336665.1. Lineage (NCBI taxonomy): Eukaryota > Metazoa > Chordata > Aves > Passeriformes > Muscicapidae > Luscinia > Luscinia megarhynchos. The sequence goes on along the minus strand of CM067583.1, from coordinate 7,129,907 downwards.
GGCAAGTTTCATGGTGACAAAACTGCTCATACTTGGGGTTATGCACCTTCCTCCCTGCTCAAGTCATTCCAGTTTCTTAACCAGCCAGTTTCAGGTTGAATTTTGTGTTAATCCTCAGGTCAAATAAATCCTAAACAAGTGAATCCAACCCCTGTTAGTGCCTTCATACCACAGAGCAAATTACTTCCAAGCAGCACAAACAGGGGTTCAGCTCACATGCCTCTTTGTCTTACCTTGGCACATGGAAAAACTGAGCACTCCTCTACAATATTTACCCAGATCTCTCCATCCTGGGCTTCCTAAGTGTTGAAAAAAAGGATTGAAGCTGCACCCTCGTGTATGAAGACCCCAGTGGATCTTTCACACTTCAAACTACAGATTCAGGTCCTTCCTGCCCTGAGGTCTGTGGAGTCTGAGGGTGTCACCACCGAAGACAAAAACCTCACAAGAGGAGACAGCTGAGTCACTGAGGAAGTGACTTTTTTCATTCTGTTTAGGAAACCATTCTGTTCACTTAGCAAAGGGATGTTTCCAGAAGTCAACACCCTGCAATGCATCCAGAGCAGGGCTCACCTCAGCTGTGACAGGCTCTTCAAGAACCCCAGAGCCTGTCAGATTCTGCAGTGCCTCCACAGGAAAAACACCTCCCATGGTGTCCCTCAGGGAGTCTGGAAGTTCCAGCAGGAATTTCCCTACCCCTGCTCTGAAATGGATTTTGGACCATGACCTGCACACAGATGTGCCTCTGCTGCATCTCACAGCTCTTGTAATGTGCTGAATGATGACAGCATCTCTTCCTCCACTGGCCACAGCCCAAGTTTAGGAATTCTCCATTCCCTAAAGTCACCTGGCACACGAGCAAAGCTGTGGCTCAGCCTCATCCATCAGCTGTCCTCCCTGTGAGGACAGGCAGGCTTCATCCTCCCCCTGGGAAACCTCCATCACCCTCTGGGAAGCACTGCAGAACAGGGCTCCCCTTTTCCAGTGGAAGAGATGAAAGCCACAAGCTGGGTGCTCACATGAACCTCGTGCTCAGCACAAGGCTCTGAAGGCAGGAAGGAACAATTCAGCCTGGCTCAGGGACACAGAGAGCATCAGTGCTGTGCTCTGCTCAGCCCTTCCTCCTGCTCTGCTGCACCTCTGACAGCTCCAGATGGAGAGAGAACAACCTGCACCAGCAACCTGTGCACAAATACTGTGCTGACACCTGGCACACACTGACACCAGTGCCTGGCACCTCCTTCCCCATGTGCAGCCCCATCCCCACCTCCCACCCCAAACTCAGCCCCTGATGCTCCCAGGTAAGGAGGATCTGCACTTTCACTCAGAGCAAGCAGGGCTCAGGTGCTTCCCACTCTCAGATTTGTTTCCAAGGAACATGGAATTACCTCCAAGATAAAACCAGAAGTTTTATTATCAAAGTTAACTAGGCACTTTGCTTTGAAATACAGTTTCTTCCCCTGCATCAAAGGGCTGTTAATTTTAGTCTTGTAGGGGGAAAAAAAAGGAAAAAAAAGAAAGAGGAGTAATGAAAGCAGCATCTGCTTGGAAAAGATGAATGCAAGATAAAAGGTGTCTGTGACAGAAAGCTGGCAGCAGCCTCATGTTTTCTATTCAAGTTTAATCTGGGAACAACAACCACCCTTAAACATAACAAAAGCTGTGGAAAAACCCTTTCCAAATCCAACAACATAGCCAGAAGATGCAATTTCTCTTCTCCAGCTGCTGCAGCAGCCAGTTGAGGTGAAGAGCCCAGACAAATCCAAGCTTGCTCTACCAGGGTCACCCCAAACCTTGGCTCACTCAAACCCACAATGTCCCTGCTTCATCCTCCAACTCCTTCCTCCCTCCCCCAGGTCTGCAGAGCTTCCTAGAGGTCAGAAAGGAATCAGCCACACCATGGCAGGACATGTCCAGAGTGCCTGGGCAGGGATGGTTGGCACTGAGGCAGCAGAACAGAAGCAGCCCTGACACTTCCCCTGCCCCAGCCTGGTCTCTGCACAGCCTCCAGGAGCATCCCTGCCCTGCAAGAAGTGAAGCACAGATCCCCAGCCCTCCACTGAGGAGCAGGAGTGTGGAAAGCTGCTCCCTGGGACTTTTAAAAGTGTCTGGAACCACCAAGCAGCCAGCACAGGGCATCCTGCCTGCCCCAGCCCTCTAGGAAGATGTGCTGCTCCCCTCCCAGTGCCAGAAACTGTGCAACTCCAACACTGCCCACAGGAGCAAAAACCCAAGGGAGGAGCTGGATGAACATGGAACAGAGCAGTGCCCAGATGTTTGTCAGCATCCAGCAAAGGTGAGCCCCCACATCCAGGAACACCCAGCAGGCAAGGAGGGATCACCCAGCAGCCCCCAAATGCTGAACCAAGAGATATTCCTGGCACAGATTGCACAAGAGACAGCTCACGCTGCCAGCTTTACTGGAACACACTCAGCAGCTCCCCAAAGCACAGCATGCTGGGATCACGCTGGATTTCTGACTTGTCATTAGCCAAAAAAGTTTAATGACACGGTTGGACTCTGTGTTTAGCTATAATTGAGCTGGGACATCCCATAATTAGGAGGAGACACTGCACATCTGACTGGAGCAGGCAGTGAGTGCAGCCCCAGCGTCATGCAAAGTTCTGCTCTCACCACCACCTGAAAGGGTCCCTGGAAATTGCTGGGCTGCTTTGAGATAGGCAGGGTGACCCAAAAACTTTAAATCATCCACCAAAAAGCTCCACAAAGCAGTTTTAAGAAGCCTTTCTAGCTTGCCTGCCTAAAGTTTATCCCTGTAAAAGCTCAAGACAAATCAAGTGCAGAGCACACCAAAATGAAGAGATAAAAACACATTATACAGACTGTGGCTGCAGGAATGCACATGCTGCTTTCACATCTGCACTGTAAGGTGGCCAGATATTCCAGAGCAACTTCTTCCTGGATACAGCAGTTGTGGTAATACAGAACAAACGGTTTTGCCATAAAAAGTGACCCAGGACATGCACTGCAGCATTGCCCCTCAGCCTTACTGGGACACACTCAGAAATTCACTCCTAAGCAACAGCTCCACGAGCTTGAGCTCTGTAAATCAAGTGGTATTTGAAGTGGCTTCCTGAGCAGCTCCAGTGTTCCAGGACTCGGCTGCAGCTACAGGCACAGCCTCCTGCAGGGGAGGGAGGAATCAGCCCCTGCTCAGCTCTGAGCTCTGTTTGTGGTGACAGGAATGCTGAGGGGCTTTTATCCCTCCCCTTTCCACCTTCCAAACGCTCTGACACCACCACAGAAGGCTGAGTAAGCAGGGTCTGAAGAACATGCATGTCCTTCCTTCTCCTCAGCAGACTAAACTGTGGCTTCCCCCTCTGAAACAACAGAATTCCACACCTGTAATTACGCCAGCAGCTCTGCTGGGACTGTCCAGACTTTGCCATCTGGGTCCTTTCCACTGGAAAAGCTGCCAGTGTGAGAGACAGGAGCAGTGCAGTCAGGGATGGACACTCAGGAGCTGCACTCCTGAGCCCTTATCTCAGCACTAAACAGCTGCCAGCACTTCCAGAGCTCACAGGCAAGACAAAAGCTGTACAGCCAACCTATCCTCCCTGCATACCACAGCCACCACAGGCCCTCAGAAGTCAACATGCCTTCCAAATAAGTGTTTAACATAAACATTTGTAGAGTCACTTAATTCCTGGTGAACCCAGCTATTTGATGTGGGCCACAGAAAGCTCCCATGACATCAATGGAAAGTTTCCAGTCAGAAAACCAGGCTTGAAGCTGATTAATAGAAGTTAAGAAATAGAGATGAAGAAGCCTTGTAGAAACACTCAAAAGATCTGTTCTTCAGCAAGATGCACTCAATATACTCAGGAGCAAGCAGAGAAGAGAAGCTGCCTTGCTTTTTCAAAGTTTAGAGATGAAGAATAGCAGAGATAGCCAATTATGCTGGCTGCTGCCTCCAGTGTGCAGGCTTCTGTCTTGTCTGAGGCTGCTCAGCCTCAAAACATGTTCAGCTGTTTCTTGGCTGCTGCTGAAGTTCTTATTGCTCCTTTCAATGAGGTTGGATGGCTTGGCCAAGACCTGCTGTGTGCAAACACCAGATTGAGAGCAATGAGAAAGCCACTGGCACCCCCCTCCAGTGCACCACAGCCTCCCAAACAGGGGAGAGATGTAAACTGCTGGAACATCAAACACAGCCACCACATCCAGCAGTCTTTTCCTCCACTAAAACCTCACACCAGACTAAACTCACCTTGGGGTTTGATTCCTGCACTCAGCTCATGGCACTTTCATTCAATGAAAGCATAAACTGAACTCCCCTGCAGATAACACCAACCCCTGGAGATCCCAGACTGGACAAACCTGGCTGTGCAGCTGCTCACCCTGCAGAAATGCATCTAACACAGAAAACTGGACTCTGCTGTCAGAGTTGCAGGCAAGACAGGGCTCCAGGGAGGGACCTGCAAAGCCACCTTGTCCCTGCTGCCACCCTGCCACCTGCTGGGCCACCTGGGCCCCAGGACTGCCACTTGCCACCTCCCTGGCACCACGAGCCTGGCTCAGACACCATTTCTGTGTCAGGCTCACTGTGGTCCCCTCAGGTGTGCCAAAACAAGGTTTAAGAGCACATTGAACATTCTCCTGTGGAGAAGACTGTATTTATGCCAACACAATCACTGCCTTCTGCTGGGCTGTCCTGCACCTTGAAATGGAGATTGCCATGAGGCCAAGGATTCTTTCAGAACCAGTCTAGACTGAGGGTTGGTTGGTGTTTTTGCCAAGTTTGAAGACAGCCTAATCCAAATAACATAAGAGCACATGCCTCTGAGAAGTGCTGGTTGTAACACCTTCCTCTCACCTGAATGACCTAAACCCCACTGTCCTATCTCAAACACACAGGGGGATTTGTTTTCAGTCCCAATATACAACACATTGCTCTCAGGGCCCACCTGCACCAAGAAATCTCTTCTACCTAAAGCTCTAAGAGCCATTCAATTCTGATTTCTTACCAAAACCTGCAATTCTTCTCCATTTGAACAGAAGTGTTGCTGTATTTATCCCAGCAAATAGTACAGCAGAGGATAAGCCATGTACCTCATTTTGCCTGTTCCTAGGTGCATCCCAAAAGTTTTGCCACACCTCTGGCCTAAAGCTCAGCTGGGTCAGGGGCTGCTGCCACGTCCCAGTGCACAGCCAGTGGAAATTCTGCAGAACTCAGGGATTCTGTGCTGCCATGGCTGTGCCACAGCAGGAGGCTGAGCTGCTCTGCCTGGCAGGGACACCAGCATGTCCCAGGAACCACATCCCCACACCCAGGGACAAAGATAGAAACACCTCCTGAGCCACAGCCAAAGTCCTTTCTGCAGAAAACACAGCAGAAAGTCCTTACAGAAGAAATACCTCCACCAGGTGTGCATTCAGCAGCACAGATTTCCCTCCAAAAGAGCAAACTCACAACTCTGACTGAGATCCTTGCAGGCAAACATCTGGAGGTCTCTGCCCTGCTGGAGTGGCACAGCACACCCTGGAGAGCACAATCCCAGCCTCCCTGCAGATGTGGCACTGCTCCTTCCAGGCAATCTCAGGTGTCCCCTCCCACAGGAGGTGCTGGCACACAGAGCTGTCCCTCTTGCAAAGCCAGTTCTGTGTCACACCAGCTCCATCACATTTCCCAGATAAAGGCCTTCACGTTATTGCCCCTCACTCCAGGAGTGCAGATCTGTACCTGTGTGGGCACTGTGGGCACACAGGAGCTGCCCTCAGTCTCAGCAGAACATCTGCAGCCACCCTGTGCACATCTGTGCACCCCCTGCCAGCTCAGGGACACCAAGGCACACACTGACACATGCCAGTGACACAGGGAAGATGAGCTGAGTGAACACCCAGGAAAGCTCTCCATTCCTTCCAAAGCTGCTCCCTGACACAGCTACAAAAATTCAACTATTAACTGCTTGTTGGTTCTTGAGTGGATCATCTACATGCCAATTAACCAAGGCAGCTATCAAGAAATGGCAGTATCCAATGCCCAGGATGGACCTCAGTCACTGATACATTAAAACACATAAGATACACAGTTTGCCCTTTCTTCTCCCCATCTCACCCTCCAGCCAAACCCAAAAGCACATTACAGTGCTGGTCTGTCTCCACTCCCCAGATTCTCACCATCACCCAAGCTCGCAGGCACTTCACAGCAGATCACTGCCCCTTTTTTTAACTTCTGCACAGCAGCTGTACCTTGGCAGGCCAAGTGCCACATTCCTAACCTCACAGCAATATCCTGCTGGAATTGGGGCCATGTGTGCAGCCCTGCTGCCCTTCTGCTCCCAGGCTGAGCCTGGGCTGGGCTGCCAGGGGCTGGGAGATGCAAGAGCCTGAACCTGCACCAGGGGCTGAAACCAGGCTCAGTTCTGATCCTTGTGAACTGGGCTGAAACCAGGCTCAGTTGTCCATCTGATCCTCACTGCAAGAGGGGAGCACAGCACTCCAGGAAGGCTGAGGGACAGAGAGGAAAGTGATCACAGCATTGACACCAGGGGGACACCAGGACAGGGAGCCAGTGCTCCGAGCCCAGGCACAGAGTGACAGCAGCTCGTGCCCAGAACACAAACCCCAAGCACTCCATCCCTGCCCACAGGCACCCAGCCAGGTACTTTCTGGATCCCACAGGCTCTTCTCAGCACAAGGGTCAGCAGGTTTATTCTGCAGCTGTTGGAGTTTATAGGAACTGGGACACAGACACGAACCCTCCCAGTTCAGCTCACCTCTCACTAGCTGCTCACAAAATTTTGAGTGTTCCTTTACATGGGCACCTCTTGAATCTCCCAGTCCCAGATGCATGACTGCCCTGGGATTAGTGTGGAACAAAGCAAACTCTCCCTCACTGTCCACGTGCAATAACACGACTGGTTTAGCCTTAAAACAGCACGGGGTGCTGAAGATCAAGTGATACTGGGTGACCTGTCCATGCAGAGCTGTCACACAGCACAAGCCTGTCCACCCCTCACACCCAGTGTCCCCAGAGCTCAGCAGCAGAGATTCTGTGTGCAAACATCTCCAGAGCCTTTATTCTCTTCTGGCTGAGCAGCAGTGCTGCTCTCCTGCAGCACAGAGCTGGGGCTGAAGCACCACCCAGCAATGAATAAAGGAAAGAAGCATACTTTGGCCAACTCCAGTGCCCACCACAAACCTCCACATGCTCTAGCTGGGGTGCAGGCATTTTTCACATCTCTGCATTAAGCAGATTTTGATTTACAAGAGGCCATTCAAAGCAGAATTTATCCACAGCGAAGTTTGCAGAAGTTTAAACCAAGAATTTCTAAACATCTGAGACCAATGCAGCCTTCTCATGTAGAGAACAGCTTGGCCTTACCCCTTGCTCGCTTTTCTTGGCTGTTTACCATCTGTGGCTCACGTTCTTCAGAACCAAGTTGTTTCTGCAGTTTTTGTGCAACTGAGTGCCTTTGTACATTTATGGTGTCAAGGCCCCATCTGGAATCTCCTCAGGACAGATTCCTGACTTGATAACATACCAGCTCTCCAAAGAAAGCAGTTTGAAGCTAACATCCACACAGCTGCTCTGACTTAGAAGCTTCATCAAATTCCCCTTCCAGGCTACAAGAAAAAGCCCATGTTTGGTAACTCCATTGGACATCACCACCTTCTGCCCCAAAGCCTCAGTTCCTCTCACTTTGGTATAGGACAGATGGTGATGGTTGAAGTATTTTTGTTTGTTTAAGTAAAAAGCATTCTCCTTAAAGAGAAAGCTTTGTCAGAGGACAAAGAAACGTGTCACCTTCTCCTCCCAGGAAAAGTTTCACTGTTATACAGCAGAACCACTGCTTCAGCTGGAAGTCTGTCTTCCCACGTTCTAGAATTAAAAAAAAAACCCTCACAAAGCCATGAGACAAGGAAATATCAGTGGACAAGATTCTCCAGCACTAGGGAAGAAAACTAAGATGTGCTTATTTCGCTGTTAAATAGAAAAAGATGCTGATCCAAAAAAACCTCTGAAACTGCCCTTCAGTGCTGCAGAAGTACAACACATAAAACCAGAAGGGAGGATGATGAGGATTTTCCTCATGAATGGAGCACTGGCACAAAATGCCCTGCCAAACCCCAGCTCCTCACTGGCACTGTGCACAGGTAAGAAAACATTTCCCACCCCAGTGCCAGAATGAGGCACATGGCAGAGCCCATGAAATAAAACCTGGCATTAGCATCCACACCAGCTGCAGTTGCCAGACGTGAACTCTGAAGCACTGACTTGACTCCCTGCCTTTGGGAAGGCCGAGGGGAGCGATGGCAGCAGGGCCACACACCAGCAGATGCTGAGCAGGGACCAGCCCTCGCTCATCCCTCCAAACCTCTCTCCCTGGGGCACACAGACACTGCCAGGTGCCACAAGCACCAGCTGGCCTAAAGCTCTGAAGGTCAGGACAGAGTCACACAGAGTGTGTCCCAAGCACCAGCACTCCCACCTGCCCATCCCTGTGCTCCAGAGCTCAGGGACATCATCCCTCCCTCTCCTCCTTCCAAAGAAAGGGCTCTGCAAGGGCAGCCTGCAGCACCCAGGCAGCTGCCCCCAAATTCAGGGAGAGCAGGACTTTATTCATGGTGCAGCTGAGCTCTGCCTTCAGTGCTGCACCCCCACACAGCATCCAGCCCACACCAAACCAATTTTACCACGGAAATTCTTTCTGTATCTCCTTCCCTCAAACACCCCAGAGTTCAGGCAGCTCATGCCACCCCAGAGCTACAGATAAAAGCAGTTCCTGTAGCCAATTAACACCCAGAACGAGGATTTTTCTTTTTGCTGTAAAAACCACTTAGTCTGCAAGAGAATTTTCTGACCAATGCCACAGACCAATTTACTTTATCCCAGGAGTTTCCAAAGCACTATCATTAAGGGCAGAGCAGCACAGAGTTAAAAGGGAATGGATGTTTTAGTAGGCCCTGGGAAAACACAGCTAACAGTGGCACATTTTCCCCACCATGTGCTTGGAAACTAGTATATTTTAGCTGTATTTTCTCACACTCAGCAGAGACTATTTGGCCATTACCTGTAGCACATATTCCATCTTTGTTAAGGACAACTGCCCTCTTCCCCCAGCAATTATTCATGGAAACAGAGGCAGCTGTAGCAGTTACTCACATGGACTAAGTCAAGGGAAGATTTCTTTGTTTTCCAGAGCAGTGCAGTAACTGGAAGTGAGTCAACACCTTGACATGAGCTCATTCTGCAAAGGCCACCAGCAAAGGAACCCAGTGACTGCAGTCTGGCACCAGACACTTACTCACTTTAATTCTGCAGGCATCACACAGCTTTGTCTGAAAGCAGCTAGTGTCTGCCCCTGCCTTGGCAAGGTATGAGCTCCATCACACACCTGGAAACACAGAGGAGCAGGGCAGCAGCTCCACAGGCAGGCACAGACACCAGGTTTGGGAAACCCAGAGCTCCAGCAGGTGCAGTCAGCTGTTCCTCCACTGCTGCACAAGGCTCCTGCCACAGCACATGAGAAGCTCAGCCCAGCTGAAATCCTCCCTGCCAGCCCCAGGGGATCCTCACCCCTTGTCAACACAAGCCCTGGGTGGCTCCAGGCTCAGGAAGTACAGGAATACTAAAACCCAAAATTATACCCACCACTTGCATTGGTCTCTCAGAGCCCATCAGAGCCCAATTCCAGTGAATGCAGAGACATCAGCCACAAAATCTGATCAAGACACAAACCCCAGAGAGCCACAGAACATACTCCATTCCACATCTTATGTTCTTCAAAAACTACATTATGACTTGGAATATAATCTGTCAGCACTGTCTGCACTCAGTCACAAACCCTGGCACAGCGTCCTCACTGGCTTATTAGCTACAGATTTTAAATTCCAGCACCTTAATGAATTCTTAATTAGCCCTCACAAGAGAGGCAGACCTTGCAGACTGCTTTCACTTTTTCTATGGGAAGGAAATAAGGTTCAGGAAAAAAAACCAACCCAGATACAGGAGAGCAAGAGGCAGAGGCCAATCCCCACATGCAGCAGCAGTGACTGCCCACAAACACAGCAGCATCAGCTGGCCAGTTCCTGGAACACAAGCCACGCCTCAGAAGTATCCAGCAGGAGTTTACAAACAAAGCTCCAAAGCACATCACAGTGCACGTCAGGAACCTCCAGAGCAGAGAGAGGCTGCAGAGGCTGCTGCTGATGCACTGCACCAACCCAGTATCCCCTGAGGAACACTCTGCTGCACTTCACCCCTGCCTCTACAGGGGAAGAGGAGTCAATTGCTGCTTTATGCATCCATCATCAGCACTAGTGCGAGCTGGGCAGGGCCAGGGCAGCTCAGGGAAGATGCTCCCCCACCTCGTGCTTCCCAGCACTGCCATTCGCTTTGCAAACAGCAGCACGGCTCCATCGCATTCCCGGCTGTTCTTTATTCCCTCACCACTGAAACACCCTCAGAGCCACTCTGCCCATCCTACAGCCAGACTCTCGCTGTAGGGCACTGCACAGCTTGGTCCTTACACCAGCAAGCCTGAGCTGTCTGTCTGTGCTACCGAGCTTTGCAAGGCTGCATCTGGTGTAGAAATCAGATGTTACAGGGGTAGGAAAAGGCACAGATTACTCCTGGGACAAAAGGTTCATTGAGCCATCCTGCATTGCTATCATGGGGGAAAAAAAAAGTGATCTTTCTCCAAGAGCAACTCCCATTTTTACAACTTCCTTATCTTGAGGCACGGCTCAGACAATTCAGTTTTTGAATCAGGCAGGGCCACCAGCAGCCACCAGGCACCCCGGCTGCTCACTTCAGCCAGGGAACAGGGACAAAACACGGCACAGGCCAGCAGGAGGCTGCAGCAGGGCTGACCTTATAACAACAGCCTGGGCTCTCCAGATAGAGGATTATGTAAGTCCCCGTTGTATTGGCAGAGGTTTATGTAGTAAGGACAGAGACACAACAGCCAGACGTTGTAAGGTGCGCTGCGGAGCCCACGGCGGCAACCACGGACCCGGACAGAGAGCCGGAGGGACCCCGCAGTAATCAGACCCGAATAGACAGCCGGAGCGACCCCCGGGAACCACAGACCCGAATAGAGAGCCCCGAACCGGAGCGATCCCCGGGAACCACAGGGACCCGGACAGAGAGCCCCGAACCGGAGCGATCCCCGGGAACCACAGACCCGGACAGAGAGCCCCGAACCGGAGCGATCCCCGGGAACCACAGACCCGGACAGAGAGCCCCGAGCCGCAGCGACCCGCACCGGGCAGCGCTCGGCCCCGCAGCCGGGCCTGCAGCCGCCCCTGCCGCGGCACCCCCGGCGCGGCTGCGGAGCCCCATCACCCCAATAACCCCATCACCCCAACATCCCCATCCTGGGCTCCGGGAGCCGCCTCAGCCAGGGCTCGGCCTCGCCCCGGTCCCGCCGCTGGCACCGCCCGCGGGCCCTGCCCGGCGCAGCAGCCGCTCCCTCCCACGGGCACCGAGAGGCCGCGGAGCCGCCCCGCTGCCGCTCCCCGCCCGGCCCCGCTCCTACCGTGCCCGGGCTGCCGTCCGGACCATGGCCCGAGCCGAGCCGAGCCGAGCCGAGCCGTGCCGTGCCCGGGCAGGCCAAGCCCCGCGCCCGCTGCTCCCGGCGCGCCCAGCGGGGCTGGGCCGGCATCACATGGCCCAAATAGCGCCCGGCACGGCCCCGCTCCGCCCCTGGCCCGGCCCGGCCCTGCTCCGCCCCCGGCCCGGCCCGGCACGGCCCCGCTCCGCCCGGACAGCGCCGGCGGCGGGCGGGGCCGGGCAGGGAGAGGGGCCGGGAACGGAGCGGAGCTGGGAGAGGAGCGGAGCGGGGGAAGCGGTGCGGCGGGGCTGGGCAGGGATCGGAGTCGGGGAGCAGCGAAGCCGGGGAGGGAACAGCGGAACCGGGAATGGAGCGGGGCTGAGGCCAGGAATGGATCAGAAACGGGCAGGGAGCAGTGGAGTGGGGCAGGGAGCGGGGCCGGGGCCGGGGCGCTGCCGCGGGCCGGGGTCGCGCATCGCCGGGAGCAGCGGCAGCCCCGGAGCCGCGGTCCCCGCGCCCGTCCCCGCCCGTTTCTGGGTGCAATCCCGGCTGCTTTGGTGCTGCCGTGCAGCGGCTGCGAACAGCGGCGAGTCCCGCGTGGCGCTGGGGATCCCCGCGCTCTCGCTCGTGGGTCGCATCCTCGGCGTGCGCGCATCCCCGCGGTTCCGCATTTCTTACAGAAAGGGGATCGGACGCTGGAAGGGGCTGCCCGGGCGGTGCGGAGTCTCCGTGCCCGGAGGTGTTTCAGGGATGCCGGCCCTGGCACTTTGTGCCATGCTCCGCTTGACGTGGTGGTGTTGTGTCACAGAACGGACTCAGTGATCTCAGAGGTCTTTTGCAATCTAACTGATTCTGTGATTTGTTTCAACCACTCCTGGGAATGTCTCTTTGCTTTTTAAAGACTCATTTGTTTACCGAAATAAACCAGGGAAGTACATTTCTGTTCACTTCAGTCCTCATTCAAAAAACGCTTTGCACAAATCTGACCCGGTAGTGTCCCTTTGAGGTAATTAATTTTTCAGTGTTTGCAGCCAAAGAGACTCGCTTGCAGCAATACTGCTCAAGCTGTAAACCCTTGGATTGTCATAAATCCAGCGAGCCATATTGCATGGGATACCTGCAAGGACCACCTAGGAGCTGCAGGAAATGTGTGAGTGATTCAGGAGGTGGCAGCCTGCCACCTGAGTCAATGTGCAATGAATGCCCCTGCAAGCTGCTGCACTTACTGGTTTTTTGGGATTGGACATTAGCATGGTCTTGCCATTTCTCATCACTGATGGTCTTGGGGCACATGTGAAAAAAGAGCTCAGTTAATTCACGTGTCCTCATGTCTTTGCAGGCTAGGCTGGGCTGGGCTGGGCCGGGTCTCTGAAAGCTCCTCCGGCAGCACAGGGCTGGGAAAAGCAGCACGGGCGAGCAGCACCCTCTGCTGCTGGCAGAGCTGCGTGCAGAGAGGAGCCGAGCCAAGGAACCCGCAGGGATGCAGGCACAGCTCTGCACTGCTGCAGCACCTGTGCCAGCTCTGCACTGGTGCAGCACCTGTGCCAGTTCTGCACTGCTGCAGCACCCTGCCAGCTCTGGGCACTGCTGCAGCACCCGTGCCAGTTCTGCACTGCTGCAGCACCCGTGCAGCTGTGCACTGCTGCAGAACTCTCTGCTGCAGCTGTGGGCAAAGCAGAAGTAGAGCAGAGCACTGACAATTTTACTTTATAAAAGCATTAAGGCACTGCAAGTTTTGCTCCTTTTCCCTGCCTTTGGGGGGCATTCACTGACCCTGGCAGTGTTGAACATCTGCAGAGGGTCTGGCCGCTGCACAGCCCCGCATCCCTACAGCAATGCCCAGAGTCCCTGCACACCAGGGCTGGGGTGGCAGAGCCTCCAGCTGCCCCCAGGGCCAGCAGCACGTGTGAATGACCAGGACTGCAGGAAAAGGCCTGATTCCGGCGCTGCCAGGAGGATGAATCCTCCCCTGGGCACTGGGGTGGAGCTGCTCTGCTCCCCCTCCCTCTCCCCAGCACGGGGATGAAGATGTCAGGTGGGATTTCCCTTTGGGAATCAGCTGAGGTGGATTCAGGACTTCTACAGGGCCCTGCCAGCCCCGAGCCACCTCAGCTGCACCCTCAGCTCAGAGGTTCCCAGCTCAGAGTTCAAAATGCAGCTCTGGAAACTCAGGGTTGGGAAGCAGCTCCGTGCTATGGTGACAGTATCCATGGAAATGCAACTCGGGCAGGAAATGTGCATCAGGGAGACTTTCCTGAGGCCTGGCCATTCCAGGACCCTGGGTGATTCCATCTTCTCACCTTAAAAGGGCTTTGGCTGCTCCTTGTTTTGGAAAGTCCTGGCCTTGTCTGGATGAGACACCAAAAAAAAAAAAAAAAGCAAGAGTCAGAGTGAATATTTAATACTGCAGCAACATTGGCCACTTTGCACAGCTAAAACTTCACTCACCAGAAGGGCAGGGGAAGGCCACCCATTTCTGGAAGAAATTAAAAGACACTTCTTGTTAAAAACTATTTATTTTTTTATAAATATAATTCTTCATTCATTAAACAACATGAAAGTAATCATAAAACTTTACTCATGGGAAAAAAAAAGATTTTACAATTTGATTTATAAAAGTTGAAGTGAAAAATGAGTTCTTTCCAGTGTTAGTTTTCTGAAAAACATATAAATAATCATACCATTGAATTGTAGGAATGCCCTTGACTATAAAGAAATTAATAAAAATTAGTTATCAATAATCACTTATGTGAAACAGACTGTAAGAAGTTACTCCATGGAGCTGCCTTTGCAAAGAAAGGTTAATATAAGCTCTCAAGAAGGTGCAGATCTTCTATTAATAACTTTCACAAAATAAAAATAGCTCTGCTTCCTTGGCCCACAGCCCAGTGGATTGCTACCATTCCTCTCATTGGATTTGTTGCTCATTTAACCCTTCTTCCCATCCAGTCTCTCTCTTTCCAGTCATAAATTTCTATATTCAAAAATATTTAGTTTTCATTTAGCAAATGCTAAGTATTAAAAGAGTTTAACAGGAATTGTCTGTGTGAAAAAAAAAATAAAAATACACTTCTGAAAAATCCCCCAAACAACCCAGATAGCTCCATTCACCAAGGAAAACATATGGAAACTTTTAATGGATTTTAATAAAATCTAGGATAAATTTTGGGTGATCCACTAGACAGAGACTTCACAAATAAACCCTGTTTTCAGTAGCTCCCTGGGAAAAATCCCATGTGCTTATTTAAAAGTGCAGTTAAACCTCTCAGTGTTTATTTCAAGAGGTTCCAGCCACATATTACCAAGCAAGTGTGCAAAAGTAAGAAAACTCCAATGCCACAGTCACCTGTAAGACAGGAATAAACTCTGTCCATAACAATACAGTTACCCTCTCATAGGTCAATATTTCATTAAAACTTGTTCCCTCACACCAAATACAAAAGAGCTGGAATGAAGTTACATTTTTGGACATTTTTGTTTAAAAAGAAAAGATTTCTCTGCCAGCTAAACCAAACCATTCCTCTGAGCACCAAGTTTTTCCCTCAGTAATTATTGCACTGCTGGCAAACAGCAGCTCTGTGAGCTGCCATTCCCCTCACCCTGTCCCCCTGATTTTAACAGCCCCAAAAGCAGTTTGTCCTCCTGCCCAATCTTGATTTTAACAGCCCCCAAAAGCAGTTTGTGCTCCTTCCCCATCCCCCCATCAGCCATCACTCAATGAATGCAGCCAACTCCTGCTCACAGGCTCAGCCTCTGCTGCTGGGCACTTTGAAAGGCTCAGGGCTGCAGAGAGCTCACACATCAGTGCCAGCACTTCTGCCCCAAAAGGCAGAGGCTGTCTGTGTCCCCAGCCTCAGCCAGGGCCTGGCTCCCAGCAGGAGGGGCTGCACACACAAGCTTACAGCTCCATGGGCACACCACCATCATTTCACTGAGATGACTCTGGCCCAGCCACACTGAACGTGTTATTACTGTCTTTTAGCCTGAGAATTACAGGAAATTTAACAGCATTTGGCAGCAGGTGATTGAACGAGTCTCCTGTAGTGCCTGTGAGGTAGTTATGTGCCAATGACCACAAAGGCCTGACAGGAAAGCCGAGGCACTTCAAGGTGAGGTCATTTGTCCAAAGTCTCAGTCAGAACCCAGAGCAGAGCCAGAAATGCTGCACTGGGCTCCTGGCTCCTCCTGAGCTCTGGACACTGAGCCCAGCTCCCTCCAGGCTCAAAAGTCAGAGGTGCTGCAGGCCATGGATCTCCCAGAAGGCTGGAGGTGAAGGGATGAAGCTGCTGCTGGCAAGAGAGGGACATGGACCTTGTGTAGGAAAATCCAGGCTGTAAAGGCCACTCAGACAAGGCAGAAGGGACACTGAAGGCATCAGCCCAGCAGAGCTTCATAATCCATGTACCAGACCAGCTGGCCAGAGCTGGGGCTGACCCCCGAGATGGGCCACTTGCTGGGCTCGTGGCCCACTCTGCTGAGCAGGGTGGTGATGTTGTGCTTGCCCTTGCCCAAAACCAGCACAAACACCTGCCTGGCCTTGTTGATGAGGGGCAGGCTGAGGCTCATCCTCTGGTGAGGTTTGACGGGGCTCTCGGTCAGCACCACGCCGGGAGCCCCCTGCAGGCCGCTCTGGGAGCGGGGGAAGAGCGAGGCCGTGTGCCCGTCCGTGCCCACCCCCAGCAGCACCAGGTCGAAGCTGGCATTGGCCACCAGGGCCTCGATGTCCTTGGCATAGAGCCGGGCACCGCCGTCCTCCTCCACACAGAGGCGCTGGTTCAGCTGCACGGGCATGGGGTGGATGTTGAGGTAGGGAACCCGCACGTGCTGCAGGAGGTGCCGCTGCAGCCCCTGGAAGTTGGACTGGCCGTGGCTCAGGGGCACGCAGCGCTCGTCCACCAGCCACACGTGGGTGTGCTGCCAGGGGAAGCTGTAGTGGTGCCTGGCCAGCCTCTGGAACAGCCCCACGGGGCTGGAGCCCCCCGACAGCGCCAGGTGGAACTGCCCCGAGCGAGCCACGCTGCTCAGCGCCGCCTCCTCCATGTCCGACGCCAGCCGGGAAATCAGCTCCTCGGCCCAGGCCGACACCAGGGGACTCTGCCGGAATTTGGACTGGATGGCCCTGAAATCACTTGGCATCTGCCTGCTGGGGCTCAGCAGCTCTGCTGGCTCTGCCAGGGTGAACGCCAGCCCCCCACCCACCATCTCAAAGTCCAGCAGCTGCTGGTTCTCCACGCCCCCGGGGTAGAGGCGCGGGGGCTGGCGGGAGGTGCTGTCCAGCAGCGGAGTCCAGAAGGCCCAGGAGGCCAGCAGGTTCTCCGTGGTGATGAAGAAATCCTTCCTGCCGTGGTAGATGTTGGAGATGAGGACAGAATATGCATCTCTCTCTTTCACAGGGCTGTACATGTAGAAATCAGACAGTGGCTGTCCAAAGACGTGCAGGTCTGACTGAGCCTCTGCTTCTTTCCAGCTGTCTTTGGGCATGGCAGGCTGGAAGAGGTTCCTGCTCACCAGCACCGCAGGGGTGCCGAGCGCACCGTGCCCGAAGTAGAAGATGATCTGCTTGGGCTTGCACTGGCTGTGCCCTGCCTCCCTCAGAGTGCCACTCTGAGGGCAGTAGGCCCTGTTCCTGAAGAGCACACGGGCGTAGCCCACCCGCTCATCCAGAGCCTTGCCGGAGGTGAGGAGGAAAGGCACCCCCTCCCAGCGCAGGCTGTCGCTGTGGATCAGCACCCCTGCAACGACACAGAGCCACCCCACACCTGAGCAGGCACTCCTGGCCACCTCCAGCACCTGCCCATCCCTCTCTCTCCTCAGCTCCTTTGGCAGCCACTGTGTCTCCAGCTCCACACCCAGCCCTTGCACAGCTTCACTACCCAGAACTCGATGATCTTTGCAGGCCCTTCCCACCCAGGCCATTCCCACCCAGGCCATTCTGTGATTCTCCATCTCTCCAGCTCCCCTGCTATGCTCTCTCCCAGCTATCCCTTTCATCTTGCAGGAAACCAGTTTCTGAGCATGAACATCATTTAGACAATCCTCTTCATGTTCACAGCACAGCTAGAGATGGCCTCATGGTTCACTCATCACAGAGAACAAAGTTTTGCCCCTCAACTACAGAGCAACTAGACTTTATGAAAAGGCAAAAGGAGTTTACAGGCCTCTTCTAAAATCAATGCAGTGATTTTATAATAATGAGCCTTAGCTCTTACACTTCCCATTCCCTGCATCAAGGGTTAACTGACACAACAACAGGGTCATCTTGTCCAGCTCCCAGTTACCATGTCAGAGGATGCCTGGACACATCCCTGAGTCAGCAGTTAGCTCCAGAGCCATGGAGCTGCTACTGCCAGGACTCACATCTCCTGCTCTCCTCAGCTCTGACTGCTGTCCTGGCCAGGGCCCAGCCCAAAGCCTCACCTGCAAAGGTTGGTGTGGTGCTGACGTAGCCCGGTGCCTCCTGCAGCTCCTCCTGCACCTGGCTGTCGTAGGCCTGGTACTGCCCCAGCACAGCACTGCTCCTCTGCAGGCCCCACAGGGACTGCAGCGCCTGCAGCTTGTGCTGCAGCACCTCGTGGGCACTGCTGACGTTGGCAGGGAGCTCCATGATGAGGAACAGGAGGGCCTCGGTCAGGTGGTTCTGCAGCACGTCCCGGATCACCCCGTACTGCTCGTAGAAGCTGGTGCGGCCTGGGCACAGCGAGGAGGCAGATGCTGCTCAGGGACCTGCTTCCCTTCTGCACCACAGGCTGAGCAAAGCTCCATCTTCCTCTCCTCCCCACACAGCAAGTAACCCAAAGCAATCAAGCCCAGGGGAGCTGTGGATGTCCTGTCAGCACTGGGTATGTTCAAGGTCTGGTGGGACAGAGCTTTGGGCAGCCTGTCCTAGTGAAATTCAGAATATTTTAGACATTTTTTGCACCAGATGGATCTCCTGTCCTCAGAAGGCTCTGGCTGAGCCATGCCCTTGGGAGACAAAATTTCACACACAGAGCCACGCTTCCCTTCCCATGCCTGGCCTCTCATGCAGGTGGGATCAGTGGGAGAAGGACAGAGCACTCCTGCAGTGACTCAAGGCTGTGTCACCAGCAGCAGGCTGCATCACGACCACAGGCTTTCCCTCCTGACTGATAATTTATCTCCCCCACTCTAATCCAAAGGCACATTCATTAATGAAATCAATGCTGCCAGCTGAAGCTGCACAGGGGGAAAAAAGACATCAAATGACAAATTACAAAGTTTTCAGAGAGGGAAGGGCACAGGGAGTAGCTGGGTGCTCTCCCTAAATCTCTCTGCTGTGCATCCCTCTCCCACAGACAGGCTCAGGTGAGCTCTGGGCTGCCAAACCGAAGATTACCACCCCAAGTTTAATAAAATTGCATTAACTGAGTCTGTGGTGGCTGAGGGAGGCAGAGGTGAAGTGGTGGGGAAGCAATCCTGGTGGTGCAGAGGCCAGGACACCTGGCGTGCCAGCAGTGCTGCGGGTGGCAGCCCAGCCTGAGCTTTGTGCTGAGCACTGCAGAGGGGATGCTGCAGCACTGCAGGCAGTGCAGCCGTGTCCTTCAGCAGGAGCCAGGCTGGGCTGGGACTGGCCCTCTGCAGGGACTGGCCCTCTGCAGTGCTCTTCCTACTACAGAGGCAGGGAGAAAAGGCAGACAGACCCAGACTGACCCAGAGACATGCAGTCAGGAGAGGCACGAGCACCTCCCAGAGAACAGCACAAAGGGCTGAGCCTGGTGCCTCACAGGACAGCAACACAAAAGGGCTGGTACAACAGCCACACTACTGCTGCACTGAGCCTGAAGTGGCCTTAGACTGCATCAATTCCAAATCCAGTGCTGTTCACCAAGAACTGGGATAGAAAGGTCAGCAATGCCCCCAGAGCTCTGCAGCAGAAAAAGGGCGGGGGGGGGTTCTGCCCCTGCTCCCAGACAAATTGCAAATGGAATATTTGTCTTAGAGACAGCAACCTGGAAGTGAGTGAGTCTCCAGCACAGGAATTGTAGGACAGTCCCTCTGTTTCCAGGGAGCAACACACCATTCATCTGTTCCTTTTTTATTTCTGTCCCAGCAGCACCTCAAGGGCCACCTCCCCATTATTAACGAACCTGCCAGCTCTCACTCACTCACCCTGCACATCCTGCACACCCTGCACACTCTCCTCACCAACCTTTAGCATCCACAGTCTCCTTCAAGACAACCTCCACTCTCTCCACATAATGTCGGTTCCAAATTGGGTCCAGAAACTGTCGGTTCTGATCCCGAAAAGGCAGGATATGGGCCACAGCCTGGGAAGGGGGAAAAAATCAAAGACTACACAAAAACTCAGCAGATTCCCACAGTGCCTCTGCCTCACTGCCCCATCCAGCAGCAGAGCAGAGAAAAGCAGCAGGAGAGCCTGCAGTGATGCACAGTAGGGTCACCAGTGACTGTCTGGAGCAGACATTACAGGTCCTTCTGAGGCATTTTGAGGATTCATGATAAAAGGCTGAACTACAAACTGCAGAGCACTCAGTTTATATCTGTCAGAGGACAAAGGGCTGAGTCAGACCATCCTGCGACTAATGTAAGGTTCCAAAGTGCTGAAATACATCAGCTCAGATGCTTACACCACTAAAGCCATCTGCTCTTTTGGGGAGGCAAAATAAACCCCCAAAACCAAAAGAAATCCCCCCTTCTAATGGAGATGGCCTCCTTGCAGCTGGACATGCAACTTCTGAGTAAAACCTGGCCACATAAAGAGTGGCATCACACTCCTGAGGAACAAGGATGGCGTGTCCTTGAAGCCATTCCCTCTGGGACAGTGCAGCTGCACATCCTGAGCTGTACCTGCAGCACACAATCCTCCCAGCCCAGAGTGCAGCACAGGGCAGGAAGAAACCTCCCCCTAAGCATCCCACAGAACTAACACCCCATCAGCTCCTTATCATATCAAATGAAGGAGAGCTGCCAGAAGCCATGGCTAAGCAGAGAGCCCTGTGTGTAATGGGATGTGGAGCTGTGAGAGGACAGGTGCTGCTTACTCAGCGAAACCAAAGCCTTGACCTTGGGGAGGAGGCCAGAGGAGCTCTGCATCTCTGCTCCAGGCACACAGAGCCCAGCCCACAGCCCAGCCCTGCTCTGCAGAAGGGACACTCTTCACTCCAACAGGAGGAAGCCCTGCTTTGGTCTCCACATTTCCTGTGTTCTCCCAGAAAATGGACAGCAGCACAGGACAGAGGAACAGGACAGGATTCCAGGAGCAAAGAGGCTCTGGATCACTGAGAGGCTCTGCAGGGATTTGGGAGGGGAACACTGCTCTCATCAGATGCAGAACTGACCACCAAGAGTCTCCTGGGCACAGAGCCCCCAGCCTGGCCGGGGCTGTGCACTGCTCACCTGCTTGCCCAGGTAATGGTCCACCCGGTACATCTCCTCCTCCTTGAAGAATCCAGCCAGCTGTGCAGCCAGCTGTTGGGCCGACTCCAGGTCGTGGCCAAAGGGCTTCTCCAGCACCACCCGCAGCCAGGCTCCAGCAGGGGGCCGGCAGCTACTGCTGATGTGCTGGGCAATCTCGGTGTAGGCAAAGGGCGGCACTGAGAAGTAGAAGATCCTCCCCGCCTCCTTCAGCCCCTCCTGGCGGAGCAGGCTCTCGATCTCTCTGCTCAGGGCTGTGTAGTTCTCAGCAGTCTTCAGCTGGTGGTACTGGCTCAGCTTCAGGAACTGGTCCTTGAGCACTGCACACCTGTTGGGAGGCTCGTCAGGGGGACAGGACAGCTTCTTCAGCACGTCAAACATCAGCCTCTGCCCCGGCTCCTGAGCCGCCAGCGCTGCCCCGTGGAACGTGAAGCTGTGGCCACTGCTCACTTGGTCCATATAGAGCTGGAACAGACCCTGCCACAAATACTTCTTGGCCAAATCACCCGTGGCTCCCAGCAAGACCACGGAGATGTGGCCTTGGGATGCTCCAGATGGGGATGGGAGGGCTCCCACGAACAGCACGGTGCACAGGACCCTTCCCAGCATCTTGGGGAGAAGAGGCAGAGCCAGCAGCACTAGAGGTCAGGAATAAAAACCAAAATCAACCCATGTTGTAGCACTGCCAAACACAACACAAGCATTTCCTAGAGGAGCCAGGGGCTTCTGCCTGGATCCTCCACCCAACAGCCTCTCCTCCCCTGGATGATCTGAACCAAGGCAGCAATTTGGGCTCTGGACAAACCTGCAGCCTCCTTCTGCACCCCAGAATGGAAGGCAGTGTGTGCTGAAGGCACAGCACGTGCACTGCTCCCACAGCTGAGTTAATGAGGGGGTGCCAGTGTCCTTGCACAGGGAAACTGAAGCCAATTTTCACCCAGATCTCAGAGCTGGCTACAAAGGAGCATGCAAAGGAGCACACGTGCCTGCACCCTGAGCACACGTGCCTGCACCTGAATCCTGCTTCCAATGTCCTGTTTGGGACTTTGCTCAAACAGAGCTGGGCTGCCTTGGCATGGCTTCATGTCAATATTGTCAGAGCAGCTCAGGAACAAACATGACCACTGGCAGTCCCAGGCTCTTCTTCCTTCACTTAATGGCTCCTATGCACCACCACTGAACTGGGCTCTAATGGTTACTGGGAGTCTGGTGTGATAAAACCACTCTGAGGAAGAAGTTCAGTCCTCAGATTGATGGGAGGCAGTCTAGGTGCTGCCTCATGGCCAGGTGACAACCTGGGGTTTGTGTTCTGCCTCCTGCAACCTCCACCACTGAAGAGAAGTCCTGTTCTGGCCTTCTCCACTCAGTGCCCATCCAAACCACTGCAGCCAGGCCAAAAAGTCCCTTTGCTCATACTTATTTACTCAAAATAAATTTATTTTTAAGAAAAAAGACACATTTAGCACTTACACTGAGAAACACAGCAATGACTTTGCATCTCAAGAGATGTAATGTCACTGAAGAGAGGTTTAGTCACTCCTGCATGGGTGACTAAACCTCTGTGCTGCTCTCATTACATCAGGTGTTATTTCAGCAGCTCTCACACTGGCTATCTCGTTCCCTTAATGCCATGTGCTGAAGCTGTGTTTAGTTGGACCAGAGCCTTCACAGCACACAAGGTTATTTACTTCTTTAAAAACTTTGAGCTCTGGTCAATAAATGATGGTAACTAAATAATTACAAGGAACATCTGCATATCTCTCCCGTCTGCAGCTTGAACTGGTCTGTAGAAACCTGCTGTTTCTCTTTCCAGCAGACTCACCTGTAAAACAGGAGCTTTAGAGACAAAAGCAGCTGGAAATTTTTCTCCTGCACAGCTTCTCCCAGCACAGACCTCACTCCTCCTGTGCCTGGGGGTCTCTGACCAGTGGTTGGATGTGCAGGACAGATAAGGCAGGTTGTTCCCTTCCTGGAAAACAGGAGGAAAGACTCAATTACAATGGAGAAAAAACCAAAAGTGCCTGAGCCAGCAATGTCTCAGCACATCCCTGCTCACAGTCCTGCCCCACTGGCTGTGCTGAAGCCTTTGGCTGCTGCTTGTGAGCAGGTAAACCCAGGCACATGTGGTAACTCCTGTCCCAGACAGCTACAACAAGCTGTAATGTGTAGGTTCAACTCCTCCCTCCCCAGCCCTCTGTCGTAGCTGTCTCCCCTCCCTCCCTTCTTTCCTCACTGTTTGAGCTCCATGGACCCACTGAAGGAATCCAGCGGCACTGGCAGCTGCAATGAGGCACTCCCGAGCTTTTGCTGCAGAATAAATGATTACCTGCTTTCCCTTCCCCTGCTGTGGGGATGTAATGCAGATGACAAAGTTTCTCAGTGCAATAAATGGGTATTTACACTTCCTGAGCAACCTTTGCTCCATGAACCAGAGGCACTGACACGCTGCCCGCTGCACCCTGGCAGCCCCTGCTGTGCTGCAGCCAGAGAGCAGGGACCCAGTGAGGAATGGGAAGGCTCTGGGTGGCCCATGCTGCTCCAGAAAGAGGGAATCAGCCAGGGAACTTCCTGGCAGATTCAGCCACAGCCACGTGTATTCCCAAACCAACGGAAAGCCAGTTTCACAACCCTCCCAATTGCAAAATATTGAGCTATACTGCACAGAATAAGCTCAGTAAACCCAGCAGTGCTTGTTTACTGCTTTCATACCAGCTGATCACCACTGCTCACATTAAAAAATAATACTCCAAAAAACCCCCAGCCAGTTAGAATAAAGTTACTCGGTCAGGCTTTAGGAAAAGGCTCCTGATCCACATAAAACATGTAAGGCTTGGCCCAGCAGTCAGGCTGTGCATTCCCTTACACAGCCTCTGGAGCTCCTGTTCAACAGGAGCTCATTTCAGGTCTTCATTAAAAAAGATGCAAAAGGTATTTTTTGTTACCGCTGTATCCCCACTGAAAAATAATTACCAGCTGCACAGATGGACTGTGATGATCCTTGTGGGTCCCTTCCAGCTGAGGGTGCTCTATGATTCTATGATAAATGCAGCAGGGCCTGGGGCTCCCACAGGGCTCTGCACAGGTAACACACAAAGGAAAGGGCTCTGGGATTCTCTGAGACCTGGGGAAATCCCACTGCTCTTCTGTACTTGCACACACCTGGGCAGGAATGACCTCACCATCAGCTTCTGGAAAAGTCCGAATGAGGAGACTCACATTAAAAGCAAGCTGAGAGGTGCACGAATTCGTGTTTGGCTCTTCTGGCTCTGACTCAGCCTCACTCCGTGTGCTCTGGCCTCAGCATCGTGACAGCAGCCGCTTCCAAAGCCCTGGAGAAGCAGGACAGGGGGACTGAGGGAACTGCTCCAGTGCGTGGGCAGGGCATGGAGTCTGGGGAATGAGCTCATGGGTGACAGGGATGAGCTCACAGGTGACAGAGATGAGCCCTGTGTGATAGGGATGAACTCACCTGTGACAGGGATGAGCTGCGAGCTCACCTGTGACAGGCATGAGCCCTGTGTGATAAAGATGAGCTTACCTGTGACAGGCATGAGCCCATCTATGACAGGGATGAACGCACCTGTCACAGGGCCGAGCCCCGTGTGACAGCGGCTGTCCCAGCTCCCGAGCACCGAGAGGGACCCGCCCGCCGCCCACGCAGCTGGCGCTGGAGCTCCCCGGGCCGGGCCGCACTCTGTGCCGAGCCGGGCCGGGCCGGGCACCCGCGGGCTGAGGGGCGGCGGGGCCGGGCCGGGGCCGGGCCGGGGCCGTGCCCGCACGGAGGGGCCGGGCCGGGGCTGCACCGCGCTCCCGCTGCCCCAAAGGCCTGTGACCGCGCCTCCCCCTCCCGGGGGCCGGGAGCACAGCTCTCCATCCCCGCAGCCCTCAGGCCGCCCACGCAGGACAGCGCAGAGCGGGGCCCGGGATGATCCCGCCCCGCTCCGAGCTGACCCCTCCCCGCTCCGAGCTGACCCCTCCGGCCAGAACTGACCCCTCCCCGCTCCGAGCTGACCCCCGCTCACCTCCCGCCCACAGCACCGCGCCGGCGGCGGCGGGCCCGACACAGCGCCCCGCCCACCGCCCCGCCCCGCCCACCGCCCCGCCCCGCCCCGCCCCGCCCAGACTCTGTGGTTGGCGGCCGCTCGCGCCTGGCGCCGGCGCTCGGGAGGGAGGAAAAAAATATCTGCGGGGTGAGCGGGTCTGGGGACACGGGGACACAGAATAACCCCTGGGGACACAAAATCACCCCTGGGGACACAGAATCACCTCTGGGGACACAGAATCACCCCCAGGGGGACACAGAATCATCTCTAGGGGACACAGAATTACCCCAGGGGACACAGAATCACCTCGTGGGGACACAGAATTACCCCAGGGGACACAGAATCACCCTTGGGAGACACAAAATCACCCCCCATGGGGACACAGAATTACCCCAGGGGGACACAGAATCACCCCTGGAGACATAGAATCACCCCAAGGGACACAGAATCACCCCAAGGGACACAGAATCACCCCTGGAGACACAGAATCACCCCCATGGGGACACAGAATCACCCCAAGGGACACAGAATCACCCCAGAGGCTGCCCCAGCTCTGTTGGGTACAGCAGGTTTGGGGAGGAGGTACCTGGGAGTCCCCTGCTGTAATTTGGGTTCTGCTCCGGAAGAAAAAGGGGGTTTGCCATCCATTTTAGCAGAACAGATCTCCCTGCTGAACATTTCTGGCACTTGGAATGAGATGAGCAGCTGAGGCCCTGGTCACTTAAAGCTTGTTATTGTTATAGACAGAGCTGGAAGTTGGGAGTAGTAGCAGTTGTTAAACATCTTTTGTTGAGAAACCATATTTTCAGGCAGTTATGTGATGCCCAGCTTTAAATATTGAGGCTGAAATTGTAGGGGTGGTTTGCTTTATGCAGTCATTTTTTTGGAAAGCTGAAAAAAAAAATAGTGCAGCTATTTCTGAGCTGAAGGTCAGAAGATAAAATAGGTTTTCTGACCACGTTAAAAATATCTCAGCTGTTTCATTAAGGAGCTCTAACATCTCATAATTTGGGGCAAGTAAGAGTTTGTGAGGATGATGGTTTGGATCAGAATGTGATTTACCAAAGCCTTTTCAGACTTCCTCAGCTGCTTGTGCCTTTAAGGGAAAAAGGTCCAGTGTGACAGATGAGACATGTGATGGCAATAGAGGAATAAAAGGCAGCTAGCAAGGAAAGGGACATTAAGGAGACAGATGTTCTACATGGAAATTAAAAGCTCTATAGGAAGGAGAGCTGCTCTGGGGGCTGTTTAAAGAGGGGGTCTCAGAGCAGCTCCTCAGTTCAGAGCCTCTGCAGACCCAGGACAGAGGTTTGTTTTGGCACTGCAGTGGAAATCTGTTCCACAGCAAGGGCTTCTTGGTCTAGGAGTGGGGAAAACAAAAGTGAGGTTGCTGCAGTGGGGCTTTGGTGCCCCTTGGTGCTGCAGCTACAGACCAGACTCAGGTGTGCAGAGGTGACAGAGCTGGGCTGGGGTTTGCACTGCTCTGGAGAGACAAAGTGAGCTTCAGCATGGCAAGATTCTGGTGAGGTAACCTTAGAGGAACCTTGCCTGGTACCTGCCAATTGATCAGCCTCTGCAAAGGCCTTCATTGCCAAGGAACTGTGGCTGTAAATGACAGAGTAATTTCTGGGGATGCTTTAATTCTTGGTGTACTGTTCCACGAGCCCTGTGTGCTGTGCAGAGCTGTGGAGCTGGGTCAGGGGCTGTGCTGGGGCTGAGCTTCCAGGAAAGCTCTCGAGCTCTGGGCTATCAAGTTCACGTGGCTTTGGGTAAGGCTGTTAACTTCTGCTGTGAAGCAATAAAGAACAGCTGGACAGCAGCTGGGGCTCTTAGAAAATAAAATTGCTGTCCTGTGGCTTCTTGAAAACCAGACTGCAGAAATGATAAGGGCAGCTCCTAAACTGCTGTGGGGGAGAATGAGACAGAGGGGCTTTGATATTGCTGCTGGGGCAAGTGAAGGACTCACCTGCTGAATGAGTTCTGGAGCTTGGAGCTGTTTTGGGGTTAGGTGTGCTCAGCCTGACACAGAGAAATCTCCAGTCTAGTTTAAGAAGTTGATATTTAAATACTTTGGCCTGTTTGGTGTTAACCAGTGCCACTTCTGTGCATCCAAACTACATTTGGAGCTGGAGAGCTGTTCCAGCCAGGAGCAGCACTGCCCAGACCCCTCTGCTCTGCTGCTCTGCCTGGCCAGCTCAGCTCCTGAAGAGCTTAGCACCAAAGGACAGCTGAGACACTCCAAGGTGACAGAGTATTAGGGTAATGCTGCCTCTTAACAGCTTTGGCTTCTATTGTTTGCTGGCTCTCCTCTCCAGACTGTGACAAAAGCCTTGTCCAGGGAACCTGGGGTGCAGCTGGAGTGGGGGGTGCTCACACCTGCCTGGCTGTGAGGATGGCACCTCTGCCTCCTTCCAGCCCCTCTCTGCTGCTCCCCAGCCCCTCCTGGGACTAGAGCAGGGCAGAGCCCTGCCGGGGAGCCCTGCTGCACTGGGGTGTGCTCTGGCACCCTGCAGCACCCCTGGAACCTCATGAGAGCAGGGGGAAGGAGCTGGGTGAGGAGGAGGAGAGCTCATCTTCACCAAGCTTGAGTCAAACTGAGCTGCTCCATCGGGTCAGCTGTGCCTGCATTCTGCCTCCTGCTCTGAGAAGGGATGCTCTCATCAGCTAGATCAGCAGATTAAAGATTGAGTGCTGGCACTTTCCCCAGGTACTCCTGCACTGGCACAAGCTGCCTTTTGCCTCTTCCTCAGTCTTGGACTAAATGAGGATGAAAATGGAGGTTATAGGCTAAACATGCTGTTTCTTCATTGTGGAATGGGGAAATGTGAGGTTCCTCCAGTGCATGGGGGCATTCCTGTGCCTCCTGAGGGCTCCTGGTGATTTAACCAAAGGAGTGACTTGTACCTGGCCTAGCTGAGAAAAAACAATAATAAAGCAATGACTGATTCCCTTGTTTCAGACATAAGTATTTAGAGATGGGCTGAAATCTGCCTGCTCGAGCAGCAAAGGTAGCTCAGGGTGAAGGGGCTGCCTCCTCTCTGCCTGGGGTATTAAGAAAAACCATCCTTGGTTTTCTGGCATGAACTGCCCTCAGTGTGGTCCAGACTGATCAGAGCTTCAGCAGCTTTGGGTCTGTACTATGATCTGTTCCTTTATTGCAGAAAAAAGCTCAAGGTGGGTACCTGCTGCTGCTGGCACTGACAGCTTTTGACAGAAATTACTCTTCTTGGCTTGTGACACAAGACAGGCATGAAGGAATTGCTGTCATCATTAACTGAAGTTTCCCCAAATGTACTTGATTGGAGTTTAACAGTTACTGTGTCTTAGAAAAATATTGATTGGTGAAGGATGAAACACTGAGCCTTTGAACTGCACAGTGGGCATTGTTTATCAGTTATGAGTTATCAGCTATCAGCTATCAGCTATCAGCTATCAGTTATCAGTTTCCTGACTGTACTGCAGCACAGCAGGGCTGCACTGCCTGCCAGAGCTGGTCAGCCCAGGCTGCTGCACTCAGAGCACAAATGCAGCTGTGCAAAGTCAGAGGTTTCTGAGCCTCTGACAGCTGAATGGGAAGGCAAAGTTGAGAAGATGCCCCTCTTCTCTTATCTCTATGTAATACAAAGATTAGACTCACTGATAAAGCTTAGAACCAAAATCCTTCATAGTAATATCCTCGTTCTCCTATAGCAAAGTGAAATGCACCAAAATGCATGAGCGTGTTTCTATAAATGGACTGTGGTGCAGCAGGGAATTGGTGCAGAGTTTGGGATGGTTTGTGTGGTGTGCTGCATTCCTGGCACCCTGCACACTGCCACTGGGGCTGCCAGGGGCTGCATTGGGGCTTTCAGACTCTGCACTGGTGCCTCTCCTCATCCTGCCTGCTGCAGATTAACTCTGTGGTTCTCCTTTGTGGACTCCATGGCCTTGAAATGCCGTGAAATGCTTCATTAAATCACTGTTTCCTAGGCAAAGACAGGTAAAATGCCTGTGAAATACTTTTTGCCGTTTAGGGGAGCCTCTCCTTGCTGCAGGTTTTCGGGTGCCATGGTGGGGAGGGCTGGGAATATCCTGCTGTGAGTGCTCACCCTGCCTTGCAGGAGCTGCAGCAGTGCAATGCTGGCAGCAGGGCACAAGGAGCTATAAACACAATGCTCAGTACCCAGGTTTGTCTCTCTGTGCTCTTCTGGGGTGTAAAACCAGGATCATTGACCTTGTTACCTTAAGCAACAGGTATAGAGAAGTAAAAGCTGATGCAGAGCTCTGCAGAGGGGATGAATGCAGGGCTGAACGAGCATCCTGTGCAGCTGATGGGTGTGAGTGGTCCTGTAAAAAAACTAATCTCCAAATGGAAAAGCAAAGACGGTGAAAGGGAAGGAAAAGGCTCCACGGGCAGTGCCAGGACTCTCTCAGATGCAGATAATCAGCAGATCTGAAAACTTGATCTGGAAGCTTTCAAGGGGGGTAGCAAGAGGCAGTAATGAATTGAGACTGACCCTGAGGTGCACTTGGTGTTTTGCTGTGATGCATTGGAGAGTGACGATGAGAAATTAAAGTGTTTCAAAATTATCCCTTTGCAACTGTTGGTTCCTAAGCCAGCCTGCAGAGCTCTTGCCCGAATATTTTAGATGCTGTGTGCCCCTGGAAATGTCCTTCAATAACCTTGAGCTTAAAGTGGTTTCCCCTGCCTGAGTCTCACTGAAGACCAGAACAAGAGAACCAGGAATCCCTGTGCTTGGTAATTCCAGCATGTAAAGTCGTGTGCACTCTGGACACTTCCATGGAACAGAAAATGGACTGTGCCTGTTGTCACTGTGCTCTGCCACGAAAATGGGCTGAACCCCACAGAATGCAGGGTCTGCACAGCATCACTGGCTGCAGCCTTCCAGGGCCTGGATCAGTGAATAGCTGGGGATGAACTGTGCGCTTTGTCAAACCAATAAGGGGCAGGAATTAAATTACACAGGGCAGAAAGCGTTTCTAGGCCTGAGCTGGTTTAAAACAATGTAGTTTAGCTGAAGTTAGTGGCAGGTCTTTGGATGAGGTGTTTGACAGGCCTTTGGATGAGGTGTTGCACTGTTCTGAGTATCAGGAAAAAAAAGTGAAGTGCTTGGGAAATGCGTTTTTTGTTGGGGGTGTTTGTTTTATTTTTTTCAAATTTATTATTTATACTTGCAGCTTCTGTCTGAATTCCTGATGTGGCTAAGGGCTCTCAGCAATGCCGTGGAGGATGAGATTTCCCCTGCTCCTGTGTCGCCCCTGTCCTGGCTGGCACGGTGACAGCGCGCGTTCCCCGCACCGCGCACCGGAGGAGGCACTGCTGGCTCCTGAGCGAGCTCCAGCCCGCTCCCCAAACTGACACCAGCTCAGGTGGGAGCAGAGTGCATTGGAGAGGCTCCTGCAGATGCCTGCTTTGCTTTTCCTTTTTGCTGTCGGGATGGCAACAGGGCCAGGTGAGAAAGCCCGGCAGCAGCCAAAGGTCTGAGTCCCCTCCTTGGGAAATCCGGCTGCACAGGGAGCGGCTGCCGACGTTTTACACCCGATCCTATAGGATCAGGGTTCTTGCAGTGTCAGGGATTTAAGACTTTTTAACTCCCCCTCCCCCGTTTTTTTTTTTTCCTCGGCTGTCTGAGCAGCTCCGGGCTCTCCCGGCATCACTTCAGTGCAAGCACCCGTCTGCCACCACTCCTGCCAGGTCCTGCCTCCCTCACGGAGAAGCGCTGCAACTTTTGCTGCTCCCGACAACGCTGCATCCCTGCCAGAGCAGAGCTGCGCACGGCGGATTTGGGGTAAGAAGAGACAACTTGGGAAGGGAGAGAACCTTCCCTAACCCGGTTTAATGGAAGCTCTTTCCTTTGCATGCTCTTTTTGGAAGGGAGGCATTTTAAAGAGGCTGCAGTCCTTCCTCCTGCAGAGCTGTCTTTTATGATTGATAAAAGCTTTAAAAGTGCAACTTCTGCTGCGTGCTTGCTAATTAAACTTCAATTCAGTTCCTTTCCTTTCTGCCTTTTAAATTCTCCTTGGGACCGGTATGAGGGAGGCTGAATCAGTGGAGGCTTTTTTTTGAGGGGATGTTTTTTTCCCCCCCCCCCATTCTGCTTTTTTAAAACAAGCCGACAAAACCAAATAAAAAATAATAATGAAAAAAAAAAAAAGCGAAAAGGACTAGAGAGGAGCTGTGTTTCTGCATGCTGGCTGGCGGCTGGCAGTTGTGCTGGTGCAGTTGTGCTGCAGTCCGAGCCCTGTGCTGCCTGCGGAGCATTGCAGGAGTGCAGCAGGACTGCAGCGCCCGGGGACGCCAAGTCCCCGCTGTGCTGGCACTGCCCCGCCCGTGTCCCCGCTGTGCTGGCACTGTCCCGCCCGTGTCCCCGCTGTCCCCGCTGTCCCCGTTCCCTGCCCGGAGCGGGAGCAATGCGGCGCTGCCGCTTTAAAGGGTGCGGAGCTGCCCGAGCTCTTCCCCTCCAAGGATGCGCAGCGCAGCATCCCCGGCCAGGGATCCCCTCCCGACCCTCCTGCGCTCTGCAGCCACCAACCAGCCGCTTTAACCCGCATTCCCCAACCGCAGGGTGAAAAAATCTGCCGTGGGATGGCCAGGCTCGGAGCTGAGCCCCGCAGCCTCCTCCCAAAGCGCGTCCTTGTACCTGGGCTGGGCTGAAGCGATCCTGAGAAAAGCGCTCCCCTGACCTCCGGGCGCTGCTGCCTCCCCGCAGCCGGCAAAAGTTGAATTTGCATGGGAATGTGTCAGCACAGCCTCCTGCCGCACAAGTTTAACTCGCCTTTTCTGGGGCCATGTGCGGTCTGATTTATTAATGGCGCAAGGACTCGATGGTTTATTTTAACTATAAAGTAAAAAACTCACTTTGACGTAAATATCTGCTAGCAGCTTGCATTTTCCTTGTGTAAAAATATCTGTTAATTGAAATGTAGCTTCTTAACAACTCCAGAGTCTTGCGAACTGTGTGGGGCAAGGGAAAAAATGCAGTTTGAGGAATTATCAATTCTGTTGCAATAGCAGTGAAGTCAGCTGTGCTGAAAGCCCTGCAGATCTGGGTTTGGTATTCTGTGTCTGGGGGAGGCTGCTCAGCAGTCAGTGCTCACAGCACATCCCCACTCCGAGTCTCTGCAGCTGATGCTGGATGACATTAGCAGCATCTGAAATGATTAAATATTTGACTTTCCTGTTTTAGTGATGTCTCCTGATGGCAGGAAGGGTGTTCTGGTCCCCGCTGAGGCTGAGGCAATTACTGGTGTCTGCCACTCTGTTTGAGAGTAGTGGCTCATGTTTACACTGATCAGATCTGTAATTGGGGTGGGCTTTTATCACAAGGACCAAGAAAAGTCACTGGGATCTGCCGGAAAGGTGAGTGTTATCCGTGGCACAGAGCAGCTGGGACTGAATGTGATCTCTCAAGGTCACACGGTGCCAGCTGATGGCAGAGACAACCCTTGGCACCCTCAGCTCCCAGCTGTTCCTTTAACTTCAATGAAACTTTCATTTCTTCCTTCAGAGGTATCTCTGTCGTGGAGGCACAGGGGGAGTCGGATGTAGTGCCAAAACCTTGAATTCTGTGTGATTTAATGCGGACTTTATGCATCCCACTCACACCCTGCTACTTCTGTTCCTCACCTCATCACCTTAATGAGCAGGGAGACTGAAATTCATTTGTGCAGTGCTTATGCATGAGTTAGTGACATTCATGGAGAACTCTCTGATTGGCAGAACCGGAACAAAGTCAAAGTGACTGAGTTAAGAGCAGGCTTGGTGTAAATCACCGAGGGGCAAGGAATGCACCAGGCTGTTCCTACATCTGGGTGTTGTGGAAGGTTTTTAGCATAAATAAATATCAGCCTCTGCCTGGAGCTAAAAAACACACAACTGCTGTAAAAGTGAACAAAGCTGGTACAAGTGGGGGACATTCCCTGGAGTTCTGCTCTCCAGAAGTGGGCAGGGAGCCTTTGGCTCTCCCACAAACTGGTGTGGTGACTGACCAGCAGAGGAAAACAAGAACGATTGTAGAGAATGAGACAAACCAAAGAACTGGGGGTTTTAGATGGGAGCCCCTGGATTGAAGAATCTCTGGCCTGGTATCAGGTGATGAGTAGCTGCTGCTGTAGGAAGTTCATGGCTAAGACCCCCCCAAAAGTCCCAAAAACCAAACAACACCAGAGTGCAGAGGGGAGGGGGATGCACTTTGTGCTGTTCCTCCTCTTACATTCCTCTGCTGCCCCAGCAGTTCTGGCTTTGCACACCTGGGAAGGAGCCTCAGCACACATGAAATATTAACAGGAATTCACAGCACCTCAAACCCCTGAGCTGTGCCTACAGCAGCCCTGGTGGATCCCCAGGCAGGGAGGGCACAACCTCAGCCAGGCACTGAACAGCCTGAGTGCAGAGGTTCAGTGCCTGTGCCTGATGAAAGGCCACATTTCAGCTGATTCCTTCCTTTAATGCCAGCCTCTGATCTGCAAAGCAGAGATCTTTTCCTGAATTTTAGTGAGTGAATTTCCGAGTGAGTTTTAGCATTTTGGGCTGCCTGGGGTATCCGTTCCTGCTGGAGTCTTTTCTTTTAATAAGAGTAAAGTGTCTGGAGAAAGAAGTGGCTTTGTAAAATGTCAGGAGGTTTATTCCTGGTGCTGATGAGCTGGCACAGAGATGCCATCTGAAATCCTCTGGTTACAGCCAGCACTGCAACCACAGCCTCAGATGATTCTGCTTCACCACATGTTTAAGGAGTGGGACTTCAATTGTACTTTGCTTGTTGCTACTTGACTTTTCAGTTCTGTTTCCAGGGGCTGGTGTAGAAATGTTTTTGAAGGACTGGGTCAAGTGACAGCATGTATTTTTGGAGAAGGTCAGGGATCCTGTGCCTGGTGCCCCAGTGCAAAGGGCAGAGCGCTGTTAAATCTCTGGGTGCATTTGTTTTAACTGCTTGGTGCTGCTCAGGCAGAGCAGTGCAGCACAGGCTCTGTGCTCTGTGCTCTGAGCAGGCATGGAGCTTTCCAGGCTCGTTTGTGCTCCTGATTCCCTCCCTCAATTTACAGCAGACTCTGTGGGTATTGAGCAGCACTGCAGCAAACCCACGTGCTCCAAGTTTCTTCCTTCCAAGAGCTCTGAGTGGAGAAACACACAAGGGCTGTGAGGAAGGGTCTTCTGTACAAAGTGGGATTTAAAAATTGCAGTGGAGGGTCACTGGCAATGCCTGTTCCTGTGAGGGATTGGGAAGATGCATTTTTCCTTCCTAGTTAATATAAAGCAGCTTTGCCCACTTTCCTGCAGAGCTGGAACTCCCAGGTTGGGGCAAGGGGAGAGGCTGCTTCTTGCACAGCCTCTGCAGGTTCTTCCAGCTGGGTTTTCCCTGCAGAGCTGGAGTCATCAGGAGTGCAGGGGTGCAGGGTTTGCTGGCTCAGTCCTGTGCTGTGCTGCACCAAAGTGTTACAAACCCTCAGCAGCTGCTGTAAATTGCTTTCTGCCCATCCCTGACACGTGAACACAAGAATTCCCATGTGCTGGGAATCTTAATGTTTCCTTCTCCTGCCTCTGTGCCTGGCTAGAAATGTCCTTAAGATGTAATTTTTCCAGCTCAGCCTTCAGAATTTCTAATGATGCCAGGAGAGCTGAGCTGCAGTGGGGCTGCCATCCCTGCCTTCCCCTGCCTCCCAGACAACTGAGCTTTTGAGAAGGGACAGTCCCTGCTGCTGAGCGAGGGACAGCTACAATTTGGCAAATCTAAATGAGTTTTCATTTGTGTCAATATTCTGCAGCAAACAACTTTGCACATTTGTAAACACAGGGCAAACTTAGCATATTTTAAGGGCTTTCTCAGGATGAATTGGAAGTACTCTGCTGTTGTCTGAAAGAACAAAATTCAGTGAGGGATGTGCTTATCGAAGATGCCTCTCACTGGGTCCAGCAGCAGAAATTGTGTTGAACCCTGTGGAAACAAAATAAAGTCCCTGCCCTAGAAAGCTCACAGACAAGAGCTTATTCAAGAAGAGTGGAAATGGCCTTGAACTGTCTGTTGACCTTGAGTTGTTGGTGAAATTTTTGGTTGTAAAATGTTGGTGGATTTTAAGTGAGCACCACTCCTGAGTCCTGTAGTTCAGAAAGGCTTGGCTGGCTTGGCACGCTTTGATTACACAAAGGGAAGGGATGTGCAGAGCCACTGTCCACTCTGAAGGTCACTGCCACACTGGGCAGAGCAGGGGGCAGGTTGGTGCTGTGCTGGGCCCCGTGGAGCTCCCAGGCTCTGAAATGTTCTCCCAGGGACACTGGAGTGTGCCCTCAGCCAGGAATGAGCACTGCTGGCAGCAGCCACTGTGCCAATGCAGGGGCAGGGCTGTGACTTCACCCGTGTCCCTGGCAGGGTTTGGCAGAACTGCTGAGCCTCAGGGGCACCCCTGAGCTGCCCCAGGCAAAGAGGGGCTCAGGGAAGGGCCTTGAGGGAAGGGCAGGAGAGGCTGGACACTGAGAGCTTGGGAGAGCCTGGGCTGGGCAGGTGTGTGAGCTGGAACGGTCCTGAGGAGCCAGAGAGGGGCTGGACACTGGGAAATGTTCACCAGATTGGGGATGGACACTGGGAAATGCTCATCAGAGAGGGGATTGAACAGCAGAAAATGTTCAACAGATCTGGGGCTGGACACCAGGAACATTCCTGGAGCCTGGAGGGCTCAGGGCAGAGGGGCTGTGCCAGAGCAGTGGTGGCACAGGGAGGGTGGCACGGAGAGAGTGGCACGGGGACAGTGGCACCGGAGGGTGGAACACGGAGGATGGCACAGAACAGGAGCCTGGGCTCCTCCCGGAGCTCGGAGCAGTGGTGGCACAGGGACGGTGGCACAGGGACAGTGGCGCAGGGACAGTGGCACAGGGACAGTGGCGCAGAGCAGCAGCCTGGGCAGCTCCCCGAGCTCCGAGCACGGTGCTGCCCAGCAGAGCTGTCGCCGCTCTCGGTGCCGCCAGCCCCGGGCGCTCTCCCCGCTCTCGGTGCTGTCCCCGCTCTCGGTGCTGTCCCCGCTCTCGGTGCTGTCCCCCCGCTCTGGGTGCTCTCCCCGCTCTCGGTGCTCTCCCCGCTCTCGGTGTCCCCGGTCCCCGGGATCAGCTCGGGGCAGAGCAGGGAGCACTCGGAGCTCTGCTGGCATCACCCGCTCTCTGATGCACTGCAGCAAAAGCCCCGTGTGGAAACTGCTCAGCAAAAAGGACATTGCAGGGGGACGAGGGACGCCCAAAGATGCTGCTGCAAGGGCTGTGACAGCCAAGGCTGGCCCGGGCTGCTTCCCCTGCCAGCATTCCGTGATTGAGTTGGCCAAGCCGTGGGTGGGATGCAGTGTCCTTCCCCTGATGTCCTTCAGGTGCAGCAGGGACAGCACTGCCGGTGTCCCCAGGGGCTCAGGGCAATGATCAGGGACTGCCAGGGCCAGGGAGCAGCTCCAGAGCTGAAGTGAACTTGGGTGAGAAGCCACCACTGCAGCAGCCGCTCTGCAGTGCCCCAGCCTGGTGGGGACAGAGGGACAGAACCGTCAGTGTGGAGCAGCAGTGCTGGCAGCAGGGCATGGGGACCGAGGAGAAGGCTCTGCTGGTGCAGTGCAGGTGATCCTGGGATCCTTGCAGGGCACCCTGCCTGTCCTGCAGGGCACCACTGACACAAGGGGTGGTTCATGGACTTTATCTGCTGGGGGTCAGAGCTCCTCCCTTGGCCATAGCCCATTCTGGCCTCCAGTTCATTCCCTGCTGCTGCAGATGAAGCTGCAGCCACTCTGACTGTTCTGCCCCTCTTGGGGGAATTACCCCCAAAGTGACAGCCTAGGGATGGAAGAAGATCCCAGGGCTGCTGGCCACATCTGCCAAGGCTCACAGGAGTGCCCAGAAGGGTGGGCAGCCCAGCTGGGCCTCTTGGCAGCACGGCAGAGCAGGGCTTGGCCACCTTGCTTTGCAAGGAGTCACGAGGGAGTGTGGCAGGGCTTTTTCACTTGGTGAAAAAATAGTGAGGAAGAGAAGGGAGGTGCTTGCTGATGCTACCTGAGGTGCAGCTTCTTGTGGTGCCAGTGACTGATACTTTGGCATTGGAGAACCAAATTTCCAGCACCACCTGGGTGCAGAAAAACCTCACAGTTCTGCTCCTGATGCTGATGTGTGCAGTGCCACCTCAGTGGCCTCAAAGCTGCTTTTCCCCAGGCAGGAACAGCCAGGGAGTTTGGAGAGGAGTGGGTTAGGAAAAGAATTTCTCTCCATGGCTGTCATTTCAGGAAGAATCCAGGGGTTGCAGTGGAAGAGAGGAGGTGTGGCAAGGTGAGCAGAGGCAGGTTTCTGCTGGCCCTGCACCATCCCTGGGTGCAATGCTGCTGCTCAGACCTCCCTCCCTGAGCCCCTCTGCGCGTGAGCCACTGAACCTGAGCCCTTTCCTTGAAGGAAACTGTTGGTTCTGCAGAACAAAACAAAAATACCTGCAGTCAGCTGGGCATGGGGGAGGGAAAAGAGCTGACAGCAAAAAGCCCAGGTCTCTTAAACTGATCAACCAAAGAGCTCCTTGTTTCCACCTCTCAGAGCTTCCCCCAGATGCCACTGAAGGAGACTGTCCCCTCTGCACCCCCTGCCTGGCTGGGGAATGTCTCTGCAGCAGCTTGGAGGAGGCAGGAGATGCCATTGCCAGGACAAGGTGTCCTCTCTGCCTGGCTCCCAGCAGAGGGAAGCAGCAGCTCACCAACCTGCAGCCCTGAGCTGCTCCAGCCTTGGTGTCACTAAAGCCACCAAACAAAACACCTGCCCAGGTAAAGATTAATTTCTCTTGCTGCTGAAGTGTAAAACTTTTGAGTAGCAGGGAATTTCTACCTGTAACTGCACCAGCTAATCCTACCTGCAAGCCCTGTCCTTCACCTCAGTGCTATTCTTAGTTCAGTCCCTGCTGGGCTCCTGACAGAGCAAACACTGAGGCTTGGCCTGTGTCTTTGGATGGATTAGTGGGATGAGAGAATTGGGAAGGATCTTCCCTTTTGTTCTCCCTTGTGCAGGAGAATGATGGAGACCCTGCTTTTCTGAGGGAAATAAGTCCAGAGCTGATGGAAATGCAGAGGATGGACTTGGTGAACTGCAGCTGCCCTAACTCAGCCTGAGGGAGCAAACAGAGTGACTTCAGCTTCTTGTGACTCTGTGCTCTTGTGACCTTAGTCCAAAAGTCTCTTTTGTCTTTTTTTTTAATCTGAAACTGGGTCTCCACCTTGCTGCTCTCCATTTTTTCCATCAGCTAAGTGGCAGAATCCCTGTGCCACCCAGCCCTGCTCCTGTGGGTGGGTGTGACAGTGTGACAGTGTGACAGTGACACAGCCCAGGGATCCTCCTGGGTGAGGGGTGTCTGCTTGGTACAGCAGCAATGTGGCTCTCATGTCCTCAGCAGCATTTCCTCCCCTGAGACTACAGGAACAGAAAAAAAAAGCAGAAATTATGTTTAAGTCCCTCTACTTTGGGTTTTTGCAGCCCAATGGAATTCAGTGTCTCAGCTCCTCAGTGGTCCAAGTCCCTCCTAACAGGGCAGCAGAGGATTTGTCAGAGTGCTGGGATGTACCTGCAGGGGCAGCTGAACCTTCTCAAGGAACAAAAATCCTCCTCTTGCCCCTGGTGTATCAGCAGGAGCAGACTGTCAGGGGGAGGAGGGCACTGAGTCTGGGCAGTCTGGGGTTTCACTGGGACATCACCCCTCACTCTGTGCTTGATCTGCTTCAGCTCCCGCTGCTGATGCTTCTGTTTCCTCTTTCTGCAAAAGGGGAAATGTCATGGGCTGTCCTCCCCACAGTGCCAGCCCAGCCTGGAGCTGTGTGTGGGGTTAACCCCTGCCAGCCCAGCCTGGAGCTGTGTGTGGGGTTAACCCCTTCTAGCCCAGCCTGGGAGCTGTGTGTGGGGTTAACCCCTTCTAGCCCAGCCTGGGAGCTGTGTGTGGGGTTAACCCCTACCACGACAGGCTGGAGCTGTGTGTGGGGTTAACCCCTGCCAGCCCAGCCTGGGAGCTGTGTGTGGGGTTAACCCCTGCCAGCCCAGCCTGGGAGCTGTGTGTGGGGTTAACTCCCTTCTAGCCCAGCCTGGGAGCTGTGTGTGGGGTTAACCCCTTCTAGCCCAGCTTGGAGCTGTGTGTGGGGTTAACCCCTGCCAGCCCAGCCTGGAGCTGTGTGTGGGGTTAACCCCTTCTAGCCCAGCCTGGGAGCTGTGTGTGGGGTTAACCCCTTCTAGCCCAGCCTGGGAGCTGTGTGTGGGGTTAACCCCTGCCAGGACAGGCTGGGAGCTGCTGAGTGGGTTAGCCCTTCTAGCACAGCCTGGGAGCTGTGTGTGGGGTTAACCCCTTCTAGCCCAGCCTGGGAGCTGTGTGTGGGGTTAACCCCTTCTAGCCCAGCCTGGGAGCTGTGTGTGGGGTTAACCCCTGCCAGCCCAGCCTGGGAGCTGTGTGTGGGGTTAACCCCTGCCAGAACAGGCTGGAATTTATTAACCCAGCTCAAGATTTATTCACACTCAGGGCACCTCTGCTAAATCCCTCCCACACTCACTCACTGCTGAGGGTTCCCAGCTCTGCTGCTGCCCAAAGTGTTTCTGCAGGGGAAGGTGCCAAACAGGCTCTTGAGGTTTGTCAGGTTGCTGTGAAGACCCTGGGCTGTGCTTCAGCCAGGTTTTACTCACACACAAAGTGCAGGGCCTGTTGAGTAGGCACAAAGTATTTAGGTAATAAATACAAGCAGAACACAGGAACTGGTGTTGTACATGTAATATTCCTTTCATTGTTAACAGGCCACTTCGCTGCAATTAAGGTAATTGGATCCTCTGCTCATTACAGGTGCAAAGTCCTCAGCTTATCTGCCCTTGCAAAAGAGATCTGGAAATGTACTTTGGGGAAAGCCTGACTTTTTTTTTCCTCCTCTTTATCAAGAATTCTGTCATCTCTATGTTGAAGTGATGGGTCTGGAGGGGAAAGAAGTCGTATATTGGTGACTCGTGCCTGGCAGCACACAGGAATCTGCCTCCACCGTGGAAAGGGCTGAAATGGATGAGGGTGGGCACTGCAGAAGTCACAGAGCCCTGAGGAACTGAGCGGACAAGTGCAGAACTGGCACTTCATCCATCCTCTCACACTCCTCTCCAGGGGACTCTGCTCTGCATCCTTGCCAAGTGGATGAAGTTGGGGAAAGGGTGAAGGGCTCACACCCTTGTAGTACAAGCTTAGAGAAATCTGTGCATAAAGCCCAGTTTATTTTTAAAAATACATTTGTAGAAATGCATTTAAAAAGAAGAAGAATGCTTTGGAACTGTCAGATATCCCACTCACCCTGTCACTCTGTGTATCCTGACACTCTTTTTCCCTCAGCTGCATCTTCAGATGTAGGCAGGGAAGGGAAGCCAGGGCACCTGGAGGAGGGCAGGGAATGGTGGGGTCATCCAGGGTCACTCTGAGCTTGTGCTGGGCTGACATCTGCACCTGGCCCTGCACTTTTATTAAAAACAGTAAAGTTGATACAAAAGAGAGGAAAAATTATCCCAGCTGCCTTTCCCAGTTCCTGGAGCCTCTGAGGGGATTGCAAAGTTGTGGGTGACACCCCTTTGCCAGGAATCTTGCATTCCTCCTCCTCATGTGGTCTTTTCTCAGTGGAACAGATCGGACTCAGCCCTGGAACCTCAGACACCTCAGGGGGTCTGAGATCCCCAGAGCTGTGGCAGGAATCAGGGGCTGTGGCAGGAATAGAGGCTGTGGCAGGAATCGGGGCTGCGACAGGAATAGGGGCTGTGGCAGGAATCGGGGGCTGTGGCAGGAATCGGGGGCTGTGGCAGGAATAGAGGCTGCGACAGGAATCGGGGGGCTGTGACAGGAATAGGGGCTGTGGCAGGAATCGGGGCTGTGGCAGGAATCGGGGGGCTGTGGCAGGAATCGGGGGCTGTGGCAGGAATCGGGGGGCTGCGACAGGAACCGGGGGGCTGTGGCAGGAATCGGGGGCTGTGGCAGGAACCGGGGGCTGTGGCAGGAATCGGGGGCTGCGACAGGAACCGGGGGCTGTGGCAGGAATCGGGGGCAGTGGCAGGAATAGGGGCTGTGGCAGGAATCGGGGGCAGTGGCAGGAATAGGGGCTGTGGCAGGAATTAACCCGGAGCTGTTGCCGGAGCCCGCTCCGTGTCCGTGCCCAGTGCATGCGGGGCTGTCCCCCGCTGTCCCCTCTGTCCCCTCCATCCCCTCCTGTCCCCTCTATTCTCTGCTGTCCCCTCTCTCCCCTCCACCCTATCCTGTCTGCTCTGTCCCCTCCTGTCCCCTCCATTCTCTCTGTCCCCTCCATCTCCTCCTGTCCCCCTGTCCCCTAAATCTCCTCCATCCCCTCCGTCCCCGCTCGGTGTCCCCGCGGCGCTGCCGCTCTCTCGGGCCGGGCAGGCTCAGCCCGAGCTTTCCTCGCCCGGGGCTTGTCCGGGCTTGTTCAGCCCGAGCTGCGAGCCCGAGCTGCGAGCCCGCCCCTGTCCGAGCGCTGCGGGCCCGGGGCGAGCGCGGGGCTGCGGCTGCGGCTGCGAGCGGCTCTGGGAGCGGCTCTGGGAGCGGCTCTGGAGCGAGCGGAGAGCCTGGGCAGGAGCCGAGAGCGGGGACACCCGAGCCCGGGGAGATCTGAGCCCCGGACCGTGCCCCGGTGAGCGCTGTGAGTCCCTGCCCCATGCCCAGGTAAGAGCTGTGAGTCCCTGCCCCGTGCCCAGCTGGGATTGGGAGTCCCTGCCCC
Source organism: Luscinia megarhynchos (assembly GCA_034336665.1). Taxonomy (NCBI): domain Eukaryota; kingdom Metazoa; phylum Chordata; class Aves; order Passeriformes; family Muscicapidae; genus Luscinia; species Luscinia megarhynchos. Next base: position 7,088,233 of record CM067583.1, on the reverse strand, counting down.
GTGCCCAGCTGGGACTGGGAGTCCCTGCCCCGTGCCCAGGTAAGAGCTGTGAGTCCCTGCCCCATGCCCAGGTAAGAGATTGTGAGTCCCTGCCCCGTGCCCAGGTAAGAGCTGTGAGTCCCTGCCCCATGCCCAGGTGAGATTGGGAGTCCCTGCCCCATGCCCAGGTAAGAGCTGTGAGTCCCTGCCCCATGCCCAGGTGAGATTGGGAGCCCCTGCCCCATGCCCAGGTAAGAGCTGTGAGTCCCTGCCCCGTGCCCAGGTGAGATTGGGAGTCCCTGCCCCATGCCCAGGTAAGAGCTGTGAGTCCCTGCCCCGTGCCCAGGTGAGCTGTGAGCCCCGGTCCCTGTCCGTGCCCCAGGTGAGTCCTGAGCCCGTGCCCTGTGCCCAGGTGAGCACTGTGAGCCCCGGTCCCTGTCCCTGCCCCAGGTGAGTTCTGTGAGTCCCTTCCCTGTTCCTGTCCCTGTCCCTGTCCCGTGCTGTTTTCTCTCGAAATCCCCTAGAACATGACAGGAGCTGCCCCTGCCAGTCTCTCATGCTGGGATAAAGAATATTTCCTTTTCCTTTCTTTCTCCCTCCCCTGCTGTAACCCTTTGCAGAAGCAAGGCCCTTCCTCTCCTACCTGAAGGTTCTCAAGAGGAAAGATTGATATCTTTGGGGGGAAATGAAAGAATTTGTTTTCATTCTGCCACCACCAAAGTTGTTTTATCTGGAATCATGGAATTGTTTAGGTTGAGGCTGATTTTTCCCGGGGATGGCAGTTCATGCTGGTGACAATAAGGGACTTGGTTTAGACATCACTTCTAATTCCATGGCTCAGAACTAGAAATGGTTTATTAGAACAGGCTGAATAAAAGGCACTGAGCATCCTGGGGTGGTTTTGGAGTCAGCCTGGTTTAAAACAGGCAGTGGAAGTAGCTGATTTCAACTAAATCTTTCTGAGGTGTGAAAATTCTCACTTTGCACTCAGATTTTCACCTCTTTCACCCAAACGTTTCACAGATGAAAATTCAGCTTTGTTTTGCCTTACAACAGGAATTATTTGAAGCTTCCAGGGGCAGAGGATCTGTTTGCATCAGGTTTTCAGTGGGGATTGCTCAGATCTTTAGTGAGACTGTGCAATTCTGCAGCTCCCAGCTCAGGGCCACTGACTGGGTTGGTCAGAGTGTAAAACTCCACAGAGTGTAAAACTCGTTGACAGCAGGAGGAAGGCACGATGCTGGGAGTGAGCTGAAACAAATGTGTTGATTAAATGAAGCTTGTGGTGTCACATATTTCTGTGCTGACAAAGTGATGGCTGCAAATCTCACCTGACAGCACCTTTTACCTTTCTTGGAATGCAGAATTTCTGTAACAGGAGAGTTTTTCCACCTTCCACACCCCTCAGCTTGTTGTTTTATGGTGATGATTTCTTCATAGGCTAATTCACTGTTACATGATCCACCAAACAGTTTTTCCCTGCTGCTTTGTCACCCCTACAGTGAGATTTAGCAGGGACTGGCATCCAGCCCCCTACCCCAGCAGACAGGGGTGAGCTGCTGAGATTTGTGAGCCTCTCTCCAGGTAAAGCACCCCAGCAGTCAGTGTGAAGTGAAACAGGTCGTGTGTTGTCTTTTATTTAAAGAGAAAACTGCCATTTTGGGGCAAATAGAGCCCCTAAATGGAAAATTCAACTCAATGTGCCCATGTAAACCTTGAGTGGCACCTCTTTAAACTGTGCTTGTGAATTTATTTATTTCCTCCTTTCCTAAAGCACTAGGGAGTTTTATTTTAGCAAGCAGCAGTGGGGAGCTAAAATGATTTGAAAAATTAAAAGCATGGTCATTGTCTTGCTGCAAGGATGTTCCCCAAACATCTTTCCCTGGCCCTGTCATGCTTAGTTTTCAGTGGCCCAAAGGAAAGTTTTACAGTTCCCAAAACAGCAATTCTGCTGTGTCCCCCAGGAGGAGGAAAGATGAAGCAGGATCTCCCTCTTCTGTACCAGATTGTTTTGCTCTCCTATGGCTCTGCTTGTCCCTGACCTGTTAATTGCCTTTGAGATAGTCTGGTTTGTCCTGATCCTGATGGGAAGCATTGCAGGGATGGTGAGGTCACTGTTTAAACAAAGCTCCTTCCAGAGTTTGCAGGACAGGCAGGTGGGTGCTCTCCTCAGATCCTGGTTCTGATGTTTTAGAATTATTTGCTTTTTTTCCCTCAGGGTGGGAAGGTCAGAGTCTAGATGTGATTTTTTTAATTAATGGGTGCAGCCTCCTGGGGATGGAGCCCTTGTGCCCTGACAGTGCCTGGTGGGTGCTCTGTGCTGTCCTGGCTGCTTGGATGGGCAGTCACAGCACTTGGTGTCACCTCTGTGTGCCCCCTGTGATGTCAGAGCTGTCCCCACGCCTGCACTGCCATCCTGTGCGAGAGAAGCTACTGAACTTGGTGCTGATTCTGGCAAGAATCCATTTTGGATTTAATCACTGTGTATTTGTAAAAACATCTTCTCCCAGGTACTGGGGGCTTGCTGAGAGCCTGGAGTTTGGGGCTTTGGCATCTGCTCTGGGCCTGCAGTGCTCACCCCTGTCCATGCAGGATGCAGGTTCTGGTGGCTTGGTGGAGAGGAAATAAAATTTCACTGAGAGCTAAAGAGAACCAAGAGTGTCAGCTCACTGTGACCTGCTGCCTAAGCACAAACTGGATTCTGGAGCTTTTGGAATTTGAAACTTGGGGCACTGGGAGGGGGATGGAGGCTCAGGTGTCTGAGAGCCCCCAGGTGTGGCACTGCCAGTGGGAGCACCAGAGGGGCTGGTGGAGCCCTGGGGCTCCTCCTGTGCTGAACCTTTGCCCTCAGGTGTTGCACAAGAGGCCCTTGGGCAATCAGTGCCCTGCTCCTGGGGCTGTGGGACAGGGCTCACAGCCCCTTTTCCTCAGGGTTGTGTTCTCATGTGCTTGCAGGAGTGCAGGATAGCCCCACATCTCGTGCAAAGTGCACTGCCTTCAGCACAGGTGAGTGTTTCTCCTTTCTCCTTTGTGCTCCAGAGAATTCTCTTTCTGTGCAGCCTGGGACACACCAGCACTTCAACCAGGTTTGTGTCCCAAACTATTCAGCACTTGACTGTTCCACTGTCTGAATGGTGGTGTGGGAGACTTGGGAGCTCATTGAGATAAAAACAGATTACAGACAGATCAGCTGTGTTTATTTTGTTAATATTGGTAATTTTTAGAGCCCTAACCATGATTTATGAGTTTGAGCCTCTTCTCCCCTGGAAGTTTTCCCTTCAGTGCTGGTGTAGTTCCTGCCCTGAGTCTTTGTTTGTCCCCAGATCTGTGAATGAGAAGAGAGGAGGATCCCAGCCCCAGCTCCCCTGGTGTGGTGCCAGCTGTGAGTGTTTCTTTGGCAGTGTCTTAGCTGGTTGTTGTGAGCAATAGTCGAGGAAGCAATCAGCAAGTATACTGCCCTAGAAGTGCTGCACATTGTTGGGCTCTGCCCTGGGGAGGGGTCCGTGCTGGGGTGGAGCTGGAGCTGAGCAGGAGTGCCACAGGACGGGATGTCACTGCGCCAGAGGAGAGCACGGCAAGGAGAAGGTGAACACGCTGCTGCAAGTCCTGTCTGCCCTTGTCCTTCCCAAATTCCTCTGGAGGGCTCTCTTGCACCCTTTCCCTCTAACAGAGTTGTCCTTTTGCTGTTTTGCACTTTTTCTGCTCCAAGCCACTGCTGTGAAGCAGCTCTCAGGGAAGCTGATGTGCACCATGGCTTTTTTCCCAGCTCTCATTGTCAGCTTTTCTGTCTCACCTGTGCTAAAGCCACAGGTGTGGGCAGCCCTTGCACAGAGTTGGATTTGCAGTAAAAGCTACACCCCAAAATTCCTACCACCATTTGGCCTATTTTCCAGCTACTAAATATAAGAGGTGCAGTCCATACCTTGCTATTATAGATAATGAAAATATCAGAAAAATATCATTAAAGAATTCCAGGAAGATGGTGCAGAGCAGCCTCTTGCATTCTGTGTAAATGCCCTTTCCCAAAGTGCCAGCCCTCCCTCCCTGCTGGAGTCTGAGCTGCTGGGTCTTGTGATCAGGTCTTAAATGTAATTTTTGGTGTTTGCTGGTGGCATGCTCTGTTTCATTATGGAATGTACAATATTAATATCTTTATTTTTCTCCACACAGCTGCAGCGTGAAGGAATATCCCATACTAATCCCCTAATTTCAATTTGAAATTAATAACTATCACAACACTTGGAGCATCCTTTAATCCATTGATTGCTGCTGGCTTGATTCCAGCAGTGTCACTAATTACATTCTGCCTGCAAAAAAATTCTCCTTGCTCAGAGGCTTTTTTAAATTTTTTTTTTTTTTTTGAGAGCTGCTGGCTGGAATTCTTGTGCTATCTCTGCAGCCTGACACTTTCTAATGCTAATGGAACTGTTTAAAATGACTGAGCATCTCTGCTTGCTGGAAGAAAAGCCCCTGGGCTTGCTCTGGGTGGGTTTTTGTGTAGGGGGGACAAACTCTCTGCCCTGGGATGGGGCAGCAGGGGCTCAGCCCCAGCCCCATCCAGCAGCTTTTTCCAGGGTCATGTTTGCTCCATCCCACCCTGAGCCAACAGCTGAAGTTTGCAACTCCAGGAGCTGCCTCTTGTGTTGGGCTGGTTAAAGGGGATTTCCAGAGTTCTGGGAGTAAATGCAAACTGGCTTTAATTCAGCTTATTTTCACTTAGCTTATCCAGAGGTCTGGGAATAAATGCAAACCAGCTTTAATTCAACTTATTTTCACTTAGCCTATCCAGAGGACTGGGAATAAATGAAAACCAGCTTTAATTCCCTCATTGTCAGTTCCTGTGGTGACATGAGGGCACCTTGGCTGGTGCTGTCCCCACTCTGGCTGTGGCTGGGTGGCACCTTTGGCTCCTGGGGGACAGTGGGAGCTGCTGGAACTCAGGCTGGATGGAATCTGCTCCTCTCTCACTGCCTGCCTGCTCTGCTGCTCGTTTTTCTCAGTAGATACCTTGAGAATGTATTTCCCTGTTGGTTTTTTTACCTGAGTCTTCTCAATCTCCTTGAGGAATGGTGTCTGGAGGGGGCAGCTGCTCAGAGAAGGTTCTGGAGGCTCTGAGTGGTGGTTCTGGAAGTTTCTGGGCAGCCCTGGATGTCTCTCAGCAGTGCTGTATCAAAAACTGTCAGTGTTGGTGTCTATGCAGAATGGAAAAGAAGGGGTTAATGAAGTCGAGGATTAGGTCCTTAATCTGTGCCAGGAGTGCAAGAAATGTAGATTTTTTTTTTTTTTTTTTTGTTTTTGTTTTTGTTTTTGGTCACATGCTAGAAAAAGCCACAAAGGACAAGCATGAGGATTTTCACCTCTCTGCCTCCTCCCCTGGGCTCCTTTCAGCTGATGCAGTGACCCCAAGGAGCAGGGGGTGAAAAAACGCTCCCATTCTCCTGGAAATGAAGAGCTCAGGTGCTGGTAAAACTCTTGGCTGGCTTATTTTTTTCTAAATTGTTCTACAATTCTGGAGCCAGGTCTCTGCTTCGGGCTGGGGTCTCACAAACCCAGCCAGGCTGTGCTGAGGGTGTGTGCCAGGGAAGGTTGTGCAGGATGAGTTTAATTCTGGGCTCCTCTGAGGAGGGTGGGAGTTGTGGGTCTTAATTGTTTCCAGCTAATGAGTGTGAGCAGCAATTGTTCTGGCTGCAGGGTGGCTTGTGAGCTCAGAGATTAAAGGGTTCTGGTTATTGCAGTGCTCATCTGCTTTTTAACTTGATTTTTATGGGTTCAATGAGACTGGACTCAGCTGCTTCTCTGTTTGAGGCAGCTGTGAGGAGCTGAGAGCAGGGCAGCAGTGATGGGAGAACAATCCCTGGAGCAGCAGTGACCTCTGGTGGGTGCTGGGGACACGGGGGATGCTGGGTGGCATTTGGGGTTTGATTGTTATTCCAGCTGTGGCCTTGGAGTGGGAAAGGCAGCTCGGGTTCTCTTGGCTCAGCTCTCAGGAACAAAGAGCTGTAGATGGTGCAGAGGTTTTCCTTCCTCAGTCTGTGCCCCAGAGCTGGGATGGGGACAGCTCAGGAGAAGCCCAGGTGTCCTCCCTGGCCAGCCAGAGCTGGGCTTGGAGCGTTTCAGGGGAGTCAGAGCCAGGGCAGAACTTCTGCTTTCCCTGTGGAGTGCCTGCACCTCTGCTGGAAGTGTCCCACTGATGGACGTGGCACTAAATCCAGCAGAGCAGCTGTGAAGGCTCTGTCTGGGATATTGCAGAGGTGCTCTGGGGTCTCAGCTCCTAATCATCACTTGAAAGCCCCAAGGCATCTGACCAGGCTCCCAGTTAATGGAGAGCTGTGCCCCAGCCCAGCTTCCTACCCAGCTGCAAAAGCAAAGTAAAAATTCTTGTTGAAGCCATTAAAAAAAAAATTAAAAGGTTACATCAGTACATTCTGTCTCAGAGTGGAGGCAAATTTATGTAGTTACAGCTCACCCAGTGCTTTATAAGATGCAGAGTGCAGCCTGCGTGTCAGGAAACTCTTTTAGTAGCTGATGGGGTGAATTCCAGTCATTAAAAATTTTTTCTGTGTCTTTTCACCAAATACCATGTTGCTTTATCTCCCTGTGCTGTAAAAAGCATCTGAAGGTGCAATTCTGAAAGGAGAATTTTCATTGTGTGCACTGCTGTATGACAAATTACTTCCTTAGATTTTTATCCCTGAGCTACAGACAATGCTGCCTTTGAATTGAGATGGGTCTTTGGGCAGCTTCCAAATATTTCTGTTCTCTGGACAACTGCAGATTCCTTGGGGCTGGAGGAGGAATGTGTGTTCAGGCAGAGCCAGCTGCTCCCCTGCCCTGCAGTGAGGAGGTGACAACACCAGAGATGCTGAATTGCACGTGGAGGTGCAGAGAAAATGGAAGGAGATGGGAATCTTTAGTGAGAATTATTTGCCTTTTGTTGCTCAGTTTTGAAGCACAAACTCTGAGTATGCCCTGCTGAGTGGTGACTTCTGTGTGCAAACTTCCTGTACTCTTATTTTAGAAAACAGGGAGAAACTCAGCAGAAAATCCTCTGCCTGTGCTATTCTAGATTGTTAAGGCAGAGATCCATTTCTCCATTTTTGATTTCAACAATTTATGATGACCCTGAAAAGCCATTTTTTTTCACAACTGAGGAGAAAGGAATATCTGAATCACAGCCACAAGTCAGTGGAAATGCAAGTTCTGGATTTATCTTGATTCTCTGTCTGGCAAGACTTAATTAAGCTGGAGCCACATCCATCACCCAAAATAAAAGCAGCACTCACCAAGGCAGGGTGTTTGCTGACGTGGTTTGTCTGGATGTCTGTGGTAGGTGGGGCTTGTGCTATAAAAGTGGGGAAAAGAGAAATCAGGGAACAAAGAGGAAGCCAAGAATGTGTAGGAGCAACAACTGGGAATTCAGCCTTGACAAAGCTTTGTCTCGTGGGGGTTTTTTGAGGGGTCAGATGGTAGCTAAAGAAAGCCTGCAATAATGATAAAGTTAAAAAAGCTGTTGGTGTCAGGTTGGGGGGGGGGGAAATGCAAGTTGCTGCAGCTTCCCTTTTCTGTAAAAAACACGCAGAAGGCATCATGCTCCAAAAATAAATTCCTAGGAAAGTAAAGCCTGTTTGACTGGTGTTTAACCAAGTGGTGGCTGAGGTGCGTTGAAAGAAGCTCTTGTTTCCGAAGGAGGCAGTTTGTGCATAAATCAGTGCAGGAGTCCCGGCAGCTCTGTGCCAGCAGGGGAGGCGAGATGTGCGCTGTCCTTGGGGAAGGAGGTTCCACAGCAGGCGAAGGAACCGCAGCGACCCCGGCGTTTGTTCCCGTCCCGCTCCCTGCTGCTCTCGGCGGCCAGGGCGGGTCTTGGCATTGAAAGGAAAAAAAAACCTCGAGGGTTTTCTGGGCTGCGGTGCCGCGGTGGGCTCGCTGCGTGCGCCCCGGCGGGAGCGAACTCGATCCCGGTCCCTGTCCCGATTCCGGCCCGGCTTCTGTCCCCATCCCGGTCCTTGTCCGTGTCTCCATCCCTGTCCTTGTCCCGATCCCTGTCCCAGTTCCCGTCCCATTCCCTGTCCCGGTCCCTGTTTCTGTCCCGATCCCGTTCCCGGTCCCGTTCCCTGTCCCGGTTCCCTTTCCCCGGTCCCTGTCCCGGTCCCGGTTCCCGGAGCGGGGCCGGCCCGGCCGCTCTCACATGACGCCGGGGGCGGGCCGGGCCCCGCCGCTCCCGGGGCTGCTCCGGCTGCAGCTGCTGCGGGGTCCGGGCCGGTGCCGGGCTGGGGACACGGCGGCGCTGGCGGAGAGGGGACAGCGGGGACAGCGGTGCGGTCACTGCGGACAGAGAGCGCCCGTCCCGCGGGGCTGCATCCCGCTGTCCCCTCCTTCCATCCCGCTGTCCCCTCCTTCCATCCCGCTGTCCCCTCCTCCCAGCCTGCTGTCCCCCGCTGCTGTCCTCTCGCTGTCCCCTCGCTCCTCTCCGCTGTCCCTCCCTCTCTGTCCCTCCCTCTCTGTCCCTCCCTCTCTGTCCCCCCGCTGTCCCCCTCTGTGTCCCCTCTCTGTCCCCCTCTCACTGTCCCCCCGGCAGTCCCCCCCACTGTGCCCTCTCTGTCCGCCCCTCTCTGTCCCCTCTCTGTCCCCCCGCCATCCCCCTCACTATCCCCTCTCTGCCCCTCCTCACTCTTCCCTCTCTGTCCCTCCCCGTCCCCGCGCTATCCCCTCTGTCATCCCACTGTCCCCTCTCTATCCCCCCCTCTGTCCCCTGTCCTGTGTCCCGTGTCCCCTATCCCCTGTCCCTCTCTCGTGTCCCTGTCCCGTGTCCCTGTCCCGTGTCCCCTGTCCCTGTCCCGTGTCCCCTGTCTGTCCCTGTCCCGTGTCCCCTGTCCCGTGTCCCCTGTCTGTCCCTGTCCCGTGTCCCCTGTCCCTGTCCCTCTCGTGTCCCTGTCCCGTGTCCCTGTCCCGTGTCCCCTGTCCCTGTCCCTCTCCCGTGTCCCTGTTCCTGTCCTCTGTCCCTGTCCCCTGTCTGTCCCTGTCCCGTGTCCCCTGTCCCGTGTCCCCTGTCTGTCCCCTGTCGGTGTCCCTGTCGGTGTCCCCGTGCCCATGTCCCCGCTGCCGCCCACGCCGCTGTTCGCGGCGGAGCGCGGTGCGGTGCTGGTGTCCTGCGCTCTGTCCTGCGCGGGCTCGGCGCTGCTGCTCTGCTCCCACGCGCGCTGGCCGGAGCTGCGGACGCGCCCGCGGCAGCTGCTGCTCCACCTGTCCCTGGCCGACCTGCTCTCGGCCCTCTCCTACTTCTACGGGGTGCTGCGGGACTTCCAGCGCTCCTCGTGGGACTGCGTGCTGCAGGGAGCCCTGTCCACCTTCGCCAACACCAGCTCCTTCTTCTGGACCATGGCCATCGCCCTCTACCTGTACCTGAGCATCGTCCGGGGCTCGCCCGCGGGCTCGGGCTGGCTCTGGGGCTTCCACGCCGTCAGGTGGGTGCTGTGTGACCCCCACCCGGCTGGGGATGGAGCCCCGGCTGTCCCTTCAGTCTCTGCGCTTCTCTTCTTCCCCTCAAATTCCTCCTAGACAGGATTTTCTGCCTTTTAACCAACCGACCCTGCTCGTCCCCCCTTTCCCTTCCCAACTGAAGAGTTGGAGATGTTGAAAAGTGTTTTTTCAAGGTCGCTTAGAAGAATCTCTGGCAAGTTCTAATGACTGAAACTCCTGGCTTCTGCTTTCCCTCCAGTCTGCTCTGATGTTCCAGAAATAACATAACAAACCTTGTGCCCGTGGTACCTACCTGCTGCTGCCCACAGCTCCGTGTTTGGGATCTGTTTCCACGGCTCCCCAGCCTCCACCTGTGAGCCTGTGGATCCTTCCCCCCGCCCAGGCAGGTCGCTGTAATCCCATACTCACAGCAGAATGTTGTCCACAGGTGATGAAACTGCAGGAGAAGCCCTCTGAAGGTTGTTTTGGCGAGTTTGATTGAAGGCAAGACAAACCAGACCACAGTGTAGATTTATGTCTCAGTTTCTGCTATTTAGGGCACTGATTTCCCACATCATATTCAGTAAAAGCTTTCATTATGCAACTGGGGCTTGTGGAATCATGTGCTGAGCAAAAGAGTGATCCTTTAGTCCCCCGTGTTGCCAAGCTTTTGCAATAAATTATAAGAGGAGTGATCTGGTTTAAAAGGGGAAAAAACACCCTCAGGACAAGTTTTCTTTGGTATCCTAGTCAAATATTTATCACCTTTAGTGGCAGATGCATCGTTTGAGGGGCTGCACATGGCCCTGGGCACATCAAGGTGGTGCTGGAGCTGAGAGAAGCTGCACTGGAGGAGTTTGTGTTATTTCACCTCCAGTAAATGGAGAGTGGAACTCTGAGAGCTGTGGTGAGGACAGGGTGCTGTAAAGAGCCACATGTTGCTTAATGGATATAAAAAACAAGTCTGGCTCCTTCGTGGGCTTCTGGCTCCACCAGACACATCAAAGAGCTCAGGCAAATCTGACTTATTTGTAATTTTCCCGTCTGCTAATTGCTTGTGTGGCTTTTGTCTCTGCTTCAGTTTCTCCATCTGCTTTAGTGCTCCTCAGTCTTGTCAGCTAGCAAGTGTGGAGAGAAACAGAGCCACTGAAACAGAGCTGGCTGCAATCTGTGCACTCCAAAAACTCTAAAAATCCTGGGAGACACAGAGGGAGAGATGCTCAAACTGAGCTGCTGCTGGGTGAATTTGTTCAGTTTGTTTTCAATTCTTTACAATAAATATGAAACGCCACCTTCAGCCCTTGGTACTGGTCAGCACCATTTGCTCCTTTTAAAGGCTGTTGAGCACCTGTGGTCAGGTTCTGCTCTGTAAATGCCTCCTGTAAAGCTGCTTCTGCTTTGTGATCTGTCTGAAAAGCAGACAAAACAAGTGAGGACGTGTTCTCTGCCCATCCCCTTGTGACACATCACCCTGCACTCGGGGAGTTACCTGAGACATCAAACCCTGGACATCATGCTTGGAGATGCAGCTGACTAAATATGTGTTGGGAGCCAGAACCCAGAATTTTCCTGAGGGAAATGAGGATGTCACAGTGGATCAAACCTGTCAGACAGGTTTGTGCCACAGGGATTCCTGTGGTAACACATCCACCAATTCCAGGCTGGAGAGCTGCAGCCTCTGCTCTGCTTTTAAACTTGTTTGGCTCAGAGGAGCTTTGAAAACAAGGCTGCAGTCAGCTTTGGAAAGACTTACGTAGCTGTAAAATGTGAGTTCTGGCACCCAGAGTGCAAATGAGCAGGGCTGCCTCACTGCTGCTGAATTTCCAAGTGTCAGGTGTCATCTGCTTGGAAAACATCACCTTGGTAGGGAGAGAAGTTGGTCCAAACTCGGGGTGAGGAATGGACCAGACAGACAGAACCCGCCTTGGGATTGTTCCCTGTTTGGCTTTTGGTACCAATTGGTGACAATTGAAGGGTTTTCATTTCATGATCAGGCTGTGCAGATTATTATAGCCACAAATATACTTACTTTAAAAAAATCTATAACATGTGCATGCCTATATATTAAAATATATGTGTGCTTATATATATATATATATATATATATATATATATACACACATTTATAACCATGCATGTATATTCATGTCCATGGACTGTATATGGACTGCTGCATTGTGCATCTCAATCCTTCATGGGCTGCCTCCTGCATGGTGGAATTGGGGCAGATTTGGAATTCTGGTTACAATGTGTGCTCAGAGCTCCTTCCTGGAGCTGCCTGGGATATCCTGATTTTTCCCTCCTTACAGACACAATTCCTGTCCCCAGAAGGAGCTGCCTGCTGGCAGGATGGCTCCTTGTCTAACCTGTGCAGGCAGGTGACAGCAAATCACCTGCTTGTGGAGCCTCCAGGGGGGAAATGCAGCTGTGCAGCATAAATCAAAATTGTTATTACTGGTTATTGAGCAACCTGACCCCAGAAAAGCAGGGCAAGGCAGGCTGAGCACTGCTGGAGCTGGAGGATCCCCACCTTGCCTTGTTTTGGTGTGACTGTGCAAAGATCTGCTGGGTTGGAGGAGACTTTATTCACAGATTGCCAGAGCTGTACTGCAGGAATGATTCCTGTTGTGTCTGATTTACAAGTTGCATTTCCAGCCTTTTTAGGAGGAATCACCTCCCCTTCTCTCCCACACTTTGCATCCAAGTGTGATTTGGAGAGGCCCTGTCCACAGCATTGCTCAGAGGGATATTTCTGCTTCTCTGTTCTCTTGGGTCCTTTTTATTCCAGTCCTTACACACCTTGGGTGGTGAGTCCTGGTTCCTTCGCCTGGTTCAGTAAAAACTTTGGCGTTTGAATCTGTCATTAGGAGCTCTCAGGAGCAGCCAAGTCACCAGTCTCAGTTCTCCTTTCCAGCCTGCTGAAATGGAGCTGAATTTCACAGAAATGTCTGATTCCTTCCCAGGACCTTTCTGATTTCACTTTGCTGGCAATCCTTGTACTTGGTGTAGTGTAAATCTCCATCTGATCCCACAATGCTATTCCAGTGAAAGTTAACATTCCTGTCAATGCAGCAGTTTTATTCTTCCTTTCACCTCTTATCTCCTGAAGGGTTTTAGGTCCCTTCCTTGGTGCTGAGTTATTTCCTCTTGTGGCCTCTCTGTCCTTACCCTGTCCTGTCTTACATCCACACATCACAATTTTACCTGGCTTTATCTTAATTCTCTTTCAGCTGGCTGATGAGATCATTATTTGGGCAAATTAGTTTCTTAATTCACTTCCTTTTTGCTGGTGCCTTTGTGCCTTTACTTGGTTTCTCTAAGGAAGTGCCATTTCTCTTGAATTCTTTACCTTGGTGCTCACCTCTGCCTGCAGTGCTTTTGCCTTTGCAGTTGTTTTCTGAGAAATGGCCAGTTTTACCAAAGTGATCCTGAATTGTGTGGAAACTTTCATGGTGGTGGTGACATTTGGGATGTTTTTAGAAGCCTGCCCTGATAACAGAGTGGGGAGGGCTTCCTGCAGCACAGCTGTCCTTAAATAACAGCACTGGCTTGGATTAGCACTGCCTGTTCCCAGCTGAACCCTGAGACAAAATGTTCTAAACAGGCTGAAGAGTTGACTCGATTTTTTTTACAGATATATTTCTATATTTATATTTATATTTATATTTATGTTTATGTTTCTATTTATATTTTCTCTTGTAAGTAGGTGAATCCATACATTATTTGAGAGTAGGAAATGGGGCATTTTTGAAATCTAATATCATGGAATTATCTACACTTGGGGTATGGAGTTTCAGATAATCAGGTTAAGGCAGCTGCTGTTCCCCTGCCTAATCTGGTGTCTGATTTTGGGGGGCAAGATCCCTTCCATGCTCCCTGCAGCTGCTCCAGGCTGTCAGTGGGAGACTGAATGAGAGCAGGACAGTCGTGGGTTTGTTTTCTCTGCACCTGGGGAGAGCAGGAGGGCTGTTCTGGAGGCTCAGTCCGAGCCCCTGTCACAGGTGACACACTCAGCTGGAGCAGGGCACTGCTGGGCTGGCATTTCTGTCTGGCCTGGTGGGATTTTTCTCTTCTTCCTCATGGTTTCTTGTGGGCAGCCCAAGCTGCTGAGTGACTTAATTCAAATGTGTCACCACAGTTGTTTTTCTTCTAAATGCTTCCCTGTGTTTGCCTCTGCTGTCAAGTGGGAAGCCAAAGTCACAGGTCCAAGTTATGTGGATGTGGCTGCTCTTTGCTTTCTTAGCTTTTTGCTGTTACCACCAGTGCTTTTCCCTGGCCCTTTGTCCTTCAGAAATTGTATTTTTCTCTGAAAATATCCCTCCACTTAAATCACTGAGAGAATGGAGCTGTAGATTTCTCTGTGTGCTGGGTTCCACTTTGGGATCAGCAGGTGGGACTTGCTGTGCTCTGGAAGCTCGGGATCAGCTGCCTGGGCCCTGCAGGAAAATCCCATTTTACAGTGGCCTGGCCTTGTTGAATGCTGATCCTCCCTGTGTGCAGGAGGGGATGGAGAAGGAGCTGGGGTGGCTCCTGCACCCTGAGTGTGCTGTGCAGCTCAGAGTGCAGCACATCCCTGCAGCTCTGGGGGCTGCACGTGGCCACAGAGGCTGCCCAGAGGGGGATTGGCACTCCTGGCTCCTTCACTGCCCAGTTCACCTGCTGGCCACTGGCCTCACCTGCCGCAGGTCTGGGCCGCGCCCTGGGGGAGATCCCTGGCTCTGCCCCCGTTCCCTGAGCTGTGGGGGCTCAGCTCAGGCTGTTCCTGGCTTGACCTCCCTGCCTGTGCCCCCAGCTGGGGTGTCCCCCTGGCCATCACGGTGGCCGCTGTGGCTCTGAGGAAGATTGGCTACGACGCCTCCAACGTCTCCGTGGGCTGGTGCTGGGTGGACCTGGAGGCTGAGGATCGGCTGCTGTGGATGCTGCTGGCAGGGAAGCTCTGGGAGATCCTGGCCTATGTCACCCTGCCCGTGCTCTACATCCTCATCAAGAAGCACATTAACAGAGCAGTGAGTATTTTGCTGGGTGATTCCGTCCCCCATTCCCACCCCCTGCAATTCTTCAGGACACTGAAATGTCCCCAGCCCTGATCCAGCATCACACAGTAGCTTGGCACTGTGTAAAAGCCCTTTGAAAACGAGCAGGGGTTGTGGGATGCTCATGAGGGAAATGCTACAGTGAGAACTGAAACAGAATGTGAAGGACAAATTCAGCTTTAATCAGTTTTCTGCTGTGCCACTTGTACCAGGATTGGAATTATCAGTCCTTTTAGTGTCTCCAATGATAGTTTGTGTTTCTGAATGTTCTTTTGTACTGGCAGCTCAAAGCTCCATTTGGGATTCCAGGCCCTGGATGGCTTTGGGCTCCATACAGGAGACCCCCTGTCCTACAGGTTTTTGGAATTCAGAGCTCCAGTTGTGGCTGTTCCTTGTGAGCACACAGGATCCAGGCTTCTAGGACAGCATTTGCATAACAAACAAATCCAGATGAGAGTGGAGCAAGGAGCTTCATCCAGAAATTCCTTTACTCTCTGAGCTGTGCCAGGGAAAAAAGCCCCACATGTGGGTAGATGTCCTGGAAATTTCTGCCTGTGCTGCAGCTGTGGTGGGGATAAACATAGCCCTGGGTAGGGCAGGGTCCTGCCGATGATTTGGGAGAATTTTGTTCTGTCCCTGTCTCGGGTTTTGCTCAGTCCCTGTCTCAGGTTTTGCTCAGTCCCCGTCTCAGGTTTTGGTTTTGCTCATCCCCGTCCCTGCCCCCCTGCAGCACTCAGGGGCTGTTTGAAGCCCTGGAGCTGTCCCATGTCCCAGGTTTTGCTCATCCCTGTCCCTGCCCCGCTGCAGCACGCTGCTCTCTCTGAGTACCGCCCCATCCTGCCTGGAGCCCCCGCCCTGCAGCCCCGAGCCAGCATCGCCGACAAGAAACTCATCCTCATCCCCATCATCTTCATCTTCCTCCGCATCTGGAGCACCGTGCGCTTCATCCTCACCCTCTGCAACTCCCCTGCCGTGCAGAACTCCGTCCTGGTTGTGCTGCACGTGAGTGTTTGCCGGGAAATGCGTCCCAGGGGGCACCTGGGGGCAGAGAAGCCTTTGGTGCTCCCAAAATCACTTTGTTTGGTGGGGTGGAGTGTTGCAAGAGCACCTGCTCCCCACAGGTGAGCCCTGCCTGGGGTGATGCTGCAGCAGTGACAGAAATGAGGCAGGAGCTGCAGCGGTGGCAGAAATGAGGCTGGAGCTGCAGCAGCAGTGACAGAAATGAGGCAGAAGCTGCAGTGGTGACAAACGAGGCAGGAGCTGCAGCAGCAGTGACAGAAATGAGGCAGAAGCTGCAGTGGTGACAAACGAGGCAGGAGCTGCAGCAGTGACAGAAACGAGGCAGGAGCTGCAGCGGTGACAGAAATGAGGCAGGAGCTGCAGCAGCAGTGACAGAAACGAGGCAGGAGCTGCAGCGGTGACAGAAATGAGGCAGGAGCTGCAGCAGCAGTGACAGAAACGAGGCAGGAGCTGCAGCGGTGACAGAAATGAGGCAGGAGCTGCAGCAGCAGTGACAGAAAACGAGGCAGGAGCTGCAGCGGTGACAGAAATGAGGCAGGAGCTGCAGCAGCGGTGACAGAAACGAGGCAGGAGCTGCAGCGGTGACAGAAATGAGGCAGGAGCTGCAGCAGTGACAGAAATGAGGCAGGAGCTGCAGCAGTGACAGAAACGAGGCAGGAGCTGCAGCGGTGACAGAAACGAGGCAGGAGCTGCAGCAGTGACAGAAATGAGGCAGGAGCTGCAGCAGCGGTGACAGAAACGAGGCAGGAGCTGCAGCAGCGGTGACAGAAACGAGGCAGGAGCTGCAGCAGCAGTGACAGAAACGAGGCAGGAGCTGCAGCAGCGGTGACAGAAATGAGGCAGGAGCTGCAGCAGCGGTGACAGAAACGAGGCAGGAGCTGCAGCAGCATCATCTAGTGGCTGCAAAGGAAAGCTGCATTTTGGAATGGCAGGGCCAGCTGCTGCAGGGAAAGCGGCTCCCACAGCAGTGCTGGGTTCTGTCCTGCAGCAGGGCTCAGCATGCACCAGTGCCAGCACACCACAGCCCCCTGATCTGTTCTGGGGGCTTTTTGGGGATAAAAAAAAGCTCATATTTCTGAATTCCCTGTTCTCAGAGTCAGTGAGTATCAGCACTGTCATGCTGTTTGCTCTTCTCTGGAGTATCTGTATGTTATAAATGGATATGTTCCATTTGCCTAATTAATCAAAGCAACAATGTTAAATTTAGCAGCAATTGATTAATAACAGCAGCTGTATATAAATGAATACAATCAAAATATGTGAGTTACATAAATTTGAGTAAATACAAAATTTAGCAGTAATTTAGTATAACAGAGGTGTGGTTTGGTTGAATAAAGGTGCGGGGAAGGATTCTCCCTTCAGCACGTGGCAAATCAGCCAAGCTGAAAATCTCACTTCTATACTGTTTACTGATACACATTAATACAGAATCTTCTAGAAATCTCCTCCTTGTTTCTGTTCCTAAAATCTACATCACTATGTTGTGTTGCACATGCTGCACCAGTGGTTGGGGGTCTCTCCTCCTTTTGGGGCTCTGGGTCTTCCTCAGTGTTTGCTGTTTGACTTCGCAGGTAGAGCAAGTGCATTATTCCTAAAATTATATAATTAAATGTATGTTCCCACAACACTTAGTCCAGTGTCCAATGCTTTGGAATCATCCCAATTTGACCCAATTCAAGGCAAAAACTTTTTATTTCCAGATACTGTTCATCAAACCTTCATCCTTGTTCTACCACATCCTTCTACTCCCACATTTGAAGAACTCTATCTGCTTTGTTTAACCGTTTCCTTTTCCCTTTCCTTTATAACAATTAAATACAATTTTTCTATTGATCATAAAGCAACAATTTAGCTAATAGAGTTACCATTTAATTAGCACGTATGTATCACTGTGGGAGCAGCCCCGTGTGATTCCTCTCCTCCTTGGCAGGGAATTGGGAACACGTTCCAAGGAGGAGCCAACTGCATCATGTTCGTGCTGTGCACGCGGGCGGTGAGGGCCCGGCTGCTGGCCCTGCTCTGCTGCGGCCGCTGTGCCCCGCCGGGCCGGCCCCTGCCGGGCTCCCGGGGCTCCTGGCAGCAGCCGCAGCCCCGCCAGGACAAGGACAAGGACAAGGGCGTGCCCAGCCCCGAGCAGAGCAAGCTGCTCTCCAGCACCTGAGCTGCCCCTGCTGCTGCTGATTCCTGCTCACATGGTAAAATCCCAGAGTTTTTCCTTGTGTTCCTGCTGCCCTGCCTGTGCACGGGATGGGAGGGGTGGGAGCTGTGACAGCAGTGACAGGGAGCAGTGACAGGGGGGTTCTGCTGCTGTTCTGGGGGTTCTGCTGCTGCTTTTCATGTTCTGCCGCTGTTCTGGGGGTTCTACTGCTGCTCTGGGGCTCTGCTGCTGCTCTGAGATTCTGCTGCTGCTTTTGAGGCTCTGCTGCTGCTTTGGGGGTTCTGCTGTTGCTCTGGGGTTCTGCTGCTGCTTTTGAGGCTCTGCTGCTGTTCTGGGGTTCTGCTGCTGCTTTGGGGGGTTCTGCTGCTGCTTTTGAGGCTCTGCTGTTGTTCTGAGGTTCTGCTGCTGCTTTGGGGGGTTCTGCTGTTGCTCTGGGGGTTCTGCTGTTGCTCTGGGGGTTCTGCTGTTGCTCTGGGGTTCTGCTGCTGCTTTGGGGGTTCTGCTGCTGCTCTGAGGTTCTGCTGCTGCTGCTTTTGAGGCTCTGCTGCTGTTGTGGGGGGTTCTGCTGCTGTTCTGGGGGTTCTTCTGCTGGTTTTGGGGGTTCTGCTGCTGGTTTGGGGGTTCTGCTGTTGTTCTGGGGGTTCTGCTGTTGTTCTGGGGGTTCTGCTGTTGTTCTGGGGTTCTGCTGCTATTCTGGGGTTCTGCTGCTGCTCTGGGGGGTTCTGCTGCTGGTTTGGGGGTTCTGCTGTTGTTCTGGGGTTCTGCTGCTATTCTGGGGTTCTGCTGCTGCTCTGGGGGTTCTGCTGTTGTTCTGAGGTTCTGCTGCTATTCTGGGGTTCTGCTGTTGTTCTGGGGTTCTGCTGCTGCTCTGAGGTTCTGCTGCTGCTTTTGAGGATCTGCTGTTGCTCTGGGGGTTCCCTGGCTGACTCTGCAGCCCCATCACGCTCCCAAACTGTTTCTGGAACTGCCCTGCTCCCTTCCCCCTGAGCTGCTCCTCGAGCTGCAAAAGGAGGAACTGGGCTGCAGGCTGTCTGGCCCACAGGAACAGGACACCAGTCAGAGCTGGAGGGGAGTTGTGGCTCTTTTTAATGTGCAATGCCACGTGCACACACACTTTGTCAGCACTGCACAGAGCAGATGTTTGCTGCCCCAAGTTCCATGTACAGGGCCCTGTGGGCAGAGGTGCCTCCTGTTCTTTCCTGAGGCCTTGGCATTCACTTTGTAATTATATTAATGTATTTAAACCCTGATGTGCACAGGCTGTGTGAACACAGGGAGTCCCCAAGAGCTCCTGAGCCCATTTCATGGGGCTGCTGGGTGGCTCTGCTCCTCAGCCTTCCTGGAGTCTCTGAAAGGGAGATGGAAGCATCTTATCTGTGCCATAGATGACTTCAAGAGGTTTTTTTCTCCTTTCAAAAGGCTTTTAAAAACTTCTGAGAGCTAAATAGCAACCTCGATAGCTCAACCTCTTGTGAATCCCAAAAGGCTTGGAAAGAGGAGCTGTGTTAAACTTCTTGCAGAAAGGTAGGATAGAAATTTTCAAATTTTATGAGATGTAGTATTATGCTGTGTTCAGTTTCGTTGTTTTTTTTTTTTTTAGCCAACCCTGAACAGAGAAAGTAAAATTGTCACCAACTTGGCTTAAGGGAAAACAAAACAGCAGGAAACGCACCATCAAAAACAATCAAAACGACTCCATGTTCTCAGATTGCCTTTTTCCATTAAGGAGCTCTGAGAAATGTTTTTGGAGGGATGAGCCAAGGTTACATTTCCAGCTCCAGGAGTGTGACTGTAACTCATTCCGTGCAGTTCCAGGGGGTGGCACAGCCCTGGCTTTGACTGTGCCCTGTTCTGTGCAGTTCCAGGGGGTGGCACAGCCCTGGGTGTGACTGTGACCTGTTCTGTGCAGGTGTGGGGTGGTGGCACAGCTCTGGGTGTGATTGTCACTCATTCTGTGCAGGTGTGGGGTGGTGGCACAGCTCTGGGTGTGACTGTGACCTGTTCTGTGCAGGTGTGGGGTGGTGGCACAGCTCTGGGTGTGATTGTCACTCATTCTGTGCAGGTGTGGGGGTGGTGGCACAGCTCTGGGTGTGATTGTCACTCATTCTGTGCAGGTGTGGGGGTGGTGGCACAGCTCTGGGTGCGACTGTGCCCTGTTCTGTGCAGGTGTGGGGGGTGGCACAGCCCTGGGTGTGACTGTCACTGGTTCTGTGCAGGTGTGGGGGGTGGCACAGCCCTGGTGTGACTGTCACTGGTTCTGTGCAGGTGTGGGGGGTGGCACAGCCCTGGTGTGACTGTCACTGGTTCTGTGCAGGTGTGGGGGGGTGGCACAGCCCTGGTGTGACTGTCACTGGTTCTGTGCAGGTGTGGGGGTGGTGGCACAGCTCTGGGTGTGATTGTCACTGGTTCTGTGCAGTTCCAGGGGGTGGCACAGCCCTGGGTGTGACTGTGCCCTGTTCTGTGCAGGTGTGGGGTGGTGGCACAGCCCTGGTGTGACTGTCACTCCTTCCTGCAGGTGTGGGGTGGTGGCACAGCTCTGGGTGTGACTGTCACTCCTTCCTGCAGGTGTGGGGTGGTGGCACAGCTCTGGGTGTGATTGTCACTCATTCTGTGCAGGTGTGGGGTGGTGGCACAGCTCTGGGTGTGATTGTCACTGGTTCTGTGCAGTTCCAGGGGGTGGCACAGCCCTGGTGTGACTGTCACTCCTTCCTGCAGGTGTGGGGTGGTGCCACAGTCCCACAGAGGGAGCTGCAGCCCGGGGAAAGCGGCGCTGGAGCGGCTGAGCCTGGACAGGTCCCGTTCCTCACTCCCACATTGCAGCCTCTGCTCCTCAGCTGGCTCAGGATCCTCTGGAACAGACTCTGCTCACTTTGTGTTCAGCTGTGCTCCAGTTTATCTCCCCTCCTTCCCCTCACCCTCCCCTGTAAACCTGAAAACTTGTTTGGGGTTTTGCTTTCTGCCTGCTGAGGCCAGTGCCAGGTGAGCTGTGAGCTGGGCAGGGGCTCAGGTGGGACAGGGGAGCTGCAGGAGCTGCTGGAGGGGTTGGACTGTCCCAGATGAGGAGTGTGAGCCTTCCCCAGAGCCCCAGCCTGGCTCCCATCCTTCCCTCGAGCAGGGACACGTGTTTATCTTGTGGTGGTGATGGATGGTGCTCTGGAGGGTTTATCCCTCCTCATCGGTGTTCAGGGTCAGGTTTAGGTTTGTGGTGGGGATCTCCTGGGGCCCCTACAGGCTCCTCATGCTCAGGGATTTTGGGATGTGCCCCCAGCTCCAGCAGGGACAGCCCCTGCCAGCAGCAGGACAGTGCCTGGCTCTGAGCTCTGACTCCTGTGTCTGTGCCTTGGGGCTGGTGGGTCCCCCTGGGGAGGGGATGGCCCTTTGTGTGCCATCTGCAGATTGTGTTTTACCTTAGTCACAGCTCCTCACATGCTTGTTTTTTAAGTATTTTCTCAAAGTTTTACAAAATAAAGTTATGTTTCTTTACCAGGACCTTGCCCAGCATTGCATTTGTGCAGCAAAAATAGCATCTTGTCTGGTTTTTGGTTCCAGACCCCAAGTTCTCCTCCAGAGTTCTTATGGATGCAGCCCTTTCCAATTGCTGGGGATCAGACTGCCAAATCTGCCTTTCCCTGTTTGATTTGTGCAGTTGATAAAGCAGGGATTGTGCACGACTTGTTTTCAGGCAGATCATCTATTCCTCAAATCTTTGTTTCACCTAAAGTCCCATGGTAGCCCAGGGGCCCAGAATATTGAATTAGCCCTGCCTGAACATGCAATTCCTTCCCAAAAGGCAGGTGACAAGGTGCCACTCGTGGATATGTTCTGTGGGATGTCTCCTCAGGATGAGTATTGAGCACTCTGCAGCAGGGCAGATCCTGCTCAAAATTCTCATTTTAGAGCTCACTACTAATGTTCTCCAGCAGATTTACTGTCCTGGGGACTTAAGTTTGCTCTTTTAATCATTTTTTTCCACCCAAAGATATCAGGGTTTCACAGGATCCAGCCTTGAGCACAGCTCATCAGGCTGAGGGTAAATAAATCCTGCACACGTGCAGGGGAGCTCTTACCTTGAGCTGGGTGAGGCCAGAGGAGAACAGAGTGGAGTTCAAGTCTCCAGCTCACACGCTCTGGGGTGAAGAGCAGATGGGAAACCCTGGTGTGCACTGCAGCTGAAATGGAAATTGTGCTTGTAAAATGCCTGTAAAATCAGCTCTTTGCTCCTTCCTGGCTCTGCCCTTTGCCAAGTCAGACAGATCCCAGCTGCTGAAGGTGTCACACCCCCTGCAATTGCTTTGAAAATCCAAGAAGTTGATTTAGTGTCCTGTCTCCCTTCACCAACCTCTTCCAAGATCATCCCAGTGCCAATTGCAACCTTAGAGATGTTGCTGCTGTGTTTGGAAAATATTCCAACTGTTCTGCTGCCATGAGCAAATATTTACTCTGATGGAGGGGTTTTGATGACAAACATATGTGTTCTCTTTGATTCCTGATTCCTTTGATTCCTATGTTTCAAGATTATTTTGTCAAGTTCAGGAGCAGAGTTTAAAGACCATGATAGAGAATTCTCCTTCCCTGTATTTGCTGAGTTCAGAGCTGCTGACATTCTGCCAAGAGCTCCCAGAGGGAGCCTTTAAAGGGCTGGAATTCCATGATGAAAATTTGTCCTCTATGCAGTTTCCCCAGCTCTGGGGCAGAATTTTCCCTCTTGGTTTAGGATCTGTAAAGGTGGGGACAGCAAGAGTTGCTGAGTGAGCTGTGACACAGGAACGTGATCCCCATCAAGATACCTGGGAGCAGCAGTGAAAATGCAATAAAAGATAAATGCCAAGGAATCTGGGGACTAAATTCCACCACAGTGAGAGCAGCAGGGCTCTGTTCTTCTGCCCACTTTGAAGCATGCTGCTCCCACGTGGAGGAGGCAGTGCTGCAGCAGCCAGGAAATGCGTGCATGACGCGTGAAAAAGAGGTGTTGCTTGAGAGATGCCTTTTTTTTGAGCTGCCTGATAAAAATAGACAGACCAATAAACAGAAGGTTTGCTTCTAGTTTCTCTGGCTGCTGGGGACGCTTATGAACTTTGCATTTCTCTGATAAGCTCGAGAGTGGTGGTGGATAATTAACCAGGTGCTGGGCTCTTAAAGCAATCCTGTAACAGAGGAGGTTACTAGAGAGCAGCACGTGGTGCACCCCTTGCACCAAGAGGGAAAGGAACTCCAGTGCTTTGGGAGAGACACTATCACAGCCACAGCTCTGGGAGGATGAGCTCTGAGGACCTCAGCAGTGCCTGAGCCAGCTGATCCCTGCAAGGTAGGAAACAGCAGCATGGCCCAGGGCAGAGCTGTGCAGGGGGAACAGCATGGACCAGGGCAGAGCTGTGCAATTTTTGGCTGCAGAGGGGAGCAGCATGACTCAAGGCAGAGTTGTGCAGTTTTTGGATGCAGGGGGGGCATGGCCCAGGGCAGAGCTGTGCAGGTTGTGGATGCAGGACAGAGCTGTGTAGTTTTTGGATGCAGTGGGTAGCAGCATGGCCCAGGGCAGAGCTGTGCAGTTTTTGGATGCAGTGGGTAGCAGCATGGACCAGGGCAGAGCTGTGCAGTTTTTGGCTGCAGAGGGGAGCAGCATGGCCCAGGGCAGAGCTGTGCAGGCTGTGGATACAGTGCAGAGCTGTGCAGTTTTGGATGCAGTGGGTAGCAGCATGGCCCAGGGCAGAGCTGTGTAGTTTTTGGATGCAGTGGGTAGCAGCATGGCCCAGGGCAGAGCTGTGCAGTTTTTGGATGCAGCGGGGAGCAGCATGGCCCAGGGCAGAGCTGTGCAGGCTGTGGATACAGTGCAGAGCTGTGCAGTTTTGGATGCAGGGGTTCCTGGGCTCCAGCTGTCCTGCTGTGGCTCAGGACAAACCCTCTCTGTTGCCTGGGCTGCTCCCCATGTTCCCTGATGCTGCAGTTGCTGGGCAACATCTGCAGCTGTCCCAGCTGCAGCTCCATGGCCTCTCCTTGTCCGTGTTGGGGGAAATCGGCTCATTGTACCAAGCTGGGTGCCAGCTCTGCCCCTTCTCCTTGGGGGGATGAGCCTGTGTCCCCTGGGCAGCACCTCTGTTTGGGACAGGATCTGGTAAAACATCTGGCACTGGCAACAGAGTGGAAAGAAAACGAAATTGGAGCCATGGGGGAGTCGGGCAGAGGAGGGGGATGATCAGAGCCTGCTGCCCACTGGATATGTTTGGAGGGTCACAGGAGGGGTTTTTCTGTGCAGAGCATTTCCATGCCCCGTGGCTGCCTTGGCTGGAAGGACCTGTGCTCAGCAGCTGTGATTCACACCCCAGCATGAAGCTGAACAGAGGGAAGCAGGAGAGCTCCGAGGGCAGCGAGGGTCCCAAGGGGGTGAGTGCTGGCTGCCTGCTTCCAGCTTGAGTCTCTCACAGGAGACAGAGCAACCCCTGGGCTCTGTACAGCTGTAAAGAGAGCGAAGACCACGATCTTTTGGGCTGAGATGTTTCTGTTCTTGTGCCCAGTCTGTGTCTGTCTGCAGGGAAGTGTTGCACTGAGTCTCGTGATTGTCTGCAGCTCTCCCACCCTGTAACTCCTGAGTGACTTTCCCTTTCTGTGAGACTTTCCCCTTCTGTGTGTGAGTTTTCTTTCCTCCTTCCTAATCAGTTTTAGGCTGCAGACGCCTCTGGCTGGGGCTGCCTTTCGCAGCAATATTTGGGGAGTCTTGCACAAGGCACTGCTGGGGAATGCCAGAGGTTTCCCTGAAAGAGCTGAATGTCAATAATTAACACCAGTGGCTCTTTTGAGCTCCTGGGATTTTGTTAATGAAAGTGAGGCGGCTGCTTTTCATCACCAATGAGAGGATGGCAGCAGTCTCCTCCTAGAACACAGATCTGGAAGCCTCAGCTTCCTCCTGGTCCTTAGGCTGAGATCGACTTGAATTTCAATCTCCTGTAACACCTTAAACTCTGCAGATCCCTGCAGCTGAGCTGCCAGGGATTCTGAGGAATAGAAAGAAGCACCAGCAGCTATTTGGACAAATGTTCAATTAGGGAAATGACAGAGCCCTCATGTGGGACCTGAGCTGAAGGAAAACCTTGCAGACATTAAGGCCATTAAGGCTGGTGACGGTGGCAGCAAACGAGATGAAAATGAAAAATGGCTTTATTGATGTAGCAGCAGTGAGATGCATTAGTGAGCTATAAAAGCCAGCCAAACAAAACTCCAACAACTCAGCTCTGTCAACACAGCCCGGGGGCTGCACAGCAGCTGAACTGCTGGGAAAAGTTGTTTTGGATGTTTGTGACACTGGGGAATGTGTGGCCACAACAGGGTGCTGATCCTGCTCCAGATGGCAACTCCCCTCTGCTCTAGTGCAAAGTGCAGCCTGTACCCCTCAGCCCTCTGGGGCTGCTTGGGTAAGTTCTAATTGGCCTCAGTGGCAATCTGTTAGATCCATAAATAGCTCTATCCCAAAATGCAGCGGACGAAAAAATGAATAGGAAAGGGATTTTGCCACTTGATGCAAAAATCACTTCTTTTTAAAGCTTTCCTGTGCCAATATCCTGTGTTATTCCACTGCCCAATTTGCACATTGGGAAAGAATAATTGCATACAACCTTTTTCCCTGCAGGGTGGTGTTTTAGGAATGGTAACTTGAAAAAAATTAATCATCCAAATGATTCATCAATACCAGCAAAGCAAAGTGAATTACTCTAATGACTGTGGGCATAGCAAGCAGAACAAAATGAGTTGTAATGGAAACAACCAATTGGGCTTCTATATGCAGCAAAATGAAGGGGAAAAACACAGAAAGCAAGACTTTGGGTATTTCTTTGTTTTTACTGAATGTTATTAAAGCCTAAAACCAGACCCACTTCCAAGGTGGTGTTCATGGGGTTTTTTTCTCTCCCTCTGCAGAAAATGACACTTCCCCTGGCCCTGGTGGCTCTGATTTCTGCCTTTGGATCTTCCTTCCAGTATGGCTACAACGTGTCCGTAATCAACTCTCCTGCCCCGGTGAGTGGCCCCGGGCTGGGAGGGGTGAGAGCAGAGCCAGGCAGTAACTGGGAGTAAATTAAATGTATTTTGTGCCCCGATGAGCTCTGGGTGCCTCTCGCTCTGGGAACCAGGCACATCCTAAAGGACAGGACCTGTAGGACCAGTTCTCCACCCCAGGCTTCTCCATCCCTCTCTTACATCCATTTCCCAGCCCACCCATTCTGGTTTTTTTATCAGGACAGTTGTTTTATGGCAGAGCTTTATGGCATTTGCTGTTATCTAAACTTTACATTGAACCTTTACAGCACAATGGAAAATTGTCCTCACTGTGCTGAATCTGCTTTGTGCTTCATTCCAGTACATGCAAGAGTTTTACAACAGAACCTACCTGGACAGGACTGGAGTGCCCATGGACAGCAGCTTCCAGACACTGCTCTGGTCCCTCACTGTGTCCATGTTCCCTCTGGGTGGCCTCTTTGGGTCACTCATGGTGTGGCCAATGGTCAACAACTGTGGCCGGTAAGTGAGAGCAGATAACATGTGTTATCTCAGGTTTTATCTCATGATGGCTCCACCTTGCCCAGACTTCAGCAGCCTGAAATTCCACCCCCACACCTCAGCCTGAAGCAGGGGGGATGAGGGACAGCTCAGCCACAGGAGGAATTTCTGTGGTTCTGGTGTGGCCAAGGCTGGTGCTGAGCCAGGCAGAGCAGTGAAAGGAAAAAGGAAAAGACCTGGGATCTCAGATCAGGCCCTGCTGCTGCTGCTCAGTTTTCCTGAGAAACTTCTCCTCTCTGGAAGCCTTCATTGCCTGCAGGAGAAATGTGGCCATTGCCATTTCCTCCTTGATCAGCGTTTGGCACAATAATTCATTTGAGTTTGGACAGCACAGCACAGGGGGGATCTCTCTGCAACTCAGAAATGCCCAGCTGAATCTGTCTCTTTTCCTGTTCCTTTGCAGAAAGGGCACTTTGCTGATAAATAACCTCTTTTCCATCGCTGCTGCAATCCTTATGGGAACCTCAGAGCTGGCAAAAACCTTTGAAGTAATCATCCTTTCCCGTGTTGTCATGGGAATATTTGCTGGTAAGTGGATGGTGAGCAATAAATATTTCTTTGGCTGTGTAAAGGTGTTTTATTCTCCCAGCAGATGCTTTCACAGGTAGCACACTTTGCAATCTGCATGACAAGGCTGTGCTTTAGCCTGCTGCAGAAGTACTAAAGATCTTTGGGAGATAATGGCCCTGGGACTGGAATTTAAGCTGTAGGGAGGAGATGTGAGTCTGTAAATGGAGCCATAAACATCTGCTGGGCACTGCAGCTCCCACCCCTGCAAACCTGCTGAGGATAATCTGTTTTCCCAGACAACTCAAAGCAGATAGTGTACTTCTTTTCTTTTAACATAACCAGAATAATCCATCAAAAGCATTGCCAGATTCAATAATCCAGTCCTGGAACTGACTGTTCTTCCTGCAGGAGAAAAGAAATGTTAAAAGGGGCAGCAGAGGGCTCAGAGCCACTGGATTTCCTGCAGAGACAGAGGGAAGCCAAGGATATCTGTGTGTTCCTGCTGTCAGTGGCTTTATGGGAGCTGCAGGAACAGAACAGAACCATGCTGGGTACCCTGAGCACAGCCAGGTCTAGAAGGGTCCTAAAAGCATTTAGGCTCAATTAATTGGCTTTGGGCTTGTGAGACTGGCACACTCCATGGTTTGTTAATGAGCTGGGATAGCTTGCAAGAACAAATTTCCTGCCTTAGCTCACCAACTGTAATTGCTGCATGTTTTCTTTTTTTTTTTTTTTTAATCTAATGGAGTTTTTTGGCTTTTGACTCCCTTAAACCTGGCAGCTGCTCTCAGCACTGGAGCTTGGAATAAATGCTAAGGGTCTTGTTAAATGTGATCCTTCTTTCCAGTTATTTATAACCAACAGACAAATCCAGCCTGGCTGCCCTGGCTTGTCCTTCTCAGGCTGACCTGGGCTGAACTTGGCTGTTGTGCCTGGGGAGGACCTGGGGATCCCAGTGTCACCCTGGGGAGGATCCCAGTGTCACCCTCCGGCACTGCTGGCACTTCTTTCTCTACCTTTCAGGCCTTTAGCTTTCTAGTATCAGCCTGATCACCTTTGTTACACCCAGTTCCTGAGGCCTAGCGACTCTGAAATGTCAGATTAGAGTTCCCTGTGGTCATTTGATTCCAGGAGTTTGGGCACAGCCAGGATTTACAGCACAAGCACAGCAGCTGGCAGCTCGCTGGGGTGACTGTAGGGCAGTCCTAGAATGTTCCTAAAAATAACCCATGTCCCTGGTGTCCTTATTAGAGCATAAATACCTATTCCAGCAAGCCACCTGCAAGACA
Organism: Luscinia megarhynchos; assembly: GCA_034336665.1. Lineage (NCBI taxonomy): Eukaryota > Metazoa > Chordata > Aves > Passeriformes > Muscicapidae > Luscinia > Luscinia megarhynchos. The sequence continues at coordinate 7,060,244 of CM067583.1, read as the reverse complement.
TCTCAGACCAGCAAAGCTCCCAGCACAGCATTACTGGGCAGGGAATTTTTAAAAGCCAGCACAAAATAATTTCCTTCCACTTTCACATCAGCGTGTTTGGATACTGATTTCTCTTCTTGTTTTCGAGGAAGCAAAAGTTCCTCTCTCATACTTGGAGTTTGTTTGCAAACTTGAAGCAGCACAATTTTTCTTTGTGTGTCTTGTGCTGCTCCTGGCAGAGCCTGCTGGGAGAAAGGTGCTTTTTTAGGAGGATAAACACTGAAGTCTCAAACCAAGACACCCCCAAATCACCTGCTGGCTCTGGAGGCAAGGCAGGCTCCTGCTAATCCTGGCAGACTCCAAAAATGCTTTGCTGGCCAGCAGCTGACAACCCAGACACCCAGAGCAGAAGGTTTGAGTGTGAAGTTTCTGCACATCCTGTGGTTCATCAGGAATCTCTTTTGTTCCCCATGGGAAACCAGCAGCTGGCTGAAGGTTGAGCTGCATGTCTAACACTGTCCTCTTAACTTCTAGGTCTGGCTTCCAATGTGGTTCCCATGTTCCTTGGGGAAATGTCCCCCAAAAACCTGAGAGGAGCCATTGGGGTGGTGCCACAGCTCTTCATCACCATTGGCATCCTTGCAGCTCAGATCCTCGGCCTCAACAGCATCCTTGGCAATGCTGAAGGTAAAGCTCTGGCTCAGGACCTCTCTGTGGGCTCCACAGGGCCAGCATTTCTCCCAGCTGATGTCTTGTGGCCTTGCTGCAGGGTGGCCTGTGCTGCTGGGGCTCACTGGCATCCCGTCCCTGCTCCAGCTGCTGACACTGCCCTTCTTCCCCGAGAGCCCCAGGTACCTGCTGATCCAAAAGGGCAACGAGGAGCAGGCACGGAGAGGTATGGGATGGATGGGATGGGATGGGATGGGATGGGATGGCATGGGATGGCATGGGATGGCATGGGATGGCATGGCATGGCATGGCATGGGATGGGATGGGATGGGATGGCATGGGATGGGATGGGATGGGATGGGATGGCATGGCATGGCATGGGATGGCATGGCATGGCATGGGATGGGATGGCATGGGATGGGATGGCATGGGATGGGATGGCATGGGATGGCATGGGATGGAATGGGATGGGATGGCATGGGATGGAATGGGATGGGATGGCATGGGATGGCATGGCATGGCATGGCATGGCATGGCATGGGATGGCACGGCACGGGACGGGATGGCATGGCATGGCATGGCATGGGATGGCTCTGGGGAGCTGGGATGGGATGGATCTGCCTGTGGGACATGGCTGACAGCACCAGAGTGTGAAACTCTTCACTGCTGTGCTGCTGGTGGGTGGAATTCTCAGAACTCTGCTCCTTTCCCTGCGTGGGTGGATCCCCAGGTGCCCAGCACTGCCCAGGGTCACACACTGCTGTGTCTTGGTGTGGAGCAGCACAGCTCTGTGCAGTCCTGGGGCTCACCATCCCCCTGCTGTCCCCACCAGCTCTGCAGAGGCTGAGGGGCCAGGAGGACGTGGATGATGAGATCCAGGAGATGTACCAGGAGGACCGCTCAGAGAAGGAGGAGGGGCAGTTCTCTGTGCTCAGCCTGTTCACCTTCAGGGGCCTGAGGTGGCAGCTCATCTCCATCATTGTCATGATGGCAGGCCAGCAGCTCTCGGGGGTCAATGGGGTGAGTGGGGAAGCTGGGGGGTGCAAACAGGGGGTGCAGCTCCAGAGGGGGTGATGGGGACAGTGCTGGCACAGGAGAGAAAGCTGGGAGTGCCCCTTCACCCAGTGAAGGGTGAGTCAAGCCTGGCCAGTCCCAAATCCATGGACAAGGTACAGGGTCAGCTGCCCTGTTAATGATAATGGGAACGAGTTTAGAACAAAGTGCTCATGCCCAGATCCAAACACCAGAAATGGACAAATTCCATCCTCAGGCTTCTGTGCACCAGGGCCAGAATCAAAGCAGCCAAAAGGGGGATTCCCACGTTCTGCCTGGGGCCAGGCTCTGACCCAGCTGTGCTTGTGCTGCAGGTGTTCTACTATGCAGACAGAATCTTCGAGTCTGCAGGGGTGCAGAGCAGCAGCATCCAGTACGTCACCGTCTCCATAGGTGCCATCAACGTCGTCATGACCTTGCTGGCTGTAAGTTTGTGCTCTCTGATTCTGGCTTGCCCAGTCTCCCCAAACCCTGTTTAACTGAGGCTGTGCTCATGGGATCCTGCAGTCACTGAACGGGTTGGGTTGGAAGGGACCTCAAAGATCATCTCAGCCCAAAAACTTTCCACTAGAGCCTAATTTGCACACACTGGGAGACACTCTCCATGACAGGTGCCCTGTGGTGTCCCTTGTGTAAAATCATCTGCAGCAATTGCTGAGCCCCTGGTGTCTCCCCCTCTCCCCTCCTGTCTTTTCCAGGTTTTCATTGTGGAGTCCCTGGGGAGGAGGATCCTTCTCCTGGCTGGCTTTTTGCTGTGCTCTGCCTCCTGTGCAATCTTAACTCTGGCCCTCAATCTCCAGGTATGTATGAATGGCTCAGGTGCTCCTGCCATGATTTCTGGGCTTCACAGGGAACAGGCATTGGAATATTTTGAGGATGTTTCTACACCCTGGGGAGGAGGGGACAGTATGAAAAGTCTCTGTTGCACATCTGCCTTAAAGAGCCAGGAAAAGCTGTGATCCTGCCTGCCTGAGTGCTCCTCTCAGGATGTCACGTTCCCAGGCCCTGGCAGCAGGGATCATTCCCAGGCTGTTGTTTTATGTCTGATTATGGACTGTCTGAAGAGTGCTACTGCCTCTAAATGCCTTCAGATCTCACTGTGAACAGTGCCTTGAGTGTGCTGGTGATGTCCAGACAGGAACCACATGTAACCTGTGCTTCAATCCTCACAGACCACTGTCTCCTGGATGTCCTACCTCAGCATCGTCTGTGTCATTGCCTACATCATCGGCCACGCCATCGGACCCAGTAAGTGCCCAGCCTCCCCCACAAGCTGGGTAGTGCCAGGTCTTGTGCTCAGTTTCCATCCAAAACCTTGGTGGAGCTCACCCACGGAGGCTGAATTTCATCTCTGTATGGCCATGCCCTGTGCAAGTCATTCAATTGGCCTCGCTTTTTTTCTTTAAATTTAATCCTTGTTTGATTTACTGGGTGTTCCTAAACACTGATGGTTAGAAACCACAGAAAGGAGCAGTCTAACTAGGAATTCAGAGTGAGGGGAGTGCCTCTGGGATTCCCTCAGCTGTGGCTGCCTTGCAGGTCCCATTCCTGCTGTGATGATCACAGAGATGTTCCTGCAGTCGTCCCGACCCGCGGCGTTCATGGTGGGGGGCTCTGTGCACTGGCTGAGCAACTTCACTGTGGGGCTGGTGTTCCTCTACATGGAGGTAAGGACCCACTCAGGGCAAAACCTGGGCTGAAAATCAGCCTCTTAACCCCTGGGCTCTTACAGAGAGGCTTTGGGGAGCTGTAAATGCACTTGTTGGTTCTCAAAACCCATGTGTTGGATTGTGTTAAGGGCAAGAGACTGATGTTATAAATGATGTTCCTCAGCATTTTCTTATCACACCTGGCTGTTGCTCAGGCTTTAAAAGGAAGCAGTTTGATTGCCAGGTCTCATCCTGAGCTCAGAAAAGACAACAAATTCCTGTCCTCCACTGCAGGCTGTGCCTCAGGGACAATTTTGGCTTCTGAAATCAGGGTGCCCCCAGCAGCAGTGACACATGAACCCTGGGCAAAGGCAGCTGCAGAGTTTTGAGTTATGGAACAGACCCTCAGCCTCCTTTCCCAGTAAGTCTCCAATAAACCCACGGTGGTGGTTGGAGAAGACAGAATCTAAAACCACCCCAACTTTGAGTGGCTCAGTTTTAAATACAAGCACTTCACTATTTTCCATAGCAGTGCAGGGTGCAGCACAGCCAGGGCAGTAAATCCCAGCTGGAATGCTGCCCTGACCCTGCTCTCTCCCATCACTGCCCTAGGCTGGCCTGGGGCCCTACAGCTTCCTCATCTTCTGTGCCATCTGCGTCGCCACCATGCTTTACATCTTCTTTGTTGTTCCTGAGACCAAGAATAAAACCTTCATGGAAATCAACAGGATCATGGCCAAGAGGAACAAAGTGGAGATTCAGGAAAGCAAAGAGCTGAAAGATTCCTACCCCCTGGGCAAGGAGGAGAAGAAAGCACTGTCCAGCAGTGAGATGTGAGCCAGCTGTGCTTGGCCTGAAAGGATCTGTTCAGCAGAAAATAAACACAGGGATTCCTCCTTTGATGCTGACCTGACACCACGGAACTGTTAAGGCTGGAAAAGACATTTTAGATCAAATCCAACTGCAAACCTGGTGCTGCCAAGCCCTCCTGTTGTTCCAAGGAAAGCGAAATGTCCAAGAAGCCGATGGCAGGAGGTGATGTGTGTCCCTGCTGTCCTGGGGACACAGCCTGGGGACACGAGCAGCCCCTGGGCTGGCTGTGGGGCACTCGAGTGCAAGGAGTGCACTGAACTCCTCTGAGGAACTCTCACCTGTGTGTTTGAGGATCCAGCAAGGGGGAATTAAATTTAATTTGATAGATCAGTGTGCTGCCCTCTGTTTTGAAAAAAGCAGAATTGTCGAACAGCTTGGCATGGATTTTGTGTAGTAGATGGAGAACCCTTCCCATGATTTATTTTAACCTTAGAAAATGAGTTTATATACAATATACCTATGCTCAATATATCAGTGGTGAAAAAGGAGCTGTTTCTATGCTCTGTCTCTACATCCACTACAGAAAAGAAGGCAAAGTTGTGCCACAGGCCAAGGGATTGCACAGGACCTGCCCTGCCTGAGCCCCACATCCACTCTCCTGTGGGATAGACTGTGAGGAAAGGAAGGGGTGGTGACAGCAGGAGGGACAAACAAGGAAGGTGCTGAGAAACTGATATTGGGTGAGGGAAGGGAGAGAAATTTTATTTTAAAAAGCAGCTCCTTGGACCAGAGAGCAGCTCTTTGGAATGACAAAAAAAAAAAAAATCTGTTTATGGGGGTCTAAATCAACCCCCTGGGAGGAATGTAACAACCCAGGGTGCAGATTCTGCAGTTCTTTGCTTTTATCTCACTGATGGAAGTTTTGGTGTCTTGGAAAAACACACCAGTGGGTGCACAGTGAGCCATACAAAGCAGAAGGAGAAAGGAGCAGACAATGAGAGTTTTTCCCAACCAGCAGCTGGGACTCTCCTGCTGCCCTGAGAGCAGCAGGGGCTGTGTCAGTGGCAGCTGGTGTCGGGCTGCAGCAGCACCCCCCCCAGCAGGGCCATGGGGGTCTGTCCCCAGGCGATGATGTCCCCGCTGGGCCGCGCCCGGCACAGCGCCAGCGCCCGGATCTCCGCAGCGCCCAGCACTCGGCCCCACAGGCCCAGCTGGCTCAGCCACCCTGCAAAGCCATTGGAGAAGGTGCCCAGCAGAGCATCCCTGGCCTTGCCAAGGAGCAGTGTGCCCCTAGCCTGGCTCACATAGCCCTGCTGTAGGCTCTGGGCTTTGCCAGCTGCCCCGTTCAGCCAGAGGTTGGCTGTGCCCTCCTGGGAGCACCAGGTGATGCAGTGGTGCAGCCAGCCCCGAGCCTCCTGCTGCAGGGGGAAGCTCAGGAAGTGCCCTCCTACCCACAGCCCCAGCTCTGTGCCCACAGTCACCACCAGCTCGTGGTCACTCTCCCCAGTGGAGTAGGACAGGATGGTCTGGCTGCCAATGGGCTGGGCTCTGCTCCAGAAGCACAGGGTGAAGGCTTGGAGAGACACTGCACGGAGGGGATGCACCTCCACAAAGCTCTCTATGTTCTCCACAGGAAAATAGAAAGCTGGAAAGGTGCTGCATTTTGTACCTGAAATAACCAGAAAAGCCAGCATTTAAATTTGCTGTGAATAAGGCCAAATCCTGGAGAATAACACCCACAGAACTGGCAGGGCTGTGTAGTCTGAGTTTCCAGCTACTGCTGTGTGTTGTGCCAGCAGGGAAGGGGTCTGAAATGATGAAAAGCTGAGCTGAGCTCCCTCACCCAAATGTTTGGGAAAATAATGTTTTTCCCTCCTTCCTCCTCTTTTCTCATGCTGTGTAAAATAGAGGTGATGATTGCTTTATCCTGGGGGAACTGAGCTGAAATTTTTCACTGTCTGTAAAAAATGTGCTCCCAAGTGGCAGGAGAGAGCTGCAGCTCCTGTGGGAGTAGCTGGCTCAGGGCTGGTTGGCCTTGATGGTGAAGGATTTCCATCAGCAGACCCAGATATGGGACAAAATTCTACCTATGCGTGCCAGTACCAAACCTGGCAATGGTTTGGGCCACCAAGGTCAGCAGGGCATGGGCTCTTCATGCTCACAAGGTGAGCTGGACTCAACCTGTGTTTCTTACCTGTGTGGCTCAGTCCATTCAGCAACTCTGTCCTCAAGTCCTGGAGCTGCATCTGGATTTGATCCAGCCTGAGGGTGAATTCCTCTGGATGGCACTGTGCTGGAGCAACAGACAGCTCAGTTTACAGAAAGCTGGGAACCACATGTGATAGAATCTTCTAGTCTGAGCAAAAGCTGTTTTAAAATGCACCTCCTCTCCTCTGTGTGGTGCCCGGCCAGAGCTGCTCCCACACCCAGCAGACACCTGTGCCAGGCAGCAGCAGCTGCCCTGGGGCTGTGGCACTCACAGGGCAGGGCTGGCACAGCCCTTAACCACGGGAGGCACACGGGACTCCCCAGCTGAGCAGGGCCAGTGCTGCTCCACACTGGCATCCCAGGATTGGCAGGTTCACACCTTCCCCGAGGGTGTCTGTCCCCCCAGCCCCCCTGGGGGTCCCTGGCCCTCACCCTGGGCATGCTGGGCTGGGAAGGAGGCCTCCACCACACGGCCCCACAGCGGCTGTGCGTGCCGGTAATCGTTGCGCAGGGTCTGGTTGTGCCAGTCCAGCAGGGTGTTCTCCAGGAGCTGGATCTGGGACAGGGACAGCACATGGGGCACAGGGACATGGGGACAGCACACAGGGACAGCACACGGGGCACAGGGACATCATACAGGGCACAGGGATGGGGGACAGCACACAGGGACATCATACAGGGCATAGTGGCATTGGGACAGCACACAGGGCACGGGGACATGGGGACAGCTCACAGGGACATGGGGACAGCACACAGGGCATAATGGCACAGGGATATACCAGAGGGCACAGGGACAGCACACAGGACACAGAGGTATCACACAGGGAACAGGGACCGCACACAGGGCACGGGGACAGCAGCTCTGCCAGGATCTGCAGTGCAGAATGGAACAGGGACACCCCAGGGACCCCTCCCCAGCGCCCCTCCCGAGCCCCTGAGGGCTCTGCTGTTCCCGAGACCCCTGAGTACAGGAGGGGAAATGCTGGGAGCTGGGGGAGCCCCCGTTACCTGTGTGTGGGACAGCACGATGGGCGAGTGGAAGACGCTCCAGATGACGCTTTCGGAGCAGGGTGGTGTGGTCAGGGAGCCCTGGTACCTGTAGAACTGGGACAGGTTTTCTGGCAGCATGGCTTGGACATCCAGAGAGCTGAGCATTGTTGATTGACCTCCAAAGGAAGCAGAGATGGTGTCAGAGGTTCAAGGGAGGGAAGAAAGAGGTGGAAGATTTGCTGGAGCCAGGGGTGGAATCCCTCTGCCCAGAGCACTGGCTCATCAGACCTCTGGTGCAACTGGGTGGAGATGAAGGGGCATGAGAGGCCCTTCCTGGGGCTGTGGTTTGTCACTCAGAGTGTCTGGGCCCTGGGGGTGGTGGGCTGCTGCTCTCAAAACTCTGCCCATCCTGGTGGGGCTCCCAGGAGGCATCAGGGGGTGTGCAGGCTGCAGGGAGCTGATATTTGGTGCTGCACAGAGCTCCAGGAGTGCATTTATTGCTGCCCTGGGCCCCTTCCCCCTGCCCTGGGCTGGGCTGGCTGTTGTGCAGGGCTGAGGATGCTGTGCCAGCTGTTCCCAGTGTGCACACAGGCTGGGAGGGTATCAGGGACAGAGCAAGGCATTCCCAGGGCTCACCTGCAAACCTGATCCTTGCCAGTTTGGAAATGAATTCACTGTAGTAGGTGTTCTCAAAGTGCCCATCCTAAACAGCACAGACACTTGATCAAAAGCTGTGACCTGCCTGTCCCTCTCCTTGTTAATCAGCTGAGACAAAGGAAACAAACACCACAGATCTCCTGATGGGCTGGACAGTGCCAGACATGGTCAGGTTTGTACAGCTTGGTAGAAGAGTGAACAGGATTCTTTCTTACTGCTTTTAAATCCATGCTGAATCAAATATATCCCAGTGGCAAAGCAGAGCAAGGCTTGGAGGCACAACAGGGGAATCCCAGCTACACCTGATATTCTTACATATGGGATATATATATACATATATATCAAATACTACCTATGGGGCAGTTTTCTGGGGCTCCCAGGGGTGGTGTTGTGAAGCCCAGATGGCCCAGGGGAAGCAGCACAGCCTCCTAAAGAGGTGCCAGAGCCCATCTCTTGGCCCAGCTGTACAAAGCTGGCTGGTGTCTGAGGGAGGTTTGGCTCAGCCATGTCCCCTGGCCCCAGCCTGGCTCACACCTACCGTGTACAGGAAGGCCAGCACAGCCAGCCCCTGGGGCTTGTCTTTGGCTTCTTCAAAGCTGGAGTAGTTTGCAGAGTTGTAGTGGACAATGTGCAGCTGGAGGGAGAGATGGGGTCACTTAGCAAGAAGTGATGAATGGGTTTGGGTGTTCAGAGGGACAGGCTGAAGGGACAGTCACCACCCCAGTCCTGCTCTTTGTGCCCCCTAACAAGCCAAAGGGACCTTTGGTTTAGCAGGTTTGTGGTGCTGTGGGGGAACAGCTGAAGGACACGAGTGCTCTTGCCATGGCTTTGCTTGGAGCCTTCTGTGCCAGCTCCATCAGGCTCAGGCCTCCCCCTGCAGCAAGCACTGCCCCTGTGGGATCCCTGCTTTCCCCCTCTGCTGAGCATTGCTCCCTGCAGGCTGTGTAGCTGCAGCCCCAGTTTCCCAGAGCAGAGGCCCAGAGCCCCCCCCGCAGCCCCAGGCTCACCTCGGCGAAGTAGCGCATGCCGTCGATGGTGTGCTCCGAGCCGCTGCTCTCCAGCTGCAGCCCCCCCCAGTGCAGGTGCATCTGCACTGCTCTGTACAGGCCTGGCAGCCCTCGGGAGATGCTCATGCTGGGGGGCAGGTCGATCTGCACTGGAAAAGGACGGCAGAGGAGGCAGCAGTGGGTGCTGTCCCTGTAGTGGTTCCTATAGTGCTGGTGGCACCTCCTGGGATGAGCAGCCACAGTCACCACCCCAGTGTGGGGGGGAAACAGTGAAGTTTAAAGCTGGGCGTGCTTAAAACCCTTCCTGGGCTCAGGCTGGTGCAGCACACTGGGCACAAGCAGCACTGGGCTCTCCCCAGCTGTGCCTGCAGCCCCCTTCTCCCCCTGCATCAGGTGCCAAGGAAAGCTGCAGTGTCCAGCTCTCACCCAGCACAGCACTGTTAACCACTTCCTTGCCAAGGCAGAAAAGGAACAGGAATCATCACAATGGGTGGCCTCATCTGTTATCTCAATTCCCAGCCAGGCTCAGCCATCCTGGGAACACCCTGTGGGTTTTTGGAAAGGCTCTGCCATTGCTGAACAATTTGTGGAGACAAACCTCTTTTCTTCTCCTTGCCAAGGAGAAGTCACAAACCCTTTGTCTTCCTGCTAATTCACTGCCAGAAATCATAGATTATGTTAATAAATCTAGGAGTGAGAGTGGAAAATTGCCTCATTTTAATGAAAGACCCCAGCATGTTATAAAAACTATCAACTATCCTTGCAAAATGTAGCACAACATATTATTAATTAGTCATAGTTTGGGTTTCTGAGGAGTTTCTTTTGTTTGTGAACTGTTCATAGACAGACAAGATGAAGGCATGTTTCCTTTTAATATCCCAAAGGCTCTAGAGTAGGAGGGATAAAATAATCTACCTTTTTCATAAGTTCCCTGCTGACTGCCTTCCATAATGAGGGTTATTTACTTCAAGTACCTCACCAGGATTTCTACTTCCTACAAAACACAGCCAGGGAATTGTGTTGGGAGTTCATAACAAGCTTAAGGCCCCTCTAAAATATTCCAGCAAATATTTGCTGCAAGCACAAGGCAGGGAGTAGCCTGGCTCGCTTCTCCCCACGTGGAGTGTGACTGCTCTGAGCTGGCAGTGGAGAATCAGCTGGGGCTGAGCAGGGTGAGTCACTGAGGCTGCCCCAGCACCCCTGCCCTGCAGCGTGGCCTCTGTCCATCCCTGCCTGCAGGGACAGCACAGCCAGCCTGGCTGCCCAGCTCTGGCCCCTGAGCTAACCAGGGGCACACTTGAGGTCCCAATTAAATCTGCTCCTGGAGGAAGATGCTTCCAGCTGGAGGACCAACACTCTTTAAAACAAAAAGATTTTAACAAAAGGCTTTGCTAACCCAAGGCTCTCTGTGTGAGCCACTCACACCACAGCAAGCAGGCATTTTCAGCTGGGATTTAGCCTGGTGCTAACACACTTACAGAAAAAATGAACCTGGTTTCCTGGGTGAGACATTTGGGGTTTGGCTCTGAGAGGCTGTAAGGAGAGTGCTGCTGATAAATCCCTCTCCTGTCCCTTTCAGATCTGCTGAGTGTTTTCCCTGAGAGATTCTGCTGCCCTGTCCCATCCCACTGAAGCCAGTAGAAAAGCCCAGCCTGACTCACAGGAGCTGTGAATGGGGACAGTCGTTTGTCTTTGTGCTTTAGGAAACTGCCCCGCACCAGAAAATCATTGTTGGGAAGTTAACAAAAGAATGGACAAATACATGCATGCAGTCAGAAAAGCTAAACCTGCAAGAATTAATGTCTAGGCAGGCAGGGCAGTAGTGCTGACAGAGGGCTGAACACTGAGTTTGTGTGGGCCACACAAAAGGAGTTACAATTTTCAGGAACACAGTCACAACAATCTTCCTCTGCTGGCACTGCCATCACTCCACTGCCCTGCCCTCACACATCTGTCTCTTTGTTGCAGGCAGGAAGAAAGAGCTGCTGCGCAGGACTCAAGAGCTGACAGCTTTGTGTGCCCAACACCTTCCCAAAACCACTGATCCTCTTCCCCTGCAGCCATCAGAAAATTCTCTCATTGCTCATCTGTAGTCCAAAGGCATCATCCCAACAGAACCAGCTGATGAATTATTTAGGCAATGAATTACAGATTGCAGCAGGGGAATCTGGGATCTCCTCTGTTGTGAGCACTGCCCTGGAACTGTGTAGCCAAAGGCTGGGCTTTTAACACGTGCTGTGGTTCAGCTCCTTTCCTGACCCCCAAATACCAATCCTCTGGCTGTGAGGGGGAATCCTCCTGTGCTGTAATGGGTGACCTACATCCATCCAAACCTGGCATGCAGAGGTTTCCACTCCTGTCTCTTCTGATTAATGCACAGGCCACAAGATGCATTTTTCTGAATGCAGAGGAGTCGGCCCCAAATACCACTCACTGCTGCACTCCTGCTGTCTTGCAGCACATTTAGGAAAGGGTCAATCTGGAATCCTCCAGCTGCATTTTAGCCCCTTTTCATGTCCAACAAAGAAAATACCTTGCAGAAACCTAACTGGCTTTTTTAAAATCTGGTTTAGTTATGTATTTCTGGAGAGCTGTGGAAAACAGCAAACCTCAGAGAGCAGAATGAAGTGAGCTGGCAAAGTAGAGGTGAGTTCAAAAGAAGGCCAGTGTCTGTGAATGCATGTCCAGAGCTGGAACAAAAGCTCTGCTCCTGCCCTGAGCCTTACCTGAGTGGCCATTGTTGGTCATCCTGAAGTGGCCCTGCAAGGGCCCCTCGTAGCCAGTGAGCTCCAGCTGCAGCAGGGGGTTGTACCTCACCTTCCTCCTCTGGATGTCAACTGGGGACTGCTGCTTGCCAGCACAGGCTGGGAAATGCTGCCCCCAGTGCTCTTCATCCAGCTCTCCTTCTCCTGCAGGGGAGGCAAGGCAGGTGGCAGGGATGTGCTGTTAGGCAGGACTCAGAGCACTCTCCTCATTTGCCAGCAGGAAATGCCAATCTAATTATTGTAACACCAGGAGCTGCAGCCATAAAAGGTTGCTTTGCCTTCCCCAGAGTGAAAATTCACATTATTGTGTCTGCAAAGTGAGAAAGCTGCATTGCAGCAGTGGCTCAGTGATGGCTGGAAGCTGAGCCTCCACCAAAAGAGGAGCAGTGTTTGCATGGAAATGGGGATTTAAATGGGTCCCAAATGCCAGGTGTGGAATTGGCTTCTTAACCAGTGTGAGTGAATAGGATCAGGGCAATAGGCAGAAAGACTCATCTTGGGATCAGGAACTGACAGCAATTACCTCTTTTTAACTAGGGAGAGAGCAATTGCAATATTGCAACTCTTCAACAATATCCTTTGTTTTAACTGAGCCCACTGAAGATCATAAATGCATTAACACTTACTTCAGTGAGCTCTGCAAACAACTTTCTGACACAAATGAAATTTTGATATAACTTCACCAAAAAAATGATAAATACCTAAATAAGTACTTTTTAGTGCTCTGTACTGCCTGGGATATGACAGTAAAATAAGGAGCAGGCAGTATTTAAAGCTTTTCCTTGCAGGATCATCCAAAGGGCAGCTTTTCTTCTAACACATTCTAAAGATTTCCCCCATTGTTTGAACCTCGTTGTGCTGCCAACCCTGACAATGTGTCCTAACCACACAAAGGAGTAAAAAGAGGAGAATCACTTTTAAGACAGGGAGGCATCAATAAAGTGGAATAAATGAGCTGCTCTGTGATCTCTCACTAAGGGACAGCAGCACAGAAGGGAAGGGAGCCTCTCCAGCAGCAGCCCCACCCCAGCCCAGATTTTACCTTGGTATGTCCAGGACACCTCGTGGGAGTGGGAGAGGGGTGGCAGGAGCAGGAACAGGAGCACTGCCATCAGCATGTCTGTGGTGTACCTGCAGCCAGAGCCAAGGGAAGTGATGTTTTAGCAACCTCAGCTGGCCCAAATGCTGATTTACCAGCCCTCAGCTGGCCCACATGCTGATTTACCAACCCTCAGAATAGCCCAAATGCTGCTTTATCCAGGCCTGGCCCTTGCAGCACCCCTGCTGCCCTGCTCCTCACCCACCCCAGCAGGTTTGGCTCTATTGGCCATTTTGGCCAAGGTGTCCCCATGGCCAGAGCTGATGCCCTCGGGTCTGACCTTGCTGTCTAATCCCTGCACAGCTCTGCCCACTTTTCCTGTCCATTCATTCCTGATGAATGGGTTGAAAAGCTGCTCGCTGCAAGTAAGGGTACAGCAGAGCTTTGTAAGCAAAACCAGCCAGCCCAGCCCTCAGACCTGCTTCCCTTTACACAGCAAGGAGCAGGAGGCATTTAGAGGAGTGGATTTCCAAAGTGCAGAGCACTCACAACCTTACAAGAAACCAAAACTGTAGACAGTTATCTCCTCTGAGAATCAGTATCCTCAGACTGGATTTAAAAGCACTCCACACCTCTGAGCCTTAGCATTCAAAGCATTTTGCTTTCAACACCTTCCCTCATCACTGAAAATCTAATTTTGAATGGGAGAGATTTGCAACCTTTGAAAAATTCAGAGCTCTCAAAAACTATTTAGAATTGAAAGATACAGGCACCATACAAGAGACTGAAATCCTGATAGCTTTTCAAAAATACAGGATTTCAAATAAAAGCTAGCAGGTGTCTAAATGCTCTTGTGGACTTCTCTATCTCCCAGATTTCCTTAAATATGTGTCCCAAGCAAACACTTGTCTGTGGTTCAGTAAAAGTCATTTGGCAGATCAGGGAACAGACCATGGAGTCTCTGCCTGCCTTTTTGTATCCTGTCACCAGGCAAATGCCATTCCCTTTGAAAAACCTCCTCTTCCTTCAGGAATGACACTGCTGGCAGCCTTTTCTTCCCAGCTGTGGCCCCCAGCTCCTAAACCCATGGTTTCAAAACAAAAGGGGTGCAGAAATCTCCCCAGGAATGGAATTTTTACCTTCTATGGAAAAGAACTAGAGATTCCAACAAAAGCAGCATAGCTGGGCTGTTGGTTTTAGGTGACAGGCAGCAATATTAAACACGAGGCAAGAAAGCTCAGATCAGTGAAATCTCAGCACTTCTGTCCCCAGTATCCCTGACACTTGTGGTAAAATTGACAATTATTTTCAGGAACAAGGCGATTTTCAGCCACTCAGTGAGGAGGCAGCAACTGAGGTGAGTCTGGGGTGAGGTTCAGAGCTCTATTCTGAGCTGCACAGTAGACAAGACCAAGTGTGGCAGTTTGGGGCAGTTTGGGACAGTTTGGGTGGCAGTTTTGGTGGCAGTTTGGGCAGGACAGGCCCCAAGGTGCTGCAGCACAGGCAGTCTGCTCATTCTGTGATTCTGTGAATAACAGCAGTTCAACAGCAAGAGGCACAGGTGAGCTGCAGGTGCCTTGGGAACTCAGGTTTCTGTGCTGAAGAACAGAAGCAGGTATTTTACACAAACTCTTATTCTTTGCAAGTGAATTGTTAACATAAAAAGGCCTTTCCTGGGTTGCTGGTTTGTGCAGTGCATATTTAATCTTTGGGAGCTGCTGTAACATTCAGCTGATTACCCAAAGGTGTTTTTTCCCTCTCTCCTCTGAAGAAGTCATTTATTCTGACGGTTGCACTGAACTGTGTAAGGAGCAAACGAAGCAAACCTGCCCTGCAATGCACTTCTTAATCCTTGTGTATCCAGTTGTGTCAACAGGCTTTAAAATCAGCTGAGGGTGAAATTTTGGGGGTTTGTACCTCTTTGCACTTCAGAATTCCACACAGCAGCACAGGAGATGACAGTGAATGAATTTTTAATGGAGCTTTTGCAACTTTTGTGACATTTCACTTGACATCAGCAGGAGCTGTGGGTGCTCAGCACATCCAAACCCCACATCTGTATTAGCTCAAATTCTTGTCTTTAAGGTCCTTTCTAACCCAAACCATTCTGTGATTCTATGAAGAAAGGATTTACTAAGGCACAAAGCCATGTATTTGTTTTGGGGTTAGGATAGAACAATAATTTTAATTAAGTTCTTAAAATTTATTTGTATGTTGAGCTTCTAACTGTGAGCTGAATGTTGTGGAATATAAAGTATTGCCCATGTCAACCAGTGGCTACTGGCTCTTGGAGCTCTTTCAGTGTATGTGGTATTAAACCTGGCTGGCCTGAGGCTTGGCCAGCTTCTGCTGCCTGGACATAAGTGCTGGAAGGAGGAATGGACAGAGTGCCTGGGAACTGCAGGCAGCACAGCAGCACTGAGGTAAGCTGGGGGTGAGGTGAGGACTGGAACAGGACCCATTTCTGCACCCAGACTCAGCCAGTGAGAAAATCTGATGTTTGTGTGTCAGCCATGAATTTTCTCAGCATGATTTCCTCCCAGAGGCAGGGAACTTTCACAGACCTCAGCCTTCCCCCTCCTGCCTGGACTGCAGTAGGAAATAAGCCTTTTATCCCACATTGTTGGCTTCCATGCACTTCACTTTTATCTCTGCAGTTTCCCCTGACTCCTTGCCATCTTTTAAATCCTGCTTCTCCCAGGCTGTTCTCTCTGTCCTCACTGGCCTAAAGCTCACACAAGTCTGACATTCTGAGTATTGGTGGCCACATTAAAACCTTGAGTGGCATTGAAGTAGCTGGCTCAAACCTCAGTGCTGCTTTGACCCAGAACTTGAAAGGGTTAACTCCTCTGCCTCTGAATCAGCAGGAATTCCATCAGGGCTTGCAGTAAGAGCTGCATCACTCCCCAGCCCAGCAAACATTTGACCAGGAATGGGCTGTTTGAAGTGAGATGGACAGAGTGCCTTCAATCAGGCCATCCAGGCTTTTCTAAGTGAGTCTAAAACCTCTTCAAACAGAGCTCTCTCTGCTGAGGTTGTGCTGGATGAGTGAAGGTAACCAGAGCCTACACAAGTTTTATGAAAGGCAAAGATCAGCCAGTGCTGGCAGGCCCAGACCCATGAGGAAAGCTGACAACAGCTGTGCAGATTGAAACACGAGATTCTTTTATTCAACAATTCCTGTAATGTTTCTACATCTTATTTCCAAAACTGGCCCTCTTTTCTTTGATATTTTGCCCATGCTCTTTTTTTTTTCTTCCCTTTTTGCCCCTGGTTTTCAAGTACATACAGAGATCACAGAGGTAGAAAAGCGCTGGAATTCATTTCTCCAGTTCACACAATCCCTTTAGACCTCCTTCATCTTATAGAATATTTTGATGTATTTGACTAAATTTAATCATAGAATCACAGAATGGTTTGGTTTGGAAGGGACCTTAAAGAATACCTAGTCCAACCCTGTGCCATGGGCAGGGACACCTTACCTTCTTCTGATATAAATTCAGACACCTTTATTGATTCTGCTGAAGCTTTGTGGAAGAAATGGGCTTTGAGGCAGTCAGAGACAGACACCAGAGATCTACACCAGTGCTCCTAAAGGCAGGATTTGCCCATTTTGAAAGCAGAGAGGTTTCCTCTGTGAATTCCATTTCACGGTCTAACAGATCTCAGCATTAGCTACCTGCAGTTCATTGTCAACCTAAATTTTCTTTTACTCAGTTTCAGCCAATTACTCTTAGTTATAGCTGTAACCCTTGGATTATCTTAAAATAGTTTTCCCTTTTTAATGTTCACATCACTTCTGGGGTGGTTATCACCTCGCTGCACCATGGGCAGGAGCAGCCTTTCACTGCCATTTCCCCAAGGTGGAGAAAAGGACAGTGTGATGCTATAAAAAGGAGAGAACATGGTCAAATAATCCCTCTTCATTTTCATTTCCAGGAAATGTCATTACAGCTCTTGTAATGTCTCTTTAGGGCTGCTCTACAGACTTTGCTGAAAGGGGATTTCATGTTCTGGATCTCTGCTTGAGACTTTGGAAGAAAGCAAAGTGTGAAGACAGGATTAGGAAGGGGGAGGCCAAATTTGCCACTGCATTGAGTGTGAGGAGCACTGGAACGTGGTCTGGGTGTGGGGATCGAAGGAGCTGTGTCAAGAGAGAGCCTTGGAGAAACATTTCCATCATCCCAGGGCTCTGTGTTGTGCACTGGGTGGGACAGAGAAGGAATAACTCTGGCAAGGCAGCTTGGCAGCATGTGCCAATACCTGCTCACGGTGTAAGTAGTGCTTTGTATGAATTTGCACTGCTCCCCTTAAAAATGTTCAGTTTGCTGCTCATCCCATCTCCTGCTCCATCTCTGAAAATGGACATGAGCAGTGCACAAGCAGAGGAGAAGACTCCAAGCCCCTTAACAAACAAACAAACACCGTGCACAGAACAAGTACGGGCTCTGGAAAGTGCTGCTGCCCAGTGCTGGGTAAGCACTTTTCCTTTCTGCTTTCAGCTGCATTGTGTGTTGAGCAGCTGTGACATCCAGTGGCCAAACACAATACAGTTGGGTCTGGTACAGACCTCTTCATACATGCTAACAATAACAGAGCCCTTCCACGGCACTTTTCATCTTCAAAAAGCTGTATAAGCAGGAATTCATTAACCCCTGCACAGCTCAGCAGGGCACACCAGTGCAGTGATCCCAAAAGGACACATAGGAAGGACACTGCTCTCCAAAGGCATGACCATCAGCTCCCCAGCACGTGGAGAGCTGCAGGACCTTCAGCCCCAAGGCAAGGAGCAGCCACTGAGAGATAAGGGATCAGAAAGGTGCAGCTCCTTCAGCACCTGATGAAGAGGCAACACCTGAGGGATGGGTTGTGCTTGTTTTCAAGAGCAAAAAAGTCCATGGGAAAAGAGGGGGGAAAATGGGGAAAGCCAGGACATCCCAACAGGACCAGAGCTGCTTTGGAAGAGATCCTTGGTGAGAGGCCTGGCCTGAGGAAAAAGCTTCTGCAGAGATTTTCTGAAAACATGAGAGGACTTTGCTGATAGATGTGGAAGGTAGGGAAGGCAGCAGAGATGTGGATTTGGATTAAGAAATGCAGTGGTGGAACTGAAGAAATGTGACTACAAGGAGATGCCACCTTAAACTTCCTTTGTAGCCCACACAGCAAAGCAGCCTTGACAGAGATGTGTTTTACATGGGCACCTCTGTGCCAAGCCAGACATGCCTGCTCCTTTTGCTGATAAAAGCAAACTTCAGTGCAGTCACTGGGGCAGATGCACCCAGCTGCAGTGACCAAGGAACCAGTCCCTGCCTCCCGAGGTCATCAGTGCCCCAGTGCTTGCTTGCTCAGCTCTGCACTGGCTTTTCCACAGGCAAAGTCATTGCAGGGACCTTCAGAAGGAGCAAAGTGCCCACAGTCCCTCCTCTCCCAGCAGCTCATCACCATTGAAGTCTGAGGATTTAAAAGTGATGATGGGAGCTGAAAGTGTTTCCCATGAGAATGAGGTTGATTTTTAAGGCAGGAAGACAACATGAAGGAAATTTAAATCCTACTGTCTGTGCTGTACCTGTTCTGTGGCAAGAGAATCCTGCTTGATAACTCTTGTATTTAACATAAGTATTTTGCACCCATTAAGGAAACAAATTAGTTGTTATTGGACTACTCCTTTTTTTTATTTTTTCAGGTTATCATTCAAAAAAAAAAACAATCTTAAACACCAAATGCAATTTCTTAATGGCTAATCAATTCCTAACTTGCTTTCCCCTTTATAGTGGAATATATTTCAAGGAGAGGGGCAAGGCCCTGCTCAGACACCCTGTGAGAGGCAGTGCAGGACTTGCACTCTGGCCCCTACAGAGAGGATTACTTCATGGTTCCAGCCTGGTTGCAACAAGCAGCTGTGGCCTTTGGATCCTCAAGACCTGGCAATTAATATCCAGCTGGTTCAGAAGCTTTCAGTCTCCCTACAAATGACCATATCAGATCCTCAGCTCCTGGGAGATGTACCCTTTGGTATCAGCAGCCTGATTCATGTGTTGGTTCCCTTCCAAACAACCATTCCCTGTGCCCTGAAAGTGGATGTGGTAGCTGTAAATGTAGCTTGGGCTTTACAGTAAAGAGCATCCTGCCTGGTACCCGAGTGTCTCACAGCCCTCTCAGGGAGGCTGATGATGCAGCCACACTCCACATCCCCAGCTTCACACAGACCTGTGCCCACTCTCACCAGCATGGACTAACCAGCCCTTCCCTGGAGCCCTGGGAGAAGACAGGATAATGAACACTGGAAGTTAAGAGCATTAAGAAAGCTGGAAGTGCTGGAAGTTAAGAGCATTAAGAAAGCCATGAGGTCTGTCACCTCCAGCCATTTCACTATTCATGTGCCTAAAGGTGCCTCACTGCAGAGTGAAGCTGTGAGACAAAGGCAGAAAATGGGATGAAAAGTGAGGGAGAAGGATGTAAAGTCAGAGGAGCTCCTGAATGCCTGGAAGAAAACATCTTAAAAAATAGATACCCAGAGAGAACATCAGAGACTTTGCTGTTACCTTTCTAATGAAACACCAGGATGTGCAGGGTCAATGAAGAACAGAAATCTCAGTGACAGAGCGCTCACGTCTGCATCCAGTGGCTTCCCCCAGGAGATCCCAGCTGGGCTGAAGGGAGGTGCAGAGCTGCCCTCCCAAAGGAACCTGCTCAGAACACAAACAGGCTGGCACTTGCTGAGGTGTCAGGTGAGGGAGGTGCTCACATAGCCACCCAAACACATCTCCAGGTGTTGGGAGGCACTGGGGGGAACAGGAGTCCCTGAGCAGGAAGTGCTTTCCAGGTGCTCTGAAAGCTCACGCCCTGCACTGCTGATGGTTATTAGAACTTGACTGCATTGCAAACAAGTCCTGATCTGTGGTGGTTCTGCTCCTGCCTTGGCACCCTCAGCTGCCTGAACCAGAGATTTCACACTCTGCAAAGCTCAGAGGGCTCCTGCCCAGCTGCTCTAAACGGGCAGGGAAAGGCTGGCCTGGTTGGCTCCTCTGCTCATCAACGTTGTAGCAATCAAAAAATTTACATTTATACACTCCCAATTTTACCTGTACAGCACAAGGATGCAAGGCCTTGCAGTGGAGGGGTTTTGCTCCTGAGGGCTGTTCTCCATTTCTGGCTGGTGGATGCCTGTGAGCCAGGTCTGTGCTGGGGGTTTGTCCCCATCTGCTCCATCAGCAGTTCCTCTGCTGTGTCAGTGCTCCTACATGGGCTGTCAAATGGGAACACTGGCTTTATGTGTCCCCAAACTCTCTGTCCCCAGTGCCCACCCCACCAGCCATACCGTGAAATATTTTAAGAGTGCACTGAGTATTTGATAAATTGGTAGCAAGCTTGGACTCCCAAAGAAACTCATTCTTCTCAGAAATCCCATAGCCTTGGGGGTGCTCTTTAAAGCAAGACAAAAAGAAAAATTAGGCAGGATACATGACTGAGCAGCAGCACTTTTAATATCAGCTCTGAGTTTAATTTTAACATGAATGGCACAGTGCAAGTTTAAATCTGCTGATCCAGGAAAAAATTGTACCAACACCTGAACAGTGCCAGGCTTGTGTTCGTTGATGCCTGACAGTGCTGCCTGCAGCCCCAGTGTCCCCAGCTGTGCCTCCTTGGGGACACAGGGCCAGCACAGCTCCTGGCACGGTGGCCAGGGGTCCTGGGATGGGGAATGCAGGCTCTCAGCACTCGGCTCATTGCTCACCCTCCAGCCCAGGAAATCTGCTTTGTGCTGCCTCTGTGCCCACCAGGGAAGGAGACTGAGGCAGGGGCCAAGTCCCAAACTCCTCCCCACAAGTTCTGAGTTCACTCTCACAAGGAGGGTTTAGGCTGGTCTCCCACAGCCACTCACCCCCCACAGCTTTGGTTTGGTTGAATAGGAATAGGACAAGAGCTCAGTGCTCCAGGCAGGGGGTTTGCTTTAAACCCCACTCCTGCCCCCCACCAGGCTAATTATGACCTTTCAGAATAGGTTTTGTCCCCAAAGAGCACCCTGCTGTACTTCAGCATCAGCCTTTGCTTGGCTACTACCACGTTTACTTTCCCTCAGCCTCAGGCTTTCTTGTGCTCCATTTTCTTTAGCTCATTATAAGACTTGACACCGCTGTGTGATCTTCCTGCATGGCAATAAAGGCACTTTTACAGAATGCAAAGATAGTGAAGCATCTCTAATCCAGCAGTTAACCAGCATAAAAATCCAGTTTTATGATTTCCAGCATCTGGAATGTGTTTTTCCAAGGGGGAATGTTCCCTCACACCAGGAAGGGCAAGGCTGCAGGATAAGCCAGCCAAGAACACAGATATAAGGGGAACAATGTGAAGTTTTGGGGGGCTGGCACTTCAAAGAATTATCTACCTGTGACAGTGGAATTCCAAGGGTTTTGCTGCCCAATGGTGTCTTCTCTCAGCTGGGTACAACCCAGCAGCATTCTGACCTGATTCATGGCTGTGCAGGCACAGGGATGTGCAGGGAAAGCACAAACCCCACACACAAACCCCACACACGTGGGACACAGGGCACAGTCACAAACCAGCCTGGCTGGCACAGAACCTCTCCCTGCTGTCCCAGCCTGCGGTCACACGAGGTCTGAGGGTGCTGTGGAATGCCTGGGGAAGGTCAGTCCAGCAGAATTCCTCTGCTCTTTATTAGACTTTAAGCTTGCCCTGAGGGGATGTTCTCAGGAAAGACAGAAAAATGTGCCCAGAAGGTTCATCAGGCACAGGCTGGCAGGGCGAGGCAAGGCTGGAGGAGCACAAACTCACTGACCTGCGAGCAATGAAAGACTTTGTTGGTGCAGTCAGGGTGAACTGGGCACTGCCACATCCTCACAGACAGAATATGGAATGGTTTGGGTTGGTGGGACCTTAAAGCTCAACCCTACCAGGGGCAGGGACACCTGCCACCCTGCCAGGTGCACATCCCACAGAACACCTGGGAGAATTGGTGTTTCCTGCTGGCACGCTGGTGTGAGGTGTCACAGCCCATCACCTCAGTGTCAGCATTCCATCCCCCCCAGGAAGTGCCATGGTTATTGGCTTCAAAATCAAGGTATTTATGGTGTTTGTAATTATCCTTTCCCTGGAGCTATTACAAACACACACATCCGTTCCAGCCTTCCTCCTCCCAGGGTTACTCGTGATTCCCACACCCTCAGTCTCCTTGGGACTCCCCAGGCCCAGCTCTGCTCAGCACGGAGATGCTCCAAACCCCGACTTTGCGGTCTCCACTGGATCCTCTCCACGAGCTCCTTGTCCTTCTTGTACTGAAGAGCCCAGAGCTGCACACAGTGTCCGGATGGACACAACTGTGAGGAAAGGCTGAGGGAGCTGCGATTGTTCTGCCTCACTGCGGCCTTCCAGTGTCTGAGGGGAACTTAGAGGAGAGATGGGGAGGGACTGCTTACAAGGGCAGGTAGTGACAGGACAAGGGGGAATGGCTTCAAACTGACAGGTTTAGATTGGACGTTAGGAAGAAATTACCTGTGAGGGTGGTTAGGCTCTGGCACAGGCAACTTTGCATGGAGGATAACTCTGCGAGTGTCCAAGGCCAGGATGGAGGGCGCTTGGAGCACGCTGGGGCGGTGGCAGGAGCGGCTGCCCACGGCAGGGGTTTGGAACCGGCCGGTGTCCAGCGTCCCGCCCAAGCCAGGCCATTCCCCACGCCATGCCGGTCCCTCGCGACTCCCTCCGCGCTCCGCATGGTCCCGCCCGCTCCCCCCCGCCCGCGTGGGCCGCGCCGGCCCCGCCCCCCTGCGCGGGGATTTTCCACGCGGCCGCGGCCCGGCCGCACGTAGCGCACGCACGCGGGCTCGCCGCTGGCGCGAGGCGGCCGCAGCCAATCGGCGCGCGGCGGGGGACGGCGCCGGCCAATGGGCGCGGCCGGGGGGCGGGCCTTGCTCGCGAGGGCGGCTATAGGCGGGCGCGCGCCCGGCGGTTGGGTCTCAGTCAGAGCCGGGGCGGCAACAGCGGAGCGGCTGCGGAGCGGGGCTGCGGGCACAGCGGTGAGTGAGGGAGGGAGGGGGGCTCGGCCCGCGCCCGCTCAGCCCTCCGCGGGTTCCCGTGACCGGGTGGCAGCCGCGGAATCCCGGCCGTCCCCGCGGCAAAGGGCCGGGCAGAGGCTCGGTGGTCCCCGGTGAGGGGGGGTGCAGGCCGCTGTGTGCACCGGTGGGGAAGGGAGCGCCTGAGGCGGCCTGAACCCCGGCAGTGTGCGGGGGTGGGGATTGAGAACCGGGAGGTGTGGATTAAAAAATCGGGGGGTGTGGTGGGGTCAAGGCGGGGGCAGAATGGGGGGTATGATGGGTCAGGGCATCCTCAAAAGCAAGAGTTTAACCTTTTTCTTTTAATCATTAACAGTCGCTCTCGGATTGCGTGTGCCGATATGGACCTTCCCCTCTTTAGTGGATGTCCTTCAGCTTCCCATCTCAAATATTGAACGTTTGTGTGTGTGTCTGAGGTCCCTTGGAGGGTGATTTAGTGCTGGTTTTCCCAAGGCAGCGCTGGCGGTGCAGGGTGGGTAAAGAGCCGCCCGTAAGCTGCTCTGCTCTCGCCGGCAGGATCCGGCTCTCTGCTCCGTTACTCCTGCTGAGTCACAGGGTAGGGCCGGCGCTCTCAGCCTGGCAGGAAGCTGTGAAGTTTGTCATCCAAACCCACAGGCTTGAGCCAACGCAGTTTCAGGCCTCCATCTTCTTAAACACGGCGAGAGAAAGTGGTTGAACGTGTCTGTGGTTTGCTCCCTGCCAGGCATCCTTTAGAACCCGTTGGGTCATGTTGTAGAGGTGAATTAATACCCCCTGGAGTGCAAAGGGCAGGGTTGGAATGTGCACATTTGTCCAGTTTCTAGGAGTGCTTTGGCAAGGGAATTAATGTGCTGGTATCTGATAGAGTGCACTCAAAGGTCTCAGCTTTTTTCAGAACACTGGTGGTATAAGAGTTAAGGTCATAAGGATCTTTCTAAGTGTCAGGAAAGGCTTCCACTGATAAATGTGGCAGGTCTGTAATAAGACACTCACTAGGGCAGTTATTTCTATGGCTGGACATTGCTGCTGCTTTTTAAATCTCTATTCTGATGCTTGCAGTGCTCAGCCTTAACCCTGCATTGATTTTAGAGAAGTGTGGCTGCAAAATAGCTCACAAGGACAGGTTTTGGTGGCAGGGTTGGTTATTTAAAAAAAATCTTTGGAAATAATTTTCAATTAGAGCAATCTCCAGTTGAGATTATTGCATTCCCTGTGCAGAGCATGAGGTCAGATAAGGAATAAGTGGTGATTTCTTGGACTTGAGCTGATGGTGAAGAAGATCCTCCAAGATGGAGTGTGAGTCTCTCCCTGAAGGGAGACAATGACCTTGTCAGCAGATTATGCTGCAAAAAAAGGTTTAAGGCAGTGTGCTCATTAAATGCTCGTTAAATGCCACCGTGGCCTTTTCGTGTTTGGCAGAGGACAAAGGTATGAGCAGGCAGTGCTGGGACCTCTCCTGCCTGCAGTCAGCATTTCCATGGTTAAAGCTGGGCACGGGCTGACCCTTGTGTTCTAGGTGAGTTTACTGAATTGATTGAGGCAGAATACATCGTGGTGAATTAAACAACAGTTTTAGCCTATAGCTCAAAGAGGAAATTGTTTCTTGAACACAGGAGTGGGGAGTTTGCAAAAGGAGCATCAAGCATTTCTGAGGTGAGGCAGTGCTGTGAAATGCCCCTTTCTGCAGAAAAGGGAAGGACTTGTGGTCGTTTGTCAGGGATGCTCAGTAATGTGTGAGCTGGCAGGCATTGCCAGTGGAAGCTCTTGCACTGTGTGTGTTCCTGAAGTGCCTGCTTGGTGAAGGTCAGCAAACAGCTCTGGCACTGCACACAGCTCCTGGAACTGGCTGTGCTTTCAAAGAGTGAGACACCTCAAGTTTGTGGCAAAGCCAAGGTTCTGGAAATGAAAGTAAGGTTTAGCAGGTGCCAGCCTAATAAATTCTGAAAGCCCTTTTTGGATAAGTGGGCATTCTTCCTGTTGCTCAGTGCATCTGCAGAGATGTGTGTGTGGGTGGGACTGATAAGCAGAGAGTTGCAGGGATTTATTTCTAGCCTGTGTGTTCACTGAAGCTAAGTAGTGGCAGCATGAAGGTCAGCTTGAACAAGTTGTTTCATATTTTAGTCATATCATGTGTCAGTGTGGGGGTCTGACTGAAATCTTAGACAACATGCAGGGGCAGGACAGCTGGAAGGGCCACTTGAAAGCCAAGGGGGGACAGCAGAGGCTGTCTGTGCTTTTGACCTGGGGAGGAAGTGTGTGCATCTACCCCCTCACAGACTGAACCAGAAGCAGCATTTATACCTAAGGTCATGTTTTTTTTAACTTTGCAGTAACTGTGGAAGGTTTCATGACCATTTCTGTAAACAGGGTTGCCACCCACATTGGCTTGCCAAAAAAACAGCTTCCAGAGAGTTCTGCTTCTGAGGCTGAGCTTTCTTCTGTGCAGATGGGCTGGGTTTTGTGCCAGTCAGTGGCTTACAGGCATGTGTATGACTTGATTTTTAAAATGTAGCTGGGCTTACATAAGAATTCCCTCACTGCAGTTTTCTGAAGTGGATGTTTGTGAGAAGGACAAAAATAAAGTATCCAAAAGATTAGGGGGATTTTTATTCCTTTTAAGATGAGAAGTTAAGAGGAAAAACTTCCTGTTGTATGTGACTGTTAGTGCAAGCTTTTATTGAGAGCTGTGACTGCTTCTCCTTCCTCACTGGTTCCCTTTGGCTCTGAGCAGCTGCTGTGCATACTAACAGCACTCTGCTCTCTTATCAAAAAGAACTCTGAACTGATAGCAGAGAGTTGCTGTTTTGGGATCTCTCTGCTGCTCTGACATGGTGATGTTCCTTTAGATTTGTCATCTGCTCCTGCAGTTCAAGTCATATGGAAACAGCAAAAGAGGTCCCTTGCACATAAGGAAGTTTTGGGGTTTTTTTATTAATAATAAAAGTCATGGGACACTGGAACAGCTTACCCAGAGAAGCTGTGGCTGTCCCATCCCTGAGAATGTTCCAGGCCAGGCTGGATGAGGCTCCTGGTCTGGTGGAAGGTGTCACTGCCCATGGCAGGGTGTGGGATGGGTTCAGCTTTGTGGAACCCTCCAACCCAAACCATTCAATGAGTAATTGTGAACTGCTCTTTTCAGGTACTAAAGATGTCTATCACCAAGATCCACGCCCGTGAAATCTTTGACTCCCGTGGTAACCCCACTGTTGAGGTTGACCTCTACACCAACAAAGGTGAGTCCTCAGCTGCAGCTGCTCATCCCTGCCTTGGGTCTGAAAGAACTCGAGGCAGTCAAAAGTTTACAGCCTGTCCTGTTCTAGCTGCCTTCTCCCTCCACACATAAAACTTGTTGGAACTTGCTGTGAGACTTGCAGAAAAAGCCTCTGCCTCATTCTGTTGGATGAATTTGCTGAGCTCAAATTCCTGGCATGGTCACAGTGCAGGGTTTTTTCAGGGATGCTGCTTCTTACAGCCTAAACTGTGTGAGAGCTGTTCCAAACCTGCCCTTCTCCCCTTGCCCCAGCATAAACTGGGATAGCACATAGAAATTCTGAGTCAAGGTCTTTCGTTCCTGTCCTCCAGCAGCTGCTAATGGCCCTGGTTGTCAGTGCTCCCCACTCTCTGTAGGAGTACACTTGAAATTTAAGTCTTAATTTGTCTGCAGTGACTTTCTATAATGACAGTCTTCTGCCCCACAGTTGAATTTTGGGTAATGATTTCTTCTCTGCCTAAGTACTCAGGCATGACTAAAGAACTTGTCTAATTGGGCTTTCACATGTAACATCTTATATTTTTAATTATTGTAGGACTTTCCCTTGGTTAGGTTGTTCATCCCACATCTGATAGGATCTGACAAAAGCATTGTGCAAACTCATACCGATGTGTTTTGGTGCAGTGAGCAAACACAATGGCTGTAATACACTGACTAAAGAGCTGATCTTTGTGCCTCAAAAGATTAATGCAGTCATTTAATGAGACTGCCCCCACTAAGCTCTTTGATTTATTGGGATAAGGGAAAGGCTGGAGGCTGAAGTTGGCATCTTGAACCCCAAGCAGAACAGGCTCCAATGTGCAGATTTGCTCCAAGTCCTTGGAGGAGTGGGCTGTTTGGGTGGCTCAGAACTCCTGTTAACAAAATAGGTCTCCTAATTGCCCTTTTTATGCCATATCCTAGAAGAATTTAAGAGCTTGCCTTGCCTGGGCTCAAAAGCAGATCCAGTGAATGAAGTTAGCTTTTTGGAAAGGGAATAGATGCCTTCCTTAACTCTTGAAATGCACAGTGGAAGAGAAGGAGTCAGTTTGCTGTTGATGAGTGGGGAAGATGCTGTAAATGAGCAGAAAGCTCCTGTAGGATCACTGTGTGTGTGAGCCAGGTGTGGTTTGGAGATTCCCTCTCCCAGCTGCAGGGCTGGATGTGTGTGGCAGGCTGGGGTGGTGTCTGGCTGGAGGATGTTTTGTGGGTTTGATGTGCCAAGGTGTTTTTTTCCCCTCTTGTGAGCAGGTCTGTTCAGAGCCGCTGTTCCCAGCGGTGCCTCCACTGGAATCTATGAGGCTCTGGAGCTCCGTGACAATGACAAGACACGCTACATGGGCAAAGGTACAGCTGGGCTGGGCCCCAGGGTGCCCTGGGGGGGCTGCCACTGCATGCGCTGGGCTCCTGAGCCAATGTCTGTGTTCTGCACAAGGCTGGAGCTGAGCAGGGGCAGGGGGGACAGCCAGGGAGTGACAGCAGTGACCTGCAGGGCAGGGCACCTGCACAGGTGGGTGTGAGGAGCTGGGCACACCCAGCCAGGTGACAATGTCCATGGTACAACGTGTCCAGGTGTACTTTGTCACCCTGCTTCTCCTGCACTGAGTGTTGCTGTGTGGCACAGTGCTTTACCAGGGGTGTAAGGGCATCTCAGCTGCCAGCTCCAAAAGCCTTGGCCATCCTGCACTCAGTCACAAGGTCTTTTCATAGACCCACTTGTCCCAGAGCCTTTAAATCTGTCAGCTCTGACACTGTGGACTTAGATGCCAGCCTGTTAAATCCTGAAGCTGAGGTTTTATGGCAGCTGCTGTCCACTGTGAATGTGCAGCTCTGCACTGGTAGTCCTGGAAGGTTCTCTGTTTCACACCCCACAGCAGCTACAGCCACTCTGGCTTTTTGTCTGCCAGTGCAGGTAGCCAGGATACTTAAGTCTGTTAGTGGTGTAATATTTTACTTGTCTTTATTTTACTGGTTGTGTGTTCTGAAAAGAAGCTGAACCCAGCAGTCACCAGGCTGGCTTGGGAACAAGTATGGCTGAGAATGAATAGCTGCAAACAAGATGCCATTACCTGATAAACATCCCAGTAGTACTTCTTGTGATTATTCTGAGAGCTTGGACAGTCAGGGCTCCTTCTTAACTTGCTGCTCTGAAAGCATTGGTGATGCCTTTGAAGTGTAAGCAATCATCTTGACTTTTGGCTGGAAGAGAGAATTATTTTCAAACTTTCCTGCCAGTCAGGTGAAAAGAAGCTGAAATATTTTTTGCCTATTAAGAAAGAGCAATTAAAGTGAATAGCTACTGAATTGAACTTGTAGAGCCCTGTCTTAGAAGATTGATGGCTGTTAATACCGTAACAGAGAATAAATGCCTGGATGAATGTCCCAAAACCTGAGGCTCTTATGCTGTTTACCCAGAGCACTTTTTCTTACAAAGAATAAATGTGTATTTACCTCACTGTGCTAAATGTGTGTTTGCTTAGACCTGTTAAGTCTGATCCTATGGGCTGTTCTTAATGGCATTTAATTAGACTGTAGTTAACAGGCTCTAGCTGAAGGGCTTTGTCAGCTGGGAAATAACACGAGTTATGAAAAAATAACCATCAAATGGGATGAGTTGCAGGTAGCTGGTAGGCCTTTTGTAATAGAGGTCTGCAGACTTAGACCATTTGAAAAAACAATTAATATGGTTTAGGATGCAGTCAGCATTCATCATTGTGAAACTTAGGTTTTGGAAGTCTTTAAACACTGCACAGTAAATAAGGTGATGCTATAGCAGTGTTACAGAATAATGCCAGGTAGTGAAGTGTCTGAGCAACTGTGTGTATAACTTCTGGGGAAGCCTTTTTCCTCCCGTTACTCTGCATTCTGAAAGTTGATGGGGAGCCCATCCTAAAACCTCCTCTGAATGCTGTAGTTCAGGGCCTTGAGATCTGGGCCTGCAGTCACAGAGACCTGGGTGGAAAGCCCAGAGAGCCTTGCTCAGCTTCCTGTGCTCTCTGAGCCTTTTGGCTCCAGTCCCTGCTCAGTGCCAGACTCTGCTGCCTCTCTGTGTCCTCTCTTGCATCCCTGTGGGGTTGGCTGGAATCTTCACCTGTGCCTTGACTCTGGTGTCCGTTTCGCTTCTGTCAGGTGTCTCCAGAGCTGTTAAATATGTTAACGAGTTCCTGGCCACAGCACTGTGCACACAGGTAATGGATGTGCTCCCAGTGCAGCCCTGGCACTCAGATGAGTCTCTCCAGTGCATGGCCTGGCAGACTAACCTGGCATTCCTGGGCAATTCCTAGCCAATGCACCCTTCATGCACCTCCCAGTCCAGCCAGGGCCTCTCAGTGCTCAGACCTGGCCATGAGCTCGGCTTGGACTGGGGCTGGGGGAGCATGAGGTGGTTTTCCTGGATGTTCCTGACATCCCCTACTAATCCCTGCATAACCTGTGTGTTGACCAGTGTTTGATTTGCTTGTTCCTTCCAGGTGTCTCAAAAGCTGTTGAGCACGTCAATAAAACAATTGCACCTGCACTGATTAGCAAGGTAGGAGCAATCTGTCTTCTCTTAACATCTCCCACAGCCAGGCAGTGTCCAAACCATCCTCTGGTGGTGTGGGACCTGGGGGTGTCAGCCTGTATGTTGGAGTGCATGACAACAAACTGACTACAGCAATGGTTTTTACTTAATTTACTTAATGAGTGCGAATCTAACACATAATGAGACATTCTCCAGCAGCCAAGTGTTGTGGTGTGCAGGAACACCTGAGCCCCTGGGAGCTGCAGTGTGCAGCTGGGATACAAACTGATTTTGTGCTCCAAAGAGTGGCTGAGTGATGAGGAGAGGCTGGGTTTTATTTGAGCAGGGTAATTTGGAAGGGAATCTGAGGGGATCTAGAGAAGTCTGCTTGAATGAGATTCCTTTGTGCTTTGTGGGCACTAAGCCCTGCCTACAGAGGCTGGTGCAGAACCAAGTGATGATGGATAAAGCAAAGTGGTGGCACAGCCAGCTCAGCTGTCAGCCCTGGGTGCTGCAGGTGCCCAGCAGCTGCTGCTGTGTGACAAAGACAGGAACTGCTCTGTCAGCTCTGGGAGCTGCCCTTGGGTGAATGTTGGTGTTGGAGCACCGGTGGGTGGCTGAGGGTTTGTGCACCTGTGCTTGGTGTCAAACAATGTCTTGGTTGCTTCTCTCTGCAGAATGTGAACGTTGTGGAGCAAGAGAAGATTGACAAGCTGATGCTGGAAATGGATGGGACAGAGAACAAATGTAAGTGAGGGGTGAAAAGATGAAGATGGGTCAATAGAATTTATTTACCAGAACCAGCAGCCAGTGTATGGCCTTGAGCTGTGCACTGCCATCATTCAAACCATGGGCTGGTATTGATGAGTCTGTTTTTATAGAGACTCTTCTCTAAGCAATTTCTTCCTCTTTCAGCCAAATTTGGTGCCAATGCCATCCTGGGTGTGTCTCTGGCCGTGTGCAAAGCTGGTGCTGCTGAGAAGGGAGTTCCCCTGTACCGGCACATCGCTGACCTTGCTGGCAATCCAGAAGTCATTCTCCCAGTTCCTGTAAGTCCCTGGGTGGGGCAGGACAGGCCTTGCTTTGGCTTTAGCCTGGTGCTCTTGGCTCCAGCCCCTAGAGAATGAGGGTGAATGTAAGTGCTGTTAGCACCTTCCAACCTGGCTCTTGCTGGTTCCTCCAAGGCTTTCAACGTGATCAACGGGGGCTCCCACGCTGGGAACAAGCTGGCCATGCAGGAGTTCATGATCCTGCCTGTGGGGGCAGACAGCTTCAAGGACGCCATGCGTGTGGGGGCAGAGGTCTACCACAACCTCAAGAATGTCATCAAGGAGAAGTACGGCAAGGATGCCACCAACGTGGGGGATGAGGGTGGCTTTGCCCCCAACATCCTGGAAAACAAAGAAGGTGAGAATGAGCCAAGTGTGGGAGGAGATGGAACTAATTGCTGGGCAATGAACTGATAGCCTGCCCAATATCAATGACAGGATCAATAGGATCAAAGGTGTAGAACTTCCTGCTCTGTCTTACCCTGACAGACATCCAAAAATACCCTGCTGATGTGGTCAGGTATTCCCTTGGGCATCAGCTTGTGCAGTTTGGCAGGATGGTTTTAACTTCAGTGCCTCATTCCTGTAGCAGCCTAAAGGGAACCTTGTGCCCTTCCAGCTGAAAAGTGATGTGGGAACATCTGTGCACTGCAGGTGTTCCAGAAGTCAACACTCAGATCAGGGGAGTTGTTTTTCTGCAGACACAGAGGGAAAACAGTTTGTGCTCTGCCTAGTTGTGTGGGAAGGCACCAGGGCTTGCCTGGGAAGCTGAGGCAGTTGCTGCTTCCATGGCCAAACAGTTCTGTTCAGGAGCCTGTGGGAGAGGCAGTTTGTCTGTGGGAAGCAAAATATCTGTTCCTACAAAAATGGTACCAGAGGAGCTTTCTCTGCCTCTCCAGAAGTGGAGCTGCTAACAAGGCAGTGGAACACGAGCTCAGTTCAGTTGTTTTTTACCTTGCAGCTGTTGGTTGTGTTATTGTGGAGGGGACTGGTGAGCTGCACTGCCTTTTTTGAAGCTAGAGACAGCACCAGCTATGTCATTTCTGAGTCCCAGTGTCACAGGCAGCTTTGCTGGGTCTGTAACTTTGCAGACAGCAGTGAAGATGACCTTGAATGACAATCACATTCCAAGGAATTTTTTGTTGCTGGAGACAGCTGCTTTTGCAGTTCGTGCCACATTAGCATCTTACAAAACACAACCAAACCCACACAAAAAGAACCCAAACAAAAAAACAACCCAACAACAAAAACCACTTGATCTGAGCTTCCTGCTGCAAACAGCCTGGCTGATCCCAGCTGCTCCCCTGACAGTAGCACAGAGAGCACTGTCCAGAGAGTTCTGCTGAATGGGTCTGTTCCCCCTTTGTGCAGGGAGGTGTGCACATGGAGCACAGGTAGATGCCAAGAGGGGCCTCCTGTGCAGAGGCAGGCTCCAGCTCCTTGCTCTCGGGGTTTGGATGCTCAGCACTTCCATGGTCAACACCTGCTCTGGAGCTAAAAGGGATTAGAGTGCAGGCACTGCTTCCTGCCCACATGCACAGAGTTGAAAGAGGATGTGGTATCATCTAGTATTAAGCTTTCTGGGCTGACATGTAGTCCTGCTTGAAGAGATTAGGAATCCCATCATGGTGTCTCGAGGGTATTACAAGCTAAAAGCAGTATTAAAGTAATACCTTGTTCCAGTCAGTTCAGAAGTGGGAGAGTTGAAGAACCTTTTCCTTTGGGCTTTCAGCAGGGGTAAGGGAGGTTGTTCCCAGGGAGGGTGGTGCTGTTGGGGGATGCAGAGCTTTGGGGCTGGGTGCCTGGCAGGCTCTCAGGGCTCTGTGTGTTGCAGCTCTGGAGCTGCTGAAGACAGCCATTGCCAAGGCTGGCTACACAGACAAGGTGGTCATTGGCATGGACGTGGCTGCCTCCGAGTTCTACCGGGACGGCAAGTACGACCTGGACTTCAAATCCCCTGATGATCCCAGCAGATACATCTCTCCTGACCAGCTGGCTGACCTGTACAAGGGCTTTGTCAAGAACTACCCTGGTAGGTTGCTCAGTGACAACAGCAGTAGTGGTGGATTGGGGTGGCTGGCTGAAGGACAGGGTTGGTGTGCAGCCCCTCTCTCAGGAGACATTTGAGAGCTCCTGCTTTCCTCAGCCTCTGGGGTCTCAGGAATGTTCTGGGAGGTGGGTGGCACTTCCTGCAGCACTTTCTGCACCACTCATCCAGACAAGGCCTTTGTGCTGGCACTGTCCTGAAGCTGCTGTGTCCCTCTGCAGTGGTGTCCATTGAAGACCCCTTTGACCAGGATGACTGGGGTGCCTGGAAGAAGTTCACTGGCAGTGTCAACATCCAGGTGGTTGGTGATGATCTGACTGTGACCAACCCCAAGAGAATTGCCAAGGCTGTGGAGGAGAAAGCCTGCAACTGCCTCCTCCTCAAGGTCAACCAGATTGGCTCTGTGACAGAGTCCCTGCAGGCGTAAGTTCTGCCCTCTGGGCCAGGCTGGGCTGGTTTTAACTGGGGGAGATGAACATACCCCATCAGATTTCTGTTCCCCTACATCTGCTCTGTATCTGTGAAGGGAGAGCAATTATTAACTAATGTGTTATTAACTGGTAGAGGACATTGACAAATAAACCTGTACCTTCGTGGTCCTGACGTCACACGGGTGCCCTGAACAACTTCCAGGGTCTGAGTGTTTGTGACAGCAGCTCCTGATCAGCTTGTGCTGTGATCCTGGCCTGTACCAAGGGGCAGTGTCACTGGAACAGAGGCTGCTGGGCACAGGGCATGGTGCGAGCTGCTTCTCCTGTTCCCTTGCAGCTGCAAGCTGGCCCAGTCCAATGGCTGGGGTGTGATGGTGAGCCACCGCTCTGGAGAGACAGAGGACACCTTCATTGCTGACCTGGTCGTGGGGCTCTGCACTGGCCAGGTTGGTATCTGCAGCTCTGCAGTTTGGCTCTTTGCTTGGTGGGATAGTTTGGTGGTGAAGCCAAAGCTGTGGTGTGGTGCACTGCACTGCCTCCAGGGGTGCAGGTTTGCTGTGTCTGTTTGCAGGGAACTGATTTGTTAATGGGCTGTGACAAGGGAACACTTTATCTTGTGCAAACTCTCCTTTAACCAGCAATGTCAAAGGTCCCAGCTGCAGTGGCTGTGCTGGGGTTTCCTGGTCCTGCAGCTGATAGCAAGTGAACAACCTCTATTGCTCCCAAGACCTGTTGTGTTTGCATGTGTAGATAGTGAGCCTGATGGCCAAGCAGAGCTTGTGATGATTCTTATTACTCTGAACAAGTTCTGTGTTGGCACTTGGAGTTCTTCACTGACTTTGTGATTTTCCTCTCAGATCAAAACCGGTGCCCCGTGCCGATCCGAGCGTCTGGCCAAGTACAACCAGCTGCTGAGGTGAGCCTGGGGCTGGGGAGGGGCATTCCTTCCTTCCTTCCTTCATTCATTCATTCTGCTGCTGCTCTGGGGGCCTTTGCCCTCAGAAACACCTGCAGCTGCAGGACCTGCCCTGCCAGGCTGAGCAGAAGGTGGGTGGGTGAGGTTCAGACCAGATCCCACCAAGCATCCTGTGTTGCTGCACTGGGAGCTCTGTGCACGAGGCAGTTCCCTTGGCAGGCATCTCAAACGTTTGGGTTTTGTGTCAGGTGTGTGGCACTGCCCCACTGTGCAGGGGCTTGGTGGGAGCTGCTTGGTCACTGTGGGACCTCCAGGGCCAGCTGGGCCAGCTGTTTGAGGGCCAGCTGTTCAGTGTGAGGCCCGTGGCTGTGCTGGGGCAGGGGTCTCTGCTGGCTGCTGACACCCAGTGCTCTCTGTCCTTCATCAGAATTGAGGAGGAGCTGGGCAGCAAGGCTCGCTTTGCTGGGAGGAACTTCAGGAACCCTCGTGTCAACTAAGTGTGGAAGAGTCCCCTTGTTCTGGTTCAGCACTAGTCATTGACTTAGATCACAATTACCTGTACTAGAAAGATAAGGGCAGCTGAAGGAGACCAGTCTGCAGGTCCTCTTATCCCCTAGGTGATCCCTTCACTCAGTGTTCTCACCAGCTCTGGTCTGTTAATTGTATTGCTCTGCTGCTTCTGTAGAACGGCCCCTGGGGGTGTTCTGTGTATTTAACACCCTCAGGGGTCATGACATTGTGATTCTGGGCATAAACACCTTAGTTCCCTTCTCTGCCTGTCTGATTCTCAACGTTGGGAGCTGTGTGATTTGCAGTGCAGCAAGAGGTACCTGCAGATAGAGACAGTAGTGTTTTTACATGTGATAAATAAAAGCATCAAACAACTCAACGTGTGTGGCTTGGAGTTACTTGGAGGAGTCTGGGGAGCAGGGATTGCTGCCTTTGCATCGTGCATTCAGGGAATGGTTTGGATTGGAAGGGGCCTTAAGGCTCATTTTGCCCTTTTTCCCCAGGATTTGGTGAGTTTTGGTGTCTGTCCCCACAATGGTTCTCTTACTGTGTGGGCACTGTTGCAGGGAGCAAGCAGAGTTGTGACCTCAGTCCATTCCTAGACAGGAAAAAACAAATTACACAACTTGAGTGAGAGGATGTCTAAGGCAGTTCTCGCTGCTCATGGCTTTTTTTCCCGTGGCACATTTGTAAGAAAAGCGTTAATTTCCTCATTTCCGATTCTGTTAATGACTTTGCCGTGCTCCGGTTCCTGGCTGGGCTCAGCACTGCCCCCCGGTGGCCGTGCCGGGCCTTGCACTGCACACCTACAAACCAATTTTTTATCTTTTAACGTTTTAAATCACCTCGATGGGGATGTTACAGCCGGTGCTCTGCAGGGCAGTGTCACCAGCTACCTTAAAGAATATTCTCAGTTCTAGTGTGGGAAATAACCTTCCCTGGGCAGCTGGCACCTGTGTTTCCTTAGGAGATTTATCTCCTTTGTCAGGCTGCTCTTAAGAAAAGCTTTGCTATAAATACCAAATTTGCCAGGCCCAGCTCAGCACCAGGCCAGGGCCTCAGTCCCACATTTGTCCTTTCCCCAGGCCTTGCTCTGAGCCAGTTGCACTCTGTGGCAGATTTGAAGCCCACTGCACTTTTCACACTTAGCTGATCTCTGAATTAGACCTGTTAAATGAATAAACCAGCTAATTACACACAAATCCTATCAAGGGATTTTTCTTCTCTCTCAAAGAGGCAGCTTCTACTATGCAGAATGGTTTAGGAAGCTTTTTAGCAGAGCTGTGTTCCTCACCTGGTGAAGCCCAAATGCTCAACCCTCTTACCTGGGCCCCTACTACCTGGTGCTTTTATTTTAATAAGCATCAGAAAGCAAAATGAGCTGGAAAATCAGGTCACTGGTTACCATAAATTGACCAAACCCCGAAGGGCAGCAGGGCTGTGATGAAATGAGTGACAGGAGCAGGGTTCACCTGGGCTGCTGAGCTTGTGTGCAGCAGCCACATCGATGTGGGGGAAAGCCAGGCTGGAATCCTGCTCTGTTCAGAGGAAAAGCTCTGCCCCAGCTCTCACAAAAGCTCCTTCCACTTGTGCTGGTTAACACTGCAAATGGAGCCGGGCATGAATTCATTATCGTTCACACCTTGTCAGAGCAGGTGGAGAGAACAGTTACAGGTCAATTACCAGGTGTGTGTGCCTTAAAATAGCCAGGACGAGGCAGGGCTGGAACAGCCCGGAGTGGAGTCAGCTGCCACTGAACCCGTGTTCCCTCTGCCCCGGGAATCAATCCCCCCGTGTCAGGTGCTGTGCTCACCTGTCCCATCAAACCTCACAGAAAGCTTTCAAGTTAAATCTCAGAGAGTATTTGGGCCACATCAGCAAGGGGCTTCCAGCTGCAGCGAATTCAGGCTCTCCCTAATGAGGCTGCAGCGTTGAAAGGAGTCACTTGCAAAGGAAGAAAAGAGCCCCGAGTGGGGAAGTGCTGGAACGTGGGGCTGGGGTTTGTAGATAAGGATTTTAAGCGTGTTAGAGAAAAGTGAATGATTGGTAACGCTGTGAGTGTTTGGAGTGAGGGGAATAAGTGAATAGGGAACAAGATTTGATTGCTGAAAATCAAGACCTAAACCTGCAGTGCTGGAGGGGGGGGAGCTGTGTCTGCTCCTTAATCAGGGCTCAGCTCCTGCTGCACAGCTCCTCACCTTTCTGTGGTGTCCCCACGGAGTTGGACTCGAAAGGCTGTGCTTTATAACAGACAGCAAATGTGGCACAGCCAGTGGCTTTATTACTGCAATAATTTGCAGGGATGGCACTCCTTGGAGCAGAGGAGGCATCAGCTTAGCAAACACGAGCTGGGAGGCTGCTCTGAGAATAGCAGCCAGGCTTAAAAGCAGAGCTGTGGTGAGTGATGGGCAGAGGGGAGAGGCAGGTGGTGCTTCTGGGAGCTGTTCAGAGCAGGATTTATAGTGGAGTGAGGCAAAGGAGTGCAGTGGGAAAGCTTTCCCATTACCCTGGCTCTGTTTCTAGGTATGTAAGGGTGGCTTTTGTGTCTTTAGTACTCTCAGCACTGATTTCCTCACGCTGGTTTCTAGGTCCTGTACAGGCACTGCCCCAGTGAGTTTGCTCTGGACAGGAAGGGATGTTGCCATCCCTCAGTGATCTTGAGAAACCAGATGATTCATCATTTGGCTTTCCTGCCAGACATGAGCCCCTGGTGGGAGTGAGGACACCACTGCTGACCTTCCCTCCCAGGAGCTGAGGCTGGGGCTGAGCTCTGCCAGGACACTGAGGGTGGCTGTGCCACTGGGACAGGGCTCAGAGCCAGCCCTGCCTGTCCCCAGCAGCTCTGGGGCTGTGGCCTCACGCTCCCTTTCACAGCAGCATTGCAGGAGCTGTGCCAGGCACCAGCCCGGGCCCAGCACTCCCTTGGAGAGCTTTTATTGCCCTTCATTTGTGTGGCAGGGTGAAATGATTTCCCTGCAGATAGGAGCTGTGGGTGGGTGTGAGAATGCAGAAACTCAGTTCCTCTGAGCATTGGGAACGGGGCCTCTCCCTGCAGCTTCTCCTGGGTCACCAGGCTGGTGCTGGAGCTGGTGCTGGGGCTGGGGATGGAGCTGGGGCTGGAGCTGGAGCTGTCGCTGGAGCTGTCCCAGTCCCATCCTGGGGAGCCAGGTCTGCTCCTTTCTGCAGGGAGAGGGACCCAGAGGGAGCCAGGTGCACTTTGCATGCACTTTGTGCTCCATGGACTGGAAGTGCAGGTGTGGAGAAAGGGAACAAGGAGAAGAAATAGAGCCAAACCAGCTGCAGATCTCAGTTCTGCTAGGAAAACCTGGAGGTAAAAAAAGGAGGGAAAAGCCCCACAAAAAAAAAAAAAAAAAACAAGGAAGGGAACTGAGGAATGGAGGAGGAAAAGAGGTTGAATAAACAAGTCAGATGATAAAAATGACAGATAATGAAAAATGAACTATGAGGAAGAAAATAATCACAAGGCCCAGATGACTTCCTTGTGCCACACTTGAAGTGAGTGTGTGGTGAAATCTCAGGCCTGAAGCACGAGGCAGACAGGCACAGCTCTGTCTGGAAACACAATTTAATCATCCAGGTGCCAGTTACAGGCTTAAGTTACAGCAGAGAGGAGGAATCCGGGCTAATTCTGCAAAATAACCCCTTGGACAAAGGCCAGGCAAGCTGACACCTCGGGGACAGCAATGTCTGCAGGAGCATCCTGGGGCCAGCCCCGGGTCAGTGTCCCTGTCCCCAGGGGCTGTCACAGCCGCGGTGCCACCGAGGGGGGGAGGCTGGGGGTGCCTGTGATGGGCACGGGGTGTCGAGTTCCCCTGGAAAACAACAGGGAAAGCACCTGGGCTGGAGCAGCCCCAGAGCAGGACAGGTGCTGCCAGGGAGATCCAAAGGGCAGGTGTTCCCTGTCCTCAGCCCCAGACAGGAGAGGTGGCTCTGGCAAGGCAGGCAGGTCTCTGTTCCAAACCCTGAATAGTTAGTTAGCTCAGCTGCTCAGGGTGCAGGATGTTAAGGACAAAGCTGTGGGTGAGAGGCCCCTGGGGGAGCCGCAGTTTGAGCCTTGCTCAGCCCCAGACCTCGGCTTTGTGTCATTCCCCTGCTGCTCACTTGTGTCCCCAGGGATGGCTGACACTTCCCAGGGCGGTGGGGAGGGTTCCTCAGTCGGTTTTGTACGGTGCTTTGATGATAACAAGTGCTGAGGGGAAAAAGGAGATGGCGCTTGAAATGGAAATGTTCCCATTGCTGTGGCTGTGTTTTCTCTCCCTTCAGAGAAGTCCATTCAGAGGGGCCATCAAAGGCAGCAGTGTTGCAACAGCGGGGAAAGAGCAGCTACAAGGGGGAAGTGGGAGCCGGGCACCTCCTCCCGGAGGAGCAATTTGCAGTGGGAAGGACGAAAATGCAAATCCGAAATCAATCCATCTCTCCCCTGAATGCTTTGGTCATTTGTAACAGCTCAAAGCGAAGTCACTTAGGACAAGAAGGGAACCTTGTAAATCCATTTAGTGCTTCCTGCGCTGGAGGAGGAGCGGGGCATTTACAGAAAGTGCCCAGGTGTCCCACGTTACCGGGAGAGGCTCAGCAGTATCAGAGCAAACCTTTGAACAACCAGACCTGGCAAACAGCCCCTGACTGAGGCTACCCTTCCCTCCCCTGCATGTCACATTCTACTGGTTTTACATCTGCTTCTGTTGTGAGTGCTCAGTCGATAATTGATTATGAGCAATCAATTGATATTAACTGTAAGGGAGGTAGAAATGAGCCAGCTCTGTGCATGTGCTTGTGGCTGACAGTGAATTCCCTTTACCAAAGTCCAGCAGTGTAAAGACACTGAAAATACCCCTCTGAGCTGTGAGATCCCCACTGGATCTGCACGAGGCACCTTGTCCTTGTCCCTGTTGGAAAGCAGATGGGAAAACCTGGAGGTTTTGTGTGTGTGGCCACAGAGCTGGATGTGAACGTGCCCCTGTGTTTGTGGGAGTGAATGTGCACGGACTCAGTGTCCAGTGCCTGCTCAGACACGAGGCTGGGAGGCTTGGAAGTGAAAAGGTACCAAAAAACACAACAAAAAAAATCACCCCAAATCCTCTGGTGCTTGGATCCCTTCTCCATCTCCCTGCTTCAAAGGGCTGCTGTCAGTGTGTGATGCTGGTACAACCCAGCAGCTGGTTGGGGTTGAAAGCAAGTTAGTTCTAGTTAATTTGTTTAGCAGGTTTTATCTGGTATGTAAATCCCAGACTGGGCTCCTGTGCCTGTCCCTGGGTGTAAGCAGGATACAGAGCTGAGCATCAAGGGGTGATGCAATTAATCCCACTGCTGAGGAAAGACTCATTAGTCATTTGGAGCTCCAGCACTGGTGCCTTTCAAGGTGCACAAATCTCTCGTTAGACACGTTTCATGTTCTGCAGATGCCATTTTGTCCCCTCTCCACATGCACTGGAACATGCCCAAGTTTACAAAAATGAGAGGAGCGATTGTTAGGGCTGAAATTTTTTTGTTCCCTTTCAATGGGATTTTTTCCCTTTGCACGGCGCACATCCTGGGCTTTGATAAATGAGTCTCACCAGACACTGTGGTAAGCCAACCTCTGCTAATATTCATTATGCAGAAGCCACTAGGAAATGGTCTGAGTCAGGGAAATTGAAAACCTTTAAAAGATAAAAAGGTTTTAAATTTTTTTAATTTAATGAGGAAACTAATTTATAACATTTTACATTTCTGGGATGTTTTACAATATTCAAAATATTAAACCCAGAAATTTTGTGGTTTTATGTGCTGTGTGTTAGAAACCTGAGGATGGTCACACAGGAAACAGAGCTTTTCCCCCCAAATTCCTGAGGCGTTTGGGAGGTGTGTAGGGACGTGTTTGGTGGTGCACTGGGCAGGGTTAATGGTTGGACTGGGTGATGCTTTTCCACCTGAATGATTCTGTGACCCATGCAAAAGTCCCTAGCAAAACACAAGGACTGAGGCAATACAGAGACAAGACACTTAAAAGGCAGAAATGTGTTTGAAGGTGGCTGAGGATGTTCAAGGAGCTGCAGGTGGGGCTGGGTGTCCCAGGGCTCCCTGCTCGCGTCCCATGCCCTGCAATCCCCACACACAGCAGGAGTGGCTGTGCCATGGTCACCTGCCAGCCCAGCCTGTCCTGCTGGGAACTCGTTCCTCCAGCCTGGGGGAGCTGTGCCAGAGCAGGGAATGGCACAGGGCTCTGCTGAGCCCCTGGCATTTGCTGCTCCCTCCAGGCTGTGTGAAAATGCCCAGACTGATTTAAATCTCATTTCCATTGCTTCTGCTTTCATTGCAGCCCATCCAGCCACTTCTAGACACAGATCTCTGTATCCAGGAGGAGTCCACATGTATCCAGAGCATTGGCCTCCAAGTGGGATGAGCCTTCCAAAAAATCCTCTGCTAATATCTGTGGAAATGAGATTTTAAATTCCTGAGATTTCTACAGTAAACAAAACAAAGCAGAAACCCCCTCCAAAGCAAACAGTTTTCAGCTAAAGGGCTGGTATTCAGATATGACAAAGGGAAAGAAATAATATAATCCTTTTTTGTGAGTGGAGTTAGGTCATCTGTAAAAGCCTCTCAGAATATTATCTCCCGAGCTAATCGCTGTATTGACATTTGCCTGTTTCATTAGAGCTGAGTTTTTACTGCATTGCTGAGGTTACAACCTGACTCATCTGTCATGGTCAAGGACTGGTTTGTAATTTCATGACTGGAGATTAAAAAAAACCCACCAAAAAACCTCTCCATTATTTTAACTAGTTGGGCTGAAATGGTGTCCACAAAATTCTCAGTATTGGTGTGTTTTGACTTCATAGCTCCTAGTTAGATTTTTTTCTCATAGATTTTTGTTTCAAACAGTTGGCACAGTGTCAGCTATTAAAAAAGAGACAGGTTAAAACAGATTTGTAAAGAGATAATTTTAAAAAGTTAAATACACCACATGCACTGCCATATGGATATCAGATGAAATAGGTGCAAGGGTTGGCAAAGGGAGAAAGAAGCACCCAGTGGAATTTTGCCACTGTTTGGTTTTGTTCCCCTGAAATGAAAGAGATTGAATGGTAACAGGTGGGACGTGGTGTGATTTTCTGTGATGACAACAATAGCAACAACACAATAAGAGTAACAATTTGAAGTTTCTGACTTTGCCTTGCCTGGGTGGATCTGAGAGGGGCCCAGAAGAGCCGAACTCTGACTGAGAGCCCCGAAAAGACAAAGCAGGGCAAAACCCCTGGGAGGGTGTGGGAGATGGGGGGCAGCAGCAGGATGGGGAGCCAGAACACTCAGCAGAAACTCAGCTGCTCGCAAACATCCAGGGTAAGGAGCAGGAATGTGAGGATTAACCCCGTGTGGCACGCTGGAATTTCGGTGTCTCTGTGCATTTGGCCAATTAGGCTTTCTCTGTGTCAGCAGTTCCCACTGTCAGCGCTGGGAGACAGAGGCACAAAACATCCTGAGATTCAGACTCTGCCTTGCCAGAGACCTGCCAGATCCCACAGGGACAGTCTGCATGAACATCAAATATTTTACACCCAGAACATAGAACATGCCCACCAGCAACCTCTCTGCTCTTGGGTGTGACCCACTAAAATCTGCAGTGACCACTGCAGGAACAAAGGTCTCTCAGCAGCATTTGGGTGTTCCTTGATCTTCCTGGTGTTATCTAAACCCCCTGGCTTTAGCAGGGAGAAGATTATGGGACAGGCTCTGTGGCTTTGTTTATTATTGTCCACAGGAAGAGCTGCATCTTTGGCAAAAAAAAAAAAAAAAAAAAGAGAGCTCAAAAAAAGCAGCAGCTTCAAGTGCTATTCCTGCAGCAATCCCCTGGCTATGAACCAAACTCATAATTGGATCACTTGTTCGTGGCATGAGGATTGGCTGGGAATAATTTTGGAGGTACACAGGTGTTTATTATACAACAGAATCCCAGACTGACTTGGGTTGGAAAGGACCTCAGAGCCCACCCAGTGCCACCCCTACCATGGCAGGGACACCTCCCACTGTCCCAGGTGCCCCAATCCCAATGTCCAGCCTGGCCTTGGGCACCGTCCTCTCACTCTGTCCCTTGTAAAAC
This sequence comes from Luscinia megarhynchos, assembly GCA_034336665.1. Classification (NCBI taxonomy): domain Eukaryota; kingdom Metazoa; phylum Chordata; class Aves; order Passeriformes; family Muscicapidae; genus Luscinia; species Luscinia megarhynchos. Next base: position 7,017,563 of record CM067583.1, on the reverse strand, counting down.
CTCTCTCTGATTTTCCTGCAGTTCCTCCAGGTCCTGGATGCCCACAATGAGCTTACTCCAGAGCCTCTCTTTTCCAGGGAGAACAACCCCAATTCTCTCAGCCTTTCCTTGTGCCCCATCTCTCTAATCCTCTGCACTAGGACACACACATTATACATTTAGAATTTCCCCATCACGGAGAGGGTGACTGGGAAAAGCAGAAGACAAACCTGCCATTGTGGCAATTCATGGAGATTTTAGTGCAGACATCCAGAGGCCAAGGAACATGAAATTGTAATTAGTGCAGAAAATAGCAGAGATGGAATCAGGCTCTATCAAGGACAGCCTAAGTGTAGCTCTGAGATGGCTGTGTCAGACACTGAACTGATGTGCATTTCCAGACCCTTATCTAAATTAGTTATTAGAACACAATCAGCTCTGTGTCTCAGCCTCTGGTGGTAATGTCCCCGAAGTTATGCTGGGGATAAATTTGTCCTGTGTGTTCAGGGCAGAGAACTGAATTCCTCTGATGTGCAGAGCTCAGATCTCCTTGTGTGTTCCTTCTCTTCAGTGAGAACAGTTCCCACTTCCCCCTGCTGAAGGCAATAACAGCCTCAAACTTATCTCTGCAGCACCACTGGAATCGACCACGGAGACAGTTTACAGAGACAGCAAACACTTGGGGTTACACCAGTGTAATTGAGGGCAAAATCTGCCCTGACATATCCGAGAGCCTTTTCACAAGGAAGATATAATTCCACATGAAAATGCTCAGATCCCCGGGAAAAATGTGTGACTTTCTTTACAGCCATGTGATTTATTTAGCTGGCCTGTGGAGGAGAGGTGAAGTTAATGTTAAATAACAAGTTTCCTCTATTTTCAGCTCTGGTACCTTCATGTTATCTTGTCTAAATATATGATAGCTCCCAGATGAAGCAGCTTAAAAAAATCTCCTAAGTGACCAAGTGTTTTATTAATTGCTACTCAGTAATTTGGAATTCTGCTGTTGTGTCAACTTCCTCGCTGCACAGAGCAGCAAGAAGCAGCATCAGCTGTTTATCCAGCAAAGCACTTATGCATAATCTGAACATTCAGTGCAGGGCCAGTAACAGCAGCTTAACGTGACTGAGACAGAGTGTGAACCTTAGAGGGCTGATGGACTGGAGCTTCTGACAGAGCCATAAAATTCTGTACCTCGCCTCCCATTGAAGACACTTCAAACACATTTACTTGTAGGGCTGATAACTGTTCACTAATTCATGAGAATGAGACAATTTGGGGTAAACACAACATATCCAGGACAGAGAGATCTGGCCAGAGCTGGGCTGCTCTGCCCTGGCACCAGCTGTGGGCACCGGGATCACCCTCATGGGCTGCCCCATCCCTGAGAACGTCCCAAACCAGCCTTGGGCACCGGGATCACCCTCATGGGGCTGCCCCATCCCTGAGAACGTCCCAAACCAGCCCTTGGGCACCGGGATCACCCTCATGGGGCTGCCCCATCCCTGAGAACGTCCCAAACCAGCCTTGGGCACCGGGATCACCCTCATGGGCTGCCCCATCCCTGAGAACGTCCCAAACCGCCCTTGGGCACCGGGATCACCCTCATGGGCTGCCCCATCCCTGAGAATGTCCCAAACCGCCCTTGGGCCACCGGGATCACCCTCATGGAGCTGCCCCATCCCTGAGAACGTCCCAAACCACCCTTGGGCACCGGGATCACCCTCATGGGGCTGCCCCAGACCAACCTGGGGGAGTGGAAGGTGTGGGACAGGATGGGCTTTAAGGTCTCTCCAAGCCAAACCATTCAGCGTTTCTGTCCATTTCCGCCTTTAGCCGCACCAGGGAAGGCTCAGGTCGGAGCTCGGGAAGATCTGTGTTGGCAGGTTGGAGCTTTGGGAACTCGGGAAGGATTTCCTCACAGTGAGGGTGGTCAGACACCGGCAGGGGCTGCCCGGGGAGGGCAGTCCCAAGGAGGGATGGACGTGGCACTCAGTGCTCTGGGCTGGGGACAAGCTGGGCATGGCTCGTAAACTGGACTCGATGATCCCAGAGGTCTTTTCTGACCTCAGCGATACCGGGGCAGATTCGGGCTGGGGACAAAGACACCTTAAAACAATCCCCGTGGCGCTCGGGACAGCGATGATGAAAGCGGCCCGCAGAACCAGGGGAAGAAATGGAGGAAGGCAGAGAAGCAAGGGAAGAAAGAGATGGGGCAGAGGGAAGAACGGCGGCACCAAGCCGCCCCTCCCTCACGGCCGCCTTTGTGCCCGGCGCCGCCCCCGCCTCCCCTCGGTTTAAATCCCCTCCATCCCGCGCTGCCATTGGCCAGCGCCGCCCGCCGGGTCACGTGGCGCGGGGCGGCAGCCAATGGCGCGCGGCGATACTGGCGGGGCGCGCGGCCGGCGGCGTTGCTGGGTGCCCGCGGTGCGTGCGTGCGCGAGGGCAGGGGCGGGCGGGGGGCAGCGCGGGACTGGCCGCTCCTCCTCCTCCTCCTCCTCCTCCCTCCTCCTCCTCCTCCTCCTCCTCCTCCTCCTCCTCCGTCCCCTCCTTGTTCCCCGGGAAGATGCCCCTGGGCTGCCGCTGCTGAGGCACCGCGCGGGCTCCCCGCCGCTCGCTCCCCCCCGCGCCGCCGCCGCCGCCGCCGCTTTGTCCCGGCAGCGCCCCGGAGCCGCCGCGGATGGTGTAGAGCCCGCCGAGGTGGGTGGGCCGCGGTGGCGGGGAGAGGCCGCGGCCGCCCCCGGGGAGCGCGGGGAGGGAGGATCTCCCGCGGGGGCACCGGGCGCCTCGGCGGAGTTCTGCCTGCCGGGGCTGGGCTCGGTGTGTGTGCGTGTTTGGGGGTGATTTGTTTGTTTTAGCCGCGTTTCTTTATTTATTTCTTTATTTTACCGCCCGTCTGCCGTGTCTGCCTGATGCTCCCTAGGAATAATGTGCTTAGGAAAAAGGCTTAACTTGTTAACCATCCAAATAAAGGGGGTGTACGACTTATATATGATTTAAATGCACGCACACGGGAGAACGACTTAGCCGTTTAAGAGGCACACTTGCTTTCATGTGTGTAGGTATGGAATCCTGAAATGAAGATTTTATGCAAATTGATTTAATCATAACATTTTCAGTAGCATAGAAAGGGGTGGGGTTTTCTCTTTCTTCTTTCTTTTTTTTTCTCTTTCGTTTGTTTTGTTTTGTTCCCATTTCTCTCTCTAAAGCGTGAAAAGAAGATGCCCAGAATCAGGAAAGTAGTAGGAGGTAGACAACATTAGAGGCTTCATTGCTGAAACTGGCTGCTCAAGAAATTGCTGGGAAGAAAACAATATGATTCATTGTTGAGGTGTCTCTGCCCTTAGATTTATTTTTACAGGCTGCTTGCAGTTATTTTGGTTTGCTGAGTTCTTATGTTGAGTTTTTCCTCGAAGCAGCAGCGTTCTTGGAGATGAGGAGCTCAGAAGGTTTTTATGCAGTCAGCAGGCTGCTGTCTGATAGCTGTTTACTCCTGGCTTACATTGGCCAATTATTGAAATCAAAGGTGTTATTTTGTTTGTGTCCCAGTGCAGCTGAATTGAGGAGCCTCATGCACTAGTTCATCCTGTTAGAATTCAGTAAAAATGCTTTTTCAGAACAGATCTGAAGTGACAATTCAGGTAGTGTTCTAAAATGTGGGGTTTAACCAGATAAAAATGAGCACTGTGTCAAAAGAAGTAGTTCTTGGTTGTGAAAGGGACATGTGAAATTTTTGAATAATGTGCAGTGTACAACATTTTGTTGTTGTTCTGGAATTCCTAGGCAAACATTTTGGGGTTTTCTTTTTTTTTATTTTTTTTTTTTTCTTTAATACCCAGCTCCTTTAGAATTGAGAAATCCATGGTGGTTAAGAGGCGTGGAAACGTTTCTACGATAATAAAAGCACTTCTGCTAAAGACGTCTCCTCCTGGTTTTGCTGCCACTTTGCCCCACGGATGGCGGAGGGGGTCGGTGGCCGTGCCTGCCGGGGCCCAGCAGCGATTTTGGGTGTTTGTGGCCGCGCTCGGAGGCAGGAGCAGGAGGTGGCTGCACACAATGCCCGGGCTGCGAGCTCATTGTTCTTGTGCGCTCGCCGCCTCCGGGACTCCGCTCCCTCGCACGGCGCCTTTTTCGGCGGAGCCGGGGCGGATAAAGCCCCAGCAGCGGCTGCTGCCCCTTCCCGCTGCCCAGCACGGCCTTTGGGTGCCCGGGAGGAGCAGGAGAGCGGCGAAGGAGCAGCTGAAGGGCGCCCGAGCACCGCGAGTGCGCTCTGCCCGATGGAGCGGATGGAGCGGGAGCACGCGAGGTGAGCTGGGCTCGCAAGTGCACTGCTTGATCCTGAGAGGTGCACTGCACTGAGCCTGAGAGGTGCACTGCTTGATCCCGAGAGGTGCACTGCACTGAGCCTGAGAGGTGCACTGCACTGAGCCTGAGAGGTGCACTGCTCCGAGCCTGAGAGGTGCACTGCACTGAGCCTGAGAGGTGCACTGCACTGAGCCTGAGAGGTGCAGTGCTTGATCCTGAGAGGTGCCCTGCTCTGAGCCTGAGAGGTGCCCTGCTCTGAGCCTGAGAGGTGCCCTGCTCTGAGCCTGAGAGGTGCCCTGCTCTGAGCCTGAGAGGTGCACTGCTCTGAGCCTGAGAGGTGCACTGCTTGATCCCGAGAGGTGCCCTGCCCCGAGCCCGAGAGGTGCCCTGCCCCGAGCCCGAGAGGTGCCCTGCCCCGAGCCCGAGAGGTGCCCTGCCCCGAGCCCGAGAGGTGCCCTGCTCTGAGCCTGACAGGTGCCCTGCTCTGAGCCTGACAGGTGCCCTGCTCTCGCTGCCCTGCACCCTGCCCGGCCCCGCAGCCGGCCGGGAGCGCAGCCTGCTGCTGCCCTGTGTGCAGGGAAACTGCTGTCAGGGCACCACACGTCACATGAAAGCCTCGGGATGACAAAAGCAAGAGGAAGTGCAGAGGTTAACTTCAGTGTATACACCGTTTCCCTTCCTGGTGATTGTTTCAGGTTTTTGTTTTTCCAGCAGCATCTGTGAAAAGGCCCAGGCCAGCTGTAGAATTGTAGGATGTCTGGAACTGGAGGGGACCCAGAGCATCACTGAGTGCAGCCCCTTCCTCCTTGCTGGTGCTCAGGGTGTAAAAGAGCAGTTGCTGCTCAAGGGTTGAGATTTTGGGTTGTTAGGCTGCTGAGGTGTGGTAGAATCTCACTTGGCTGGCTGGTGATGCTGAGGTGTGCAGAAGGGAGTGAAAAATCATGTGGTTGTTGAGCTGAAGTTGCCAGTGTGCTGGATCCTTTGGAAAACAGGAAACAGTGAGTGTCATTGTTTAATCATGAGGTCTCTGAGTTTTGGTTTTGACTCTTTAGCTGACTTCAGTATGTAATTGGGGTAGATGACTTCATTTTCCTTACCTGTATAAAATGTGGTGGTTGCCTCTGGGTTGAGGACACTTTTTGGGTATTTTTCTCCCACTCCCAGCTTTGGTGTGGCCGGAGACTGTGACTGTTGTCTGCATGAATGCTGTGTGTGAGTTCAGAGAGGTGCAGTGAAACTGCACAGTGAAACTGTGCTGCCTCTCTGTGGCTCTGGGATTCCTGTGCCATGTGAATTTGTGCTGTGCAGGGATTGGGATGGGTAACTCTGCCCCCAGACAAAGCTGCTGCTGCTCCTGTGCCAAGCAAGGAGCATTTCCTGGGCAGAAAAGGTGAGTGGGACAGGAGAGACAGCCCTGCCCTCAGCAGTCATTCCTGCTTAGCAAGCAGTGATTTCTCTGCATCCAGAGATTTGTTTTACCTTGGTGGGGGTTGTGGGTGCAGATTCAGTGCTGCCACAGCAAAGGGTGAGTAAGTGACAACATTCATGGGTTTGGAGAGATGTGGTGTGTGTGATTTTTGAAGCTGTGAACTTATGAAGCTGTGCCAGGGGAGGGTTGGGTTGGATTTTAGGGAAAGTTCTTCCCCCAGAGGGTGCTGGGCACAGTCCTGAGGCTGCCAGAGCTCCAGGAGCGTTTGGACACTGCTGTCAGGCAGATTTTGGGGTGTCTGGGCAGGGCTGAGAGCTGGACTCTGATCCTCATGGGTCCCTTCCAGCTGAGGAGATGCTGTGATCCTGTAATTGTTAACACTGGTTGCAGTTGAGGTGAGAAAAAGGGTATTTTGATGTTGTGGTTTAAGAACTGACTTTTTAAAATAACACCAAATCTGTAAATTTATTCTCACAGCTCCAAAATTAATCTTTCTGTTGAAGCCACGCCGAGTGGTTGTTTCACCCATAAAGAACTTATTTCACTTTTGGGAGAGGGAGGGGAGCCAGGTGTGCAGGAGCACACAGAGTTTAGCTGGAGGTGTTGGTGGAGGGGGAATGGCCCTGCAGAAGGTGCCTTGTCCTCCTGGCAGGGCTGTAAGGACCCTGGGAGCCTCAGTGCCAGGTTACACTCTGCTCCTGCTGTGTGAACAGTGCCCAAATTGTGCTTCATTTCTAGTTGGAAAAATAATGACAATTGGAAAACAATTAGTTATTATGTGATCCTGAAACGAGGGAGCAAGGGCATAAATTAAAAAGGGTGGCTGGGGTTGGAGTTAACCATTAAAAAACCCAAACAAGCTCAAAACAACCAACTCTAAGTTTCTAATGAAGTGGTATTTGGGGTTCTTTTAAGTGGCGTCCTGGCTGGACTATTTTTAATGTTCAGCTATTTTTCACTCTGGTTTTGCTATATATTGCAGTTGTCTCAGTTGCATGAAGTCTAAACAAATCGTCCTGCTTGACTTAAAGGGATGCATACTCTCTGATTTTAGCTCAGAGCTTAAATTTAAATCAATAGGCTTAAAATACAGCATATTTTTCAGTGAAACCTGTCTTTGAACCATAACATAATTGGAAACCTGTTTATTTAATGTGCTTTTTTTTAAAGCTGCCTGCAGTGAAGTTTTCAGGTTGGTGCTGTGGAGTTGGTTTGTTGGAGCAAGGAGGTGTGTGATGGAAGGTGGCACGGGGAGCTGAGCATCATCAGCTACACTTTGGGAATGGCTTTTCCAGCAAGCTGCTGGGGAGAGAATCTGTGCCCTCCTTGGAGTGATGGAGGTGCTGGGGAGCAGGATCCACAAGGCAGCTTTGTGCTCTGGCTGTGGGTTTGCCAGCAGCGTTTTACACAGGCTTTGCTAATGTTGGTGGCTGTGCCCAACTGCTCCTTTCAGAGAGGCTGATGGGGGAACAAAGGAGCAAACAAGATCTGAATGCTGCACTGGCTCCTTCTGCCTTCGCAGCCCACAGGGGCAAGGGCTGCCTGGAAGGGACTGAAAAGCACAAACAGATCGAAATATTAGCCTGGCTGTGCCTGCCTCAATAGGTGTTGTGTGCTTCGGCTTGGGGTTTGTTTTTTAATGCAAATGTTTGTTAGTTCACTGAGCACCCAGAATTGTAGCTGACCTAGAGAAAAGTGAAACTGGGAGGATACAAACATCACTTTTCCCTCTGTGCCCAGCGGGGGTAATGATCACCCTTTTTTTTCCTTTTTTTTTTCCCCTCTGGAATTCTTAGAAACGTGTGTTTGGAATGCTCAGTGTCGGAGCTGCTGCTGTTTGTCTGGATTCCAGACAGAAAGGGTTCTATTTGCATTTGGCATCTTAATTATGTTAAAAGTGCAATTCTGAAAATGTGGATCACTTTAGGTATTGCATAAATTTGATAGATTAAGAAGTAAGTTTTGATGATTGAGTTTCTGAAAAATGGGCTATTCTCTGACTGTGTGGGTTGTCTTTTGTTCTTCCTACAGAACACAAATGAGAGGCCAGTTCACGTTATAAGATTCAGGATAAGTGGAAGGAAACGAGTGCTCGTTAATTTTGAGGTTTTAGTTAATCTATGTATTTCATCTACTTGTCTGTAATAAAAAAAAAGTTACTGTGGTATTATTAATCCCTGGTACTGAGAGTCAATTTTGGCCTGTTTCAAATATGTAACAGGATTTCTCTTTTATGATGAAGTGTGTTCCGTGATCTTTTCTAGTACAGGCAGTGAGGTTGGAGTGTAAATTTATTTTCTTGATCAGCAGAACTGATGAAGGTTCTGTTTTAGTGTTTCTGCTGAGGAGACAGAAGCTTGTAAGTCCTGAAGTTTGCTCCCTCCATCTCTGTTGCCAGTGAAATCCTCTTTTTTCCACTGTCCTTCCTAACAGTTGAGTGGGCAATAACATGGCTGTGCCTTCGGGCTCCTGGCTGCCAAGCAAAACCCCAAATGCTGCTTTCTGTCTGGCCATGCCTTACTGGGGATGTAATTAATTAGAGAGTTTTTTCCTATCCATCTGCTGGCTTGCACAAAACTTTCAGGAATGTTGGTTATTGCTGAGATGACTGTCGTGGCAGGCTGGTTGGAAATTCATTATGCACTTCAAGTTACTGGCAGGAAATAAGAGAAAGGGGGAATTGGGGAGGGGGGAAGGGGGAACTGAGGTGAATTAGGGAAGTTTGTTTTCTCTGAGGAAAGGGGATAAAGAAAGAGAAAGGAAGTTGTGTCATCAGTGCTAATAAATATTTCTGTCTGGGTGATGAGCAGTGTCTCCTTTATGTTGGTCCTTTTCATGTGGCCAACTGGTTTGGGGTGGAAGCAGACAAGTTATTGGGCACTGGGCCCATCTTCCTGCAGATTCTCCGTTTTTTTTTTGGAGCTCTTTGAAAGCATTGTCAGTGTCAGCTGGTCTGGGACCAGGCATCTCCTCCAACTGTTGGTAAAATACATAGGGAAAACATTCTTGTTGTGTACTAAAAATGAATAAAACCAGTAAGGAGCAGAATTTCTCACCAGTGAGAAGTCACTGTTAAAACTTTCAGAAACCCAGCTTTTCTTTGGTCTGATATGAATGTGTGTGTGTTTATACCATTTTCCCCACAAATGTCAGTGGTAGACATGCAGCAGGTGTTCCCTGCCATGGCAGCACGTGGAAGGTGCCAGTTTTCCTTCCCTGAAGGACTGGTGACTTCCAGCAGCCCTTCTGTGTCTGTGCTTTAGGAAATGATTCTGGACACTTCACTCTCAGTGCCTCTGACTCCTGGGAGCTCAGCACTCAGAGCTCGGCTCAGCAGATTTCAGCCCTGCCTCTTCCACAACCACCCATGTATTGCACAAAGTGACACATGGGCTCCTTTCAGCTAATGTCTTTAAAATTTTAACAACAACTAAGCCAGAGAGGCTTTTCCTCAGTTGCTGCTGAGATCACAGTGGTCTGGAGGGAGCTGGTGGGACTGCACCATGATTTAAACCTGAGCACCTACAGTAATTATGTGGTTGCATTGCAATGTAAAGCAGGATGATCTAGACTTGAGTGTTTTGGTGTGTTGAAGTAGAGAATTAATCCAGAATATGATGGTTTCTGTCAAAGCTTACTGTTTTGGCAACCAGTTTATTCCCTGGTATAAAGAAAATGGCAAATTCAGTTAGTAATTAACTATGCATTATAGGGTGTTAGGGGATCAGCAGCTTTGTGCTAAATATCAAAGCTATTAAATATATGTGTTTAAGGATTATGAATCTTCTTAAACAAGTGCATATATGGGAGAAGTCTGCTGATGCCAGCATCCACAGGGGACTGGAATACGTTTACATGAAAAGTGTCATGAGTGTGGAAGAAGAAAGTGCTGTAGATCATGGAATTCTAGTGCTCTAAGGGTTGTATTCCCTGAGACAAACCCAGTAAAAAATGGTGGTGTCAGACAATCAGGACCTTCAGATGGCCTTTGAATGAAGAAAGAACAGAGGTTCATCAGAGCACCTCCTGCTTTAGGTGGATGAAACAATTTCCCTGTGGCTGTGTGTCCTTTGGTACCTGGTGCTGCCGTGCCAGGGCATACAGCCTGGGTAAGAAGGAATGCAGTGTCTCCCTTAAAGATCTTCTAATGAGGTCGGTGCAGGAGACTTAAACACTTAATCCTCATTTCTACAAACTGGGAGTGAGATGCAGGAAATCTAATTTATGTCTCTAAGGTCATTCATTTTCATGAAACTTAATAGACCTGGCTCTGACTGCTCCTTAAACCACTGAATTATGTTACTTGCCTTCCAACATGAACCCTTCAGATGAGAGCCTTGACTCAATGATTCAACAAACCTATTTACCTGTACACTTAGAGATCCCTGTGAGCCAAATGCCCAGCTGGGAACTCCCCAGGAAATAACTGGCTTGCCCCCTTGATTTGCCCCTCCTGTCTGTGGCTGAGGAGGGAAACCTTGCTCTTGGAAAATAAAACTGAGGCAGAATCCAGGTTCTCTTCTGCACTGCTGGAACAGTCCTGGCTGCTGTTTGAATGCTTCACCAGAGTTCTGAGCTGTTGGAGGGCGGTGGGTGAAAAAGCAGTGGTGCACACAGTCTGGTAATCTGAAGGTTGTTTTTAGTTGTACTCATTCTTAGGGAGGTTTTGGATTTATCAGTGACACGTTCCTGTATCTCACACATCCTTTAGCAGGTCACTAAGAATGTATGTGACTGGTAACATGTTTATTTTGTACCTCTGCTCGGGTTTTTTTCATAATTCTGCCCATGTAGACTTTGAGATTTTGTTCTGCTTTTTGGTGATTCATGTGGGTGTTTGAGGATGTTTCTTTTTCCCCAGTCTCAGTGCCTGTCACAGCTCACCTTGCAGGGCTGGCTTTGTTAAACAGCCTGTAAACAGCATATCTGCTCATTCTTCTGGCTGGAAAAAGCCATTTGATTCTTATTTCCTGCTTGTCTTCATGCTGAATAGCCTCAGTCCTTCATTGTTGGGATTTATTGTGTAACTGCTTCTCTTTGGAGTGTGAGCAGAGCAACTGCTGCTGCTGTTCTCTGGGTCTGTCGCTGCTCTCTGCAGCCCTGCCTCAATTAACGTGCTCTTCCCTGCGCTAATTAGTCATCAAATAACTCCTTGCACAGCTTTTGTCCCAAAGTACGAGTTAGCAAGATGTGGAATGTAATTACTTCTGTGTATGTTTAGTCAAGTCTTGAGAGTCCCCAGAAGTTTTGTTCACACTTCTCTGTGTTCTGTTCTGAGGAACATCTTGGATGTTCTTGCAGAAAGGTGAAGGCTGGGGGGATTCTCAGGGAACTGTTTGACACTGAACATTTCCTGTATTAGATCCCAAGGATGTTATATTTAGGTAATATGTTTAATTCCTCGAGATGAGAGAGACAAGAGACCCCGGGAATATCCCAGGTGGTTAATTCCTGACAAGAATTTAGATATTGGTATCACAATATTTGATTGTGCTCCAGCCACTTTAAAAAGTGGCAAAACTCATTGCATGACCTTGAGCCAAGTAACTCATTGCAGTTGTATTCTCCTGCTTGCAAAAGAGGTGTGAGGGTGCTTTGTTATCAGGGCCTTTTATAGCTGGTAGGCAATAAGAAAGTGCTGATTTGCTGTGTCTGTTTACTCTGCTAATCTAAAAATGTGTTTAACTTAGTTAAACACGATGTTGCCTTTTCTCACTGATTGTGAAACGAGTAGTTAATGTGTTAAAAACATAAATATATATAAAAAATATTAATAATGGTATATTTGCATCAAAACATCATTGAGCTCTGTTCTGTGTCACAGATCACCACGTTCTCACTGTTCCTTTGAGTTTAAGACATTTGTTCTTCTTTTACTTAAAAGCCTAATTCTGATGGCAACTGTGTGTTGTATCTTGGCATCTGTTATTTTGTGTCCTGATGTATCTGTTTGGTATTACATTCCATCGCGAAGTAGTTTCGGATCTTGCCATAGCAGCAGCTGTAGAGAATATCTAATTCCTTGGTATTGAATGGAAATTATTCTTATTGTTTTTTAAATGCCTCTTCTGTTAGATGCCAAAGTTGAGCTATATTATTTTTTTTTCCTTACAAGTTTTAGAATAAATATCTGGGTTTTTTGTTTTCCGTGGTTTTTATGCTGTAATTCTTGTCCTGGATCAAGTTTGCCTTTAAAATAAGCTTTGTAGGAATAATCTTGCCCTTGGTTTATATATCTGTGCTTTCAGTGGAGCAGAAAGATGAGGCAGGACAGCTCTGAGCATTCCTGGTGCTGACTCCTGCCCTTGGGGTCCCTCCTGTTCCTGATGGGCTCTTGGCTCCTGCAGAGAGCACTTCCCAATCAATACTGGAAAGTCTCTGAGGAACCTTCTCTCTGTCTCCTGAAACTGCTTGGAGCTGGGATTTCACTTTCAGGTGCACAAAGGTGAAATTCTGAGTGTTGAATTCCAGGGTGGAAAGAGGTGGAGTCACCTGATTGGAAGCTGAGGAGAGCCAGGGGGATATTTCCTACGTACATGTTTGGTTTTCATAAAAATATGTTTTGTAGAATCCAGTTCAGTAGGAACATAATTTGCACCTAATTTAAATAAGGTTCTTTAAATCAGTCTGTGGTCCAGGGGGTGTATGAAGAATCAAATCTGTGTTCTCTCCTCCCTGGGGAGACGAAGGGCGGGCTCCAGGGAGGAAAATTAGGCAGAAGAGATTAATACTTGCAGTGCAGGAAACACTGATCCCTCTGTGATCTAAAGTTTCTGTCTGAGGTCCAACCAGGTCTATTCTCTGTGTGCCTGGATGTGTTTTTGAGCTGCTGTGGCCTTTCTGTCTGGGCTCTGATTAGAGAAGAGGTGGTGGCTGTAGTGAGCTGGTGTCACAAGTAAAACTAAAATACTCCTTAAACTCAAACAATTATCAGGGAGCATGGCTGGGGCAGGAGGGTTTCCTTCTCTTGTGAGTGGCCTTAGGCCTGTGCATGAGTTTGCCTCATTTCCTGAATGTGACTTACTTTTTCCTCTCTAATTAGATTTTTATTTTTGAGGTCCACTGCATTCATTTTCCACATTATATTAATACAGAAAGACACCAGACTTAAAAGGTACCTTAAATACCTCCTGGCAGCAGCAAAGCCCTTGTCCTCAGTATTCAGGAAAATACTTTACATTTTGAAAGGAGTGGATTTTTGTGTGGGTAGCATCCCTTAAGCATCCCTGGGAGATTGCTGCCTGCTTAGTTCCTTGATGTTCACAGTTCTCAGGTCATCAGTTCCTACTTGCAAAAATAGGACTTCAGGGGCCAGTCATCCATAGCACAGTTTGACTTCTGCAGCTGTGGAAAAATGTCTGGTGTTTCAGAAGGCTGCAGATGTTAAGTGTTTGTCAGGAGGAGCTCCCGAGCGTGGCACGTGCCTGATGTGCTTGCTCTGGTGACTTGATTAGCTCTGAATTTGGACTGTAGATAAATTGGCTGTCAGGGAGGGCTGTGAGTGTTGTCTCTATAGCACAGTGCAATTTTTAGGTTGTTTTTTTTTTTATTCTTTAAGGCACTGGTATCAAAACAAACCTTGAGTGCTCTGGGGACTGAACACTGCCTGAATTGGAAGCTTTCACATTAGTAGAAAGTGCTTGGAGATGAAGGGTGCACTGGGAGCCTGACTTTTGGGGTAGCCCTGGGTAGTGAAATGCATCAAATCATTTAAGAGGAGAGAGCTGCTAAATGCTCTTAGAGTGCAGCATCTGAAGGGGTTGCCTTCCACATGTGAAATCCTTGCTCTGAGCCCCAGCACCCTCCCGGAGCCCTGCAGGAGCTGGAAATCCAGGGGAGTTGCATTTGTCTGCTGCCATTAGTGGAGTGTGTTCCTGAAAGGACAAAGCCTTTGTATAGCCTGTCCTTTTTGATGATCCCAAGCTTGAGGAAACTCACATTTCTCTGTAGTGGTAACTCATTCAGCTGTGTCTAAAATTTGATTCTCTCTTGTAGGAGGCAAAAATATTTGCTATGCCTTTAGTTCTCAGTGAGGTGTCAGAGCTGAAACACGTTTAAAGGAAGCTGTGTTAGATCACAAGGTTTAATTTTGCTTGCTTGTGCATTTTTTTCCGCTATCATGGGATTTCTTGCTATTTTCTTGGTGTGAAAAAGAGCCCTCACAGTGCCTTTCACCATAGCACTCAGTCTCATCCAAAAGGAGAACGGAAAAAAACACTGAAAACTTACAGGTTTGGGGAATGTCACAGCTCACCTACACATCACTTCATTCTGTGTGTGCCAGGAGAGTTCATCAGAGATGTATTTGCTCATCTATGTTAAAGAGAATTCCTTCTGTGCCTGAGTAACTGTAAAGCTCAGAGTTTCTCAGCTGGTGGCTGAGGGGACAAAGTGATTCAGGTTTGGGCCACAGTTTGGTGCCACTTCTGTGTTTGTGCCAATTTGGCTGTTAGCACCACAGGGCAGAGGGAAATTTGGGATTTCATTATTCCCAGAGCAGCGAGGAGTTGGACACACCCGTGCCCACTGAGCGTCCCTGCAGTGGCCAGTGCTGGCCTGCCTGGGCTGGTTGCTGCTTGCCACACCAGTGAGGCAGTGGCTGTGTCAGAGTAAGCACAAAAAGCTTTCTGGACGCTCTCAGGCACTTGAAAATATTTCTGCCTGGGTTTAGGAGAAGGGAAAAGAGCTGTGCAGATGATTATTAGGGGAGTTGGGAGTGCAAACTGTATTTATTGGAAAAAAGCCAGCTCTTAAACAGAACTGTAAAGACCCGTGCTCTGATCAGCTTTTGAACGTGGAAAGAGCTCCCCAGTCTGAATTACAGGGCTCTGGTTAAATGATTACATGAGGTATGTTTAAAAATAGAAAATGTCTTTTATGTCCAGTCAAATAAGGTTCTTGGCAGTCAAATGAAATCTATGTTGACTTCTATCTGACAGCCAAGTGGCTCAAATTCTATGTTTCCTAAAGGAAAATGGCTTTTTTATTTTTAGTTTCTGATTAATTCCATTGTCGCCTGTAACAATAAATAATCTTATACTGGATTTTCTTTATAAAAGTAGGATCCATAACTCTGCAAGCAAGCTTAAGTTCAGCTGTTTAAAACGGGGGGGCCGGTTAAATGCTGTGCTAAGGCAAGTTAGAATTTGTGAGGGCTCTTTTTTCAGTGGGAAATGGTCTGTTGAATGCTTCTCTAGCATGTTCCTGTGCACTTTAGTTTGCCAGATTAACGGAGCTATTAATAATAGCCACTCCTGCTCCTTCAGCCTGAAAGAGTTGGTAAGCATGGAGCTATATGTAGTTTGTATTTTTAATTAAACTTGTACTGGGATTATCTTGTATTACCAGCTACCTTCTAGAAGATTATGTTCATAAAAGGTTCATGAGTTGTTAAGTGGAAGAGATTAAAGTGATTGTTGGCGTGTTAGTAGAATTATTTGTTGCCTACGCAGCATTTGTTCGTAGCTTTAATTTGCCAGTAATGGCAGACAAGTAAAATGCAAGCATCTGACTTTTAAAATCTACACTAGCTGACAAAACCAGGCCATATTTCAGAGTGATTGTCTTTTTTATTATTATTCTTTTAATGCGATGTTTGGTTGTTTAGAAATATCGAGTGGAAGAATATTGTTTTCAGTGTTTTCGGCGCTTTTACGTTCTGGTGATACTCTTAATGATGTGACCAGAAATGTATTTTATTAAAGAATGGAAAACCACTTAGAGCGTGGATGGGATAAAGGAGCACAAAGAACTGATGAGCAGATGCTGGAGGAGATGGTTTCTATTATAGTGGACTTGTAAATCCTTGCTGTGTTGGTCATTTAATCAATATAGGAGAGGTGTTGGAGGGATCCTGTGCTTAGGGAGATAATGTCTTTAAATGCAGCGCTTAGGATGATTTTATGCACCCAAATCTGTTTAGAGTGAGCTGTGAAATAGGTCGGGCAGCGATGAAGAATACAGTGGGTGTCTCTGCTGTTATCAGAACCCATTAGCGAGCTGTGAATGCCGCTCATTGTGGGGCCGGGCTGGATCCCGGAGCAGGCGGTGCCTGGCCTCATTCCGGGCAGGATGAACGGTGCCTGTGTGAGCAGCCACAATGATGCTCCAGTGGGAATCAACATCTGCTCGCCTTTAATAATGGATGCCAGGCAGCTTGGGTAACTCCCGGCTGATCAAACCAACAGGGCCAACTTGCATTGTGTGATTCTGCACGGCCACGCTCTGGAAAACGTGAGTTAGTACTTGGAGAGATGATCTGTGCCATGAATTTTGTGTGTAATGTGTCCATGGGTACAGTAAACCCAGTTTCCAGTGCCTTCAGTGGTGCTGCACTGTTCTGCTCTGGATGTGGTGTAAAATGATATATATATATTTTCCCCTCTTCTTTTTCCCAAGAAGTTGCCTTGTAGTTGTCTGAGTCTGTGTGGCTGGGCTGGTGCCTGGTGGCAGGGCTGTGCCAGATCTGCAGCCCCAGCTCCACAGCACCCTGGCTCTGCCACAGGCTAGTCCCCAGCTCTCCAGCGTGGAGATACTCAACATGATTGAGGATTCTGATGTTAATTGCTCTTCGGTTGCCAAAAATGTATTCTGCTAACAATATGTCCAATTTCTGCTCCTGCAGCTCTGCCTGTGCCCAGGGTGAGGCTGGCACTGCCAGCTTGTGCCTGCCTGGTGTTAGGGGTTGGTCAGGGTGTGGGGTTAATTGGAGAGCTCACACAGCACTGACCATTCCCAGGCTGATCTGTGGAACTGGGAAAACACAACTCCTGTCTGGAGCAGCCTGCAAACCAAGATTTTCATGGGCAGGCTCGTGAGAAGTGCATCACTGTGTTTTGAAACATAACTCCTTGGTTTCTTAGAGCTCCTGCAGTCAGGCATATTCAGGGTAGTATCCAGCACACAGGCCAGTCACCACATGGTGGCAATTTTCTCAGGAAAGGAATCTGTGTGCATAGAAAGCCTGAACTTCCCTTGCTCAAACATGAAGAATGCAAGTGTGCTTTAAGTTAGGATGTGAACTGCATTGGTGGCTCTGTTTTGCAGATGTGGTGAGTTTGAGAAGGTCTGCAGATCACAGGAGACTGTTGAGAAATTAACATTAGCTCTGTCCTTGAATTTAGTATTTCATGCATGTCTAGCTGGTAAAATGCTAAATGCAATTTTTTCAATTATAAAGGCTTAGCAAGGCTTAGAGATGATTTTCTGAGATTCTAAAATATGTACTATTTAATACATAATGCAAAAGGAAAAGCTGGTTTCTTAATGTAAGAACACGAAAATGGAACCAGCTGCAACGTTATGCCACCCTGCTGCAGCTTTGATGCTACACTTTTAGCAGTGGATTAAATATTGATACCTCTTTCTGCCCCCTCACCTCCCAGTACACTTAAAGCTTTTGCAGTTGTTTTTAAGTGTTTATAGAAGAGCTGGTCAAGTTTCTCTAGTTTTTCTCACTAGATTTTTGTGAAGTATTGGGAGTTTATGTTTGTAGTTTAGGGGGAAGAATGTATGAGCAATTCTTTCTATAAATCCATGGATCTGTTGGCGAGCAGGAGAACTGTGGGTGAGGAGGAGCATGATGTCCCTTGGCTACAGCAAGATCAGACCCCAGATCAAGTAAACAGTATATGAAATTAAACTATAAAATGGAAAATAAATGTGTGATTATATCACAAATGAAAGACAGATGTGAGGAAGCCAGGGATTGCACGGGCTGGTATGAAAACCATGCAACAGTCTGATGTTTGTTTGAACTGTGTATTAGCTCTCAAGTGTGAGTTATATCCCCCTGAAACTGTTCAGGATGCTGGGGAAAAGTTCCTGACGTGCCAGGGATTGGGAAAGTGGGAAGGTTAAGAGGAGATTTGTAAGGCTGTTGGAATATTCTGCTAGGAGTGGAAACACTGAGTTCAGCTGGACAAGGAGCTGCCTGGCAGGGTTGCAGATCAGGACAGTTCTCTTTGTGTCACTGGTGGCCTCTGAGGCTGAGCAGCTCCCTGGAGCCCTTGGGCTTAGCTCAGTCCATCCCCAAACATCTCAACATCCACAGTTAATCCATAGTTAATAGAATCATTTTAGTGAGCTGAAGGTGGCTGCAGCATTTTAACTGGAGTTGGATCACAGGATCACTGAAAATGTTTCTAGGACCTACTGTAAGCTCTGTAAAATACTTGGTGTTCTAAATTCTGATATCTTTACTTATTCCTTATTGTGGTGGAGATGAAGTCAGTGGCAGATGCTGCAGGACTGGTCCATACTGACCCAAATATCCTCAAGCTAAATTTTTTTTTTTTTCCAATTTCTGTACATTGCACTGCCTTGCTTTTTTCTACCCTGGAAATGGAAATTGTGCCTGACTTCCCTTGCAGGATCATTGACATTCCAGGGATGGAAAGCAGTCGATATTCCCTGGTCCTAATAAAATGTGGCAGCTTTGCAGTGACAGCCCAGGATCAGCCTGGAGACTCTCACATGTACAGCACTGCCAGAAATAATCCTTCTGACCTTGTTTTTCTGAAGAACCACGAGCACTCCGAGGTAATTCCTGTAAGACAGGTGGTTCCTCTCCACCTGGCTCCCAGACTCCTGGATGTTCCTGCTGGAGCAGTGGTGTGAGCAGCCAGTGCAGAGAGTTTGGGTGTTCCCCACAGTCTGGCTGCGCCTTTGCATTCACTCTGCTGCGTGTCGGGGTGTGTGAAGTGGATTTATCTGTGCCTTGCCTGCTGAAAGCTCTGCTGGGATGGGGAGGGGTGGTGCTGTGAGAAACCACTGCTTCAGAGCTGCTGTGGGAGACAGGCAAGGCAATAAAAGTGCAGCTCCACGGCAGAATGCTCTGTTCTGAAAAGCAGCATGAGGAGAGAATAGTCATATTCTGTGACAGCAGAATCAATAGGGCTTCTGTGGAAACAAATGAGAGTTTTATCTCTCCAGGCTATTGTTGAGGGCAGACTGAGGCAAATGTCTAATGGGTTCATGCTTTTGAAATCATTCTGTAACTGTAAGGGAGAGGAACATGCTTTTAAAAATGGAGTGAGCAATTATGAAAAGGAGGTTACTCTGCACTCCTGGAAATGCTGTTTGGTCGGTGCTGGCTGTTGGGTGTTTGAAGCAGCACTGGGGAGGCAGCAGTCAGAGCTAGCCCAGAGCGGGTCTGTGTGTTTGCACTGGGGGTGGATCTGTGTGCCTGTGAAACCTGCATGTGTGTCCTGAGGAGAGCTGAGCCTGTGCAGAGAGGTGGAAGCCCTGGTTTCCCAGGGAATACCTCTGCAATTATAACCTCAGAGAAGCAGCATGATTTGCCAGCATCCCTGAATGTTGGCATTTAGCTTCTCCCCCAGGGTGGCTCCGAGGAGTCGGTGATGCTCAGGGTGCTGATCAGCTCTGAACGTGCTGTTCTGCAGCTCTGCAATCAAGAGCCCATTACTGACTGCAGAGGTGTCCAGAAATATTTGGGAGCAGGAATGGTAATTACTCACAGGAACATGGGAGCAGTGAGGAATGGGCTGCTGGGGCTGTTTCCTGCTGCAAAGCAGATGAGAGGAACAAATGATTTGAGAATACAACATTCACATGCACAAAGTGTTACCATAAGCTGCTCTTACATATTGGAAAACTGTGATGCTTCTGCCAGCTCGTGAAGTTCTTGGGCTCTGGGATTTTTGGTCCAAACCCTGGGCATGTGGGGGTGCTCTGTGTTTATTTTGGATAAAACTGGATAATGTGGTGTTTTGGCCAGGCATGCAGCTCATTTTAACTTGGGAAGGAAGAGGAGAAATTCCAGCTGGAATTTCTTGTTTATACAACACATGTGCTGAAGCTCTTTCCTCTTCCTTACATGTGTATATATCTGTGTATATACATATATATCTATATATCTGTGGTGTGATTATGCAAACAAGGAGAGATGAGCACTCACTGGATTGCCATGGTTGTTTGAGCTTCAGCAATTTATTCAAACTTAGTAATTTCATGTAAGATGGAGATGTTTACTTTGGCCACTTGACAAGTTTGAAACTTGTTTTGTTTTTAAAACACTTGGAGGGTCAAAAGCCTTTGTTACATCCTCACTTCTGTTACTGGAGTGGGAACCAGGAAAGAAAAATGATTTTTTTTTTTTTAAATGAAAGAATAGCCTGACTTTCAGAAATACTAAGCTGAAGTGATTTTTTTTCCTCCCCCTTTTACCTTGTCAAATTAACATGATTGCATGTTTCACTTTTTATGCTAAGGAGTTTCTGATCTTCAAAGACAATTTTCAAAAAGACATGCTGGTTCAGCCAAGGAGACTAATATTTTAGAAGGAATATTACTAGTAATAAAAAGACAGAGTTATGATAGTTTGCATTAATTTTAATAACTTTTTGTGCAGCTCTCGAGTCAAGATGTGAGAAATTAAAGGGAGACAGTTCTTGCTTGGCCTGCAGTGCGTTTGTTCCTGCATTATCTCTCCCAGACATGGAAAAGGCTGCAGGGAGCTGGGGCTGCACAGGGGTCACTTCAGGATCCCTGTGACACCATCCTGTACCCCCCTTGAGAGCTCTGCCCTTCAAATGGGACAACACAAAAATTCCCTTGGGTTTCAGGAGCATTTGGGTTAGCAGAGGGTAAAACAATAATGTGGTCTGTGCTGCTTAAATTCTCAGTATTAGTAATTAGCTGTGCAAGTCGATTCCTTTAAAACAGTGGGGTCAGAAATACCAGCTCAATATCCAAACAATGTGTGTTTTCCAAAGAAATGTAAAATCAGAAACACTTTAAGTGTGGGGTGTAAGTAGAATATCTAAAGAGTTCCTGTGAAATGTCAAATCTCAGTCATCACGGTAACCATCAATAATGCACCAGATGTTTTGACTGCATTTGGTTTTGTATTAAATTAAACATAGGCAGGGGTGCATGAAGTTCATCATTAATGCTGCCAGAGCTGGTGCTGTGACAGCCACTCTGTGCTCTGGGGGTTGGATGGTGCTGGTGACTCTGTGTGTGACTTGTGTGTTTGGAGGTGTCTTGCTTGCAGTAGAGAATTGCTCTGAAATTGGTTGTCTTCATTCAGCTGAGCTTATACTCAAGCTAAAAGCTGTTTTGAACCGATTTTTTTCTCCCATCCTGTCAGTCAGGTCTTACATTATTAGTTTAGTGAGTAATTACATCCACTGTTTGCATTTTACTGGCTGAGATGGAGGCAAGGTTCTAAATGGTAATAATTAGATCCTAATACCTGTGTTGTGAGGTAAGCAGGAAACTTCAGATGCCTTGGATCTTGGAGTTAATGCCACCTCTGTCTGGGATGCAGCCCCTGGGATCTGTCAGCCCAGTTCTCAGCTCAGGGGGTGGGAGGGATGCCCTCGGTGTTTCTGCTGCTCACAGTTGGTCTCAGCCCTGCCCTGGCTGCTGGGGGACAAGGACATCAGTCCTGAGTGGGAGCAGAGGGGAATTGAGATGGCAAACCTTGGAGAGCCAACATCCCCTCCCTCTCTTCTCAGGAAATCAGCTACATCATTGAAACAAGACTTGAAAAGCGTGCTCTGAAGCCAGAATAAACACCCTGAAATTTTTATCATAATGTTGCTTTTAAAAGTCCTAAATGTCCTCTATTTAAAATGAAATTCTTTTGTATTAACCTGCTTTCATATGCTAGCTTTCACCAGACTGCAGAATTGCCTGATTTGACTTTCTAATGTAACTGTAATGAATCTTCTGGGAAATGGAGCGATTGAGTGCATACACTGTGCAACTCCATTGTGAAATATTCTGTTAGATCTGCTAGATTCCTGATTTTATTTTTTCTAAGGGGTGGGGTGTCCCTGTCAGGTATTAAAATCGAAACCAAATGCATTCTCTAGGGCACCTGGGAAGCTCAGGCACTCCAGTGGGTAATATTGCCTTGATTAAATGTGTTTGCAACATCACACACATAAATACTCTGGGTGATGGTGGCACAGTTAGATTAAATTCAAAGGCGTGCATTTGGAGAGAAAAGAATAAAGATGAAATTTATTGGCAGATACCTGTGTAGCTCCTTTGAATACCTACAGGACAGATTATTTTAAAAAATGTATCAAAGTGCACACAAAACTCTACATAGGGAGTGTATTTTTGTGCTAAAATGCTGCCTTCTTCTGCAGCTGTACTTGCACAGTGTCTGCCTTGTGAACAAAACGACCCTTTGAAGAATATTGCATCTCTGATATGTGAAAGGGAGGGGAGAATCTGAGTATCCAGTGCTCAGCTTGGCACCCAACAGCCATTCCTTTCATTCTTTGATTTCAGGGCCAGAATGCCCAGTATTGGCACTCTTACTGCCAGGGAAGGCCATACCCAGTTCTCTTGTGTCTTGCCTGTCTTGATCCCTTTGAAGTGTTATATGTAGGCTTGGAATTTTTAGTTTCTTTGGGCTTTCAGTTTCTTTTTGCTGTTTCTCCATAGATTTTTCAAGTTTACAAAATACTGGGAGGACCATTCAGCTTAGATGTGGTACTTGAAAAGGCCACACTTGAGAAAAGAATAGTCCAACCCACCTGGGCTTGTTGGCTGCTTCAGAGGTGACGTGGAAATCACATTTCCAGAGCAGTGCTGGGTGGAATCACTGAATCACCTGCACGTCTCTCTGTGGTGGCTTTGGGAATGGGGTCATGATACATCCTCCAGCAGGGAGAACAGGAAATGTTGGCAGATAGAACTTAAGGCAGCAAAATAATTGAAGAAAATGATCTGTAAGTGCCAACTTCCAGCTCGGTGGCTGATACAGCTTCTCCTGGGAGGTCAGTGCTGCTTTAAAGGGGGATTTCCCCACTGCATATTCACCTGATAAGGGCTGATCTGCTCATTCAGAGCAGTTCTGGACAGTGCCCTTTTCCTGAAAGTAATGGAAATTGCTGTGGATAAAACTAGACACAGTTTATATATCTGTGGGGGGGAAAAATCAATATTTTCTTTGGGATCTGATGTTGAGTCCACTTAAATCTGTTCAACTTCTAAATACAGGTAGTATATTGTAAGATGAAGACAGATAAGTACAAAGCAGGTTCTCAAGCCTGGGAGAATGTTAAAAATTCTATATTTTTCCTGCAGATAACCTTTTTCTTCTGTCAGTTGAGTTGGGCAATTGAAATAAAGGCCGGAGTTGCACAGAAAAGATGTTCTGTGGGCTTATCTCCAAATTGTGTCAGCCTTTTCTGCTCCCCCCACCCTCCCCTGCCTGCTTTCCTTCCATATCAAATTTAATTCCTTAAATCCATCGGCGTAGGTGGACTCGCACGTCCCTGCGTGTAACAGGAGTTATGGGCACGCCAGCCTTTGGTCAGGGTGCTGGGGACAGGCTTGGGGACAGGGTTGGGGATAGTGCTGGGGACAGGGTTGGGGATAGTGCTGGGGACAGGGCTGGGGACAGGGCTGGGGACAGGGTTGGGGATAGTGCTGGGGACAGGGCTGGGGACAGGGTTGGGGACAGGGCTGGGGATAGTGCTGGGGACAGGCTTGGGGACAGGGCTGGGGACAGGGTTGGGGACAGGGCTGGGGACAGGGCTGGGGATAGTGCTGGGGACAGGGCTGGGGACAGGGCTGGGCACAGCTGCACCAGGGGCTGTCACCCCCATGTCCCCCTGCCCATCCCTGTCCCGGGTGCCCAATGCCCCTCGCCCGCCGCCGAGATTTCCCCACCGGTTGTTGCCATTTTGCATTCTGTTTTTGCAATCAGCCCTTGATAAAATGGCTTTATTGTTCGCTGATCAGGTGTATCCTGACATAAATAAAACATTGGCAGTAATTGGCTGTGACAGCTCGGGCGCTGCCGCCCCTCCCGGCTCCGGCAGCTGCGGGAGCCCCGGCCCCTCTCCCCGGGGTAATTGGCTTTGACGGGTTCTGGTTGCTGCAATAATACTGATCCATGAGCCTGTGTGAGCTGCATAATGCCTCGAGGATTTTGTACCCATCAATATGTCCTCAGCTTGAATCATTTTTTTCATACTTTTTCTGTGGCAGTTTATTAAAAGGAACGCTTGCTGCATTTACTGGGTGTTTGGTATCTACACAGCCTCAGCTGTCATGGCAGATGAAAACACCATCCTGCAATTCCAAACGCTCCTGTGTGCCTGCTGCTGATACAAAGAAACCCCCCCTGCCATTGCCCAGAGACACTTGCAGTTCAAGTCCTTTATTTCTGTAGGTGCATTGATGTTTTAGAATGATCCGTGATAATAAAACGCGATAATCTGTTGGCAAGAGCACAACTGCTTTTGTTTGCAAAACTTAATAAGCTGTGAGACAAACACAGAAATATGCAAAGGCAGAGCTGTACGTGCTAAGTGAGGCCTGACAGTTTCGGTTCCAACCACAGCTGAAGGCGTACTGACTTGTTTGCTACCTTGGGTAATAACTCAGATTTCTTCTGTGGTGTCTGGTGGGAAAAAAAAATCTTGTATTTGCTGGTATTGGATCACATTTGATCTTATTAGGACATTCTGAGAAGTGTAAATGGCAGCAAATCCAACTTGGTTGGATCCTAATCAGCTGCAACACCAAAGTTATTGGGTTCTTAACCAGAATTGGCACGTAGAGCTGAAATTCATTAAAAGTAGTTCTTAAAGTGGGATTAGTTTTTCTCAGTTACAATTACTGCTGGCTCATCAGGGAAAGCAGAATTTCTATGGGTGAAGTGTGGCCGGAGTAATTCACTATCTCAACAGGAATCGTGACTGTTGGGAAGGAAGTTTGTGTAAATATCCCTGCAAACTTTGTTCCCTGACAAGCCCAGGGCTCTCTGCCTGGGGAATAATTGCTGAAAAGGATTCAGGAGTGCTTCAGGAGCCACTACAGAGCAGAGCAAGTGTGCAATGCTGAGAAGAAATGACTGCTCCTGAAGGAGATATTAGTGCTTGTTTGAAGTCAGATCCTCTGGGCACACTGGGCAGCTTGCTGTGTGCTGCAGGAGTGGTGCATCCTTGGGAATGGCAGTGACTCAGGCACAGGGCAGGGATTGCATCTGCTTGGGCTTCAGTGCCAGGCTCTGCTCATTCACTAAGATTTTTTTTTTTTTTTTTTTTAATGTGCTGGTTCTGACATGGGTTATGGGTTTGTAGTCGTGCAATACCACAGTGCTGATGGCTCTTGTGGGGAAATAGCAAGTAACTTCTAGTGGGATAATCTGCATCTTTAATTTTAGAAACAAAACCCTTTCCAGAGAAGCAAACCCTCTGTTTTCATTATGTCATTGTGGGGATGTCTGGTAAAGTTTTAGCTCCTTGTTTCATGGACTCAGCTGGGTCTTGATACTGGAAATAAAACTTTTCTGTTTAATTATGTGCTACAGAGAGGAGGTTGTGATCAATGCCTGGCTGCCTGTTTGCTTTTGGGGTCCAGCTTTCCGTGACAAAAAAAATGTTTCCTACTCAGCTCATACTTGGTTTTTATAATTGTTTGTATCTTGAACCTTCAGGCAAAACCCTGGAGCAAAGTATTCCTCACTCTGTGTTCCTTCCACTGGTGTTTTGGAGGAAAAGGTACTGAAATGTCATTCTTTCCACTAGATGAGCTCACAGTGCAAATAAAATTTCAGAATGGGATTTCATTTATTTTTGGTAGATTATCTCCCCTGCAAATTACAGTAATCGCTTGGGTACAAGCTTTTCAGAGGCAGAAAAAAAACAGTTTCAGGACTCACTTCTGCATTCAGAAATACTTAGAAACATGAATGTGGCAGGGTGGTGTTTGAATCCCTTCTCAGACTCTGTGCACTGTGAGCACTCCTTCTGTCCCACTGGACACAGCAGATCATCTTCTGTGCTCCAGGTAAACTGAGTTTGGGAACAGAGATATTTCAAACCATTCAGCCTCTTTTGTAGTCTGGCATTTTATCCACCCCATCCCAGGAACCAAAACCAGGGAACATCAGTTTGTCAAATATACCCAGCAAAGTCTTAGGAATTAAAAATAGCAAAATGCAATTACAGGCTAATTGATGAATGTAATTAGATGTAGATTTGACCAAAACTAGGTTCTGCAGCATTAGCAATTTAATTACAAAATGCCTTGTGATTGTAAAACTAGCAAGAAATACTTTGCTGGTAGCTGTAGCTGCTCTTTCACATCCTGTTTTTCACAAAATCAGCTTTAGAAGCCATCGTATGAACAAGTGAAATATTTGAATTTGCATCAGAACGAATCTTGCTCTGGAAACTTCAGCACAATTCGAAATTGCTTAAAAAAATTAAATTTCAGGAAAGTAACATCAGTTCTCCCAGCTTTGGACTGTTGCATGCAGGTTGGATTTTATCCATCTTGGCACGTGCCAGCCAGGGAGTCCTTTGGGAATGTGGAATCCAAGCACCTTGCCCAGGATGGGTCTCCTCACTCCTGCCCCTTCCTGTCTGGGTTTAGGTCTCTCCTTCCACCAGGGCAGTGTGAGTCTCAGTGCTTAGTTCAGGAGCTGACCCTGCCCAGGTAATTTTTTAAAAGCTGTTTTTAAGCTCATCTTTATTGGCTTAGCTAAACCCCTTGGCTTGGAACTTGGATTTCAGCATTGCTGTGGTTGAAGACCTTTGTAGGTGAGGAGGAGGAGGAGGATGGTGTGTGGTGGATGGAGAGCAGTTACTGCCTGTGCTGGTTTAGGATTTTATTGATTTTATTCACTGCCAGTATTTTGGAAAGGCCTCCTGAAGCCCCTGTGGGCTCTCAATGAGGTTTGGCATCCTAGAGGCTGTCAAAGGTGGCTTTGGAGCAACCTGTGCTTGGTGCTGCCTTGGCACAGGGAGCCCTCCTGGGCTGGTCCAGGGGTTTGGGGACAGCAGTGGGAGCAGGTCTGTGTGCTCAGAGGTGGCACAGGACACAGGAGGGGGCAGCAGTGGGAGCAGGTCTGTGTGCTCAGAGGTGGCACAGGACACAGGAGGGGACAGCAGTGGGAGCAGGTCTGTGTGCTCACAGGTGGCACAGGACACAGGAGGGGACAGCAGTGGGAGCAGGTCTGTGTGCTCACAGGTGGCACAGGACACAGGAGGGGACAGCAGTGGGAGCAGGTCTGTGTGCTCACAGGTGGCACAGGACACAGGAGGGGACAGCAGTGCTGGTCTGGGTGGTTACAGATGGGCACAGGACACAGGAGGGGGCAGTAGTGCTGGTCTGGGTGCTCACAGGTGGCACAGGACACACATGGGAGATGCTGCCCTGGCCAGGCCTGGCACTGTTACTGGAATAGTGTCAGGAAAGGGCACAGTCCTGCTGAGGCTCTGGGAAAGCCACACAATCTCGTTAGCAGACACTGTGCCACCCCAAAGAGGATTACACAGCAATAATGGTTCATAGGGTGTCTTCTCATTGCTCTCCCAAGGAGATTGATTTATTTGTCAGGTGTGTGAGTGACAAAACACAAAACTTAACTTATTTTCTTAATAAAATGTACATTTCATGTCACACTTGAGATGTGCTCTTCTAAATAACCTCATAATGATCTACAAGCTTGCCTTGCCTTAAGAAGATTAAGGAATTAATGTCAAATTACAGACACAACTGCAAATAGTATTTGCTGTGTTCAGTGTGCAGGAGGGGTAGACAGTTGATAAACATGAAATATATTCTTTAATTTCTTTTTTTCTTAGAGGAAGAATCATAAGTGTTGCAATAATTTAATGCTGTGAGTGTGTGAGTGGAAAAGATGCCCTGGCCAGTGAGATTGTTGTGTTGTTTGGCTGAGGTGGCAGTTCCTGTGGGTGAGATCACAGTTCCAGAGTCAGTGTTTGTGTGTGCAGGGGTGAATTTTGGGTGAGACAATGATAAAATGCCTAAGAAGATCGTCTGTGTTACATAATGCTAATGGAATTATGGTTGGATAAACACATTAATATAAGGGAGGGAGAAAATGCCCGGACTTCAGCTGTGGGAGGCATAAAGGTTGTGCTGAAAGCCATGGCACAATTTCTGGAAATGGTTTTAAGTTCAGTGTAGCTGGTTAAAAATAACAGGTAATAAGTTTTCGTTTCCTGAGCTGTAAATGGCTTACCTTAATCTTTCTATTTTGGTCAAGTGAAAGGGAAATGAGGTCTGAAGAAATGCTCTTTAGCAAAAGGTGTGAGAGCCACCAAGATTACTGATCTGTCAGTGGAATTGCAGGTAATTTTTTTATGTGCACAGCAGTTTGCTCATGTTCAGAATCAGAGCAGGGGTGGCTTTACAGAAAGAATGAGTTCTGCTAAACCAGAATGGGTTCTGCTGGAACAGAACAGAATGGGTTCTGCTAAACCAGAACAGAATGGGTTCTGCTAAACCAGAATGGGTTCTGCTGAACCAGACTTAATGGGTTCTGCTGAAACAGAATGGGTTCTGCTAAACCAGAACAGAATGGGTTCTGCTAAACCAGAATTAATGGGTTCTGCTGAAACAGAATGGGTTCTGCTAAACCAGAATTAATGGGTTCTGCTCAAACAGAATTAACGGGTTCTGCTAAAACAGAAGCTTTCCTGTTGATCCTTTTTGAGAAGAGTCTGTTTGGAGCTATCAAAGGCTCCAGGTTTGTTTTTCAATAGATGCTGTTTTTAGCTACTGTTCTTAATTATTTGTTGATGTTCTAAGGTAAATAAACTTGTTAGAAGGCTTGAGCTTAAAACTTCACATTGCTTCTTGTACTGAGTGTTACAGAACTGCAGATTCTGTGAGCAGGAAGTCTGGGAGATGCCTTGGCTGGCTCTGACACTTAATTTTGGCCTTAAAAGCTGTGATTCTCTTGCAGCAAATCTCTCTGAGGAAGGCAGTTTGTGATGGAAGTGTGTTGTATCCTTTTTGTACATCAGTGCTTCCGCCTGTTTGTGTTGCCAAGATTTTTTTCTGACCTTTTCCAAATCTTTATTTTCCTGGCAGTGACTTTGTGTTGAGGAGACAAATTATTTGCTTCTGCTTCTTTGGCTTTATGTTGAACTTGTTTAAATATATATATAAAAAATACCACTTTTATTTGAACTCGTCATTTTCCCTGTAATTTACTTTAAAGGAATGGTTGTTTGGAGTTCTGTGAGCCCTCAGAGCTCTGTGTCCAAAGGAAGGTTCTCAGGAGATCTCCCTGAATCCCCTGAGATGAAGGATGAATGTCCTCATCAGGGCAGATGAGAAGGATAATCACAGATTTTCTGACTCACAGGGTGGGTTTGAGGTGTGTGAGTGAAGCTGCAGAGTGTGACCTTGGGTGTTCCCCTGCTGGAACCTGCAGCCCTTCACAGGTGAGGCTGGTGGGGTGAAGGAAAAACATTCCCCCTTACTTTGGGATGAAAATCCAAAATAAGCACAGCTCCCTGGGCATTGATGGCAATTGTGTAACTTGTTCTGTGTCCACATCAGCACTTGTGAGTCTGCCTAATTTGGGGGATAAAACCAAAAAACAATATCAATTCTGCACTCTGGTTTTTCTGTGGTCCTGCTTCTCCTAAGGGTTTGGATTTGGAAGAAATGAATCCCTAATAATTGAATTGATTAATAGATCCTGATTAGAGGCTCTCTGCACAGCTCCTTCCTTGTGTCACTGCTGTCTTTGGCCTGGACCTGCTTTAAGCAAAAAGCTTACAAGCAGCAAGTGAGAACTTAATGATACATTTCCAGTTGCCCTCATTTGAGGCTGAAATGTCTTTTAGTCATAGTTTGAAAACTAAGTGGATTTTAATCAACTGAAATCCTATGCCTTAAAATCTCTCACAAATAATAACTAAAAACTCCAGTTGAAGGATGGCTCCTGCAATCCATACTCGGCCTGATATAAAAAAATCTGGGAACAGCAGATTTCAGTGAAAGGTGCAAGTGAAATCTTGGAAAACAAAGCTTAGTCTTTATTCAGGATGAGGTGGTTCATTCTCCTCCAACTGAGAAACAGTGCCTTGTTTTTAATAGCTTTGTACTTTCATCAGAGGTAGTGTCTAATTTTGTTATCAGCACACGGGTAGGGCTTCAGGGAGAGCAGAGATGAATGTGTGCTGGGTGTAAATTTAGAAAATACATTTATTCCCTGATGTGTGCAAAGCGCTGCGGAGTTTCCCCATCTACAAAGGTAAAATATTGCTGATCTCAGAGCTCTGCAGGAGCTGGGCTGAGTGCAAGGGGACACCAGAGTGATGTCAGGGATGAGGAGTTGGCTCTAGAGGGTGCTCTGAGCCAAGGCAGCGCCTCCTTCCCCTCAACAGCCACTGGTGACGTTTTGCTGAAGAAAAACAATAAAAATCCCTCCTGCCCTCCTCCCCAGCACACACTCACACTTTATTGCAAACCTGAATATTAGTTTGGCCTGGCGAGTTTTTTCTGGAAGGTGCTGCTTCATTATTTAGCTCTGGGGGGATTCCTGCACTGTGACCTCTAACATCCTTTTGTGTGTTCCCATGCTGATTTAAATAATTTGGATGTTTAAGTATCTCTGGAGGTCTTTACAAGCATAAAGAAAAGGATGAATTGTTCAAACTTGATGGCATTTTCTCCCTTTCTTGGACGGGAGGTGAATCACTGCATTTTTGCCTCAATGTATTAATAGAGAAAGAAGCAGTGTCTTGACCTGCTGTGATTTTTAATATCCCTTTCTAGCAGCCAGTAATAACTGGTAGTAAAACATGTAATAATAGACAAATTCCACAGTGAGATTTCACACAGGGTTTTTTGGTTTTTTTTTCCCGCTGGCTGTAAATGTCTGTGTGACACTTTCATCTTTTCCTTTCATTTTCCAGTCCTGTGACCCTGCCCCAAAAACAACCTTAGGGGGGGAATTCCCTGGGCACTGCAGAGCCTCAAGGTGCTGATGGTTCCCAGTGCTCAGGGGCACTCCCAGGTCTCTAATTCAGGTAGATGTTTAATAGATTTTTTCCTCTAAGCATGGCAATTTTTTCCTTGATGCAAAAAAAAAAGTTTAAAGCTGGAGTTTTGGGAATATTTGCATCTGCAAGTGTCGTGTCTGGTCAGATCTCTGGTCTCTGTGCTGGTTTCTGGCAGGGCTGTTGCATTTCTTTTCTAGCTTAAAAGAAAGCCTGGAGTGCCTGGCACATTAAAAACTGGGCACTGTGATTGTTTGGGCTCTCCTTTTTTGTTCCACCGATGGAACTTTGCCTTTTTCCTCTGGAAAAATGTAACTGTTACCCCCTGAATATGCAATTGGGTAATAGAAATCTCGTAATTTTTACCTCTGACTTGAGTGGTTATGAGGACAGTAATTGTTTCAGCCTGATGGAGATTAAAGCTTGTCTCCCATGTCAGTTATTAAATGTGGAAATAGCTGCAGGGTGTGGAATAAAAGATTTGATTTACAGTGCAACTCTGTGAAAGGCTGTAACACAAGAACTGTATAGATTTGTTTGGTACAAAAGCTTCATTTGAGAGGGGAAGCAGCAGCCTCTGGACCATTTCTGGTCGTGATTTCTGTTTTAGTAGGTGGGAGCCCAGTGTGGTGATTTGTGTGGTGTAATGATGGTAATTCTGAGCTGGAAGATGAGTTCTCTGTAATTGTGAGCCTCTCTCAGTGCTCCAGCTTATCAGCAGAGTTACCCAGAACTGAACTGTCTGTAATTCATGGAGTTTTCCTTTTCCTGAGTTAAAGTTTCTACAAGCATGTGTGTGAGCTGCTGGCATTGCAGAGTGCTCTGGATGCCTGCACATTATTGCTGTGGACATATTTTTCTACTTAACGTGGTGAGCAGTTGTTTAATTGGAAAAGCTGTTACTTCTCTTGATCCTGAGCATGGTAAAAATCAATGTCTTCTCTGCAGTCTGAACTAATAGGAATCAAACTCATTGAAGGATGAAAATGGTTTAATCAACAGAGAGATGTCTTAAAGGTTATTTAAAAAACAAAAGCAACCACCAAGCCCAAAAACAAACCCAAGAGCCCAGCCCAGGTCTGGAGCTAATGAGGAAACCACGGTGCTTCCCACCTTCAGCTGGCCTAGGGAAGGGAAGTTTCCATCTGCTCTGGATAGCGGGATATTCTTGGGAGCCATTTGATTTCAAAGGCTTTTCTTTTAAACACCACTTGTCTGTATCTTCAGCCTTTGTATGAACTGACAAAAATGAGGTCTAATGATGGGTTTCTTTGTAGTGGAAGCCATGAAAGGGACTTTGTCTTTTCATTCCAAGAACTGAATCTAACACGATTGTCAGCCTTGTTCTTGACCTCATTTGTCCAGTGAGCTCTGCTTATTTCAGATACATTTCAAATGCAGTTTCCTGGCTGGTTACTGGTGCCCCAAAGGGGAGATTTCCTAGAGAAGGGAGCCAGAGGAAGGAGAGCTGCATGTTTACCTGCAGGTGAAGTTACACAGTGTGCTACAGCAGAGAAGTGATTTCAGAGTTTTCCTCCTGAAACTTGATGGCTGAAGGTAATAAAGAACAAAATGAATAACCTGGTGTGTGTTCTGTGACTGCTTAATGATGGTTCTATGAAACTGGAACAAAGTGTAACCTTTAAATTATGGTTTTACCTCTTGGTTTGCCACCCCAGCACGTTCAGACCCTAAAAAGCGAAGCAGCAGATCTCATTTCATGAGGAAGTTGCCTGCCAAGCTTGACTACAAGTCTTAGGAATGGATTGCTAATGAGCTCATGATGTGACATGTATACTTCTTTCTGATAAAACATTAGCATGAAAATTGAGCAGTTCCTGTCATTCACCTCTCAAAACCCAGACAGAGTGCTGGGAAAGGGAGGAAGCAGCACTCACAGCCAGGGAGGTGCTCGTGGTTTGCTCTGGGAATTGCAGGTCAGGATCTGCCTGAGCCCCTCTGGGTTTTTGTAGGGTTTTTATGGGGTTCCTGTGCCCCTCTGGGTGTCTGTGCCACTCTGGATTTTTGTGAGATTCCTGTCCCCCTCTGTGTTCCTGTGCCCCCCTGGGTTTTTGTGGGGTTTTTGTGGGTTTTTATGGGGTTCCTGTGCCCTTTGCATGCCAGGACTGTTGTTCCCTAGCCCATGGCTCAGTTAGGGAGGGGATTGGCAGCTGGAGGGCACCTTCAGGACTGTCCTGGGTTGTTGCTGAGCTTTGTGCTCCCTGGATTTCCCTCGGTGCTCACGGGGCTGTTGGCATCACCCCAGGGCAGGACTGAAAACTCAGTTTTCATTGCAAACCCAGGGCTGGCAGAGCTGGCTGGGTTCCCCACTCAGTCTGGAGGCTGGCACTAGATGGCAATGCTGCAGCCTGGGCACAGCTCAGGGCCCTTCCTGTGCCCTTTTCCTTCCAGGGCGTTTCTGTGGCTGTGCTGCCTTTCAGGCTCTTTGTTGTTGCATCTCTGCATCACCACGTTCCTTTGTCCAGGAGTGTTTGTTTGGGTTTCCTGCAGGACGTGTGACTTTCCTGAAATGAATGTTTGTGCTGGGGAATTGACCCTCTGTGCTCACTTTGTAATCCACAGGAGGTTGTTTCATCCCAGATTTGATGCCTTCCAGTGGCAGGCAATGGGATTCAGGTATTTTACAGCTTTCTGCAAGGACTTCCAGGGAAATTCCAGAGAATCCTCTCCCCCATCCTTACTGCTAGGACGCCTTGGAATTATTTGGTTGCCTAATCCTGGTGGGGGTTATGCATTTGAAGTTTTTGCTGTTTTATCTCCAAATCACAAGAAGCTAAATAGAACACCTGGGATGCCTTTTATGTTGAATTCTTTAATAGGCCACTGAAGGAACTGTGAAAGGGAAAAACTGATGTGTTACAGGTTTAGCCTTCCTAAAAATACTGAATTTAAACGTTCCTGTAGTAGCTGCAGTACATATGAAACCAATATGAATGGAGTTAAGACTATTGTGTGTTTTACTTGAGAATTTGAAGGAAGTTCAGAGTCAGAACACAGCCCTGAGAAAGGGATTTTTAAGCCTTCAGTTGATCTGTTGTTTTATGTTGAGTACTGACAGGAAAACGTGCATTGTGTTGACAAGCAGCATGAAGCTGATTTATGTTAAAATATACAGCAGGAACCTTTGCTTTTGAGAGTGTTTGCTAAGTTGGTGTAAGCCCTGCTTAACTATTGCCACCTCCTCATCTCCACTGTGAGCAACATTGTGAAACTAATTTTGAAAAGCTTTTTTTGGCTGTTAATTGGTTGATAGCAGCTATCAAAAATCTGCTGCTTCCTTTCAGTTGACTCAAAGTTCCTGTGTAGGTGGCTGCAGACTGAGTGCTGTGTGAAACTCAGCCCTGCACCAGTGAATCCCCGTCTGCTGGAGAAAAAACAAATCAAAACGAGTCCAGCAAACTGCTAAAATAATAATGCTTCCTGTGGGAGTGAAGCTGTCTTGTTTGCTTACTCTTGGAAGCTGTGGAGGGAAGAGGAGAGGGATAAACTGAGAATTTTACAGGATTCCATGTTCTGGGGGACTGTGGAGAGCTGTGGTGGAGCAGTGCCTGGAGTTCCATCCTCTGAGAGTCTTGTCCTGTGATTTTGGGAAGTGAAGAGTTCCTTCTTCCTGTAACTGAACTGCAGTTGTGTGGTTTCAGACTGTTGATATTTTTTCAAGATTACGGTAGAAACTTCCTGTTTTTAGAGCTTATCTCTCTTTCTGGAGGGAGAGGTTATTATAGGTACGGTCACATCCTGTGGTTGTTGTCACTTGAGAAAAAAAAAAAGATTGAATTTTCAGAGGCCTTTGAATGTGTGAGTGATTACTGCTCCAAATACTGAGCTGCAGCCACAGTTCCCATCTCCTCTGTGATCTCAATAAAAGGCTGTAAATCCACTGCAAATTTTACATCTCTGTTACTTCAATTTCTATGTTGAGAAAATCCCTTGCTAAAGGATCTGTCTGGCTCTGGAAGGAAGATTGCAGAGGAAGCATTTGGGAGTCATTTCCTCCAGTGAGTACCAGCATGCTTTATGCTATAATAGTTTAAACATTCCACAGGCTCTTGATGGAGGTATCAAGTTTTCCATTCCCAGAGTCACTTTTAGTTTAAACTGGAGGGAAGAACAGGCAAACTCCCATTGTTTTACAGCTGCTTTGATAGAGCTGAAAAAGATGCATTTGCTTAGTTCTTCCTTCCCTCCTTTGGCTTCACCCCTCCCACACACATTTAACTATTGAGAATTTTATTTTGTTTGCTTTTTTTATATTCATCTGAGAACAAAGAGCTTCTTGTTTGTTTTAATCCATTTGTTACATTTTCAAGTATGTAAATTTTTCCTTTTAAATTTCTTTCTTCACAAATATTTGGATTTTTTTTTTCTGTGTAAGATAATACCTTCTGAAATGAGTTGTGTGCATTCCTTTGTGTTAAATTCAAGAAGCTGCTGAACAGGTTGCTGTAAGTACCACAAAATCTGGCAGACACACTGGATTTTGTTTTAATATTCTTGGCTTACCGTTTACCATTCTGTAATCTGGAGTTTCCCAGGGCAGGGATTTTTTTACAAAAACACTTTTAAATTTAAGTGTTGGTCCCTACAGAGAAGAGGAAACAAACCAGAGGAGAAGTACCAGGAAAAAAAAAGTGATTTCTTGTCCCCCCTTCTGTCTTCCCAGAAAAAGCATCCTGTACTTCTGGCTGAGTTTTGCCCTCTGAGGTGCAGCTATGTCAGATCATAGCCCTAGAATTGGGTTTTAATCCTGCTGTGTCCCCTTTTCTGCCTCAGGCTTGCTTCTCCTTGGCCTTGGGGGTTTGGGGTCAGGGTTTCAGGAGGGTTTGGGGTCAGGGTTTCAGGAGGGTTTGGGGTGTGGGGTTTCTGTCCTGGCAGAGTTGGGTGTTTAGGAGGGTTTGGGGTCAGGGTTTCTGTCCTGGCAGAGCTGGGTATTTAGGAGGGTTTGGGATCAGGGTTTCAGGAGGGTTTGGGGTCAGGGTTTCTCTCCTGGCAGAGCTGGGTGTTAGTAGGGTTTGGGGTCAGGGTTTCAGGAGGGTTTGGGGTCAGGGTTTCTGTCCAAGCTCTGCAGGCACTGCTGGGAACACTCATTTCATTGTATGGACACCTGGGAGTGAACTCTGACAGGACTGGGCTCTTTCTTGTTGGGCTGTGGTTGGTTGCTTGGGGTTTTTCTGGTATTTTTGGTTTGTTTGTTTTCCCCAACACTTCCTAAGGCAGGCCTTCCTGTAAAACCCTGCTTTTCTCACGTGTTAGCATGTGAATTGCCTTCCTCTTCACAGCTCCCTGGGGGAGCCACTGCTGCTTTTTCATCCCTGCTGTGACAGAAACAGCGTTCATGCAGGATACAGGGCAGAAACAGCCCAGGGATTTCTCCCCAGCACACACAGAGAGTTCAGCAGCCCTGGTACCCTTGGAGTGCCTGTCCCTGTTCTGAGGGATGCTCTGCCTGTGCCAGTGCCAGTTTTGGGCTGTGGCACAGGGGGATCCAAGCAGCTTTTACCCCCTAACAAGCAATTAAGGAGCAGTAAGGAGCACAGGTGTTGGGAATGATCTGGGTTTTATTGCTTTGGGAGGTTTGGTTGGTGTTTGTGCATTGTTTGAGGTCCATGCCTGTCTGGCCAGCTGGGCTTTGCTCAGAGGTGTGACCTGGGGCTGGGACCAGGGCTGCACAGGGACAGTTGGTGGCAGTTGCTGGTGGCAGTTACAGAAGGGCATTGCCTGCAATTCTTGGGCTCAGGGGTCGTTGAGAAGAGGCTGAAGTTGCTCAGACTGTTCTGTGCTTGGGAGAGCTCTCTGTCCCCAGCTTTGATGTGGTGCTAGTGTTTCACAGTGACCTGTGAGGACTTAAGAGCTTGGCCAGAGGTCACCTGGAATATCCTGAGCACCACGTAAGTACTGGGAAGGAGTCACAGTTCTTGAGCCATAAAACGTGTGATAGTGTTGGTAATTCAGTTTAACAGAGGAAGCCTCACCCCAACATAACAAAATCTAACCCAGCAGAAAAAGCCAAGCCTCTTAAAGTCCATGGTCTATAAAGGGTACAGGTTTCTTTTGGGGATTTGAGAGAGGCAAGGAAGTGGCTCATCCCAATTCCAGCAGTTACACCATAAATGAAAATAACCCTTGGCAGGCTGGTTTGTAAGAAGTGCTGGCTGTGTAAACGTGGCTGTTCAGCTGTGTGCAGGGTTCACAGCCTCCCTGGGCTGGCACTGCAGCACCAAATGGCCTCTGGGTTGTGCAGGGGCAGGAACAGCACTGCCCTGAGCTGTGTGGAGAAGCTCCCTGGTGTCCCTGGAGCAGAGCTTGGTACTGTGGCTGCTGCAGCTCACAGCAGGTTTCCTGTGGGTGCTCCCAGATCTGCAAGTGCAGGCACGACTTCTCCTGCTGCGAGAGGATTTGAAGAAATTGCTGTGCAGACAGCAGCAGTGTCTTGTCAAGAGCTGGGTATGGGTTCCTCTCGCCCTGTTTGTGCCAAGAAAACAGCGTTATTTACACAGGAACAGAGCCTCACCTCTCACCTGACCAAAGGTTTTGTGTTTAGCTGGAGCTGGGGTGCTTTGATGTCCAAGTGCAAACAATCAGAAATGGTTACAGCTGCTCAGTGCTGTGCAGAGGGAGGTGACCTCTCCTGCTGGCAGCCCAGCCAGAGATCCCGCTCCTCTGGGAGACATCTCCAGGTGGTCCCTGGGATTCTCCAGCTCACTTCCAGCTTCAGCTGCCTCTGTGTCAGGTTTTTGTTTTCCTGGAGGTACCGTGGGGGTTTTGGCTGGGGTTACACTACTGACAGAGACTGGGAAACTTGTGATGAGCATTGCAGTGGTGACACGCAGGGAAAACACTGCTGGGACAACACGAAGCTGTCAGTTTGCTCTCCATGAACCTACTCCCTTCCTGTCCCTCCTGCCCAAGGCCACATCCAAGGGGAGAGCTTGATTTACGTGGAGCTCTGAAAACAGCGTTAAGTCCCTTTTAAAAATAGGTTCAGCTTAGCAGGGGGTTAGTGTTAGACTCCCTGCTTGCCTAAGCTGGGAAGTTGTGTTGGATTGGCTTTTAGGAAACACTTGTCATGTTCACATCTCCATGTGTTCTTACAAGGAATTTAAGGCTTTGTGTTCAGTCCATGTGAGCCACCAGAGCTCTCCAACCTGCTGTAAAAACTGCATGGGCGAGCTCGGAGTCAGAGGGAGCTGCTTCCAAGTGTTGGTGGCACCTCTTTGTTGTGAGCGTCTCTTGAAAAAAAAAAACAACTTAATGTACCCATTTAATCTGTATAATCTCATTAAGCCTGTTCACGGTTAGTTTGTGTTCCAGTGTTTGGGTACCTGGGAGAGCTGGAATTGCTCCTCTGGAGTGTTTTTCCAGCGGGTGGAATGTTTATGTGTGCTCCACGGCTGGTTCTATCAGAAGTGGGGAATGCTGCTGATTGATGGGTCTTGTGTCTTGGAAGGATTACATCTTTATTTAATATTCCTCCAATTTGTGTGTCTGTGTTTAATATTCTTCCAATAGGGTCGGACTTGTGCGAAGTTATGAATTATTCGCGTTTGTTATGAGTCGTGCCTCTCGAAAGCAGCACATTTTCCAGCCCTTTGAAGATACACTGTCTGTCACTTCTCAGTGCTCAATCTTTCATGAGCTGAAGTGCGTGGGTACAGGATACAAAGTGTTACAGGATTCGGGGGAAGCGCTGAAAGCCCAGAGCTGTGAGTTAACAGGTGCTTCCCAGATTTTAGCTGCGAGAAGAGAAGGTGTGCAGGGCTGGAGTCAGGAGTTACTGACAGCAAGTCAAAGCCTTATTTCTTCAGATTTCCAGCTTCTGTTGTTTATTGCCACGACCTTAATGTTTCTTCAGCTAGGTGTTCTATTTAATTATGATGTTTATAGTAAATATCAGCTCCCTTGGCTGTGTGCTCAGGCCTGTAGCATGCGGAGTGCTTTGCTTGTAACTGCATCCCTTGTCTCAGTTCATTATCTGTTAATGGTACTCGACATGACAGGCTTGTTTTGATAAATGGAGCCTGCCAAGAAAGCTGGGATGGATTTTGCAGGCGGTGGAGTTGAGCTTTGTTTCGCTGTGCAGCACCAGAGGACTGAAGCACGCTGGACCAAGCACCAGAGAGTGCAGTGAGAGCTCTCTGGGCAGTGGTTCCAACCCTGGCCATGCAGGGAATCTCCACTCAAGGTCTCCTCTCTCCAGTGCATTTTCCTGACCCATGTGGAAGTAGATTTTGCCTGGTCTTGATGGGCTTTGTGAATGTGTAACTCGCATTTCCCCCCCTTTTTCAGATACCCAGCTGTCAGAAGGGATAAAAAGAGATGCTGTTGTAAGTTTATAATGTTGTGGCTAGCAAAGGTGTATTTCACAACCAAGAAAAGATCTTTTCTAGTCCATTTTCAAAAGACAAAGATAATAAGTCCCTACTGCAGAATGGAGCTTGAGGCTGTACTCTGTGCATGTTTTTTATTTCAGTCTCTGAAATGGGGGCAGATCTCCATATCTCCAAGGAAAGCCAATTAGTGAAAGTTGAGTTGACTCTGATGTCGGTGATTGAGTGCTGTGGCTGTTCTGCTCATTCAAGGATCTCCAGAATGCTGTATACAAACAGATGGGTCTTGAGATGATTTCTCAGCCATCTCCCACATTGCTGAATTCGGAAGTTGGTTTGTGTTGGATTTGCAAGACAGTGTCTGAGATTCAAGAATAGTCTCCAGTTCTGTTGCTGTGCTCAGACTGCCAGATGCTGGGCTCTGCACTGTTTGAACAACTTTCATCCTGATGGGATACAAAGAAATGCATGCATTTTAAAGTTATTATTATTTTATTTATTTATTTATTTATTTATTTATTATGCATTTTTCCAATATAGACTGACTTTAGGGATTTGTGATTCAAGCTGGCTGGGTCACCTGCCCTAGAGGGACAAGGTGTTTTTGAACAAGAACCATCAAACAGGGTATTTTTCAAATGATGAAACCTGGCCTGAATTAACTTCTGCTGGAAAGCTCTTTTGGAAGTCATTAGGAGTAAATGCTGATTTAAATACACTCTGGAGAAGTCAGTTCCCTTCTACGATCTGCAGGTGTTGGGCCACATTTGATGAGGAAATTGAGGAGTGAGGATGAAGGCGATGTGGTGGCTTTGTGCTGACTGGAGGGTTGAATTTCAGCTCTGGCAGGTTTGGAGCCATCACACGGCTACTTGGTTACAGAGCTTGTTTTGCACCAGCTCTGGCAAACACGGGCTGGGGTTCTGGAGCTGCTGTTCCATGAATATTGCAGGAGTGCAGCTCGTGCCTGCACCACCCTCAATTTGTATTGATCACAGCAGCCCTGCGACGCGGCGAGGGCGCCTTGGAATTAATCAGCTGGCTGGGTGGTTTTAGGGAGCTATTTCTAGAAAGTACAGAATACATTTCAAACTTAGATCTTTGTCTGCTGAAGGACTCCTGTGCTCTAGTATGAAAATGATAGAAATGGGCACGGATAAACAGTGGGAAGATACACAACTACAAATAATTAGCAGCCTCTGGAAAGTTGGCAGGCAGCACTTGAGGGTTTTGCTCTAATTAACCGGGTATGTGAACCTTAATGATTATTATTTTTGCCTAATTTTTTTTATTTTTCACTTGGCTTTGTAAAACTAGCTCAGAAGTGGTGTACTCCCATATTTGTTTTATAGGTAAAATATTACTGTACAGCTAGGAAATGGATTTGCTCGGCAGGGATAAAGTGTACGTTGCCCCAAGGTAATGGATTACATAGATGACTTGTTTTGCATGTTATTCTGCAAGGGAAATAGCAGAGCTTTCCTCTAAAATTAAGTCGGAACTAACAACTGAAAGGTCATGGTTGTGATGTTGAGGAACAAGACAAGACACTGGGAGATGAGTTCCAGGTTTGCGTGGAGATGCATGGTAAGAGAAACATTCGTTCTTTATAAAAAACCCAATTAAATACAATTAAAAGGAACGTGTTTGGCTGAGCAGATGAATTTCTGCTCCTAATGGGAGGAAGGCAGGCAACATTTTGAACAAAATGGCTCACTAATTGATTGCAGCATAGCCAAGTGTCTCAGGACGCGTCCCTGGCCAGGCAGGCATCGCTGCCCGGTCCTTCTGGGGCAGAATGGGCAAGCAGGGCTCCCCCAGTCCTGTGGGTCTGCATTTCCCCATTCCCCAGCCCCGTGGATCTGCATTTCCCCATTCCCCCAGCCCCGTGGATCCATATTCCTCCAGCCCCGTGGATCCATATTCCTCCAGCCCCGTGGATTTGTATTCCCCAACCCCGTGGATCTGCATTTCCCCATTCCCCAGCCCCGTGGATCTGCATTTCCCCATTCCCCCAGCCCCGTGAATCCATATTCCTCCAGCCCCGTGGATTTGTATTCCCCAACCCCGTGGATCTATATTCCCCCCAGCCCCGTGGATCTGCATTTCCCCATTCCCCCAGCCCCGTGGATGATCTCCGTTTCCCCACCCCCTGTGCTCGTTGCTGCCGCCGCTCCGGGCCCCGGGGGGATGCTCGGGCTCGGCGCTCGCCGTGCCGTGCCGCTCGCCGGTGCCATTTCTCGCTGACCACGCAGTTGCAGCGCTGTTCCATCAATCACGGGGCTCCCGGTTCGGGAGGAGGCGGAGCGGGGCCGGGGCCGGTGCCGGTGCGTGGGGCCGGGCGGGGGCGGCGGGCCCGGGACGCTCCGCTCCGGCCGCAGCTGCTCGGCGGCGGAGGGGCCTCCTTTTGTTCAGCAGCTGCGCCTGCCGGCCCCGCTTCCTCCGTGCCTGCCCTTCCCGGAGCCCTCCTCCTCCTTTCTCCTCCTCCTCCTGCCGCCGCTCCTCCCGCCGCGCTCCGCCGCCGGCAGCGGGGCCGGAGCGGCGGCGCTCGGGCTCGGGGCTCGGCCGGAGCCGCGGTGAGTGCCCTCCGTGCCCCCGGAGCCCCGGACTGCGGGACTCGCTGCTTACAACTTGTATTCATTCCCACCAGAATTAAGGCTGCTTGCAAGTTGACTGATTGTTACCTGGCCAAGGATAACTGCCTGGATGGAGGAAAGGCTTGGCTTAATTCTCTTTTCCGCTTTGGGTTGCTCCAGTTTTTTTTTTTTTTGTTTGGTTTTTTTTTGTGTGTTTTTAGTTTTTATTTTTTTTCCAGAAAAAGTTGGATCGACTTGGTCGGTGAGGCGTGGGTAGGTTTTTATTGGCCTGGCAAGTTCAGAACGCTCTAAGGGTTGTTCTTGGTTTTTTTCTTTTTTTTTTTTTTTTCCATAACAAATGCTTTACCTCCCTGTTCTAAATATAAACAGTTCGGGTAACTGGACTGCTGTGTTTAATTCTGTTTTTTAAAAGCGAATGAGATAAGGAGATAAGGATTGCATTTTCCTTATCCTGGAAGAAAGCACTTTTTCATTACGCTCGGTACAATGGAATTCCTTTGAAGCGCTAATTGGGACAGTGTGTGGTGTAACTTTTTTAACGATGTTTAATGCTGTTTTAAGATAATGACAGGAGACCTGCTCGGCCACTTTGTTTCCTGAGGAAGAAACCAGCTCTGCTTTGTTTTGCAGTTGGTTTTAAGCTGCTCGGAGTCCATGTGGCTTTGCCCTGCATGGGGCATTGTGTGGCTGGATGGCTCCTTCCAGCCATATGGGGCTGCTTTAATTGTCGGGGAGTGGAAATGGCGCTTGACAAGGCCACTTAATTCCTTTCTTTGTTGTTTTAAACTTAACATTAATGTTGGGCACGAAGTAGAAGCAAGTGGTGAATGGAGACCTAGTGAAGTGTAGTTAGAGATGCTCCACAGATATGTTTCTTCTGGGAACGCAGTTTAAAGTCAGCTGGATTTCAAAGCCTCCAGACAGCGCTATTCCCATGTAAAGCCCTTAATCTGCAGGCAATTAGTTCCAGACGTGCAAGCCACTCCACATTTCTCAGTTTTTGTTCTTCCAGGCAGTTTTTGGATGCTTGTGCCCAGTGACTATCACCAGACAGACGCTCGAGATGCCTGACAGCAAGCTGCGAATGCTGCAGGAGCAGCATTTAAAAGCTTTTATTTGTTTTTCCAACCCTGTGATTTGGGAGTGTTGAAACTATTTTATAAAGATCTCTGGGACCAGTGAAAGGTGGTTTTAAGTCCCGAGCACTTGAGTTCTCATTGTGCTCTGGCAGGCTGGGTGCTTGGCAGGCACTTCTCGAAATGTTATTTGATCTGGCAGCACGATAGAATTGACTTGGATTACACAATCTTCTTTCACCCCCCGGTTGCTGTTTGAAAGTGATGCATCAGCGAGTGTTGTTCGAGAGCGTATTTTAAGACCTAAACTGCGTGTATTGGCTTTAAACAGGATTCCAGAGAGAGGCAGTTCAGAATTTGTCTTGTTTTGTGGTTAGGATTTATGAATTGAGGCGAGGGCTGACGTAATCTATCCGACCACTTCCTTTGTGTGTGTTTTAGAGTTGATAGTGCTTTGTTTTGCTTAAAATAGCCAGGACTGTTTCTTGAATACTTTTCTATCTCCTTTCTGCTGTGGCCTTCGGTGTAAGCAGACAACTTGTTCCAGTTGTGTGTGATTATGTCCCTTTGAGGAAATGGTTCCTTCCTTTTGTCACTGAGGTTCAGTGAATTGCTTGTATGCTAAGTAGATGAGACTTTAATTTTAATTAACATAATGATGTGTACAGCTGTTCTGTCAGAACGCATCGCCTGTCTTTGCAATTTTACTATAACTTGTAGAGAATCCCTTGATGTGCCTTTCAAAACCGTCTTTGCTTACTTTTGTTTGTGTAAAGGTGACAAAGATGGGGCTTTGTCTCCTGGTGTGTGGTTAACAGCTCCCTGCCAGAGAGCCTGGGTTTGATTTTTGTGTGTGGGGAAGGAAATAAGCTGTTTAGCACTGAACTAATCCTAAACCTCCTTGTCTTTTGGGTGGAGGGGTTTATGCTGCCCACTGTTCTGCTTCAGAGTAGTCAGAAGTAATCTCTGCATTTCTTATTATTTAATTCTTTAATGGCTATACAGCTTTATCGAGCCGGCTCTGAGGTTTAGGTCAGTGTGCACATGTTAATTGTTCCTTGTTGTGGGACTTCTCAGGAGATGTTGAGAGGTTCTGCTGATATGGTGTGAGTTGGATTAGAAGGCACGCACTGTTTAGTGTTAGAGCAGAGCAGCATTTTTGTAACTTGTTGATTTATGTGGCTAACAGGACATTTCACCAGTGACTGGTAAAAGAAGCAGCTGTGAAGGTGCAGAAATAGGTGCAGGTGTTGAGGTTGAGACGTGTTGTTTTGGCTGGGTGATTTTTCAGGTGAAGTCTGTGTCTGTGGAGCTTTAGGCTGGGCTCAGACAGACCCGTGGCTCAGAAGGGGCTGCTGCTGGCCCTGGCTGGTGGCTCTGTCGCCCTGGCTGGTGGCTACCCCAGAGCAGAGCTGGGCTTTGGCTGCTGCTGGTCCCCCCAGGCACAGTTCAACAAATCCCAGCTCTGCTGGGCCTGGATGCACCAGGCTGGGCTGGGCTTAGCTGAGAGCTGGCTCTCTGTGAGAGTGGCTGGACGTGGCTCCAGAGCTGAGTCAGGGGATGGGACAGGACCAGCAGCATTTTGTGGGCACTGGCAGCAGAAATTCCGTGCTGTGAAATTCTCAGGTGCTCAGAGGAGCTCTGGCTCCTTTCCTGGGGGTGGCTCATGCCTGGGACAGGGTCAGTAAGTGTTTCAGTCTTTGTGAGCTGGAATGTTTTGACCAAGATACCTATTCCTGCTTTAAAGTAACTTTTATTTTCACTTCAGCCATGTGTATTTGAAGTGCCAGACTCAGTAAATGACACACGAGAGCATTGAGTAGTTCTGTTTTGCGTTTTAAAGGTAAATAAAATGAGAAATGGCTTCCAAACCACCCTAGTCCTGAACAGCAGGCACCCTGATGCTCTGCTGGGAGTGGATATAAACGTTCAGGGCTGTGGGGAGGCTTTTCCTGCAGTAATCACCAGCCCCTAACAGGCAGATTAACGTGCAAATCTTTATTAATATGTCTAAAACCATGTCAGGAGGGGCACTGGGGAAGGAGAGCTGTGTCAGGGGAGCTGAAATCGCAGCTGGCACAATTCAAACTCGTGTCAACTGGACCTTGCTTAGCCTTGCTCCTTGTTTGGCTCATTCTCCAGTGTTTCAGAACACAGGACAAATTTCTCTATTACTAAAGACTGGAAAGGCCTTCAATGATGTAACACTCCCAGATAAATAAAGAGGACCCATAAAATACTCTTTATCAGACAACTTCATGAAAAATAATGTCAGGCATCTTGAAATTAATTAGAGGAAAACCTGTTTTTTATACTTCAGCTTTCTTAGCAGAAGTGAAAATCTTTCCAGAAGAGTGGACAAAAATAGTATT
This sequence comes from Luscinia megarhynchos, assembly GCA_034336665.1. Taxonomy (NCBI): domain Eukaryota; kingdom Metazoa; phylum Chordata; class Aves; order Passeriformes; family Muscicapidae; genus Luscinia; species Luscinia megarhynchos. Next base: position 6,972,693 of record CM067583.1, on the reverse strand, counting down.
TATTTCAGAGTTTGCCTGGGGTAGTGGTTTGAGTTCTGACCTTTGGATACGAAGTGAGAACAAATAGTGTTGAAAAATGTAAATGATTAAAACAAGCTGGCCTTCCCTGGGAAACATTTGTGTCAAGTTTATCCAAGAAAAGGGTTTGGTAATTGGATAAATGTTTTACTAGTGGAATAGATAGTATTTGATTGGGATGTGTAGATTTTCTCGTAATGTTTTTTTTGTGTAATTGGTGTGTTTGGAATTCAGGCATTTTCTAATGTTAGCAGAAGTACAGAAGAAGTGGAGGCTGTAAATTCAGCACTAACGATGTAGCTGTGCTCTTCTCTTGGGAAGCAATGGCAAATTTTGAAAGGAAACTTGGTTTAATTAGTGTTCTGTGAATGGATATCACTTTCATTTTCATAAGATGACAATGCAGTGTGAAATAACAAATCTGGAATGTGTTAGTATTGAGGCCTAAAAGTTGGATACTTGCAGGTTTTTAATTCCTTATTTTTCCATTTTTTAAAGCAAACTGCTGTAAAAAGCTGTGATTAGGTAAACCTTTCCCTGAAAGCAACCAATTTAGGTGTAGATAATTGCTGCTTCTGTAACACCAATTTTGTACATGAAATATATTTTGTCTTAAGTGCTGATTTGAATTTTCTTGAGACTAGCAGGAAAAAATGCCTTGGTTTTGGCAATGTTTCGGTAGTCAATTTGCTTATTTGTAGAGATCAAAATCACTTGTTTTTTTTAAAAAAAACCTGAGATGTTGCTAATAGGCAGCAAGTGTTCCAGCAGCATCTGCAGTCTAAGGTGTTCTGTCCTTACTCTGTTCACTGCATTTCTCTTCTTGCCCACAGCAGGTTTTTTTTAAATCCCAGGCACAAACTGAACCTGGGAACTCGGTTTTTGTGGTTTTTTGCTGTAGAGAAGTTTCCTGGGTTTGCTGAGTGCCTGATGAGCACAAGCAGTCCCAGTGAGCAGGGAGATCACGAGACAGTGTGGGAATGACTGAGCCATAATAGGAGTCAATACAATTCAAGCACTTAAGGTTGGGGACTTTTTTCCCTGAGTTTGACATAGTAACAGATCCCTACAGAATTTATTCTTCCAAGCAGTCAAAACACGCTGTATTTGCTCCATTTCCTATTGAAATCTAACAAAGAAGCCAAAAATCAGATTTCCATTTCCTGGTAATAAAGCTGTTCCTTCGAGATTAGAGCTGGGAATGGATTTTATAGATATATATGGCAGTTCCTGCTTAATAATTGAATGTTCTTTGGTGTCTTGTGTGCTGATGTGTGAGAGTATGTGAGACAGAACTCATTTTCCCTGTGTGTTTAGTATCAGACTGCTGCAACTGGCTTAAAATTGGAGCCCCAGCTTTGGCTTGTAGTTAAAACTGGTATTTAAGAGTTAAGAGCAGCCCAGGGTTATCAGATTGTTGGGAAAGCAATTGCCCTTTCCCAGTGCAATAAAGTAATTATGACTAGTGTATGAAAATGGGGTGCAGGCTGTTTGAACATTCTGGCTGCCTGTCTTCAGCAGCAATTGCATTGTCCCCTTTGTGTTGATCTCATCATTTGCACATTCAGAGCATGTTCGGTATTTGCCACTTGCAGCTGGAAATGCTAAGCAGCGTTTAAAACCCAAATTGTGCCATCTGTTTGTGTGGGGTTTCGGGGAGGTTTTTCAGATCCTGGCAGTATTTTCACCTTGGGTCTGTTCTCTTTCCACTGGAAGGAGTCAGTGAGGGAGTGAAGTGTTCTGGGTTTAACTGAAGGGATTCTTTCCTCCTTTCCTGAGCAGTTTTACAGCTTCATCTCCCGGTGTTTCTGTGCTGCCCTAAGCAAAGGTGGTGTTTGGAAAAAATCCAGTCATGATGCTCAGTTTGGAGCTCAGTGACCAAATGCTCCCGTGAAGTTTTTAAGATTAAAAAAAAAACAAAACAAAACAACCAAACAAGTTTTAGTCCTTGTGCAAAAATGAGATCTGTGGTTTGAATTGCTGTAGTTTGTGATTACAATAATGGGAAAAATAAATATAGCTATGATTTAAAATCAAATTAGGCCTGATTTACCTTGGGGTTGGTGGTTTCACTGGGTTGATGAGGGCTGGGACCTCGTGTGCCATGTCAGGTTGGTCCACTCTGTTTGGGGCTGTGTTTGCCCTGGAGGATGCACAACCCCCATGGAGTTGGTAAAAGCAGTTCCTGGGGTTTTTAGAGCACATTGCTCTGTATAAATCAGTGATATAAATGGGAATGCAGTTCAACATGAACATGCTGAACTTTAGACTTGGGCTTTTTTTAACAAAGGCTGCTGTATAAAGTTCTGTTTTGGCACAAAACTTGATTGAATCCATGCTTTTGGCCGGGTTCTTCCCTTCTGAGGGCTCGCTGTGGCATCTGAGATGCCAAAGGTAAATAAATATAACTCTTGTTCTGTTCACTCGTGGGGGAGTTCACAGTGGTTTAGGATTTCAGGAGCTGACAGAGTTCCTGACAGGGAAATCTCTGCTCAGTGCAATCTCATTTAAGTGGACAGAGTTGCTGGGGATGAATTGTAAACTCTGTGTGTCAGGTTAATGAAATTCTGGTTTTTTTTCTGCTCTGTGGAACCTCACTGGGTGTGCAGTGAGGAGTTGCTGTGGCTCTCAAGGCACAGCCCTTCCATGGAAGTTTAAAGTGTTCTGCCTATTCTTCTTGGGCAGATAAACAAGTGCTTCAGCCCTGGGGGGAGATGGGGAATAAAAAAAATAATAAAAACTTCCTTGTGGTTATCTTTAGGAGAGGGTTGAAACTTTTCCTGCCTCTTCCAGTCTAACTTTGATTTATTTTTGTTTTTGAAGCATAATGTGTGAGGAAGATAGTGGTTATGTTAAGGGTTTTTTGTTGGTTTTTTTTTGTCTAGATTTATATAGGGATTTTTTCTTAGACTGTTGCTGTGGTTTTTGCTTTGTTTGGGGTTTTTGCTTTGATGTGTTGTTTTCTAGAGGTTTTGGTTTGGTGGTTTTTTGGTCCCCTCTCCAAAAAGACTTTTATGGGAGGGTTTTTTTTTAAATTCTAAGCAGCATGTGTGGAGTTATCCCTGTCTGAGAAGCAATAAAGAAATAATACACACAGCACTAGTGGGAAATAATGAAAAGTTTCTCACTTGGCTTTTGGGCTGAGAGCTTGTGAAATGCCCTTCTAAGAGTTCCTTTTTTCTTGGTCTTATCAATACCATTAGATACTAAAATGCTCTACATTACTTTTCATTTCATGTTTTGAATAAAAAATAGTGCATAACTTTGAAAACAGTTTGGAAATGTCACTTCTAGCAAAGTTCATTGTGATTCAAAGGCCAGATCAGCATATGTGAGAAGCAGTCAGCAAGTAATAAATCTCAGCATAGCTGTGTGTGTTATCTCAGGGGAGAGGCTGGAGGACGGCAGGAGAAAACAGCCTAATCCCTCAAGTGCTGGCTGGATTTAATTAGGTCCCAGTTGCTTGGGCAACTGGCACCTAGTGAATTTTCCTGTGTAGTATTTTGAAAGTAGCTCTTAAGTCAGCTCCTGATTAGGTTAGTGTTTCAGAAAACACTGCCTGACAGGGCATCCTTCTCACTGCTGCTTGTTCAGCTGCTCCATGCTCACGTGCACTCAGTGATGGAAACTTCACAGCCAGGAGTCTTCAAAGCTGAGCTTTTACAAGGAAAACTTCAGTGCATCAGATCCCTAATAAATAATGTAATTTGTTTTGCTGTCTTTGGTTGCTGAGGGATCACAGGTTTTCATTTGAAAGAACAAGGAGATGTGGTAGCCCCAGTTTGTTGTTGTGGGGATAAAGGAGGGAATAATGACTTTCCTTGGTCAGAATGGATCAAACACTGCTCTCAACAGTTTATGGTGCTCTGCTCACTCTGCTGTCTCGTCCACTATAGACTGCAGCTTGCTTTATTAAACATTTAATGCTGTTTCAGAGCTGCTAGTGGTGTCTAACCTTAAAGCTTCACCTTGAAAATAGAGTCAGGAGTTTCATATTGCTTCATTTCAGGAAGATAACCTCCATTTGGAAGGTGTTCTCAGTATGAGACATGGCTTGTGTGATCTTTATTTGCATGCCATGGTGTATTATGAAAGCTGGCAAGGTTTTCTTTTTTTTTTTTTTTTCATTTTTATTTCATGTGTTCAAGGCCACAAACCCAAACTGCTGCCACAGCACCTCTGCCATGCCCTGGATTCTACTGCTGGCAAGTGCTGAGGTGTGGTGCCACCACAGTGTGAACGAGGCCACCACATTTCATGTGTAGCTTGGTGATTATTTGCATTGGTTATTCTGTGCTTAATGGCTTAAGGTCTTACTCTGCAGCCTTGTTCTCAGCAGCTTTACAAGCTCAGCCCCAAATGCAGGGATGCAGCTCGTGCTGCCACAGCAGATCCTGCCTGAGTCACACTCCAGCTGAGAGCCCTGCCAGGAGAAATGATATTAATGTCTGAAGCGTGACCACAGCCACAAGTTATTTCATGCAGTGTTATGTATTTCCTCTTGGTGTAGATTAATCACCTGGAGCATTTCTTAATATTTTTTTCCCCTCTTCTCGTGGAAAATGGGGCTGGTGGTGAAGCTGCTTTCAGGTGGGGAATTGTCCCCCATCAGCAGTGGGGAGCTGGGCACTGATGGGGTCACTCCTGTGGCACAGACATTGCTGTTTGAACATCATTTTATACAGTTGAGACACCCAATGTGTGAGAGCTGAGAGCCGGTACTTTTTTAAAAAATAGTGCTTAAAATCTACTCAGGAGCTCAGTTGGTTGTTGCCCAGGAGCAGTGAGTGACCTGGCTGCACAGAAGGTGAATTTGTCAGTTGTCTTTGAAACTCTTCTTTTTTTAAAAAAGAAAAACCTCTCCGACTCCCAGAAAAGTGAACCAGACTTAAAGGAAAAACCTGTGAAAGTCAGTGCAGTGGGGAGCCCTTGGGGCATTGGGCAATTGGAGTTGGTGGAGTTTGGGCAGTGTGGGGGCTCTTTGGGAAGTTCACCTCGGGCATGGGATGGGTGGGAGACTCTGAGGATCAGTTCTGGGGTGAAAACACGTTGGAAGTCAAAGGCTGACATTGCCAGCTTTGGTTTCTCTCACTTAAGGTCATGCAAGAGCTCATGTGACTCCTTGAAACACAGACCCTCTCTGCAAATACCTCTCAACACGCGTTGGGAGCCCTTGGGCAGGACTGCTGCAGACAAACTTATTTTTAAGTCTCACTCCTTTGTCTCCCAACTTTGTGCTTCCTCCTTCTTGCACAGGATTGTGTCTGTTTGCTTTTCAAATCATTTTCCTGCTGCCTCGTGGCAGAACCTGCTCGTGCAGCCGGAGATTAAAGATCAAAGGTCAGCCTTGCACCATGGAGGTTTTACTGCTTTAAATACCGGGTATTTATGGGTGTTTTCTGTGAGTGCAATAAAGGAAGCGAGGTGTAATTGAATCCATCTCGCTTGTTGGGGCATTCTGGGCTGCTGAGGAATAGGCTCTAATGTGAGCCAGGGCTCAGGCCTGCATTTCACACATGAATAAGCACACTTAATCTCCTGATTACAGCAGCTCGCAGCGAAGGAAACTCTGACGTCTGCTCTGTCATTAACCGAAATAAGCCGCTCCTCAGAGAAAATGAGACCAATGTCTGAAATTAAAGGCAGTTTCTCCAGACAGAAATATCATCTGTCTCTTCATGCTTATGCATAAAGTGTTTTAAAACAGTGGACAAGGAAAAATGTGCTCTTAATGTCTCTTGCTCATCCTGATAACCTTGTACCATCCTCCACCCTTTGACTGAAGGAGCAGGATTTCTTTGTTCCCACTGTTAGGGAATTTTATGGAGCACTTAAGTGGCACAGCTTTAGTTTAGTCTTCCAGATAGTCTCTAAATCTCAGGATGCTGCTTTCTTTAGAGAGAAATTGTTTTAATTATAGGCACGTTTCCCTGGGAGTGTCTGGTCAGGCAGCTCATGGTGGGAGCCCACCCTGCAGTTACTCTTCCCTTTTGAGAAGCTCAGATGTGTCTGCAGTTAAATAAAACAGCTCGTGTGGCTGAAGACCAGAGGTTTTGCCTTTCCTGCTCAGAGGGGTTTTCCAAAAATAACCTGATCTAGTTCTCTTTTGGGTGATTTAAATAACTATAGTTTGAAGCTTTGTGGAGGATGAAAGGATTGCGAGGGGACAGCTGAGTGTTCAGCCATTTAAAAATGAAACATCTAGTGGAGAAAAGCTCAGCTAAAAACATGCAGGGAGGGACAGTTTGGTAGATATTTGTAGACATGTCCCAGAGATGGAGTCACCAAAATAAAATTGAGAATGGGAGCTGGAATTAGTTGAGAGTTGGAGATGAGTTGTACTTGCAGAGCAGCAGGGCTCATTCTGTAAACACACACAAATTAATTTGGTCAGTATTGTGCAGAATTCATTTTTGTCTTAAAATAAGCGACCTAGAGGCAGCAAAGGGTGTGAGGTACTGGTGACTTTGATAATCAGGCATCCCATAAAACAGGGCTGTTGTGAGAGGGACACGTGGTTCTGGTCCATGCAAGGATTCCTTCCTGTTCCCATTAGCTTGGCTGTTATTGTGTGCCAGGAATTTCTCTTTATGCTTTGATTTCTTTGTTGGTATTTCCCAGATCTGAATTTACAGCACTTTGGAATGTTTTTATTTCACCTATTTTAGTAACAATACTACAAACTTCTCTTTTTTTGCCCCAGACTTGCCTGTCAGGAAATCCATATTGCATGCTTTCAGGGTTTACCCGTTGTTGCTTCTCAAAGTCTGTCTGTCTGTTCAAAATAAACTGCTGTGCACAACAACAAGTTTTTGTTCAACTTTTTTTTTTTTTCTGTTTTAAATGTTGTTAAGCAACCTCATAATGCAGATGTTTTCGTGGCTCCAAATGACTTAAGGTTCCCCAGATAATTGTTCTTGTTTTAGCAGCAGGTCCTGTGGGCCTGTTCTCCCCTAACAGGGGAGTTATCCTACATTATAGGAGGGAGTTATCCTACATTATATGGTCATTTTTTAAAGTTCTGTTTTTTAATGGTGGGATGGGATGGCTGCTCTGCATTACTCAGCCTGGTATTGTGGTAATCATTTACATTAAGCCTGAATGACTGCAGAGAAGGGTAAATACACGGCTTCATATTTATTGTCTGTTTGCTCCCATGTGTTATGACTGTAGAGGCCATTAAAGCAGCTTTTGAAATGACAAGAGGAGCTCTGAGCAGGCACTTAATGGCACGGATCAGTGCAGTGGGATCTGCAGGGCTGTGCTCACTCCTGGCTCTGCTGCTGGGCTGCTCTCTGCATCTGAGCTGCCCTCAGAGCACCCTGGAGCTCCTGGGGGAGTGTGATGGGGAAAAGGGGTTTGGGGAGGCTGCTCTCAGTGCTTTGTGTCACTGTGAGTGTCACTGTGTGTGAGCAGAGCAGCAGCCCTGGGTCACTGGGAGTGTGCAGGCAGCCCCTGCTGCCTCCTGCCTTCCTCACCCAACTATTCTATTCTGTAAGAGAATAGCTAATTTATCTGCTAATTTTGGCAGTGCAGAAACTTTCTAGCACTGTATTGCTTTTATGTTGCTGCTCTTGAACCAATGTGGAGAGAATGGGGTGTATTTGGGATGACATTACTTTTACAGGAGCCTGTGTGTAAAACTGTCTAAATGCAGCTGTCACATCACTGCTGTGGATGTGGAGCATAAATTGCCTGTCTGTTTTTGGAGGAGGTGGGAGCTGATATGTTCACTCCAAATCTCATCCCCAGCCCTTCAGTCTGCTCTGTGCTCAAAGCTGACTCTGGCAGAATTTCACGCTCAGTCCTTGCTGAATTTCTGACCTGTCACAAATAGAAAGTTGTTCTGCTTGTCCTCCTCGTGTCCATTAGAATAACACAAGGGGAAATGTTACTTTGTCTGGCCAATCCTTAAAAATCCTCATGACTGCCTGGTATTTCCTTGGCAATTTCCTCTTGAAAATGTGACTCTGGAGACGTGCCAAATAACCTGTCACTTTTCTCTCCATAAACGCAGGGATGTTTTTGCTGTGAAAATCATGCTTTGCTGCTCTTCCCCCATTCCTTTGAGTTGTGTAGCATCAGAGTTGTGTTGAAGAGAAGGACTTATGATTTTATCTGAGCTGTCAGCCTGCATATCTGGTGTGTCACACAGCCCTCGACCCGGATTTGGGAGCGATGCCACCAGCGCCAGGCAGGGCTGTGTGAGCGTGGCTGGAATGTGCAGGGGCACTGCCCTGCTGGGAGCTCAGCTCTGCCTCAGAAACGTGAGATCTCCTGTTTGCTTTGCTCAGGTCAGCTTGGGTAAACAGCAGAGGGGAAGGAAAGGTCAGTGCCTGTCATGGGAAACACCTGGAATTGTGTGGCAGGGCTGGAGTGGCAGTGACCTCCCAGCTCAGAGGGTGATGGAGCCAGGGCTGCCCCTTGTCCCTGCCCTGGGCTGCTGGGCTGGTGGGCACAGAGCAGTTCAAAGGGAACAAACACACTTTAATTGCATGGATTTTCCAGGCTGTGGGCTGTAAAAATGTAACTCCCAGTGACCAGTGCTGGCCACGGCGTTCCAGGGCTGTGTTTGTTACAAACTCCGGGGAAGGAGATAAGGGAGACAACTGATAAGAGGCGCATAAATCACTGCAGAGACTCCTAAGAGCTTTTTAAGACTTTAAGCAAATCTTCCCAGGAGGGTGCCAGACTTGTCCCCTGAGATTCCAGAATAGGCAGTGAGACCCCTTCAACACGCACTGGGCACCAGCAGGATTGGCACAGAACAGAGGAGGAAAATGAATATTTTTACTGACTGGGGCATTCATGGTATGGGGAAGTTGTTTTGTGTGTGTCTGTGTACTGCTGGCAGGGAGAGATCTGTGTTTTGGCTCTGTGTCTGGTGGATGGTTGGAAGATTCTGTAGGTAAACCCAGCAGGATCTGGATTTTCAAAGTTGGGCTTTAGTTAAATTTCACCCCAACAGTGAAAAGCTGCCCAAGAGTAGTGGGGTAAAACTCTTGCTGTATTTCCTTTTCATTTTTTCTTACTTTTTTCTCCTTTTCTTTCATTTTTTCTGCCCTCCTCTGCTCTGAATTTGCCCTCAGTGTGCAGCTGCTGGCTGTGCTGTTGTCAGGAGCACAGTGCCTGGCAGTTTGGGATGATGAATGGACCCTGGGAGTGGGGAATATTCTGAGGCATATCCTGCACCAGCGCTGATATACTTGGTCCCTCTGAATATCTGCAGCTCATATTTTCCATGGCAAGCAGGCGATAGGGAAGGAATGTGGGAGAAAGTTGATAGCAGATGTTCCCAGCCTTTCCTGGAGGCTGGGGGTGAAAGGTGTGTGGCTCCCCTGCAGTTAATGAGCTTTATCAGGGGGTTGGGATCAGCGTGGGCTGGGTGGAAACCCCTGCTCTGAGCAGGGTGGGAGGGTCTGAGCCACAGCTCCTGGTTTCCTGGAGTTCAGCTCCTCTCTCTCTGGCAGCTGGGATTTCCTTTCCTTCATGTTTGACTTACTGGGGTTATTTTTCACAAATGGTCTCAAAGCTTTTCTTAAAGCAGTTCTTAAAACCTTATAGATATATGGGGAAACCTTTATAGGCTGTTTCTCTGTTGCCTCTTTTTTTTTTTTTTTTTTTTTTTTTTTAATCCCTTGCACTTAAACTGAGTTAAAATTTTTCCTTGACATCAAAATTAGAAAAGCTCTGTGGCAGGAACTCTAGCAGTGGCAGCACATAGTTCCTTTAATCTGGCATTTGCTGGAAACAGTGCCTTTTTATCTGGCAATATGAGACTAACAGCTTACAGAAGAATGGTCCTGTTGTGTTTATTAAGACTGGTAACACATGACCAAACAAATCTTGTTAAAAGATTTATCTGTCTAGCTGAAATATGAAAAAGGAGCTCTTCTCCATATTTTTAGTTGCCCTGCATTCTCAGATGCTTTCCTGTTACAGTCTCACAGCATTTCTGGTGGACTTGCTTTCACATTATCTTTAAAACCTGACTCTTTAATTCTGGTTAAGAGGTTTAAGTACTTAATGTGCAGAGTGGTGCTATATGTGCCTTTTGCTCTGACAGGGGTTTCCAGGTGCACAGACAGAATAACTGTGGAGCAGGTGACTTGTGGCAGTAGCAATATCCTCCTCTCCAGGCTAGGACTGGAGTGTGAGAAGGGTTTTGTGGCTGTAGAAAAGATTGAAACTTTAATTTGAACGAGATTTAAAATGCTGGGGTGGAGAAATAAACTGAACCATGTGAATATGGGGTAATGATCAGTTGAAAATAATGATTATGAACTTCTGCACTTCAGATTATCAGGGGAAGTTAAAGGTTAAATTGTGCCTGCTGGATTTCTCAAAAATCCTGGGGGGAGATTCTCATTCCCTCATTTTAATAGGAACATTTTAGTAGGAATATCAGCCTTTGAATACATGGGAAGTTGTCAGTATCTGCATTTTCTGCTACAAAGCAGAGAATAGGAGACTTCAGTGAGTGACTCTGCAAACACATTTTTGGCTCATGTTTGATGTCTAAACAATTTAAGATAAAAAAGACCTTGCAAGTCTGATAGCAGAGTGGGTGGAGATAAAGAAAGTTATCCCAGAGTGCATGTAATAAACTTCCTGGAGAAATGGCCATATCCTGAGGCTGGAGTGAAAAAATAACAACAGAAAGGTCTTAGAGTGTGACTGTAGGGAAGTTAACATTTCTCCTCAGGTTTTTCAACTTGCATTGAGCAAATAATGGACAGGAGCTATTCTCCCACTCCTTTGTATGGCACACTGTGCTATTGTAAAGTGATTGTTCCCCTTTTAGCTGACAGGGCTGCTTCCAGGGATGAATTCCCTGTGGAAGGAGCAGTGATGGTGCTGAGGTGCTGAACCCTGAATGGCTTTGCTGGAGCAGAGTGACAGAAACAGCTTTGGTGGGGTTTGGTGCAGAGAGAATGAACAAAGCCAGGGAAGAGTGACCAGAACCTCGAGGAGCAGAGTTTGCCAAAACCTTCTGCAGATGTTCAGGGTGTTTGTGCTGCCCTCATCCCCAGTCCAACAGCTGTGTTTGACATGAAGTGTCAGCCCAGCTCACTTCAGGAGCAGAGGAAAAGGCTCCCAGTGCTTTTGTTCTTTCTGTACTTTTGGTGTTCTTGGGTCCATGCTCATTGCTGATTGCACAGAGTGGCACAAGTGCTGAGCCCACTCAGCAGCTGAAGTGGTGAGTGATGTTGAGTCAGCAGATGAGTTTTCCCAGTGCTCACATTTTGGTAAAGAGGGATCAAAGCTGCACGTGGGATTTGTAGCAGCTTCCTGTTCCGTGGTGGGTGAAAAAAGAATGTGTGAGATGTGTTTTTTTCCTGCTACAGCTACTCTGCAAGTTATGGAGCTGCTTTATTCTTAAACAAAAGTAGTCAGTGCTTCATGGTGATGTTGGTTTAATCCTGCAAAATCTTTGAAGTTGAGTATTTGGAGTGAAATAGTCTTGGAAACGTGATATATTTACATAAGAAAGCAATGGCTGTGAAAATTATTTTTATGGGATCCCCCTGTAATGGGAGCTGGGAGGAAAGTGGCCATTTGAGTGGAAATTTCACAGATGAACAGCCTGAGCAAAGTGTGGCACACACTGGTTCTTGCACAGCCCTCCAGTAAATGAAATAATCTGAATGTGGTGTTTGTTTATTCAATGTTACTCCTCTATGAAAGAAAATAAACCCAGGAAAAAAAAATTCCCCATAATAATTTGACTTGTAATAAAAACACTGAAGTACTTAGTGAGAATCTAATCAGAGGGAAGTGTGAGGATGTAACCCTGCAGCTCTGGGCAGGTTTCAGTGCTGGTCCCTGGCTGCTGCTGCTGGTCAGAGCTGGGTCCAGCAGGGTCAGGGTCACCCTGGGGTGTTGGGGTGCTGCTGGCAGAGCAGGGCCAGGGGAGCTCCTTTGGGCTGGGACTTTGTGCTTTTCCCACCTGGAGGTCGCTGGGTTTGCTGGGGTGTCACCCTCAGGACAGGTTCCACGGGTGTGAAGTTGTTCACTTGAAATTCACTTTCAAACTGAAGTTTAGCAAGGAGCAGGCTGCTCTGGAATTGTGGCTTTCCCAGAATTGTTTGCACAGCTCTGGCTCCTTGAGACTTACACAATATGAGGTGGAGCTCAGAGTGTTTCAGATGCAGGTAAAATAAATATGGATGTATTATCTGTCAGTTACTAATCAGCTTTTTATTTGTCCTTAAGACAGGAACTTCAAAATCATTTTCCCTTCAAGTTTGGAGGTGTGGGGTGGTTGGTGCCTTCTTAGCTTTCTATCCTGAGGCTTCAAGGAGAAGCCCTGGGGCTGCCAGGTTTCAAAACTGCTTTTTTTCTGTCGTTTACTACCCATCCTCAGTAATGAAATGGTGACTGATGGGGATTTTTAAAATTGGAAATTATTTAAAGAAAAAAAAATGGACATTTTGCACTTGTCAGTCAAAGGAAGGTTCTTGTGCTGCAGTTGTGCCGGGAGAGGGGAGTGATCCTCTCACTGAAGTGAGCTTCGTATGAACAGCAATAGAAAACACCCCAAGCTTGGCTCCTGGGGAATTCCCTCACCTCTGGAAATTTCAGACGTTTCTTTCAGAGCCCCTGCAGGTGTTGCTCTCACCGTTGCCTGGCAGCTGACAGGTTCATTGTGGTGCTATCCCATCCCAAATCCCATCCCATCCCACTGATCCCATCCCAGTTATCAGACCATGGCAGCTGCTGCCAGGGCAGAGCAGCATCATCTCCTCCAGCCTGAGAGACCCCAGGCACTGCCCCCACTGCGGCAGCAATTTAATTTTAATTTTAATTTGTGTCTCCTGCTGCTGCCAGTGCTGCAAGGAGCAGGAATCCCGAGGGCTGAGGTTCCTGCAGGACTGAAGGAATTTCCAGTGCACAGATCAGGGACTCCTCAGCTGACTTCTCAAAAATCAAACCAGCCTTTTCCCTCCTCTGATGTGGTTTCTAGAGCTTAATGCATGAACAATCAATGCTCTCAGCTCCCTGCCTTTCAGACATTCTACACCATGGGCTGGTTCTGAGTTGTACCACGTAGTAGCTTCCTGGAAATTTAGGAATTGAATGTGGGCAGATTCAGCATTATTGGTGAATTAGGGGGGAAAAAAAGATAATTTATCTTTGTGAGTTGAATGCCTCCTTTTCAAATATCCTCCTTTCATGAAAGGTCCTGTTTTTAATATGGAAAAGCAGATTTCATTAGTGCAGTTTAAACTCCCGTGGTGTGGTTTGGTTTCAATTAATTAATTCCTGTAATCTGTGGATTACAGGTTAGCTCTATTTTTGGAAAAGCAGGGTAGGGGCAGGACTTGCTGACAGATTGCCCTGGAAGTGGCAGATGGCTTCCCTTAGCCTGCACCAGCTTTGCAGGGCAGCGTGTGAGTGGTGCTGGATGTAAAACAATACACCATTTGCTGAGCTCCCTCATTTGCTTCCAGATAAAAGCTGGAGACTCTTCCTCTCTGCACTTGTCCTTTCTTAAATGTTTGATGGGTTTTGTTTTTGCACTGGCGTTCTCTGTTAGTTGCAGGTGTAAAGTGATGTCTGTTCTCAGTGGGCATTCCCCATCCAAGAAGTTACTACGTGTCTGCAGTGAACTGAAGCATTTTTTTTAAGGAGTTGAGGGATCTTTTTTGAGGATGGAGGTAGCTTAAATATTCCCAGACACTGAAGCTACCATTTCTGTGAAGTCTTCAAAAGGCTGCTTTGTATTTTACTGCTCGTGCTTTCCACACTGAATTGCTTTAGGATGTGGGGGTTTATTCGATTTTAATTTTTATCTCCAGGAATTGAAAGAATTTGGAATACTAACATGGGCTTTTTCCCTCTTTCTCTCCCCTCACCTCTTCAAGAACCTTTTTAAAAGGCTGGGGCTGTTGGAGTGGTTGAATTTTTCCTGGCTTTGAGTGAGAAATTCAGAAGACTGAAGCCCAGGCTCACTGTCTACCTTTCACGGAGGCCCAGCCGTGAGAGGACAGAAGAAGGCACGTGGCGAATCATGACAGCAGACAAGGAGAAAGACAAAGAGAAAGAGAAGGACAGGGACCGGGACCGGGACAAGGAGCGGGACAAGCGGGACAAGGCGCGGGAGGGCGAGAGCTCGCGGCCGCGGCGCAGCTGCACCCTGGAGGGCGGCGCCAAGAACTACGCGGAGAGCGAGCACAGCGACGACGAGGACAACGACGCCGGCGCCGCCGCCGAGGAGGCCAGCAAGAAGAGCAAGAAGAAACCCCCCAAGAAGAAATCCCGCTACGAGAGAACCGACAACGGCGAGATCACGTCCTTCATCACCGAGGATGATGTGGTGTACAGGCCCGGAGGTGAGGGGCTCTGGGTTTGGGTGAGGGGCTCTGGGTTTGGATGAGGAACACTGGGTCTGTGTAGGAAATGCTGATTTTGGGTGAGGAGACTCTGGGTTTGGGTGAGGAGACTCTGGGTTTGGGTGAGGAGACTCTGGGTTTGGGTGAGGAGACTCTGGGTTTGGGTGAGGAGACTCTGGGTTTGGGTGAGGAGACTCTGGGTTTGGGTGAGGAGACTCTGGGTTTGGGTGAGGAGTCTCTGGGTTTGGGTGAGGAGCTCTGGGTTTGGGTGAGTAGCTCTGGGTTTGGAGCTCTGATTTTGGGTAAGGAATCTCTGGGTTTGGGTGAGGGGCTCTGGGTTTGGGTGAGGAACACTGGGTCTGTGTAGGAAATGCTGATTTTGGGTAAGGAGCTCTGGGTTTGGGTGAAGAGCTCTGGGTTTGGGTAAGGAAACTGGATTTGTGTAGGAAACTCTGATTTAAGGTAAGAAACTCTGGTTTTGTGTAAGAAACTCTGGGTTTGTGTTTCCTCTGGAAGTTCTTTGCCCAGAGCTGTGCAGCCAGCACAGTGTGCTCCTGGGAGCTGGGATGGTCCCTGTCTCTTCCCTGTTGGGATAATGATCCCTGTCCCTTCTCTTGTTGGGATAATGGTCCCTGTCCCTTCCCTTGCAGACAAATGTCGGTGTGCATGGAAAGCTTCTGGCTGTATCTTGTGGTATCTGATTTGTGGGAATGAACTTAGCTCCCCTTTGGAAAAGAGCCACCCTTTGCTTTCTATTGCATTAATTATCTGTGTTTCATATGGAATCTCTGTCTCTGAGAGTTTGGAAACTAAATTGGATAATGCATTAAATGCTTCACTCCCACTTTGGAGCAAGACCTGCTCTGAGCTGGGGCATGTGGAAACTTCTTCAGCCTTTCTTGCAAGCTTTTCTGGGAATCTCTGCTTTGTGTTCTGTGAAATATAACTCAGATGAGTGAAGATCTCAGAGCTGCTCTTCCCCTGATTTCACCCCCCTCAGTGGCTGTGGCTGTGCCCAGCTGTTGGGCAGGGCGGTGCTGGACTCGGGGTGTTTTGGGGACAGCAGCAGGAGCTTGCAGTGTGCTCTGGATGTCTTGCATGTGCCTCTTAATTACTGCCAAGTCCTCAGGAAGTTTTTAGTGTCTCATGTAAGATTCAAGGTCTAACCTGTGCCTGCTGCCAGGGAATGTTTTCCTCAAGCAGCACTTGAAATGAGATTACCTAGTTCCTATTTTTGAGTACAAACTTCCCTGCCTGTCTGCACAGCACTTCAGAAGTGCTGCCTGCAGTTCATTCTCCCTCCAGCTGTGGCTGTGTTTGGCTGCTCTGTTGGCAGCACTGCCCCAGGGGTCCTGGCAGTTCCACATTGCTGTGCTGCAGAGCTGCAAGGACCCTGCTGGGGCACAACAGGGGTGGGTTCAGAGTGGGAGCAGGTGAGCAGTGAGGGCAGATCCCCTCTGCCTTTCCAGGAGTCTCCTGAGGTCAGATGGGAATGTTTTAGAGTTTTAGTGGCTGGGAGTGCTCAGAGTGCTGTGCTGTGTGTGGGGGCATGAGCAGCTGCACGTCCAGGTGGGAGATGCTGCATTCCATCCTCCTCCTCCTCCTTCCACGGGAGCCTTGAGCAGTCTGCTCTTCACTCAGCTCCACCAACATTAGTCAGAACAGCTTCTCTCTTGAAATGCTTCAGCTTCAATTTCCACTCATTTCATCCATCACTGCAAAGGAGCTGTTCTTGCCATGGTGTCAGGGCTCGTGGCTGAGTAATATTTGTTTTTGAGCAGTGGCAACTGGGAGCCTGCGGAAGCGTCAGCTTTGGTGGCAATCTTATTTTCAGTGTCAGAGGATGAAAAACAATTCAGAATCTGTTGAGAACAGCTGTTGTGTGGGCCCAGGAGTACAATGTGATACACTGGCTTTATTGCAAAAAGAGTTTGCTTAAAATGAAAATGGGAAATCAGTTTGTGGTCTCAATTTTATCTTGTGAAAGGATGGAGCCGTGGCTGTGGCTGATCTGCAGGAGTTTGTCCAGGGAGGGAGCAAGGAAAGCCATACTAGTGGTGATAATGGGGATATTTTATAACTGTTCTGTAACTTAAACCCCTGTTTATTGAATTTTACATTTTATTAATACTAATCAGCATAAGAGATATATCCTGGCATTGAAACTTCTCTGTTGTGTTGGCTCTTTGTGCTCTTGTAAAATTCATCTTGGAAGCTGCTCAGGGTGATGAGAACAAACATGAGCTCAGCTCTGGAGGGACCTGAGCACAGCTGAAACTTTAACTGAATATACCCATTTTAAAATTTGCTTTTAAAGGTAATTTCTTATCAGGATCTTGAATACACATCCCAGTGCTGGAGGTGTTCTAAACCAACGTTAGTATCCATTACAGAAGGAGCTCTTCCTGCTCCTTATGTACAGGGAGATGTATTTGTGGCTAAGGATGAAAATTACATATATTTTAATAGGAATTACAGAGTTTAAATTAAGGAGACACAGCAAGGATTAGAAAGATGAAAAACTAAAGGTGTGTGCAGAAGGGATAGTTGTCTTCAGCTTACATCTACTGGGCTTTAAGGAAAGGAAATCCTTTCCAATCATTTGATTCTTTCTTTTAAGTGTTCTCATCTGATATGGATGAAAGTTCAGGGTCTGTATTTCTTGGTTAAAATCTCATTCTGTGTTTACCCCATTGCTGTAGAGTACTTAATCCAGCACTTAATTCTGTTTTTTTTCCTGTGCTAAGCTCAGCAGCTGTATTGGAGTAATAGCAAATAAACTGTAAATAAACAGATAATCAGGATCATTGAGTTTTTTTCAAGTGAAAGGTTTCACTGTATTGTCACCATGTAAATATTGCTCTTATTAATTTGCATAGATATAATGAATGCGTGCACAGCTTTAAATAATGTATTAAAAAGAATTGAGTAGGGCTTAGACAACACTATGCAATTAATCTTCTCTACTTTGCTGGAAATCACACAGGCCTATCCTAAAAGCTTGTTGGCCCAGTTCCCCATCTGTCCTCTCAGTTTCCACAACCTCCCTCCCATTTCCTCTCAAATCTAATCTCTGGGGTTTTCCTTCTATTTTTTTTTCCCCTTGCAGTTCTCACCTTGCTGTTGTCAGAATGCCTGTTGGAGTAGAATTAATTTTTGTTGCACAGTGTATATTCAAATTTGCTTTAGGCTTCTTTAGCATAGGGAGATGACAATGAAGGAGAGTTATGTTAAGACTGAGAAGTTTTTTGGGGTTTTTTTTCTCCTCTTGGATTTCAGTTAAATCATTTAATGCTGATTTTCCTTCCATTTCTCATGCAGACTGATCCCTTCCATGCCATTGGCTTTTACTAAAATCCACTTCAGGAAGGGCTATTACTGAATTAAAGCCACAGAGTTGGTGCTGCTGTGGTGGCACCTGTGGTTGAAAATCTGAGAAGGTGACTGTCACCTGGAGATGGGGACAATGCTGTTTGATTTGCCTAGGTAGAAACATTTGAAAGGATCTGCAGGAATTAAAAGGATTTCTGAGGATCTGTTTCTGCAGTGACATCAGTGGCTGTACAAAGAGCATATCAGCAGGAGGTGAGGCAGGGTGAAATGCTGCTGAAATTAATCAGTCCTGCACTGCTGTGCCTGCAGGAATCAGCCAAAAATTCCTGCAGGAATCAGCCAAAAATCCTGCAGGAGAATTTGTGTGCCCTGGGGTTCCATGGGGAGGGAGTACTTTGTCTCAGCATGGAGCAGAGAGCTTCTCCACTCTGCACTGGGATCTCTTCTGCTCCAGGGCCTCTGGCCAGTGTTCAGTGAGCACTGGAGAAACTGGGAGCAGCTCCAGTGTGCAGGGACTGGGATGTGGGACTGCAGGTGCTGGGAAAAGTGGCCATGCTAGAATTCAGTATGAAAATACACATAATACAAACAGGAATTTTTTCTATAAGCTTTGAAGTTCTGGCAAGTGTATTTTGGGCTGCTGAAGCTGGAAGGAGGAAAGTTAATTATTTTCTGGGAGGTTTTGATTTTAATTTGTTGTTTAGGCAGAAGGAAGAAATGAAAGAAAAGGATTTTTTCCAGCTGTACCTTATAATTTTAGGAGGTCTTTGGCCAGACTGTTGTTCTGTTGTGTGGGGTGACCAGGTTTGTGATGTTTATTTTTGCACGTGTGCTCTTCTTTTCCCTCAGAAGCCCCAGAGTTGATATGAGCATGTGTTCTGGAACAGTGCAATCTGCATTTTCATGTTCTTTTAAAAGTCTGTTACCATTGTGATAGGAGATTGTTGAAATAATTCAGTGACAGCCTTTCAGCTGCTGTAAACAGAAGTAACCTTGGGAGCTGTGCTGCTTCATGTGCTTGTAAAAGTCCCCTTGTTTTTCACACTTCCACCACTGCTTTCAACTTTTCTGCGTATCTGCATAGTGGTGGGGAAAACTTAGCAAAAATACTATCTTCAAAACTTTTGTTTCAATGGAAGCAAATGCATTCTCTGCCCATTCTTCCTTTAGTAATGAAAAGAGGAGAGGCCTGGATTAGGTGAGTCTTAAAAGGTGTCAGGAGAGTTAAAATGCATGGGAACATCACAGGAGGGTTTTCTTTGAGGCTGAGTGAGGTGAGCAGAGGGCAGGGGCAGCCTGGTCCAGCCTAGAACTGCTTCTGGGGATGTCCCGAGGCTGGAATTCCTGACTGGCCATTGGGACAGGGCTGGATTTCCCACATCAGCTGAGCAGGTGAATAATTCTGAGCATGGGAAATAATCAAGGCTGCTCAAGAGCCCAGATCAGCCCCTGCTGCACAGAGGGAACTTCTGTCCCTGCTGTCAGTACAAAAGGTGAACAGGAGCCAGACTGGATAAAAAAAGACATTTACTGAGTTCCCATTTCCTTGTATCAGGAGGCTCTGCTGTGTCTAGGGCAGCTGCTGGGGCTGACAGATGGAGCCTTAAGTGCAGATCAAGGTTGAGCTGGCAAATGGATTCCTGTGGCTTTGTTTGGCTCTGGATAAATCACAGAGAGCAGCTCAGAGGGGCTGGGGGTGCCCAGGGCTGGGGGATGTGCATTAGTTTTAGTTTTCCATCCTGACCTCATCATGAGGCTTGAAAATGGAGGAGAAAGGTGCCCCACTAGTGCTGGAACAAAATAAACACATTTCTGCTGTAAGCTCAGCTTCACAGCTGCTGCCCTGATCCCTTCTCTAGGAAGTGATTCTCAGAGCTGTTTGCAAATGGGAAAATGCTTTTCCTTTCAGAAGACACATCCTGATTGTGAAGGTAATTTTTCAGTGGGTGTTTGCAGCTCTCAGGTTGGCAGGCAGGAGTGAGGCTTGGGGCTGCACTGCTGCAAACAGCATCTTGGAAATGCTCCTCTCTCAAGTGCCACATTTCATTTTCCTCCTCTAGACGTGGCTGTGCAGGGCTGCGCCTGAATGAATTGAATGGGTGCTGCTCTGCCTGCTCAGGGAGTGAAGTGATGGCTCAGGTAGCAGGGAAATGGGAATGGCTGTGATTTTTCTGTTTGAGGATACACAAATAAATCCCATCCATATGGTGATGAGGTGCTGTGCTGTGTTAAACTTTAATTGTCATAAGGACAGCAAAGGGAGAGGAGTAAAGGAGCCACCTTGATGTTTGTGATGGGCTTGGGAGTGGCTGAGTTTTCTGAGCTCTCTTGTTGTGCTTGAGGCTGTTTAAAATAAATAAGTGAGGTCATGTGGTGCATTTTTGGTGCTTTATGTCTCCCCCAGTGTCCATGAAGAGCTTTGAGAGGCAGGTGGCTCCATGGGATTGGTGAAATATCACTGGGGACAAGTGTGGCACCTCCAGCAAAAGTTCTCTGTGGCCTGAAAGGGCCAGAAAAATCCTGTTAGAAGTGGCATGTGTGCAGCAAAGCTTATCTGTGCTAGAGGAGGAGTTTCAGACTAACTGGTTATTTAATTAATTTCT
The DNA here is from genome assembly GCA_034336665.1 of Luscinia megarhynchos. Lineage (NCBI taxonomy): Eukaryota > Metazoa > Chordata > Aves > Passeriformes > Muscicapidae > Luscinia > Luscinia megarhynchos. Next base: position 6,952,403 of record CM067583.1, on the reverse strand, counting down.
TTTATCAGCCTGGATTCTTGTTCCCAGCACTCCTCCCCTTTCATGTGTTTAATTGGGAAAACAAATCCAAGGCAGGAGGAGCCCCTGGCACGAGGTGGGGGCTGAGTTTTATTTGCAGTGTAGCATTTTTGGTGACACAACTTTGTGTAAAATCCTGTTTGCTTTGTACCAGATCTGTTAAGTGAGGGTGTGTGAATGCTTCTTACAGGGAGAGCTGTGCAGTGTTGTGGACATGCTTGAAAAGTGAAGGAAAATAATTGGTGTGGGAAATGATGTAGCTGGGGGCCTGAGCTGCAGAACAGTTGCTTTTATGAAATTGGGAACTGCAGAGTACAATTAGCTGTCATTAATTTTGTTGAATAGAAATATGTTCCATTTATTGTACAATCAGGAGCCAGGCTTGAATGGGTTTAAATAGATGAAATCTAAATTATACTGACAGTCCATTAAACAGCAGCAAAACCCCTTAAAGAAAATGGATTCACTATGATACCAGTTTATAATAAAATCATTTGCCAAATAAGAACTATAGTCCAGGCACTGGGAATACTCCTGTGAGCTTCAAATGAACACAGTAAATTGGTTGAACCATTTATTGCAGAGCAGGGCTCGAGCTCCTCGTTCCCTGACAAGGAGCCAGCAGCGTTGCTTGAAATCTGCTCAGCAGGAAGTGACACTAAAAGATCAGACTGGCAATTTGTTTGTTGTCAGCCATATGGGGGAAGAGAGGCAAGTGCTCAGCTCCCTACCTGTCAGTGGGAATATTGCTGGAGCCCAGAGCACGTGTTTGGCATTCCCAGCTCGCTGTGTCCCTGTTTGTCACCGAGCCACGGGGCACAGGGATCACTGCTGCTGCTGCTGCAGGTTTGTCTCCATTGCTGACCTTTGTTATCAAGGGTTTGGCAATTTTCCTGTGCTTGGCAAGTTCAGATTTCAGCCTTCAGGGCTCCCTGGGTGCTGCAAACGTCGGTTGTGATCTTTGGGAGGTGTCCCTTGCTCAGTGATGGTGTGTGACTGCTGTGTGCTGCTCCCTGTCACATCTCACTGCTCTGGGGGTGCTGGGGGGTGCTGCCCTTTCCCTTGGAGCCCCTGGCAGGGTCCTGGGCTTCCCCCTGCCCTCCTGGGGAAGGGTCCAGGGCTGCCAGCTCAGCCTGGCACAGGGCACTGGCACCACCGAGCCTTTTAATTCCAGCACCAGGATGGAGGAATGTCAACATTCCTTCATTCAGGAGCATAAATATCCTTCAGTTGCTGGTCCTCAGCTCAGATTCAGGGTTTATACATGTCTGCACACACATGCAGAGTGAGCTTGTGCCTGCTGACACCTGATGGGGAGGGATTGTAGATAATTCCTTGACAAAAGCTTTCAAGGAATATCTGCCCTGTGGAAGTGCAGAGAGCCCAGGGCTTTTCCCTTGGATGATGGAAGTGTTGACTCATTAGGTAAAACATGAAAGGATTCTGATTGTGAGGATGGTTACTACAAAAACTGCAGCATTTGAGCTGCTAAGGGTTCAGAAAATGGAGCTGGTTGGGGTGTTTTTCCAAGAGAATTTTTCATGTCCGTGCATTGAAGCTCTAATTTTAAAAGCAGCTTTTAGTGTGGGAATATTAATGTAACCCTTCAGAAGTAGGGCACATCTGGTGAATATCACAAGCCCAAAGGCAGAATGACTCTGTACCATGTGTCAGGGAAATGCTTTATCTCCAGTGGGACATTTTACACGAAATAGGGAAGTGAGCAGTGCACTCATGGCTGCAGACAGACAGGGAATCCACTCAGGGCAGGGGGCTCACATTTCCTTCCTCTGCTTTGCAAAGGTGATGGAAAAGCCTTTTATTCTGATTTTTGTGAATTTTCCTGTGGAGCATTTGCTGATTTGTCACTGCTGAGCTCTGTGATTTAACACATCAGAAGTTGAGCTTGTCCTTGCAGGCTGACCCAGGGATGTCACTGTGGGCAAAGCCAGAGGGGGAATTTGCAGCAGACCATTTCCCCTGTGCTTCCTGCCTTCATCCTTGCTCTTGTTTCCTGCTAAATGGGGACATGTGAGGATGGCTGTCCTTCAGTCAAAGAAATTCAATTACACTTGACTGAAGTTGTGTAAGCCTGTGCAGAAGCTCTGTGCAGCCAGAGAGAGCTGAAATTGTTCCAGAAGTGTGTGGTCAGTGGAGAAAAGGTACAGAGGCACATTCCAGGATGAGGAGGTGGCTATTCTGCAGCTTTCTGTGGCAAAAATCTTACTTGTGCAGGTTTGTTGCATATCAGAAAAATGATAATGCAGTTTTCCTTTTCTTGGATTCCCGGTAAATGGAAGGAATTGCTCTTTAATGTGATTTTGAGTGGCTGCTGTAAATATTCTCCTTTTCTGGGGGGGCATCTTTCGAGTTTCTGTCATCCACAACATTGCTGTGCACCTGGATAAACTTGTTTTTCTTATCTGCCTGGCCTCTCCTGCTTTGGAGACTTGTAACTGGATGTCATCCTTGTTCTAGGGCTTGGCAGGCAGCCAGCAGTGCCTCCCTCAAATGCAGCCCAGAGCATTTATCCATAAGAGATGCCACCTCCTCTCCCTCCCTCTGTGCCAGCCATTTCACAGGGATGCTCTGTGCTTGTTCTGCTTGATAAAACTCTGGAAAATGAGGCTTGCACAGCCAAGATACTGAGGGGGGAAAAAAAAAAATAAAAAAAGTCTGGGATAACCAGGGCTGCAGGAGTGAGGAAATCTGGGATAACCAGGGCTGCTGCAGGAGTTCTTGGATGTGGTGAAATTACTGGAGCTTCCAAATAAATGGGTTTGAACCAAACTGTGCTTTAAAACGTGCCTTAAACTCAGATTTTGGAGGTTTTCTGTAGAAATCCAAAAAAGCTCGTGGAAGACCCTCCCAGGACAGTGGTGTTTGTTGTCTCTCCTGTGTTTTGAGCAGCAGTTCCTTATCTGGGTGTGTGAGGGGACACCAGGACTGTCCTTCAAATATTTGCTGGGCTTTGGGGCTGGCATCGTTGTGTTTAGCAAGCTGGGGGTGAGTTTGCTGAGTTCCAAGGCCAGGACCATTAATCAGGCACTTCTCTCCCACCCCTGCCATGTTTTCATTCCGAGGGCACTGCTTTTGTTGTAGTTATTGCCAAGATTGTTTGGAATACAGCAGACCTTATGTTCCAGCAGCCTTGGAGAGCCCAGTTGTCAAAAGCAAACAAAAATAATTACTGTGTTTCTGTCTTGTCAAATGTAATTCGAGAAAGCACAGGCCTTCCCTGAGGTAAATCTAATTTAAGTTTGCTGGGTTTCATCTATGATTGGTTGCCTTGGTTTTCTTCACAATTAGAAGAGAAAATATGTTAGTGCTTGGTTCTTAATGGCAAGCTGACCACGAAAAATCTGATTACTTCCCTCTCTTATTTTGGTCTGGTTCATAGGCTGTGACCTGGTCATTGTTATTAACTCAATCCAGAGTGGTCTTTAAATTCCTTTCTTTTTGTTTTTTCTAGCAAAATGTCTATTCAAATCCAAAGTTCATTTTTATGCAGTTAATTCCCTTATTTATCATCATAAATAGTTTCTATTTCTAGATCACACTCAAAATAAATTACACGTTATGCAAATGAAATGCTGGTTCTTTCAAAGTTTAAGCTGTATTTGAATTTATCCTGTTTTTATGTTCTTTCTTGGAGGCACAGAAGTTAATGCCCATTATTCTAAAATCTCGTGTTTTTACAGATTGTGTTTACATCGAGAGTCGCCGGCCGAACACGCCCTATTTCATCTGCAGCATTCAAGACTTCAAACTGGTAAGGAACATTTTCCCATCTCCTCCTCCTGTCCCCTGCCCCAGAGGGGGGGATGTTTCTCAGCCTGGATCCCATCCTGTAGTTCCTCCTGAGTGAATCTTCACCCTCTGAACCAGGAGCTGGTTTTTATTCAACCCCAGCTCTGTCTTTGGTGCAGCCTCAGTTCACTGGGGCAGTTCCAATTGTGATCCCTGTCGTGTTCAGCTGGACAGAAATTGAACTTTGAGTCCAGTGGTCAGGCAGCTGTGGCTCAGGAAGTTAAATTTTTCCTGAGAAGATAAATTTGGCTGTGCTTTCTCCAGCACAGCTCTGGGGTTGAGGGCTGGCTCGTGGCAGCCTCGGCATCTCAGCTGACCTGGGCTAAAGGGACACCAGGAAAAATAGAAAATAACATTGCAGATGCCCTTAGCTCTTCATTCTTTAGCAGTGAAAAGTCAGGGACCTGAGCAAGAACAAATCAGAGCTGTGTTTGTTTCTGTCTGACTCTGCCCTCCTGAAAGGTTCAGCCTTTCCCCCCAGCCACAGCCAGGGCTCATGGGCTCCTTTGGGACCTGCCAGAGTTTTGTGAGAAGGAGATTTGGGAACTTCTGGGAATCTGCTACTGCTGCTCCTTATTGCTTTATTGGAGTCCTGAGCACATAATAAACTCACCTTATCAATGTGCTGTCTACAGGCATAGATCACCAGAGGCTGTTGCTATCAGAATTTTCCCCTTGCCCCATTATTCTGTGAGCTACAGGAGAGCACTGAGACTTTCCTGGGTGCTGATGTCCCTGGTGGTTCTTGGCACTTTGTTCCCTCTTCCTCCCCCCTTTTTTAGGGAGTCATTGGGGTTGTAGTTTGCAGTTCTGACAGTGGCTTCAGCCACTCCTGCAGCTGCTTTTGGGTCTGCCTGCAATTCCAGAGGGATGGTTCTGGGCACTGAGCTGCTGCTGAGCTGCATTAATTGCTCAGGAGATGAACAAAAGCTGAAGCCTGCTGTCAGCTTGGACTGGAGCACACCTCCAGGCTCTCTGCAAGGCTGTGGGAAGTGAATTGCAGCTTTAGTACCTTTAGATGTTTTTGAAGTGGTTTCTCTTTACTCATGTTTTCAGCACGCAGAGGACTTGGCACGAGGGCTGCTGGCAATTTTGCATAATTTTTGGCATGGAAACAGTGTCTCTGTTCTGTGTTTACTTTTGCCTGCTCAGAGTTCTTGAATTTCTCTGTTAATTTAATTTTTCTTACTGACATAATGCATGAAAGGAACTTGTATAAATGACAAAACCAAAAACCTCTTGATGCTGATTATACCAGCAGAAATAAATCCCCAGTGTGTGTGTGGCTGTTGATTTTCCTGTTGGGGGAAAGGGAGGATGAGCAGTGGAAAGGACACTTGATTTCTCTTCTAGTGTGAGATACCAACAGGAAAACAGCCTTGTTTTGCCTTCAGCTAAATATGTCAAGTGAAGCAGGAAAGTTAAAGTCAACAGCTTTGAAATGTCGCCTGCTAATTAAATACATTATCATGTTGGTTGTCACAAAATACGAGTTTTTGGCTGAGTGTGTGAGCCTTACCTTATGCTTCCCCTGGTTCTAGGTGCAGTCTGGGTGCAGGAGTTGACAGGGGTGTTTTACTGATAAAAACAGGAACATAAACTTATATTTTAAAAAAGTGAGAGGGAGTTAAACATGACCCAGCCAATGCTCCACTCGAGCATCATCCTACAGGGTGAGACTGAAGTACCACTGAGTTTCATTCTTCAAATAAACTGGGCCTTAATTTGCTGTTTCCAGTAAGATCTGAAATCACAACTGGATGATTTTATGTTTCTTGCTGAACTAGGAACTGGTTCTGAGGAGTCTGGCAATTTGTCTGGTTTAGCATTCAGGATCTCTCCCAGCCTGATGCAGTCCCAGTGCTGTAGAAGCAGGTGTGAAATATCGTTTAATAAATAATAAATATCATTTCAGAGCAGCTTTGTACTCCAGTGTCTCAACTTTGTGACTTGGAGAAAGCAGCAGTTGTTTTCCTCTGCCTGCTCCCTGTAGTTCAGCAGTTCTGGCAGGTGAAGTGCTGTTCTGTGATGCATGAGTTTATCCTTCCATCACAACTTTCTCTTGACATTAAGATGAATCAGCCCTATTAAAAATTATATGAGAGGAGCAGCTCTTTTCCTTTCCTGAAGAGCAGTTGCACTTCAGCAGCAGCCATGAGCTCCTGACTATGGGAGGGAGCTTTGCTGGCTGCTGCTGGCTCTGAGATGTCTCTGTTGTTGTTGAGAGAGGCAGGGGCTGCTCCTTCCCCTGGTTGTGTTGGGATGGGCTGGGCTGGGCAGGCAGAGCAGCAGAGGTGGTTCCCAAACAAACAAACAAACTCTGGGTTTGTTTTCTCAGTCCAGAACCCAAATGATGCCTTGAGAGAGGCAATGTGAGGAACTGTTCAGTGGTTTGATCAATCCAGTTTAACTGTTGAAAACTGCTCTGCATAACATTTTATTCTCTCATGTTTTCCATTTTTGTGGTGCCAGATCCCTTCAGGGTTTCAGAGATTCATGGAAATACCTTTGTGGGGTTGAGGAGTGAAATGATTGGTGCCTTAGGGACACTTCAGTTGTTGTTCCTTTCTGCTCTGCCATTGCTCCAGAATAATGTTCCAGTAGCCCTCATGCTGTTCTGTTGGTTTGGGTTTTGTTTGGAATTCTGCAGAACTTTGAGGATTTCTCTGGGAATCCACTGGTTTATTTTTGCCCTCCAGCACTGAAATGTTTGAGTTTTGGCTGTTAAAAGTGCAGCTTCTTTTTCTTCTCCTCATGGAGAAGGATGGGGTGGCAGGTCAGGTGAGAAGGTGTGATATCCATAAAGGCTTTTCTTTGTTTGCTTCACCAGTTTGAATTATTAAACTTAAAACATTTTAAAAGTGAAATTGCTGTTGTGTCTCACAAGAGTATGAGATAGTTGTCTGTATTTTAAAAAAGAGCACTAGATGATTTTTTTCTTTACTGATTTGGTTGTTTTGTGCTTCCTGTGTCCCAGAACATTTTATTAATCTTTTTGGTGTTAATTCATTTTCTTTGGATTAAGACTATCCTCTTTCAGGATTCAAGACCAGATTATTCTTAAGGACTTTGATTAGGAACAAACAGTGGTGAAGCAATGATTAAATCTGAGTTTGCTCTATTGCCTTACATGTTTTTATTGGTTATCAGCTCCTTCTCCTTCATTGCTGATACTCAATATTTGCTGTCCCTCCTGTGTCAGGGCAGCTTGGGTTCAAGTGGTCTCCTGGAAATCTGGATTATGCAAGGTCACGATTGGCTTTAAAGCAATTTTCTAACCTTGTTTTTCCCTTGGGGTGCACTTCTTTCCCCAGTTCAAGCCTGTGCTATGCAGCTCTTATTTTTAAAAATGTTTTTTTTTTTTAAAAAAAGGAATCAGCAAAATATAACTGGGAAGCTGGAAGGTGGAGGAAACCTGTAAGGGGCAGAGCAGTGTGACTTTAATCCTTTCCTGGCATTGCCTGTTGAGCAGCTTTAAGAAGGAGGAAAATGGTATTTCACAGAATGGTAGAAGTGGGATCCCTAATGTGGGATTCAGGGTTTGCTTACTGTGGGTTTTTTTGTTCCAGAACAATCTTACAGCTTGGGGTTTAAATTACACAGGCAAGTCAATAAAATGGGAGCTGTTAATGCTTCGGTGCATTAAAAAAACATAAGTTTCTCTGATTCTTTTTTTTTTCTGTGAGAAAACATTCAGGTTGTTTACATCAGGAATTGTCTCCTGGATGTCAATCTGCTGCTTTTCCCTTCATTCTGCAACAGCACCAGTGCATTTTTAACAGTGCAGTTGTTCCCACAGCAGCCTGCTGCTGTCACAAATCCACATTTCCTATCCATCAGTGAGTTAGGGAAGCATTCTTCTGGTTCATTTTCATTTGGCACGAGGCAAACGTTTTAAAAATCTCCAGGCTTGATGAAATATTCCTTAAATGCTCTGTGGTGCTACAAATACCCTGATCAAAGCCCAGGCAGCAGAGCAGGGCTGGCTGAGCCTGCTTTAGCTGGCACGGGAGGGGAAGAGAGCTGGGAATTGTCTCCAGCCCTGCAGTTCTGAACTTGCACAGCTCTGGAAAGAGGAGCTGGGAGTCAAATGTGGCTTCACCCCCTGCCCTCAGTGTTAATTTTTCCTGAATTGATCCAATCTTCACTCATTCCTTGTCCTTCAGCCTGGCTGCAGTTGCTTATCCTGTTATTGTGGACTCTGAGCAGCAGCCTGAGCTCTGCTAAGAATTAATCAAACCTGGCCAAAATCACTTTGATCTCCTGAGTTTCTGGCACAAGAATGGCATCTGGAATTTCTGGAGGAAATAGCAAAGGATCTGCTCAGCCAGTGCTGCTTGTCATTCACACCCCAGCACTTTGTGCTGCTTCCTTCCCCCCACTGCCCCTAAAAGGAAACAAGTAGTTTTTAAAAAAGTCTCTTTTAATTGAAGAGTGCTGTGTTTTGAAAGTGGAAATTTTTCACTGAATTTCTTTTCAGATCAAGCCATTTGAAGAACCAGATTTATATTTTCTTCAGGCTGTGGGTATGGCTTCAGAGCTGACGGGTGTTTTTTTATTAAATAGTAGTATTTAATGTTTCTTTTGTAGTTTACACTGATTGTAATACAAAGAGTTATAAACAGTGAAATATCCTTTTATCTCTTTGTTTGTGGTTAACAAGTCCTAAGATTCTGTCCATTCTCTTTATCTTAATTAAAATGTTGATTGTGATTACTTCTGGCTGATGAAAACACACAATTAAAACTTAGCTGAGTGACTTGTGCGAGAAAATCCAATAACTGTGCAGAAATTCAGTTCCTGTGTGCACCCAGTGGGTTAAGGGACATTTTACATACCTGGGGGTGTGGGGTTATAAATTAATATATAATGAATCCTCCCTGCTTTAGGGAGAGCTGTGACACACTGTGATTGGAGATCCAGCAGGAATATCCCTGTGAATCCATCAGAATCTCAGCAAAGCTCTCTCTGCTCAGAGCTCAGCCAGGGCAACTTTGTCCCAAACTCTTGGGGTGTCCCTGGTGAGGCCTCCTCAGGAGTGGTTGGGAGCAGAAAAGAACCCTGCAGTATTGGTTATGTGATTGTTTTATCCCAGTGGAAGTGTCTTCCCCACCTTAAATAGCCAGCTGTTGGTTTTAAATACATGAAGCAACAGCAGTAATTACATTTCAGATATGAATATATTAATTATGTAGTGTCTCTAAACCCATGCGTCTCCAGCTTTGATTAAGGCTCAATTTAAATATCAAAAGTAGTGCAGAGCCATGGCTGTGGGCAGGGGCTTTGTCTGCCTGCAGAGATCAGAGGTAGGAGAAGTTGGCTGAATTTTGGGGTTTTGGGAGAAGGGCACAAAGCACAGGTGGGACTCACCTGAGTCATGGCAGGGAAATTGTGCTGGTTTGGAAATGACCCTGGAGCATCTCTGGTGGGTTGGGATGAACCTGCTGGACCCCAGGCAGCTCCAGCCCTGCTCTGGAAGGTTGTGCTGGTTTGGAAATGATCCTGGAGCATCTCTGGTGGGTTGGGATGAGCCTGCTGGACCCCAGGCAGCTCCAGCCCTGCTCTGGAAGGTTGTACTGGTTTGGAAATGATCCTGGAGCATCTCTGGTGGGTTGGGATGAGCCTGCTGGACCCCAGGCAGCTCCAGCCCTGCTCTGGAAAGAAGGAAGACAAGAACAGGAGCACTGGGACTCTCACCAAGAAGCTGATTTGCATTTTTCTGCGGGACAGAAGTGGAAGTGAAGGGAGAAGTGAAGCAGAGAAGAGCAGAAGACAGGGGATGAGGAGCTCCTTTGTACATTCACACTCGTTTGTACATTCACACTCGTTTGTACATTCACACTCGTTTGTGCATTCACACTCGTTTGTGCATTCACACTCGTTTGTACAATTGCACTCGTTTGTGCATTCACACTCGTTTGTGCATTCACACTCGTTTGTACATTCACACTCGTTTGTACAATTGCACTCATTTGTACATTCACACTCGTTTGTACAATTGCACTCATTTGTACTTTCACACTCGTTTGTACAATTGCACTCATTTGTACATTCACACTCCTTTGCACATCCCTACAACCACAGCAGAGCTGCAGCCCTGCCCTCTCAGGCTGCCCTCAGCCCTCTCCTGGTGCAAATTTCCAGCTTGGATAAATGAGTCCAAATTGCCTTTTGAAGGTTTTCCAGAGGGACCCAGAACCCGAGCAGCAGATGGATTTCGGCAGCACGTTTGTGCTTTCTCATATCCCGACTTCATTTGGTGCCACATTTAAAATGCTAATGGCCACACTCTGGATGGGAGCATCAGAGGGAAACTTTCCACCAGAAAAACGCTGAATTTGCCATACAAAAGGAAATGTTGTTAATTGTGGTGCAGTTGCCCTTTGTGCCTGTGTGTTTACTTGATTGAAGCATCTTGAGTGTGGAGCTTTCTCCTTGAAGCCTGATTTGAATGGAGTACACAGCTGGATTGCCCCAGGGCCTTGTAACAATTTATAGTCTGGATGGAAAGGCAGAAGTGCATAAAAAGACAGTTGTGAAATGCTGCTAGTGCCCTGGAATAGAAAATCTGGGTATGATGACCTTGGCTGCCTGGGCCTCTGGGATCGCTTTGCTCTGATCCAAAGGATTATAAAATGGAAAGAATTGCATCTCACCTGGAATAAAGGAGGGGGAAAAATCAAAAGAAATTTGTTTTTCTAAATTGCACAGTTCATGCTTCCTGTCCTTTGCATTCCTCCTGCAAATGGCCTTGCATTTTAGCAAACATGTTAAATTTACATCTGTTATTCTCTGCACCTGGTACAGGAGCTGGGGTTTTTTGCATGCAAATATCTGGGTGAGGTTTCTGTAGCCACAAGCATTTATGTATTTAAAAGCCTCATTCTGTTTGCAGATGAATTGATGTTCTGTTCCTGAACTGCAGCTGAATTAATTTGTGGCAAATTTTTCCTGGCCAGTTCCGAGGCAGCGTGACCTTTCCTTTTTGGTGTGGAAAAATTGCTGATTAATGCAGATTTTTTTTTTCCCTGCTTCTCCAGATTCATCTCTCTTTCTACAGCCAAGAAAAGGCAAAAAAAAAGATTTTCTTCTTCCTCCAAATCACTGCTAAATCTTTTCAGGGTGAGGCTGGACAGAGCTTGGGGAAGCTGGAGTGGTGGAAGGTCCCAGCCCATGGCAGGGGTGGATCTGGATGAGATTTTAGGTCCTGCCAAGCCAACTGATTCCATGGTTTTGGAAGTGCTGCTCAGTTCTGCCTCAGCACATGAAGGGACAGAGCAGCCTTGCTAATAAGAGCCAGACAAATGAGACGTTTGAAGGAGCACTGAATTATTTAAAATAAAAAATTCAGCCTGCAAATGAGATTGGCTTTTCTAACGTGCAGCAGATTGAAGTGCTGCTGTGGTTGCAGTGAGGCACGTGTGGGGTGGGAGATGGGGATGAAGATGTGGGTGCAGGGCTCTGGAAGAAGGGCAGCAGTGATGGAGAATCAGAGGTGACAGTTTAAGGATTGCTTGGCAGGGGCTGCTCAGTGATTAAATCCACTGATGCTGTCACTGAGCCGTGAGGCTGCAGATAACATTCTCTGCCTGTGCTGGAAACAAGAATCAATACAAACTCCTTGACAGGGGCTAAATTATTAAATAGAGCCTTCCTTACAATGTTTCATTATCTGGGATTTACCTCAGCTGGTGATTTGTCAGCAGCGCAGGGAGATTTGCTGGGCGTTTTGTATTAAAATTAATTCCAGATGCATATGAATCCATTTTGATAATTCCCCTCCTTTTTACAATGCTTCCCTGTGTATTTTTTTTTTTTTGGTTGCTATTACCCAGATGCCACTTTGAATTCTTCCATAGATCCTAAGCTGTGCTGCACAGTGAGGTTTGGGCTTGTCACATCTGTGTAAAAATAAATTCTTTTTGTATGGCAGAGTGTTCTCTAAGTGCTGTTTTCTGGCTGTTAAATTAGCAGGGGATTTGCAGTGTCTCTCAGGTGAGCTTCAGAACTGAGGGAAGAGGCATGAGGCTGCTCTGTGGATTTATGGGTGCTGGAGTTTCACTGGACTAGGCTGAAATATAGAGCTACATTCTTTTTATTTTGTTGTACATCTTCTGGAGGGAGGCAGGAGCAGGAGCCATCCATTCTGAGGCAGCTAACCCAGCATATTTTGCATTCCCAAGGTGCTCAGGGCGATGCTGTGTTCAGACCTGGCTGAGATCTATAATTTCATCAGTGCCATTATTTTGTCAATTAACAGAAGTTTAACATCTTTGTGGGATTTGGGGGTTTTTCTGTGTAGCCTTGACAGTGTAATGCACCAATGCCACTGAATGAATTCCTACAGAGCTGCAATGTTATGTCACAATTACATCATGGTTTTTGGAGAGGCAGAGTGCTCATATTTGGAGGTTTGAAGCAGATGGCAGCATTGTTCAGAGTGAGGATTCAACAGCTGGAAGTTAAGGTTGGATCTGTGTTTTTGAGGGCCTGAATCCAGCTCTGCCTCCATTCCTTTCCATATGGCCTGGACCTCACAACTTAGGGGCTACATTAAAAAAAACCCCAAACAAACATACAGAACACCAAAGCAAACAAACAAAACCTCCACTGAATAATCCACGGGGGGTTGTTTTGATTTTTTTTTTCCTTTTTAATGTGACTGCCCTGTTTGTTCTTGCCCCACTTGGCATCCAGCAGCTGGAATTTTCGTGGTTTGTTGGCACAGGAGCACTGGAGGCTGTGGGGGATTATTCCCCCCAGGAAAGGCTCCCTGTGCTTTTGTCTTGCCCATATTTATAATTCATCAAGCCCTTTGTCATGGCAGTGTGGTCTTCACCACCTTCAGCTTTTTATTTTGCCTTTCTCCTGTCTTGTTTCCTCCCCCTTTCCTGAAGTAAACCTGTTTCCTACACCTGTGCTGAGATAATCGAGTGCTAAATAAATCATTGTGTGCCAGCTGGAAAGTATGGAGAAAAAAAATGTTATCTCTAGCTTTTAGGGAAAAAAAAGTATCAAATTGTACATTAGCTAGGTTTTATGTAGCAAGAGAAAATGGAGTTAGAATAAATGTAGCCATGTCCTCTGGTGTTGAATAGTGGGAGCATCTGTCATGTTTAATAATGCTTCTGACCTTTAGGATTATTGAAGTCGAAATTTTCTCTCTGGTCATTTGGGGGTACTTGAGCACTGTCAGATTTCCTATGTCTCTGCTCAGCCTCCAAAGAACACATTGTTATGCTTCTTGAGCTGCTGGAGATAATTCATTAAAGAAATTTGTTTTCCTGCTTTCAGAAGGGTTTCCTTGAGGAATGTGAAATGCCAGGGTGGCCACTGGATTCCAGTGTGTGTCCATCCCTCAGGGATGTGCCTGGAATTGCTCCTTAGGGTGGAGATGATGCTTTTAGAATACCTGTTCTGTTCTGAGTGGCAGGAAAGGCAAAATCTTCCTTTTTTTGAATACCTGTTCTGTGCCTGAGTGGCAGGAAAGGCAGAATCTTCCCTTTTATTCAGCAGGGACTGCTGGAGCCACTTAGGAAAATGCTTCCAGTCAGCTCCACCTTGTGTCTGGCAGAGCTTCAGGTGCTCTCAGGCTGGGTTTTGTCCCCTGCCAGGACCTGGTGTCACCTCTGAGGACGGATCTGTGCTGGTCCCTGCCTGGCACTCACAGCCAGGGGTGTGATGGATCTACATTTTTGACACTGCAGTCACTGAACAATAATCCGTGGAGAATTTGAACTTGTAATTTTGATTAAAGTGATTGATTTTTAAAGCAGCCTCAGTTCGTTTTGGGCCATTAGAGGGTATTTGAAAGGAAAATAACTTTTTAATTAAATTAGCAGTGCACCAGCATCCTGCTTTGCTTTCTAAGAACTTCTGGGAGTTTTTAAATCATATTCCCTTCAGTTGTTTGTTGGCATATTTTAAGGTTAAAAGTGATGCAAAATTATTAAAACCAACAAACTTGTGTTGAGCAACCCTTAAACTTCAAATGAAGTTTTTCCTTTGGGAAAACACCCAAGTTATGTTGTTGTGTAAAGCAATTCTTGTCCTTCCACCTGAATGTGATATTAATATACCCCATGGAAGCAATGCTGTGTAAACAACAAAGTGCTTCCCTTTTATTTGTAAAACATCATTTTTAGACTACAAACACATCTAAAACGTTCAGTTTATAGAGAGAATCAAATAAGGGAGATAAAAGAATATATATGTTTCACTGCTGTGGAATAGAAAGACATAATTTATGCTCTGTGTCTCCTGTCGTTGTGATTAGTGACCTGAGGCTGTTGAACTTCCTCTTTATGGATTGGGAAAATGCTGTGACAGTTTTCAAGGGAATTGCTCTCTTTGAGTTTAAAGAGATGAAAATGGCTCTGCTAACAAGGACCAGCTTCAGCGTGTGCTTTCATATTCCTCGTGTTTAAAAAAAATAAAAAAGCAGAAAAAAAAAAAAAAAAGAAAAAGCAAAGGCAATTGGGTGCTTTGATATGTGTGAACCCCAGGACCCTGTGAGGCAGAAGCTGCAGAATGTGGAATATCAGACAGGGCTGCAGGGAGCCTGCAGGAAGGTGTTCCCTGGGAGGCTTTTTGCAGTATCTGTGGCTGAGGAGATGGAAAAAGGTGTTTTCCTAGAGGGGAGCTGCCATTTGCTGCCACTTTCCCTGTTCTGAGGAAATTCCCATACTGATATTCCTGGAATTCCCAGTCCCTGTGCTGGGATTCAGAGCTCCCCTCCCTCAGCTGGGGCAGGTTTGTGAGGAAATACCCAAAACCTGTCCCCTCATTTCAGGTGTGGGCTTTGCTGCACCCTCAGAATGCAAACTCCTGGCGTTTTGAGCTGGTTTGGGCTTTTCAGCTGGAAACTTCACTCTCTGAATTGCAAAATTCCATTAACTGTGGTGAAATCTCATCATGACTCTCTGATCTGGAGCTGATTAAACCAAGGGGCTGTTTGTTACTAAAGACATTGGGCCAGGAAAACAAACAGCTGGGAGCACATCTGGAGCGTGGCTGTTTGAAACAGGCACGGTAAATATTGAAATCTGAGCTAATACCGCCTTTTATTACAGATTAATTTATCATGTGCTCATTGGGAGGCACTTGTAGGACGAGTGCTGCAGTTTGCACCAGTTCAAGTGCCAGGAAATGGCTTTGGGTTTGTCAGTGCTGCTTGTGCCAGGGCAGGAATATTTGATTTTCCAAAGTGCTGAACGCTCAGGGAGCTCCAGGACTTTTTGGGTGGGGTTCCCAGGGAGGTGGCACAGCCAGAGAACTGCACAGGCAGCTGAAATCTGGCCTTCAGTATTGATCTGGGCTGGCTTCTCCCCTGCACTGGGGTGTCACAGAGAGGCAGAGCTGTGATTACATCACCTCTGACACTCATTTCCCTAAAGCCAGGCTCCTCTCAGCAGCTTGAGGAACCAAGTTTGTGGAGGTGTTAAAAACTTTCTGAGAAGATTCTCTTTGGTGAAAGGAAACTGATGTAAATCATGAGCTCTCTCTAAACCATCAAACCAAGTTTTGTACAAATCCCCTGAATAACTTTTAGTCATTTTTCTGTTCTCTAAAGTTCCCTGCCAGTTTCTGCATCTACGGGTGATGGTAGCACAGAGAGTCCTCCTGTTCCCAGTGGGTCTGTGAGGAACTGGCTGAGGCGATTCCCTGGGGTAAATCCCTGTGCCCAGACCCCTCATTGCCATGGCAGGAGGATTCAGAGTCAGAGCCAGTTCCATCCAGTGCCTCCAGTAATAGAGGAAATTAATTTCAGTTCTGCACGAGGACTGAGAGCTCTCTGCTGCTTGGCCTCAGAGCTTTGTGCTGCTGGTCCTGGGAGTGAATTAACACCTTGACTTCTTTAATAGAAGTTATTAGTGGCTTCATTTGTTGGAGTTGTAATGCTGTGGTGATTATATGGCCCAAGACAAATGATTAACTTTGGGACTGTGTTAGCTTGGCTGGCTGTGCTCACTGTAATTCAAACCAGAGTGCACATGATGGCCATGGGATGTGCTGGAGGTTTAAAAACCACATTTCTTTATTTCACAACTGCTTTTCTTGTGGACCATCTCTATGTTCACACTTCCAGCACCCAAGAAAAGTGGTTTTTTTATTCTTTGTATCTCTCTCCCAACTTTTCCTTTGAGATTTTTTTTTCTTCTGGCAGGTAAATGCATCCCGTTTATTCTCAGTGTAATTATTTCTGATTTTAGTGTTTTCAATATCTGGCTATTTCCAGATGAATGGAGAGCAGCTTTCCAATCTTTAAGTTTAGATTAGATTGCAGCCTGTGGAGCTGGTTTGGGGTATGTTTATTTAGTACTGATTTACATATAAATACAAAGAAAAACTCTAAAGCCCAGTGTTGCTAATTTAGCTATTGATACCAGGGCAGCCAGCACCAATCTGTATTTTAAATTCCGTGTGTGGTGAGATACAGTCCTGGCTTCTGCAAATTGACATTTTATAAGATTGCTGCTTTGTTTTCTT
Organism: Luscinia megarhynchos; assembly: GCA_034336665.1. Taxonomy (NCBI): domain Eukaryota; kingdom Metazoa; phylum Chordata; class Aves; order Passeriformes; family Muscicapidae; genus Luscinia; species Luscinia megarhynchos. The sequence continues at coordinate 6,936,086 of CM067583.1, read as the reverse complement.
GATGAGTGCTCAGGGTGTTGCCCATTAATTACTGGCAGTGTTTTTGTTGAGGCTGTGTCTGGTCCTGTTTGCTCAGCCCCCTCGTGTGAATTCTGGGTGAAAAGCTGATTTTGCTCTGGTTTGAAACATCAGCTGGTCAGTAACACACATGGTGGGGCAGTTTCTGAGAAGATGTAAACATTTCAGTAAGTGACCATTTGGTAAATAAATGACATCCTCTGGGGAGCTGCACAAGGAAACATTCACTTTGCAGGCATTTATTTTCCAAACACACTTTGTTTCCTCACAGGAACAGCGTTTGCTGTTGTGGTGAAGCAGCCAAGTCACAGGATCTGGCTGATCAGTGCATTTTCTTCCCCTTTTCTTTTTGTAATTTCCAACCCCAGCCTGTTGGCAAAGGTGCTTTAATTTTTGCTGCTATAAAATCCCCCTACCCACGAGGTGATATTTTAGCAGGCACTGACTGTTCAAACTCCAGGCTGGGTTTGCAAAGCAAACTCTGCTGATTGTTTTATCCTCCAGCTCTTGGTGTGTCTTTGTTCAAAGGTAAAGCCCTCAGTGAGATGGTAAAGAAAATGTGGCCTCTTGATATTTAAAAGGTGAGAAATCTGTTTAAACTGTGTATGATGGCTTTGAGTAGCCCCAGTGCTGAGTGCTGCTTGTTTTAGTAGGAGTGATAAATACTGTGGCTGGTGTGCTCTGCAATTAGATCTGAGCTCTGTGCTATAAATGACATTTCATGGCAAATGTCAGGTGGGGCCCGAACGGTGTCTTCATTTCAGTCCTGCACTTCTTTGGCATAATGCTAAAAAACCTTAATGGAATTTAATTGCTGGAGCATCCACTCAGTGATCAGTTAAATGCATTTGTGATCCCATTAGCTGGGGCTGGCTGCTGAGCCTGTCTGGGGGGAGATGCTCAGGAGGGTCCCTGTCCCCTGTGGGTCAGCAGCTCCCTCTGAACCTGCTGCTGTGGGAAGGCAGAATCTGTAAATCTGTGATCAGAATGGGATGCTGGGAAGAAATGGTGCTTATTGCTTTCCCTCTCAGTGGTTTTAATTGCAGCCCATTAATGACTCTGGGCGTGTGTCTGCTTTTGGGATATTTGTGCAGTAACAGCAGAGATTTTCCTCCACAGCTTCACCTGGGATCTGTGAATTTATATGAAATATAGATTTGGAATTTACTGTCAAATAGGGTTTCCATGCAGTGTAATGCCCTTGACAGGCACCTGTAATGTGGAGATGTGGGCAGAAAAATAAACCTTGGAAACCTGGATGGGAAAAAAGGAAAAAAGAGCCCACAAAGGGATTAAATGAGGTAGTAAGCAATGACCCATAACCTCCGTGGAAGATCTTATCACAGTTTTATTTTAAGCCAGTCAGTTTTTAAGCATAACTGCTCTTTTTTTTAGCAAGATGAAATTATCTTTTGTCATTTAGGATCGCAGTGAAATTTTAAGGGTATTTTGTGCTTAAGTGGATTTCTCTTTAATGAAAACAGGAGACTTGCTGGTTCTCAGCACAGTGAGCAGCTTTGTTTCTGGTAAAGCTGGGAAGTTGATGGAGTAAATAGTCCAGTTTATTTTAAATACAGACATCTCTCATGGTCATTACCTGAAATGAATAATGTTCTTTTTCGCCTTTAAAACTGGCTGAGGCTGTGTTCAAGGTGAGACGTGTGAGTGGCACGAAATAAAACAAAGGGCTGTGAGGTGGCACTTGTTCCATATCAGTCAGCTTTTGCCAGAACGTGCTGGATTTGTTGGTCTTTGCCTTAGAAGTGCAGTGTGGTTGAAGCCCAAGGAATCCCAGTGCTGACTGCTGGTGACTTGGGTATCACTGCTGGGTTCACTGAGGCTCAGGCAGCCTTTGGGTGCTGTTTGTGGCATTTCTGGTGGATCTGTCCCTGCTCCAGAACTGCCATTGGTGCCTGGAGAGGCTCCCTGGAACAGAGACAGGCAGAGTTAAAGGAATAAAGCAGGGGTTTATTAAAAGGCCTTTAAAGAATTCACCTTGTGCAGTGCAAGAGCCCAGCCAAGGCTACACCAAGATGGACTCAGAGTCAGGAGTTATCACACTTTTATAAGTTCTGATCCATTCACATCTTGGGGTTCATTGTCCAATCCCAGCTCCAGGTTCTGCAGTCCCACCCTCCCAGATTCTCTCCTCAATTCTCTCTGTTTGCACTTTTTGGGGATGAAGCTGCAGCGGTGTCCTCGGTTCTGGGGCTGGATTGTTTTGTGTGACTGAGCTGTGAGCAGAACTTGCCAACACTCTATATGAAGTTCAGTGGCACACTAAGGCAGCACAGAATCTGGAAAATACAAAAGCTAAACCTTAAGGCATCCCCATAACTCAGGTGCCGTGTGCAGCCCTGTGTGGTTGTCCCAGCAGAACACGCTGTGCTCACCCAGAGCTGGGCTGGAGCAGCTCAGGGCTGTGTTTTGGAGGAAGTCTGGCAGCTCTGATGCCAACCACCCACACTGGGAGACAGCATTTGGCACCTCCAGGCGGCTCCCACGCTGTGTTTGGAGGAGGCTGCAGCCTTGGGGGCTGGGCTTGGGGCTGGGCTTGGGGCTGGGGTTGGAGCTCTTGGCTCCTACTTCATTGGGTTATCTTAAATAAGCAAAGCAGCTAATAGTTTCTAAAAATGTTATTTATTACAGAGCACATCAGTCTCAAAAGGCCATAGTGCGGGAATTCGCAGCGGCATAGAGCCTATAGGAACCATGATATTAGCATAGCGTGTTACATTTTAAACTCTGAGATCTAATCTATGGGCGAGGGCAAGTCTTTTGTGAGCTTTTGGGTTGCTCTCTGGCCGAGACCATTGTTTAATCAAGAAGGGATTATCTCCAGGGGCTATCCTATTGTTTCATGGTAATTCAGTAACTAAGGCTTTCCTGCCACATCCTCCCCAACACCATAGCAAAGAGCAATGGCAAATGCAGTAGCAATGGCAAAGCAGTAGCAATGAGCAAATGGCTAGAAGCCCTGGCAAAAGCCAAAGGATAAAAGCAACAACTCTCTCAATACAAATTGTTATATAGGATTTTCCCAACAATCTAAGACACAAACTCAGGCCACCACTCCTTAACATGTTAGAATTCCAATTTCTTAGCACACCAAGTTGTGTATAGACTATGCATACAACCTGTCTTGTTCTATCTGAAAAATGTAAGCAATATTCTTACTATTGCTCTATTGTCCAAGTTCTGTTTACAGCTGTGGGCCTGGAGCCTTTACTAAAAACGTCAGCATGTTTGCAACCTTCGCTAGAACTCACTCTGCCACTCTGGCATTTGAAACCTTTCACTTACTAAAAGCACTAAGGTTCACCCTAAAACTTACTGACTTACTTCTACTTAAACATCTTCTTTATGTGTGAGTGGCTTAATGTACTTCAACCCATCCAAAGGCTTTAATTCAATCCCTGCACTTTGATTTCTCTCTGAAGAATTGAGAGACCCTTGACTCACTGACTCCAACGTGCTGTGGTGTAAAACTGCTTTTGGGCACGTTTTAAAGGCTGTTTGACACCTGGGTGCAGGCTCAGGTTGGCAGGTGGGGCTCTGGTGCCTTCCCCTGTCCTTCTGTGAGAAACGAGGCCACAAATGACTCTTTGTGCTGCTTCAAATTTTGTAGGAACTACAGTAGAGGTCTGGAAAAACCCTTCTGTGAGCAGGAGTGTGCATCCCAGGTGTGTCCCTGCAGGTGTGCAGGGCTCTGTGCACCTGGGAGAGGCTGCAGCTCAGGGCAGGGTGGGTGTGAGCAGTGTTCTGCATCTCAGAGTTACTCCTGTGCCAGGATGAATTAATTTCCAGCATGCTGAGGTGACTCTGTGAATTCCAAAAGGAGTTTTATTTGTGAATAAAAAAAGGACAGGAGAAAAATCCTGCCTGTAAACAGTCAGAAAATGTCAGGCACGAGCCGCTGTGAAAAAATCCGATATTGTTTTGTCAATAAATTATGCTGTGCCCTGCATAGAACACAGAAATGGGCCTTTACCCTGGAAACAGCAATATTGGATACCCCAGGCAGTTTATTCCCAGCTCAGCTCACACTTGAGTGGATGCACTGATGGATTATCTGTGGCTTTCCCCAGGATTCTCATTTCCTGCTGCCATCGCTGCTCCATCAGCCCAGCTCTGTGCCCTCTCTGTGCCCAGAGAACCATCCAGGCAGGTTCTGTCAGAAAAACCCTCCTAGATGGAGCAGTCATGAGGGAACAGGAGCAGCTCCAGAGGCTGCAGGCTCTGTGTTGGCTCAGGGTGAGAGGATTCATCTGCATGTGGCCACATTATTGCTTTTATTTCACATTTGTGTTTCTTGCTGAACACTGACAATGCTGCTCTGTTTGCAGGGAGTAATTATGTGTTGCTATGCAGGCGTCTGAATTAAATAATCAAGCTGCAAAAATAACATTCATTTGTAGTAATAACCTCTGCATTTCCAGGCTGGGTTTGCTTGGCTTGCAAACAGCTGATCAGTTTTCTTAATTAATTAGCAAGCAGCCTACAAAAAGATACCTGAGAATGTGAAATTACACGTGCTGCTGTGGAGGGAGAAGAGAAATAATCCTTGATATATCTCTTTAGCTCCTGATTTCCAGATGGAACACAAATGAACCTCTCTCTACTATTTTTTTCCCCCACAGTGAATCGGAGTGGTTTTTATTTCTCCTTTTCTCTCATTTGACTATGGGTAAATGTCAGAATTGACCAAGTGTAAAAACATTTTGGAGCAGGGGTGAGGTTTGGTGGTGGAAAACACACTGGTCAGGGAAGATGTTCTGTTCTGTTCTGTTCTGTTCCCTGTCCCTGTTCTGCTGTTGGTTTCTCTGGAATTGCTGCTGCTCCCTGACTCCAGCGTGCCCATCTGTCATCTCCAGCACTTGGCACGGCGTCCCCAGAGCTGGTTGGGATTTAATGTGGATCTAAATAGGGCAGGGAGTGAAGAGCTGTGATTGAATCCCCCTGGGAGGATCTGCAGGACATCTGTGTGCTTTGCACAGTTTGGCTCCTCACACCCTCAGAGAGAACCTGGGAGCTCTGAAATCTGCTTTGGGTGTGCATAACTCCGTTCTGCAGTGTGTCCTGGGGGACACAGGCACCCTGCAATTGTCACAAGTGCTGTGAAATCAGGACATCCCTGCTTTTTTTCAGGAGAACTTGCAGCATTATTTTTTCCCCTCTAAGGCAGAGGCTCATTTTAAATAGAAGCTGAGCAGATGCTTGTGAACTGAGATGCTTTAATCCATTTACAGATCCCATCTAATTCTTGTTCAATGTCCAAAACTGATTCATGCTGTTTAAAAGGAACAAAACCCAAAATGTCAGCGAGAACAAAACCCCCAAATGAGCACTTTGTGAGTGCTGCAGCAAAAGACAATATTTTCATTAAAGGGGAGAATGTGGTTTTGTAGCACAGGGAATCGTTTTGAGCTGACAGAAAGACACTGGGAATTTAAAGCTCTTGCCATGCAGTTTCTGCAGGCCTGGATTTGGCATGTGACAGCCTGCAGCTTTTCAGATGTAAAGGTGTAAAAAAGGAAAAAAAAAAAAGTCACACTTTAGGAGGTAAGGGGACACTTCTTTTGTGTGCACATGGTTTGAAAATAAATAGTCTGCCACAGAAGTTGGCGCCTTGACACCTCTGAGTGCAGTCTGCTTTCTAAATGACATACGTCCTCAGGAAGTTGGCTGACAAAATAGCATGTCTAGGAATTTCTGTGCCATGAGGGATGTAAATGGGAAAAGGGAGACTCTGACAGACGTTTGGTATTTTTAGCAAGATTGAAGCTTCAGGTTAAACCCCACAAAATCCTCTGTGTTGGAGAGTGGGCACAGAAAAGGAGTTGTCAGGGTGCAGCTGTTGAATGAATTAGACCAAAAAAAAAAACCCGAAGAAACCCAGAACCCAACCAAGCCCCAAGTGATTCATTGTCACTGACTTCCCTGTAAACAGGTCCTTGCACATCTCATTGTAAATGATGTTTTTGTTGCTGCTTTGCCTGTGGCACGGAGCCATTCCTTAGGCAGCATTCCAAATCCAAATGGGGGCGAGTCTGAGAATTCTCATCTTTACATTGGCCCCGTTTTTCTGCCCATTTCTGAATCACTTAAAATGCCTCTCTGATAGAATTCAGGAGTTAAATGACAGAATGTTAGGAGTTAAAAGCTTGGGAAGTAGATGCAGACCGTGGCTTCTCTGGTTTGGGTTGGTTGTGTTTTGGTTATAACTTATATATATATATATATATATATATTTCTCACCTGTTTTGGTTCTAACTCTATACATACATAAATACATATACATATATATATGTATGTATATCTCACCTGTTTTGGTTCTAACTCTGACTTCATGTGTTTTCCTCATAGCTTTTAAAGCCACACTATTTTTGCTTTCTGAGGTGAAAGAAAAGCCATTTCTGGGTGTCAGGGAACCCCCTGGAATCCCCTGATGAGCAATCTCATTTCTGAGCAATCTCATTTCTGAGTGATGAGCTGATAAAACTCTGCAGAACACTGTGAACACTTTGCATTGTGTGTGAATATTCCTGATAAGCTCTTGTGTAATCCTGCTATTCCAGGTTTTAGTGCACACTGGGGGTTTGAACTGGGGCTTCCAGGAGTTGTGACAATCAGCAAAACCTTCTTTTTGCCTTGCCTGAAGGACCAAAAAGGGTTTTTTGGGAGGTGGTTTCGTGCCAGTGAAGCTCTCTGAGCATCCTCTCAGGGTTTGTGTAACAAGAGTGGGGATTTGTGCTCTCAGCTGAGAAACACAAAGAGAATTTGCAGAGAAATGCTGGGTTGATGTTCCCCATCATAAATAAATAGAATTTATGAACTCTTAGCGAGAGGGTAACAGATTATTTACTTGGACTTTTTTGGCTTCAGAATTCAGAGAGGCTGCTGATAAAAGCTGTGGTGCACAGAGCATCATTCCAGGAGAGCAGAGCCTGCAACCCCAATTTCTGCACAGCAGGCAGCAGAAATCAGAGCTGCCTCTCCCTCCTTGTCCTTTTGATTTTTTTTCCCCACTCTTTAGCCAAGCTTTGATTGTGAATGTTTTATTTGCAGAGCCCCAGAGGTCGGGATGGGGATGGGGATGTGGCAGTGGCTGGGTCCCAGCTTTCCTGGCACAATGCTGCCACTGGCAGTGGTGTGCTGGAATTGCACGGGCTCTGCTCTGCTCTGCTCTGCCTTTCCCAGCAGGGTTTGGATTTGTTTGTTCAGCAGAAAAGCTCTGACACCCGGGCTGGTGCACTGAGAGGCAATTCCAGCCCAAAACCTGCATTTTAACTCGGAATTGGATGGTTTAGGGGCAATTTTAGGGATTGCAGTGCAGAGGAAAACAAGCTGCAGTTGCCTCATGGCCAAAGAATGTTCCTTTCCCTTCAGGCCTTTGTTTCTTCAAGTGTTTTGGAGCAAAGGAAGAATTGCAGACCAAGGGGTTTGCAGATAAACTGAGCAGTCTGTAGTGACTTGATCTAAAAATTCTCTTTAAGTGGTGTTTATGCTTTGGGTTCCTTCTAAGAAGGAACAAATTGGTGGCTGGAGCTTCAATGAAAAAAGAGCATTTGGGGAAGAGGGATTTGTGTAAATTTTGCTGTGAGGTTGATGAGCAGTCAGAGCCTGTAATTATTGTGATTGAAGTGCAGTATCCTATTCTTTTGTGTAATAAAGAACATCTATGATTATGTCTGGATCCATCTGTCCTTGGGGGAAAAAAAAATCTATTATCTCTTGGTTTTCACTGCTAAGAATGGTTGCACTGAATGGTGCTACTGTGGGGATTCTTTTTTGCATGTTTGGCTATAAATTCTTCTTATTTGTGGAAATTAGCAGACTGCACGAGGCCAAAAATTGCAATTCTTTTCTGATCCCTGTCTCTTCCCGGGTTAATTACCATGAGTGAGTAGGTTGGGGTTTGCTGGTTGGATGCAGAGACACGAGTGCAGGGTGATGCAGGAGGTTCTCCCTGCCTTTGTCTGGGCTGGAAATCAATCAGTCAGCAGCACAGCAGAAATGTTTTCTTGCCTCTGGTCTGAGCTGGGCTGAGGGCTGTGGCTGATTTCCCTGCCAGTAACACCCAGGGTTGTTTTTCAGAGCAAGAGGGACCATCTGCTGATGAATGTGAAGTGGTACTACCGCCAGTCCGAGGTGCCTGACTCGGTGTACCAGCACCTGGTGCAGGACAGGCACAACGAGAACGGTGAGTGAGAGCTGCCTGCCCTCCTGGAGCCCCTAGTTCCAGGTTTAACAGAGCCAGGATGGTGAGTGAGAGCTGCCTGCCCTCCTGGGCCCCGAGTTCCAGGTTTAACAGAGCCAGGATGGTGAGTGAGAGCTGCCTGCCCTCCTGAGCCCCTAGTTCCAGGTTTAACAGAGCCAGGATGGTGAGTGAGAGCTGCCTGCCCTCCTGGGCCCCCTAGTTCCAGGTTTAACAGAGCCAGGATGGTGAGTGAGAGCTGCCTGCCCTCCTGAGCCCCGAATTCCAGGTTTAACAGAGCCAGGATGGTGAGTGAGAACTGCCTGCCCTCCTGAGACCCGAATTCCAGGTTTAACAGAGCCAGGATGGTGAGTGAGAGCTGCCTGCCCTCCTGAGCCCCTAGTTCCAGTTCTAACAGAGCCAGGATGGTGAGTGCCAGCCTGCCTTGGCCTCCTGAGACCCTAATTTCAGGTTTAACAGAACCAGAACAGTGAGTGCCAGCCTGCCTGCCCTCCTGAGCCCCTAATTCCAGTTCTAATGTGCCCCTAATCCCAGTTCTACCAGGACCAGGATGGTGAGTGGGCTCTGCAGGGCCAGCCTGCCCTGCCCTGTGTCCCTAATTCCAGGTTTAACAGAGAAAGAACAGTGAGTGGGCTTTGCTGAGCCAGCCCTGCCCTGCTCCTGTCCCTAATCCCAGTTCTAACAGAGCCAGAACATTTCTGCTCAGGGGTTTGGAACTAGGACATGGTGTTAGACAAGGGGTGGTGGTTTCTTACCTGCCTGGTGTCACTGTCCCTGTAATCCAGGGGCATTCCAGATGTGCTGCAAGTGCTGGGCTGTATTAATAATAATAACAACAGCAGCAGCAACATTATTGTTGTTGTTATTATTATTATTTAACAACAGCAGCAACATTATTATTATTATTATTATTACTACTACTACTACTAATTCTTTTTAAAATTATCTTCAGAAATTTGGGCTCTCCTCTGTTTTTTGTGGTTCTGCCACAGTGTCATGACAGCTGTGTCTTTTGCAGTCATGCTTGCACACATGAATATTCACTGGGATTAATATTGCAGTGAGGGATGGAACTGAAGCACTTGGAGCTGAGTTTCCCTTTTCTCTTTACAAAAACAAGTGTGATCTTGGGTTTCATAGAAGCAGAAGAAACTTTAGTACATATCCCAGTGTCATTTATCTCCTGCCTCCAGGGAAGACATAACATTTGCTTCTGTTCTTACCAGGAAATTTCCTTGAGGCAACTGTTAAAAATTCTGAAGATACTCCAAGGTGAACTGTGATGATAAAAGTTGATGATTGAAATACGGAATGCAGCAACTTTCTGGTGCCTGGCAGAACAAAGTTGAGCACACATTCCCCTTTTAAAGGACATTTTGTGTGTGCTTTTAGCAAAAGCTCCACAAACCTGACATTTCTGTTACTAATTTATTTGAAACTTCTAACAATGAGATTACAGGCACAGTGTCAAAAAGTGTTTTTGATAGCATGGCTGCTTTTTAATGCAGTCTCCCGTGTGTGGAGAAGTATTTTTGTGTCTTCCTCAAAGGTATTAGAAAAAAGTAATGGAAAAAGTTGTCTTAACAAAGTTCTTTGTTAACACTCAGAGTTTTCTGTGTTTCAACATGAGTATCAGTATTTAGCTCAAAGCTAGAGCACTGGGCAGTTTCAGTGTCAGGATTTTGTTGAAGATTTGACATTAGCTGTGCACAGGAACCAATACCTTATGCTGGGAACCAGAACAAATCCATTTCCTTGGTTCCTTTCACCTGGCAGTGACTGCTCCCACTGCCCCAGATGTGACACCCAGTGCTCCAGATGTGACACCCAGTGCCCTTAAAAGCTTTTTCCCTTTGGAAATCCTGGGAGAATTGATGGATAAGAATAGAAGTGATGTTCCTACACATTAATTCTTACATCCCATGCACACGGACAGCGTGTTTGTCACCTTGGAGTGGGCATCTGAGGAGCATCCCTGGGCTGTGACCTGCCAGGGCTGGCCCAGCTGTGTGACAGGGGCTGTGTTTGTGTTTTTCTCCTGGCCAGATTCGGGACGGGAGCTGGTGATCACAGACCCGGTGATCAAGAACAGAGAGCTCTTCATCTCCGACTATGTGGACACGTACCACGCTGCTGCCCTGAGGTCAGGAGGGGCTGGGACAGCCTGGGACAGCCTGGGGCTGGGGACAGCCTGGGGACGGCTGGGGACAGCCTGGGGACAGCCTGGGGCTGGGGACAGCCTGGGGCTGGGACAGAGGGGCTGGTGCTGGGACAGCCTGGGAGGGACAGGGGTGTCTGGGGGTCACTAAGCCCCAGCCCAACTGTGTCCTCCTCCCCTGCAGTGATCACTGTGTTCTGTGCTCTGGAGCTGCAGCTGTGCAGTCTCCTCTCCATCCCAGTCTCCCTCCCAGTCACTCACTGGTGCTCAGTTGTTTCCCATCAGTGCCAGTTCTGCAGTGGCTGGTTCCTGCCCTCCCCTGATCTCCCTGTTGGCACTGGCACCTCCTGCAGCCCTGGCTCTCTGTTGCCCTGGTTCAATTGCATTCAAGGCTTTTTCTGAGTGTTCTGCATGGTCACAGCTCAGCCCAGAGCTGGGGGGAATCTCCCTGCGCAGAGGGGGGAGTTCCCAGGTGTGTGCCCTGCCCTGGGGGAGTGCCCAGGTGTGTGCCCTGCCCCCTGCCCTGCTGCCCTACCCTGGGGCTGCTGCTCTTCCACCCTCCAGCCTTTGGGCTGAGGGGAAGCACCCTCACTGAAAACTTCGAATGTTTTCAGCTCCCAGCAGCCAGGCATTATTTGTCAGCTGATTTTCAGCATGCCAAACATGCATGGATATTGTCAGGATGCAAATTGAATAATCTCCCTGATAATGGTGCTCAGATGGTGTTTCACCAGAGCCATCTGGAGACATTTTTTTGTTCAGAGTCACTTTGCTGAAGCCACTTACTTCAAGACAAACTGGCTTCTGTTCTGGCGGGGAAAGTCTTTGATTTACATATTAGACCTTTCTTACAAACTCAGAGCATTCCTGCAGAGCCCCTGGAATCCCACAGAGCCTCTGCTGAGTCCGGTTTGAAATCAGGAGCTTGGCTGTCCTGATGGAGAAATCTGCCCAAACACAGAGAAACTCAACTCTGCAATTTTCCCTGGGACTGTTCTAACTCCCCTTCTCCATCCTTTCAGTTCTTATTTTTTTTCCTTTTAAAGAAAAGATAAAAACAGAAAGATGAAAATGGAATATACGTGTGTGCCAAACAAACTTGAAAAATAACCTGTGAGTGTGCAGGATGAGCAGAAGGATAATTGCACATGGTGTTCCTGCAGAGAACGTGGGGGAGGCAGAATGTGTCGTGATGCATGAAAGGTTAACATGAAATTCTAGTTTATTATAATATGAGATGATTTCTCTGCTCTCTGCAAACAAATGGCTCTGGACACACAATGAGCTGATGACAAACTGGGGAATAAAACCAGTGGTTGTAACTCCCAATATTCTGCTCTAACCAGTGAAAAAATTAACTGGAGGGTAGTTGTAGATCTCTGTGGAAGTGTGCAATAAACATTATGTGCTTTTTACCTCTCTGGTAAATCTTGCTGGTGAAATGCAGGACTCGTGGTCTGGAGTGCTGTGAACAGGATGTGCTGCTGCCATCCACAGAGATAATGCAGCTGCTCTGGAAAATGCTTATTAGCTGGCAGGTGAATTATTGAAAGGAAGCTAAAGCTCTTGCCCCAGAATACCTTTAAAATGTGAATTTAATGTGAAATATCAAAACAACCCCTCCTGCTCATTTTCTGTCTCTAAATGCCTGAACTTGGAAAGCAGCATCAGCCTCCAGGGGAAAAATCAGTGTTAGTGAGCAGGGCTGGCCCTCGGTGCTGTGTGTGGGGCTCTCCCAGACCTTGCTGCTGCTCCTTTCCACCCTGCCAGGACCTGGCCAGTGCCCAGGGCAGCTTTGGGTCTGCCAGGAGGGCATGGGCAGGGAGCTTTTATTAAACTGAAGTTTTATTTGGCTTCCTAAATAAAAAGCCGACTTCAACAATGTGGATAGTAGAATTTTGGAAGATGGAACTGTAGCAGGACTTTGCCACTTGGAGACTGTCAGGATTGCATTTTGAGCTATTGTTTGTTGGGCTGGGTAAATTTGGGCTCCTCAGGATTGTGCTGGCTGAAGAGAATTAATGAATGTTTGTAGAAATGCAAATGTAGCTGCATTTCCTTCCCTTTCCACCGTGGGAAGAAGGCACATGGATTTTTGTTAAAGCAGCCTTGTATTTATGATGTTTTGGACATTTATGAGAGCAGGGATGCCTGTGGCTTCCACCCAGATTGCAGTGGCACTTAATTAAAGCTGCTGTTACTCAGGCTAGAATTCTAATGACATTTTCTCCTCTTTCTTCCTTTCAGAGGGAAGTGCAACATCTCCCATTTCTCTGACATATTTGCTGCTAGAGAGTTCAAGGCACGAGTGGATTCATTTTTCTACATCCTGGGCTATAATCCAGAGACAAGGTAAGTGAAAATGGCTTTTAAACTCCACTTCAGCACTGACCTCAGCTGGTGTTCACTCAAAGGTTGGACTTGATGATCCTGGAGGTTTTTTCCAACCTGAATTCTATGAAAATTACTCAAGGGAAGAAAGGTTACAATCCAGCTGGTAGGAGGCTGGCAAGGGAGAAGCTGCATCTTTCTGTGTTTATACAGGAGAAAAATAAGAGTAGAAAATAAAATTGTGCAGAGTCCTGATACCTGGATAAGTACTGTGCTGCTTCTAAACAGCTTCTGGGAAATATGGAAGGTTTTAAAGCTTGCAGACTTTAGCAGGAATTCGTGGCTGTCTTGTTGGCTGAATGTACATCCCTGAAAATACTTCTAAAAAAATCATTTGCATATTCTAGTTAGTAAGGTTGAAATTTAGATACTTCTAAGAAATCACATTGAAAGTGTGATTATAACAAGTACACAAAATAAACCATTTTTCAAGTATTTTTCTACAGCTTATTAAAACCCTTCAAAACCACTAAAACATAAATTGTACTAAATAAAAAAACACTAAAAAACAAAATACCAAAATTAAAAAAACCCAAAATAAAAATTCAACAATAAAGCTCTAAACAACCACCAGTCATCATACCTAAGAAACTCATACAAAACACATAAACAGCACAAAAACACCAATCAGAAAAATACGTCATCACATAAACAATAATCTTAAAATGTATAATTATAATGTATAATAAAAGTGTAATGTATAATAAAAGTAAAAAATAAACAATAAATCAACTTCTACATAACTATATTAATTTACTGGCCAAAAATCCTATTTCTCCCACGCCCCAAATTCAAGCACCATATGTTAAAATGCTTCTGGAGCATCACTGGTATATTTTTTTTTGGAGCAGTCCACCCAGGCAAGGCACTGATGAGGTTTTCCTGGTGCCCCACCCTGACCCCTGTGTGTGTCACTGCTTCAGAGCATTTTGGGGTGCAGTGTTGGTGTTGGTGGCTAAGGGGTGATTTCTCCTGTGAAATGGCATTTTTGTTGCTGTCAGTGGGGTTTTAAATCCACTTTTGGGTAGAAGGAGCTGTTAATTCTTGGAGCTATTAGAGAATGAGTGAGCCTGAGAGGATCGATGGAATGACAGAGCAGAGCACTTAGTGATCAGCTAATTACTCAGACTGCCAGCTCTGGAAAGTCAGTTTTTCTTCATTTGGTTGCAGCCAGGTGGTTTGCTGTTTCCCCCTCCCCTAATTCCAGCTTTTCAAACCCATATTTTGTCTTGGAATGGAGGAGGTTCAGAGGGAGGAGCTAAAGGAAGGGTTTGGGTAATTCTTGACCTGTGTGTTGGCTGTGAATTTCTGCTGCTTTGGGAAGTGAAAGTGTTGGAAGGAACATTTCAGGCAGGCTCTTGGAGTTTTGTCTTCACTTGATCTGCTTTCCTAAAGCAGTGTTTTGCTTCCATGTGGGAGGGTGGGAAACACTGCTGGTTGTTTGAAAGTGATGGAAAAAGATTCTGGATGCTGCAGTGACCCCAAACTGGGGGAATGAGGGTGGGAGACCCAAAAATCCTGAGCTGGGGCTGTGTGTGCCAAGGGCATTTCTGTCTGAGGGGTTTGGGTTCAGCAGGAGATGCTCAAAAACTTTCTCAGGACTCTCAGATGCAGCTCAGCGTGGTGGGAATCTATTTTTATGTGTTTATATGTTTTCAAAGAAGCTATTTTTGTGTCTTTGTATTTGCAAAATAACTTGGTAAAAACCCAGGCTGCAGAAACATCTCCAGCACTGGGGGGATGTGTAGGGCGAGGCCCTTTTGTTGTTGGAGGACACAGAGCTCAAGGAAAGGTTTTTTTTTTGTCCTTTCTGTGCTGTTTGAAACTTGGGATTCTCAGGAATATCAACCCTGGTGTTCCATTCCCTGCTCTGGAATTGGTCAGCCTGGGCCTTTTGGGATAATTTTGTACTTCAGGCTGGGTTTTCTGAGTTCAGCACAGGGCTACAGACCCTGTGTCAGTAATTCTCACATCAGAGAAAACTCTGATTGTGGAATAAAATCCTGAGCTCATCTAGAAGGCTGAGTGTTCCCACCTTGAGCAGTGTTAATCCAGCCAGAGCTGCCGTGTGTTCCTGCCTCTCCAGAGTGGGGGGAAAAAATCATTTTATGTCAAGGACTTGAAAATAATAAATTTCGTGTCTCTTCAGAGGAGTGACTGCTCTGACAGTGACTAATTCCACTAACAGGAGTCCCACTGCCACCTCCAGTCCTTGCTTCGTGCTCTGGCATCCTGTGAGGATGATGAGGGAGATGCTCCCAGCTCTCCTGGAGGGTGCAGATGTGCCAAATCCACTTTGATCCAAGGAGTAAATAAAGATACTATAAAGTTTTCTCTGACATCTCTAAATGTACCTAGATTTAAAAGCTGCTGAATTTTTGCTTGGAACTAGAAGTAACCAGGTATTATTTATTATTCTACAGAGAGTTTCATGGATCAAAATTCCTCCTCCCCAACATTGTTTGGTGTTGTAAAAACAAATAATGCCAAACATTCCAGGCTTGGGTGAATTTCAGAATGGATATTTTGGGAAGCATTTGTCTGTGTTTTGGTTGCACAAGGTTTGCTTTTGCTTTATTTTTGATCTTCTGGAGTGTTCTTGTTGGGGGATATTGTGAGGTGAGTGAGTACTGGGGTGTTTTGTATCTTAGGGAATGGCTTTAGATCCTTCCAGCAGAGCCACAGGAGCTGAAATACTCAATTTACTGAACATTTCAATTACTCATTGCAGGAGCCAGGCTGTTGGTGATGGTTCCCAAGCAGGGTATGGGAGGAAACAGAGAATAAACAACAAGGAAATTGTGTATCCACCTCTGCGACAATGAAAATTCCGCACTGGATACTGTGCAAGAAAATTAAGGATTGCTCTGGGGCCTGAGCTGTTTTGCTTACTCAAAATACAGTATTTGGGGAGCTTTTTATCCTTCTTTAGCCTCATGGTGGATTGAGACTGAGGCATCCCAGGAGCTGGAAAACAGAGGGATGTGTCCCGATGGAAGCTGTGTGTGCTGGAGGGGAGGGATGTTGCCTTCACACAAATGGGTACCCAAGGGCATGTTTGGAGTTACCCAGTAAATGGAGAGGTCAGGGATGCAGGCTGGGGCAGGAGGTTCAGGCAGTGAGTCAAGCCTGGCTCCCCCGGGGTTCAGGCTGTGTTCACACCTGCTGGTTGGGAGAAGAGTATTCCTTAAATGCTCCCTGCACTGCAGCACTGACAGGAGAAGGGCAGAGTTCTGTGCCTCAGCATCCTGCTCATGAAATGTGTGTTCAGACAGGGCTCCAGCCCCTGAGCCCCTGGAGCCTTGGGATGAAGGCCATGAGTAGCAGCATCAGCATCCTTTTGTGCCTTCCTCATCCCTCCATCCCTCCCTCCATCCTCATCCCTCTGTTCCTCCCTCTCCTCCCCAGGCCCAGGAGGGCTCAGCTGCCCCCGGCTGCATTTACTGAGCCCTGGCCAGGGTTGATTGCTCTATTTATTAGCGGATCCCTGCTGTATTTATTAGTGATCCTGGATGTATTTATTAATGGATCCCAGCTATATTTATTAATAGATCACTGCTGTATTTATTAGTGATCTCTGGCTATATTTATTAACAGATCCTCGCTGTATTTATTAACAGATCCTGGCTGTATTTATTGATGGATCCCAGCTGTATTGATTAGTGATCCCTGCTGTATTTATCAGCAGATCCCGGTTGTATTTATTAATGATGCCTTCTGTGTTTAATAGCAGATCCCTGCTGTATTTGTCAGCAGATCCCGCTGTATTTATTAATGATCCCCGCTGTATTTATTAATGCATCCCTGCTGTATTTATTTGCGATCCCTGGCTGTATTTAATAGCGGATCCCCCCTGTATTTGTCAGCAGATCCCGCTGTGTTTATTAGTGGATCTCTGGCTGTATTTATTAAGGATCCCAGCTGTATTTGTCAGCAGATCCCGCTGTGTTTATTAATGGATCGCTGGCTGTATTCAGTAGCAGATCGCCGCTGTATGTATTTACGATCCCTGCTGTATTTAACAGCGGATCCCGTGTTTCTCGCGGGGCCAGCGCGGCGGTGCCGTTCCGGAGGAGGAGGAGGAGGAGGAAGGAGGGAGGGCTGGGGAAGGAGGAAGGAGGGAGGAGGGTCACAGCACATGCTCAGTGCCGCCGGTCCGAGGGCGAAGTTTGTGCGTTCTGCGTGCGGGCTTAGGTCACAGCACAAGCTCAGTGCAGGCTCGGCAGGGCTCGCAGCCCGCATGTGCCTCCATTTTGAGCTGGCAGAGGGGAGAAGGCAGGGCTGGGGCCGCTAGCAGAGGGCCCGGCGATCCAGCGCGGCCCCGGCGCTGCCGCAGCCATGGATGATCCCTTCGGCCCCTGCAGGTAGGGCTGCGTCCCGCGGGCCCGGGCCGCGGGGGCTGGGGCCGTGCGGGGCCGGAGCCCGCTCCGCGGCTGCTGCGTGTGCGGGGCGCTCTGCCGGCTCGGCAGCTGCTCGGGGCCGCAGCACTGCCAGCCTCGGGGCTGCCGGGGCTCCCGGTGCGGCGGGGTGCGGGCAGGAGGGGGCCCGCGTGATGTGACAGCGGGGTGACAGCAGCGCAGCACAGCCCGTGCCACAGGGGCACTGCCGGCAGCTGAACTGCTGCGCCCGTGCTGTCCGTGCAGCCCACGCTGCACCGAGCTGCAGCGCTGCTGCCCTGTGCAGGAGAGCAGCTCTGCAGAGTGATGGCATAAAGTGCAGGGGTCTGCGTGCCTGTGGCACAGCAGCAGTGTCACTGAAGTGCCAGTGGGACAGGAGCAGTGTCACTGTCAGCACAGCTGGGTGTTGTGTGGGACAGCAGCAGTGTCACTGTGAGGTGTCAGTGGCACAGCAGCAGTGTCACTGTGAGGTGTCAGTGGCTGTGGCACAGCAGCAGTGTCACTGTGAGGTGTCAGTGGCACAGGAACAGTGTCACTGTGAGGTGTCAGTGGCTGTGGGACAGCAGCAGTGTCACTGTGAGGTGTCAGTGGCACAGCAGCAGTGTCACTGTGAGGTGTCAGTGGCTGTGGCACAGGAGCAGTGTCACTGTGAGGTGTCAGTGGCACAGCAGCAGTGTCACTCTGAGGTGTCAGTGGCTGTGGCACAGCAGCAGTGTCACTGTGAGGTGTCAGTGGCTGTGGCACAGGAGCAGTGTCACTGTGAGGTGTCAGTGGCACAGCAGCAGTGTCACTGTGAGGTGTCAGTGGCTGTGGCACAGCAGCAGTGTCACTGTGAGGTGTCAGTGGCTGTGGCACAGCAGCAGTGTCACTGTGAGGTGTCAGTGGCACAGGAACAGTGTCACTGTGAGGTGTCAGTGGCACAGCAGCAGTGTCACTGTGAGATGTCAGTGGCTGTGGCACAGCAGCAGTGTCACTGTGAGGTGTCAGTGGCACAGGAACAGTGTCACTGTGAGGTGTCAGTGGCTGTGGCACAGCAGCAGTGTCACTGTGAGGTGTCAGTGGCACAGGAGCAGTGTCACTGTGAGGTGTCAGTGGCTGTCAGGGTGTTGTGCAGCCTGGTCTCGTTCCCAGGGCTCTGTCCCTGTGCTCAGCAGGGCTGTTCTGCCCTGTCCTGCAGAGCTGTCCCCTGTCTCCTGTCCCCTGGGGGATGTCACTCAGGGCAGCCTGTTCTGGAGCTGGGCAGTGTTTGAGTTGAAAGGGGACAGGACTGGGTGTGCTGCTCACAGTGACATCTCTAGGACAGGGAGCAGGAGGGTGGTCCTTAGCCCTGCACACCTTGTCACTCACCTGTGACACCCCAGTGTGGCACTGAGGCTTGGGGACAGGAGGGACAGTGACTTCTCACGTGGGCACAGGGTGGCAGACAAGGGGGGCAGCTTCAGACAGAGCAGAGATTTGGATGAAGTTAGGAAGAAACCCGTCCCCATGAGGGTGGGAGGCCCTGGCACAGGTGCCCAGAGCCCCTGGATCCCTGGCAGTGCCCAAGGCCAGGCTGGATGGGGTTTGGGACAGCCTGGCACAGTGGGAGGTGTCACCCTGCGGGGGCTGGCACTGGAGAATCTTTAAGGTCCCTTCCAGCACAGCCCAGCCTGTGATTCTTGTCAGAAGCTGAGGAATGAGTGATGAATAAAGCTGCAGGATTCTGCCCATGTCAGTGCCACATCCCTGTCTGTATCCTACACCAAGGGTCGTTCCCATAACCATTTCCTTCTGTACCTGCAAGGGCACAAAAAAAATCAAGAACACCTGTTTCATGTGGATCACTGGTCACTCTTGCCATTGGCTGAAACAAAGTCCTGCTGATGATGGCAGAGCTCAATTCCCCTGAGCTTCAGCCTGGCTGGGTCACCTCCTGGTTTAAAAAGGAGCCTCCATAGGCTGAGCTTTGGGCACATTCTTATTCCTAATAAAGGAGCTCCTTGAGTGTGTGCAGAAATCCCTCAGTGCCCTGCAGGAGCACAGGGATGTGGCAGCTTGTGCCTTACCACTGCTTTTAAATGTTCACTTCTGGGCAAGGAGAAGGGCTGGGGCAGCCAGTTCATAACCAGGCAACTCCTCAGGTTTGTGTGTAGGTGCAATATTCACTGCCACAGAACCCTGTAGGTGCAATATTCACTGCCACATAATATTGTAGGTGCAATATTCACTGCCACAGAACCCTGTAGGTGCAATATTCACTGCCACATAATATTGTAGGTGCAATATTCACTGCCACAGAACCCTGCAGGTGCAATATTCACTCCCAGAGAATATTGTAGGTGCAATATTCACTGCTAATAATATTGTAGGTGCAATATTCATTGCCACAGAACATTGTAGGTGCAATATTCACTGCTAATAATATTGTAGGTGCAATATTCATTGCCACAGAACATTGTAGGTGCAGTATTCACTGCCACTGCCTTCACAGAGGCTGTACACTTGGGTTTAAAATAAAAACCAAACGACATAAATATAAACCAAACATCCCTGCTCCCCCAAACCCCAGAATAACCAGCCCCAGGAAGGTCTGGGTTGGCAGCAGGGTGGCTCTGAGGTGTGCTGGTGCTGGCAGGGCTCAGCAGTGCCCTGTGCTCCCTGGGCAGCCTGCAGCTGTGCCCTGCAGTTTTTCTGTCCCTCAGGGACAGTTCTGTCCTGGCTGCATGCCCAGCACATCATCCCAGTCCAGGCACTGCTGGTAGGTGGTCTGGTGAGTAAATGCCACTGCAAACAGCTGTTAGAAATTGCAGATATATCATGGGAAGTGCTTGAATATTGTCCTTTGGATGAAGAATAGTATCTTCCCTTTGTTCTGCCTTCATTTCAGCTTTTTTTCCCAGGCATAAATCAGTAAGATTACCTCTTTCCCCTTCCTTCCAGTTCTTTAGGATGTAATTTGTTTTAATTAGAGCTTGTTTCCAGGTACATGGTGGAACTAGGGATACCTTCCAGCTCCTTTCCTGCTTCCCATTCTTCATGCTTATCACCTCTGACACGAGCTGTTGCTGCTGCCTGTGGTTGCTGTTGAGGGAGCTGCAGATTTGTGTTGTCCGGGGAGTTCAGAGGTTGGTCAGTGCCTCTGATGAGCTGCAGCTTTATGGGAAAGGTCCCTGCTGCTGCAGTGTCCTGCCCAGGAGCTGGGCTGTGCTGGAGCAGTGCTGCTGCTGGTTTCACAGTGGGTATTTGCTCTGGGGACATTTTAGAAACTGCACAGGACAAACACCTAAACACCATCAGTCCATGCTGAATTCATTTACACATTCACTATTAAAATCTCATGTAACCAGATAAAAACCTTTGCACTATGCAATGCTTCCCAGTAGTTAATTT
This sequence comes from Luscinia megarhynchos, assembly GCA_034336665.1. Classification (NCBI taxonomy): domain Eukaryota; kingdom Metazoa; phylum Chordata; class Aves; order Passeriformes; family Muscicapidae; genus Luscinia; species Luscinia megarhynchos. The sequence continues at coordinate 6,915,535 of CM067583.1, read as the reverse complement.
TTTGAACTTATGATCAAAATGCTGGTGTCTACCTTATTTGGAGGTGAACAGGTGTTAGAGGTGCTCCATGCACCTGCCAGCAAAATATTCCCCACACAGGCAATTCCTGTGTGGAGAGAACATTCCTTCCCTTGCAGTGACTTGGCTGAGTTATTGTCACCTCCTTTTGGGGGAGGGGACAACACTGAGGACTCTATAGGCTTTTTTTTCTTTCTCTATGAACATGATGAAAAAACAACTTTATCTTGAAAAAGCTTTTCCTGCCTGGAGCTTGTGCAAGTGGTTCCTGCTGCAAGCAGCAGCAGGGTGCAGAGCAGCCTCAGGCCTTGGCTGCAGTCAGGAGCAGGCTGCAGCTTGCTCTGCAGGTGCAGCTGTTGGGACACGTTTGTTCTTCCTGCTTTGGAGTGAGCAGGGACTCAGAACCTTCCCTTATGAGCTCATCTGCCTGAAATACAGGTTGGATTTTTCACCCAGAAGACAAAATTGCTCTGCTTCCTTTTTAAATTTATTTTTAAAATTATTGCAACACACAGTTACAAGAGGTTTTAAGTGAAGCTTAAGCATAAAGAGTATGAGATGAGTATTTTCTGATCATTATTTCATTTCTATAAAATGAAATTCTTAAAGAATGAAGGTTTAAGACACAGGTGAATTCAGGGGACTTGTTCCTCTGAGGGATTTAATTCAGGTTTGAGATAGTTGTGGGATTTTGTTTGGTTAAAGGTTGAGTGGCCTGATTGTGTTTGTCCCTTTTGTATTTTGAAGTGTGCAGTGTTTGAGCATGACATGCATAAGATAATTTGGGGTTAATATTAAGGGTCCCCTTGGCTCAGTATCCTCCCTCCCAACAGTGACCATAAACAGATGCTCTTGGCTGCAGTGCCAGTCACTTTCAGGCCCTGATAAACTGGTTTTTAATCTGCTGAAGTGGGAGCAGAGTAATTTTGTTCTCCCCTGTTTTGTCCCTCTAGAGCTGGAACAAAATGATCCTTGCCAGATGTTTTTAGAACTGTCTCTGAGGAGCAGGGGTCTTTCATCTTGGGTATTGGACTACTTGAATTAAAGGATTAAAAACAACCCCAAACCTTTTATTGGGAGTTTGTATTAATTTTACAGAAATCACAAGTGTTTAGGAATTGCTTTGCTGTGTCACACTCTCAGTGGATGTGATTGGCCATGAGTAATGGCTGGTTAATCAGTGCTAAGTGCATGGCTGCAGTTTGTAATCCATTCCATAACACACAAATCTAACATGGGCTTGGTTTTATTCAGTGGAGCCTCTGGTGTTTATCCCAGATTCACACACAACCCCACATCTCATCAGATTCATTGTTCAGTGCCACAGCTTGTTATTGATTATTGAAAACAAATATGCATCCCTTGATATCCTGGCTTTAAGATGTGTCTTTCCTCTTTTAATCTTTATTAAATACATTTTTATATTTATAGAAATAATGACCTTTTCCAGCTGTTTTTGGACACTTCCTTAGCCAGTGACCTGTCCTCACATGGGGACTGGTGAGAGCACAGGGATCCCTGTGCTGGTGCCACCTCTGGTGCCAATTCCATGCCCTGAGCCTGCTGCTGCTGCATCCCAGGCTCAGGGAACTTCAGTGGGATGGCTGAAACTTCTTCTGCACATGGAGTTTGTGTCCCTGATATTTCCATGTCACACCAGGCCACGGGTTTTACCAAGTTTGCTTTGAAACCCCTCCTTGGAGAGCTCCAGAGAGAGTCAGAAACGCTGTTAGAGAGGTTTGTGGCTGGTTTAAAACCCTTCTTCTGTTGGAGCATCCCTGTGATTTAATCAGGGATCCCCTCAGTGTGCAGGATCAGGGGTCTGCTGCCTGGGGTGGTTACGTGGGTGGCACAGAATTGTCCTGTGTGAGATGTTTGGGTTCTGGTTTTGTTCTGGGGTTTTGTTGTGGGTTGTTTTTTTTAAACTTAATGGCAGCTCTGAGTTATCTCTGTTGGTGGCTGGCAGGGGAGCTCTGAGAGCCCTGAGGGCAGGGTGACCACACAGGGCACACAGCCCAGGCTGTGCTGGCTTTTTTACCCTTTTACCCTTTTTACCCTTTTTGACCCTTTTGCCATTGCCTCCAGCCTCAGGAGGGTTTTTTTGAATTCCCAGCCCTGGGCATTCTGTAACAGAATCCTGAGCCCAGCTTGTTCCCAGGGCTGTTCTGCTGTGCTTTAGGGCAGCAGAGGTTGTCCCAGTCCTTGTGGCACTGTCACCATGGACAGAGCTGCCAGCTGTGCCAGCCTTGGCTAACTGTGAGTGAGAGACAGAGGGTGAAGCTCATTCCTCTGTTGGAAATTGTGCAGGAATTGCTGTGCCAGCCTTCCTCCCTCTCTCCTCCTTCCCAGAGCTGGGAATTGAGTGCTCTGCCCAGCCCCTGCCCATCCTCACCTCTGAGCTGGTTTGTCTCAGTGCCCTTGGCTCTGGTTCTCCACCCTCCCCTGTACCTTCAGCAGGAGGGGATGAGGCTGATGGAGCTGGAGCTGCTCTCCTGGAGCTCTGGGCAGGATCTGGGGGCCAGGGTTTGGTGTTTGCAGGATCTGGGGGCCAGGGTTTGCTGTTTGCAGGATCTGGGGGCCAGGGTTTGCTGTTTGCAGGATCTGGGGGCCAGGGTTTGCTGTTTGCAGGATCTGGGGGCCAGGGTTTGGTGTTTGCAGAATCTCTGGGGTCATGGGGTTTGGTGTTTGCAGGATCTCTGGGGTCGGGGTTTGCTGTTTGCAGGATCTGGGGGTCAGGGTTTGGTGTTTGCAGGATCTGGGGGCCAGGGTTTGCTGTTTGCAGGATCTGGGGGTCAGGGTTTGCTGTTTGCAGGATCTGGGGGTCAGGGTTTGGTGTTTGCAGGATCTGGGGGTCAGGGTTTGCTGTTTGCAGGATCTCTGGGGGTTCAGGGTTTGCTGTTTGCAGGATCTCTGGGGGTCAGGGTTTGCTGTTTGCAGGATCTCTGGGGTCAGGGTTTGCTGTTTGCAGGATCTGGGGGTCAGGGTTTGCTGTTTGCAGGATCTCTTGGTCAGGGTTTGCTGTTTGCAGGATCTCTGGGTCAGGGATTGCTGTTTGCAGGATCTCTGGGGTCAGGGATTTGCTGTTTGCAGGATCTCTTGGTCAGGGTTTGCTGTTTGCAGGATCTCTGGGTCAGGGATTGCTGTTTGCAGGATCTCTGGGTCAGGGTTTGCTGTTTGCAGGATCTGGGGGTCAGGGATTGCTGTTTGCAGGATCTGGGGGTCAGGGTTTGCTGTTTGCAGGATCTCTGGGTCAGGGTTTGGTGTTTGCAGGATCTGGGGGCCAGGGTTTGCTGTTTGCAGGATCTCTGGTTCAGGGTTTGCTGTCTGCTCTGCTCTGCCTTTTTGATATTCCAGCTCTGGCTCCCAGCTCCTTTCTGACTGGCCCCTGTTTACTTTGCAGAACACAACGTTGTCATGGCAACAGGTTACTTTTCAAAGGGAACATCTTGTCATTATATTTAATCCACTGCAGCTGAGGAGGACTGAAATATTAAGTTGTTGTTGCTATGGATACTGCTTTGTTACAGCAGTTTCTTTTGTGTCACATTTCATATCCAGTGTTGGCTCCTTTTTTTCCCTTTCCCATCGAATAAACACAGGATGCCATTCCATTCTCATTGTAATTGCTCTCACCAATATGATTTAGCTTCAAATCTGCAGTGCATTTTAGTTTCCATAAAGAATTTTTCTTTCCCTTTGAAACCCATTTCTGGGGATGTGGAAGCAGCAGGAATTGTGGAGCAGCTCGTGTGTCCTTGAGGAGCCAGGGGCTTTGTGCCCTGGTAAAATCCAAGTGGGATGTCAGCAAGCAGAGGGAGCACCTGGAGGTGTGACTATTCCCAGGAAATGGTGGCTGGGTGATGGAAAGACACACAGAAATATTTCTGTCCACGTTTGATGGGGAATGGTTGGAGATCCCCACTGAGTTCCCACAGAAGGGAGCAGAGATCCCATCCCAAACTTTGCTTTTAACTTTGCAATCACAGGATGCTCCAGCCTCTGATCTTAAATGCCTTATTTCTCACAGTGTGCTATTTCTTCAGTGTGGTGCAGCTGGAGAAATGGGGAGCTGGGGGATGTTTGGTTCTCCCTGTCTGAGCTGAGATCAGCCCAGCCCAGGTTCAGGGTGGGCACCAACCCTGCAGAGGAGCCCTGTGAGCTTCCCTTGCATGGGTGGGGATGTGCATGGCCTTAATGTGAGTGCTGGGAGGAAAGGAGGAGCATCAGCATTTTCCTGTTGTCAGCTTCCCCTTTGCTCCTCGCAGGGAAGAATTCTGACACCTTGTAGTAACCTGGTATTTAATGTATAACTTTGTGAATAGGAAATTGATTTCCTAGTTCAGTCATTTGCTTGCATAACCTGAAAACAAGAAAACAGTGTCAGGTTGTCTTGCGAAAATGTGCACTGAGGGAAACATTCTGATGTGTTCTCACTGGTTTTTGGAGGCTTTTGACTCATATTTGGAGAGGATTTGTTGTCCCAGCCCCTGCCAGGGACACCTTCCACAGAGCAGGTTATTCAGCACACCTGAGCACATCCCCTCTTGTTTTCTAAATAATGTGTTATTCCTTTTCTGCTACATTTGCTTGGAAATGCAATGATGAAAAAAGAACATTACCCTGAATTTCATTAATTGCAATTCTTTTCTCATTGCTGTTTTTGCTTTGTATTTTAGGAGGCTAAACAGTACCCAAGGTGAAATCAGAGTTGGGCCCAGCCACCAGGTAAGGGCTTTTGTTTGTGTTCAGTATCCAGAGATGCTTTTGCCTCTTGATCTGTGCAGATGGCAGCTGTTTAAAATTACACGTTCAGATATGGTGAGGGTTTTCAGAATCATCTTGAGATGATTTTAGGAAGTTCTTTAGTATTCCTTAGCTCAGTTGCTGAGATTTTCTATGTCACATGTTGATATGTTAATGATTTTCAGTGGCAGAAGTGCTGTGGGGTTAATTCTTGAATAAGATGGAGGGAATGTGAGTAACTGCTGGAAGTTAAAGTGCTTTAAGTCATTGGGATTGTTAAAACAGAAATTGAGGAAGCTGCTCAGTGTGTTCACGCACTGGGAAGCAGAATAAGGTTAAGACTCTAGATGTTCCTGGTATGTTAATTCTAATTTGAGAGAAATCCTTCATAAGCATTGGAAATAATCTGTTCTTGAAGAGTATTAGCATACAACTTGCTCTGGTTCATAGGGCCAGGTCTGTCACTGGGGGCTGAGGCCTCTCCTCTTCCTGAGGAATTGACTTTGTAGTGTCCAAGTGCTGGAGTTTTGCATCCAAGTGATGAATATTCATTCAGACCCTCTTAAAAATCTCGTTCAAGAACTAGTGAAAGTAAATATTTATGGAACCTGATGTCACATTCTTGAGGATGTTTTGCCTTCAGAGGAAAAAAGTCCTTGGCAATTAAACCTGTAGTGTTCTTTTCAGTAGTCATAACAAGAGTACTGTAAATGATACCTTCAAAACAACTTTCATCTCAAATTGTCATCTAATATTTTGGCAGGCATTAGTCACTGTGCTCTAAGGTATAATTACCATGTGCATTTATGGATGGGGAAAAAAAAGGAGGAAGAAGGTCCATTGATTCAGAATACTGTTAATTCTTGCTTGCTTCATGCTTTAGACTTCATTGTTCCCTCAGTCATCCTTGTTTCTGACAAACCTCATCACTGACACCCCCTCAGTGAGCAGCAGGTGAAAGCAGCAGAATCCAGAGCCTGGGTCCCACAGGGGTTCCTCATGGCTCTGGTGCCCTGGCTTCCCTCACTTGTGCTCATCACAGATGTCAGGGGTGCTGGGTTGGGTTTTCTCAGATCCCCACAGCAGCAGGGGCAGCAGAGGAGACAAATGTTCTGTGGGATTGCAGAATTCTGAGAATTCCCCTCCCAGGGGAGCACAGAGGGTCTCTGCTGAATGGGAAAACTTCTGCTGCAAATTCCAGCCAGGGGAGGTTTGGAGTCCCCAGCCCTGGATGTGGCACTCTGGGCACAAGGTGGGGATGGTCACAGCTTGGACTGATAATTTTGGAGCTCCTCTCCAGCCTCAGTGGTGCTGTGCTGAAGAGGAAGCTGCTTCGTGGGAGTACCTGCAGTAAAGGAGGAGCCCATTCTAGGGGTGCAGGAGGCTGGACAGGGCTGGTGCAGCCCCCTGGGTGCTGCAGTGCCTCTCCCTCCCAGAAATCCCAGGGCTGCCTTACCCCTTGCCAGAAAAGAAGTTCAATGACATATCCATTTTCCCAGGCAAGAAGTAAAATAAAGTACAGATTAAAGAGCAGAACATGAAAGACATCTGAACCTGTGACTTGTAATTACTGGTTATGTATAAATGTTGCCTCTCAAATACGTTCAGCGTTGTGAGTATAGGAGGTAATTATAGGGCTTAAAAGCTGTTTCTGAAGAGGCTCTCAGCTATCTCATCTCAGAGCAGGAGATGACTAAAGATGCTAATTGGGTCTCTGGATAGAGTGTAATACTTATTTAGAGGCAGTGTTCATTTTGCTGAGCTATCTCCCTTTCAGGAAATGTCTTTGTTTCTCTTTGGAGTTCTAGTGATTTACCGAGCATTTAATGTTAAACTCGGTGTCAGATGTGTAGGGTTTCTTGCTGATTTCAGAAGGGACACATCTGCTGAGTACCTTCCTGCCTTCCTTCATGTGAGTGTGTTCTGGGAGGCTCCAGCCTGGCACGGTGGTTGGATCAGCATCCCTGGGACAGATGCAGCTGCTGTGTCTGGGAATTGTCCCTGAGCTCCCAAAGCTCAGACTGGCAGTACCAAACACTTTCCTTTCCATCTCTGCTGCTCCTGTGTCAGAAGGGCTCCCCTGGCAGTGGGCTGAGGTGCTGTTAGCTCTGAATGATCACCAGGAGAATCACTGCCCTTCTGGGGAAGGAGTGCTGGATGTAGGGGATGGGTTGGGGCTTGATGCCTCAGCATCCTCAGAGCTCGTGGAACTCAGAACAAATCCCTTCACCACTGCTGTCTGAGCATCTTCCACCTCCCACGTCCTGCTGTTGCAGAGAATGTACAAAGCTGTGTGTGCTGACATGAGAGCAGGTGCCATGTGTGTGTGACCTCCTTTTGCAGGCCAAGCTCCCCGACCTGCAGCCCTTCCCCTCCCCAGATGGGGACACGGTGACACAGCACGAGGAGCTGGTGTGGATGCCAGGAGTCAACGACTGCGACCTGCTCATGTACCTGAGGGCAGCCAGGTGAGCTCAGCCAGCCCTGCAGTGGCCCTGGGCAGGGCTGTGGTGGCTGCAGCCCCTCCTGGCCTCTGGGATGCTGTGGGTGCCACTGGCATCAGCTGAGATGTTCACTTTGAGACCAGAACTCTCACACTGGGGCCAGCACAGCCCCCTGCCATCATCTGTGGCTCTGGAGCTGGAGTGCAAAGCTAGCAGTGCCGTGGGATGGGTGAGGAGGGAGGAGCAGCTGGGACAGCACAGGATCCCTGCAGGGAATCCCTTGGGAGCTCCAGTTTGCATTTCAGTTCTTCCCTAGTGGGTTTCAGCAAACCCATGGTGGGCTTCACAGCAATTCAGAGTCTCAGTAAATTACTTGTGGCTTGCAGGAGTTCAGAGCCTGGGCAATCTGCAGCTTCAGTCAGTTTTCTGACATAATAAAACCAGGATGACAGCACAAAGTTTGCTGTCTCTGCTGAGACTCCCTTCTCCTGCGTGCAGGTTCCAGCTTCTGTAATCCTGATCAGGCTCTGCTCCTTTGGCAGTGCAGACTTTCAGCTGATGAAAGCAAATTAGATTGGATTTTAATGCTGGATTTATTCTGTGTGCTGGGGTGACTCAGCTTTGCAGTTTTGTGGTGCCTCATTTGATCCACAGTGTCGCACGGCGCTGAAATTCCAGATGTAAGGTGTAAGTGCAGAGTTTGTGCAGTGCACTGAGAGCTGAGGGATTTGAAATTCCAGATGTAAGGTGTAAATGCAGAGTTTGTGCAGTGCACTGTGGGAGCTGAGGATTTGAAATTGCTGATTGGAGGTGTAAATGCAGAGTTTGTGCAGTGCACTGTGAGAGCTGAGGATTTGTGCAGTGCACTGTGGGAGCTGAGGATTTGAAATCTGATTGAAGGTGTAAATGCAGAGTTTGTGCAGTGCACTGTGGGAGCTGAGGATCTCTTTCCCTGGCCCTGCAGGAGCATGGCAGCCTTTGCAGGGATGTGTGACGGGGGATCCACGGAGGATGGATGTGTGGCTGCCTCCCGGGACGACACCACCCTCAACGCCCTCAACACAGTAAGTGACCCCTGGGGAGGAGCCCTCCTGCCCCTCCTGGGGCTGCTGGGGCAGGGAGAGCATCACAGACTCACTGTAAGCCAGATTTTGGGGTTACATTTTTTTGGTGGCGACTTCCTCTCAAATACCAGGTGATTTTCAAAGCTCTGAGCTGCAGAAGTTCAGTGGGGAACTTCAGGGGTGCCTCAAAGGTGACCCCAGTTTTTGGGAAGCTGCTCAGGTCTTTTGGGACTTGCTCAGCTGCCCCTGCCCTGGCTCTTGGGGTTTCCACTCAACCCAGCTGCAGTGGGGTTTAGCTGGAGTTGAAATGTTCCTTCTGTTCCTTTCCCTGCTGCCTCCCCACTCTGCTCTTGGCTCAGTTGTTCCCTGATTTCCTTCTCAGAGACTCACATTTCTGTTAAGGTCAGTAATCATTAAAGAGGTTTTGGAATTGGAATTTCTTTGCCCTTATCTATAATAATAGCCTAATGCAGAAAATTCATTTAACTTCACTGCTTCTCTATCTACTTTAATTACTGCCTTTAATCGCTTGGCAGCCCGAGGAATCTGCAGTTGCACTTGTAGAGTTCTTGCTTCTGAAATTAGATCAGTCCCAAAATATTTTGGTTTTGTTCTTCTGGTTCTTTTCTCTTTGTGTTTCTAGTGCATGTCTATTTTAGAAAATGCTTTCCTTGTCCACTTTGAATTCTTTCTAGAAAAGAGTTTCCTTATAAATAATAGTTCTGTCAGGGATGTTTTAAGAAACTTTGACTGATTTCTGAGACCCTGCTTTTTTTGACTTTAGACAGTTCATATAGGTCACCTGTTGTCCTGACAAAATAGTACCTTTTTTATCTTTCAGTTCACCACCTCTTTAAAGAGATCAGATTTATCTGATAAATGATTTGTGAGCCTCTTAACCTGCACTAAGTTGTGTCTTTGTTTAGAAATTATCATATGCAACCCAGAAGATGAATGTAAAAGAAAATGGTGTGGTATGATTTCTTATTATGGAAATCCAATAAACTTCAGGGTAGCACTTCACATAAATCAGTCCTGACAAGCTGCTTTGCTGCTGTTTTATTTATGTAATAACAGGTGCTGTAAGCCCCCAGAATGATTTATTGTTAATTATGCCAGATAGAAATGAAGATCATGGAAGGCACAGTGCAACATACAGACATCACATACATGTATTTATATCTCAGCTCACTGAAATAATTCACTCAGCATTCCAGGAGAATTCCAGCTCCTGTTCCTTTGTTTGACTGTTGGGGTTTGCTGCCACATTTGTAACCCTTAGGAAGGAAATAAAAGTTTTCATTTGGAGTTTGCTGCCCTCCTGATGAGTGCTGGTGTCACATAATAATGGTGAAAAAATGATCCCAGAAAGCTCATCCTGCTCTGTGGGGGGAAGGTGGTGCCAGGTCTGATAATCCAGGGAAGGATGGAACAAGGTGAATATCGAGCACAAGCCTTGCTGCTGCTGGCAGTGCTGAGGAGGAAGAGCTGGGGGGAATTTTGGAGTAGTTGTTTCCCTTCCCCTCCCTCCTTCCTTCCTCTTTGCCCTCCAAACTCTGATTCAGCATCAGATGTGGTTTAAGATCCTCTCTGTGTCCATACCAGTGCAAAGCCACAAAGTCATGACCCCTTTTGTCCCTTTGACCTGTGCCTGCTGGTCAGAGGTTCTGCAGGGCTGTTCCCAGAGGTCCCAGGAGTTTATTCACTGCTTTGTGCTCAGCTTTGACAGAGCTGCAGAGGAAGAATTCATTCCCAGAGGTCAGCCTTGCCTGGTGTGTGTGGAACAGCAGAGCCTGGAACAGCCCCTGGGGCAGGCAGGGTGCAAAGGCAGAGTGGAAAATGGAATTTCTGAGTTTTGGTTCATGGTTTTGCTGGGGAAGTCAGGGCCAGCCACTCCTATTTATCCTCATAAAGTGAAAAACCAGCACCACTTAAGCTCCTGTAGTGCTCCATGGAGGAGAGCCCCAACAATGATATGCTAATATTGTGTAAATCTCTCTTTACTAATAGTGTTGTTGTGCCTTCTCATGGCTCTGCTGCATGGGAACGTGTCATTATGAGTGACAAACATGACAGGCTAATCTCAGTGCAAGGAAATTCACTTCTAACTAAGATGTCACCCAGACAAATTACTCCCTGTTTTAACTTGCCCTTAGACCAGATTTTCTTGTTCATTAACTACAGACAAGGTTGAAAGCATTAAAAAAATTATTTAAATATATGTTAGCATTTCTCCTTACGACCGGTTTTCCTTGTGGGTGATGTTAATGAGCAGCTGCTCTGCTTGTTCACACGAGGCAGGGCCAGGCTCCCTGCCCAGGCCTGTGTGCAGGAGAATTCTGCCATTGGAACTTCCATCCATCCCCATCCCCATCCCCATCCCCATCCCCATCCTCACTCTTACAGGCAGGGAAAAAAGGCCCAAACCCTTCTATGACAGCTGATAACATTTTTGAGGGGTATGCAGAATATTTCTGTTTTTTGAAAGGTGTTTTCAAAGTGCTGCCATAAGTTTTGCAGGTAATTGGTAAATTCTTGGCTGTGTGGAGCCCTGGCCACGCCTGCATTGCCCCACAGCTGTTTTGCAGCTGCATTTTGGGCTGTTTTGGCAGCTCCCTGGCAATGCCAGTGCAAAGTGGCTGCATCACAAATATCAAGTTTTTAAATCTTCATCACCAGCTCTTCAGATGCTTAAAATAGATTAGAAGTGGGGGAAAGAGATGGAAGTTGGGGTGGTTTTTTTTTGTTTGTTTGCTTTTGTCTGATAGACAAATTATATCCCTAAAAGGCACTTGGGACTCTTACCTACTGGTTTTTAGGAATGGTTGATAAAAATTAAAAGGAGCATATTCTGTTTTCATAGTAGGGCAAGATGTCCAGAGCTATACAGAATATCCACAGCCACTGAAATCTGTCAGCTCTGCTACTGAAAGAAGTGGCCTGAATTATATTTTGTATTAAATGAGGAGTTGGGTTGGAGTTATCACATCCAAAGATGGAGCTGCTCATAATCCCCATCCTGCTTCTCCTTTTCCTTGACTTTTTCCTTCTCCTTCGTCTTAGGATGTGATTTGTCCAGGACAAATCCATCCCAGGGAAGAGCCAGCCCTGGAACCTGGAGAGCTGTGGAATTCCCATCAATGCTGGACATGCTGCAGCCCCAAAAAAGTGGGTTTGGCTGAACAATCCCTTCTGCTTTAGGGTCTAGCCCAAACCAGGCTGGGACTCTGATTTTGAAGCAGTCCAGTAAAACTCCCATGAGATTGCAGCAATTTTTCCTTGGAGAAAAACGCTCTGGGATCTCAGTGTTCTTAATGGACTGCAATTATTTAATGCTGAGCCTCACTGAGCTGGGCTTTTCAAGGCAGAGCATAATGGCTGTAATTGCCAAAGGAAGCCTTGCTGGAGCAGGAGCTGCCAGATGCAATGGCACTCTGCTCTAAAAAGGTCACAGGAAAGGGACATTTAAATTAAGTTATAAATTACAATTGAAGAACAATATTTTGATGAGCAAGCCCAGAGATGTCAGAGCTGCAAGATGTAATTCATGGGTTCATTACAGGCTGGAGGTGCCTGACAGCTGAGCCATGCCAGAGGAGAATTTATTTGCAGCATCACCCAGACAGAAATGGCAGCTCTGCTCAGAGGCTGCAGCAGGAACTGGAACCTTGTGGGAATGTGCAGCCTTGATGGTGAAATCCATTCCCTGGACCTGGCTTTTCTTTAGCAGCAATGTAAAGGAGGCTTTTGGACCTGTGCACATCCAGAATTCCTCCTTCAGTCCTGCCCAGTGGTGCAGAAGTTGCTGTATTTTCTGGTTTAAGGTACATTTGTGGTGGTTCCCTTTGTTGCAGTTGTTCACAGATAAAATCTCACGTGGTGCCAAATTTGGTTGCAGAGTTAATGCTAAAAATGGAGATTCTCTGGCTGGCTGGACAATGATCCAGTGTTGATAGAAATACCTGGAGAAGTTCAAGCAGAAGTTAGTGAAACCAGAGGCAGTCATCATTAGCTGTTATTTATACATTTGAATCTTGCCAATAAAATGCTCAGGAATACTAAATGGCTGAAAGTAAAAAAGCAGAGAATGAACCAGACTGCAACACAAAAATTTAACTCCAGCACTTAGAGAAAATATTTTTCCTTTCTGCTGCATTGTTCTACTGGCATTTATAAAACATTTTTTTTCCCACTCCCACCAGCTAAAATGAACATTTTTTAGGAGTCTCTAAGCCTGTATCATGTTTTCACAGGGGTCTTCTCTGTGCTGTGGCTCTTCTGTCACCTCTGTGCTGATGGGGTTTGGGATTGTTATTAATGTAATTACCTGGTCAGAAGTTAATGCCCATATTATCTGGTGCTGATCTGGGACAGCCTTGCTGGCCTGTAAACTTTCCTTTTTCTGGAGTGCTTGCCTGTCAGACCAGGCTGTTCTTTCTGGGCTTGTCTGGTTTATTTTTCTTGCAGGTTGAGCTGCTTGGGCAGTGGGGCTGCCAGGGAAAAACACGTGTTGTCCTTGAGGCAGAAGAAAGATGCCCTCCAAGTTACAAAGAGGCTTTGGCATCCCTGGTGTTTTGGGAGGGAGCAGAGAGGGGAGGGAAACAGGAGCCCCATTCTCCTCAGCACTGTCACATCTCCTGAGTGAAAAATCTTCTAGGTAGTGGCATGCTCAGAAAAGAGGCATTTGCAAGGTGAGCTGGCAAAACAAACAGTGCTTTTTTTTCTTTGAGATGGATTTGTTCCCAGTGCTGGAGTGCAAACAGGGAGGAAAATTAATGTGTACCCAGCAGAAAAGGGCAACATCTTATTTTCATGCCTGCAAGTGGGCATTGCATACCATGGGATCCTTAGAACTCTTTTTTTTTTTGAGGGTTTTTTTGTTTTTTTGAGGCAGTTTTGGTGCTTGAGCAGAGGCAGGGAGGGCTGCAAACAGGAGCTGTGCCCCCCTGGCAGTGACAGCCAGTGCTGCTGGCCCCACTGCTGAAAATTCACAGAAAACCACTGTGGCTCAGTTTTCTTTCTTGTCCACCTTCTGTTACTGAAGCACTTGTTTCTCTGTTTGTATTGTTGTTTTAGTTGTTGGTGAGGAAAAAAAGTTCTGGCTGCCAGTTAAGGACCATTTCTATTAGTTCCAAAACCACACTGCAGGTAACAGCAGAGGTCTGGGCCCAGGAGTGACCTTTTATTTTTAGAAGTGCTTTTTTATCCTCCTTTAAAATTCCCCTAAGTATTCCAAGCTAATGAATGCCCCAGTAAGCTGGTGGAGGGGGAAGAGCACCTTCAGCAGTTCAGATCTGTTCCTGCTGACAACAGGAGATTTGAGCCAATTTGTGTGAAGTCTAACCCATCATGTATTAGTTTTTGTTTTACCAGGGCTGACATCACATTGAGCCCTGTGTGTAGAAGGGAGCAGGGTGACTTTGGTTTAAACATTACCTGGGACAGGTTTAGGAAGGAAGGAGGATCCTGCTTGGTTCAGTGCTGCTGCTTCCACTGCTAAAACCTCAGTTACCCTTCAGGTTGTTTAAATTTCATTTCATACATCAACAGTAAAAATAATTAGGCAGGGAACATCTCATGTGGCTCCCTGTAGTGGTTTTTTTCTTCTCCAGTATCAGATCACTGCTAATTCCTTTGAATGATCTGTTTGTCTTCTTTATTTTTCAGCTCCATGAAAGTAACTACGATGCTGGAAAAGCCCTGCAGCGCTTGGTGAAGAAACCTGTGCCAAAGCTGATTGAGAAGTGTTGGACTGAAGATGAAGTGGTAGGAAATGATTTATCTCCTCCAGCCTTTATGGTTCACATTGCTGCTCTTGCTTTTTTATGTTTTTTTTTTTTTCTAAAGAGGTTATCTTGATGAGCAAGAAGAGGGCAGATGTGTAAATAAAAATACACATGCATGGGTGTAGAAATGACAAAACCTGATCCAGTGCATGACAGAATTGTTTGTGGAAAAGTGACAGGAGAAAAGTCTGGTGGTTTTTGTTTTTGTTCTTGCCTTGAGTGGGTCAATTTTTAAACTGGTTAATTGGTGAAATGTTTAAAGAAGTAAACAAATAAAAATGTGATCGTGTTAAGCTACTAATAAAGCTGGCATTGGTGTTAGAAAATAGAACTGCTTAATGGAGGAAACTTCCATGATCTCTTAGTGGTTTTAATTATTCAGGCAATGGCTGGAGAGGTTTTTGTTAAGCTGTAGTTTCTCTGCAAGACTCTCAGGGAGCTCTTGCAGTGTGCTCTGCTCTCTCCTCATTTAACCCTTCCTGCAGGAGGGCTGGGCCAGCCCAGAGCCCCTGTTTGGGGCTGCTTCCAGCCCAACAAAGAACCTTTGTGGCTGCCTGGAGCCTGGGAGGGAGCAGGGAGGGAGGATCCAGAGCTGGCAGCAGTGCCAGGGCACGAGCAGAGCCTGGGGCTAGCTCTCCTGGGCACTTCTGCACTTCTCTTGTCCCAAAAGGGAGCTTTGTGCAGGGACTGAGTGCTGCAACAAATCCTTGGGGTGCTCTGCCCTGTGTTTGCTGGCTTTGGGTTGAGGCTGCTCCAGGCTGTGCTCTCTGCACACATCCAGGGCTGAATTGTGCCAGCACCTCTCTCTTTCTCCCTGTGTAGCTTTTTTTCTATTTTTTTTGTTTCTATCAGCTGCCCTGTGAGTGCTGGAGCTGCTGCACTCAGGGGTTTTGATGATCCATCCATGTTAAACAAGAGAGAACTTATCAGTAGAAAAAACAAAGTTTATTGGAAGGTGAAGCATTACTGCAGAAGTGCAGCCTGTGAGCACAGAGTAATGATCACTGCCTCTATAAATCATTGTCAGCCCCAGCTCATTTTATCATATTTGTTCTTGTTCTGCTCCATCCAAGTTTCCAGAAACATTTGGCAGCCCTCCAGCCTGGGCAGAGCCAAAGATCAGGCTGTGCTCTTATTTATAGACAGCAAAGCTCCACCTGCACAGCCTCAGAGCCTCTTGGTCCCTGCAGCCCAGAGGCAGCTCCAGCCTGAGGCAGCTGTGCTGCATTTTGGGGCATTTTCGGGAAGTTTCCTTACTGCAAACCCTGGGAAACTGAGGAGAACTCTGATCCACAGGCTGCTAAAGCTGCATTGGAATTCCAGTGCTGGTCAGGAAATACTCAGGTGTCAAGCCCTAAGTCTGACCAGAACAGTTCAGTTGTGGTGACAGCATTAATTGTGTGTGTCCCTTTCATCTCAGGTGGCAAAGGATGGAGCCCCAGTGATGTGGTGGGTGATAATCCCAGAGGGTTCTGAGGGAAATGGGAGACCCAGGTCCAATCCCCTGGCCTTATTTGGGCTGGACTTGTCATTAATCTCTTCTTGCAGCCCAGCAAAATATGGCTTACTGAAATTTAAATACTTCAATTTGAAGTTTTGCAGTTGGATAAATAAGCAGAGTCCACATGTGATACAGAGCTTTGGTCAGTTAACCTGAATAATAATAATAATAATAATGATACCCCCACCACATTTAAACCTTTTTTTGTGGACTCTCAGCTCCCCAAAGACAAAGCCTTTGTTTTCCATTAGAACAGCTCTGCTGCCTGTGTCCAGACTGTGAGGTGGGAGCTGCTTGGCAGTGTCAGACCTGATTAAAACAAAGGATGGAAGTTGTGCTATTTTTCCTGCTGCTGATGTGGTTGCAGATGTTTAGATGGAATTAAACAGAGGATAAAATTGGCCACTGATTGAGTTACACCAGGGCTGTGTAAATATGAAGGCTGAGGTTTGTTGTCTCCCTTGTGTCTCTGAACCTGTGGCTATTTTTAAGCCTTTTTCTGTCCCAGCATGTAAATTCAGAGGCTCAGAGTGAGAGCCAGCCTTGCTCACTGGCTGAGAGTGGCTGCAGCAGCTCCTGCACTGGTGTGTGCAGCTCTGAGCAGCTGTTTCCTGTTTGTGAGGGCTCCTTCCCCACCTGACAACATGCATTTCCAGCAGAGCTCTGACGGGCAGGGCTTCTCTTGTCTGCTCACAAATTCACTTCTGTGGGCAAGCTGCAGCAATTGCCACATTTAATGCCTGACTGAGGCCAGTTCTGAGCACGCACCAACCTCCAGCAGCATCACCTGCTGCTCAGGGGCTGCAGTTCCCATAGAAAGCAGGATGAGGAGATGGAGGAGGGATTATCTGGGGAGAAGCCAGGAGCAAAGTTGTCTAGGTTTAATACAACTCCTGCAGGTTTAAATCTCCTCTCAAAGCCAGCCCAGGGTGTCAGAGCAGTGAGTTCTGCTCTGCACCTCAAAAAATGCCCCGTGAAGTCTTGGCCAGGTGTGGGATTTTGGGTGCAGGCAGTCAGAAATCCCCCCAGGGATGGAGTGGTGCTGCTCTCTTCTTCTCCACGTGGAAATCTGAAACTGCTGTGGGAGGGGAGTTTGGGACCATGATGAGTTTGACTCTGGAGCTTGCCCTGATGGTGGAGCTGGGTCCTGTCCACAGATCCCAAATCTGGAGCCCAAATCAGGAATTTATTCAGCTGAACATCCCCATTCCCTGCTGTGGTTCCAGTGGGAGCATCTCCCAAGACATTATAAAATTTCCTCGTGTCTCAGGACAAAATCTTCTCTGCAGAATGGCTTTTGTACCTCAGGGATGTTCAGTACAATTCTGGCCCTGCACTTGTACCAGGTCCCAAAAGGAACCTCAATTCTGGATCAATAACTTATCAGAGAGCTGTGATTTATACAGGATACAGTGATAATCTCTAGTTTTTTAACCTAATGGGAAGATATTCTATTCTGGAGTCCTTCTTGAGCTGGAAATGTGGAAGGACAGGAGCTGGCTCTGACTGCTCCTCACCAGCAGCCCAAATTCCAGCTCACATTTTTGCCTCTTCATTCAGAACGTGCTTTTTTTCTCTCTTTATCAAAAGTTGTGAGGATGAAATCAATAGGGCTTACAGGAGAGAGAAATCTGCATCAGAACCAATGGAACCTCAGTTTATTAGGTTTTTAATTAAACATGATGAACACATTTTAAATACCACAAAGGCCTGGGGCTGAGCTGCATCTAATCGAAACAGATTAAGTCACCCGTCCACACTCGGGTAGTTATTAATTCTGTTTATTTATGCATGCTTGCTGCAGGCAGAGCTTGCTGCTGCTCTGCTGCAGCTTATTGCACAGGGATGCTCTCCTGCATGGAGCTCTGCTCTTCATTAGCATGCAGATGTTGATTATGAAGAGCTGGTGATGTTTAATTGAAGCACCTTTGGAACTCGGGGCTGTGTTTTCCCAAGTTGAAGGGGAGCTGGGTGAGGCAGTACTTGAACATTCTTTACTGGGCAGTTCCTCCCTTTTCCTCTGCACTTTGCTGCATCCATGTTCAGTTCTCTAAAGGAAGTTGCCAAGAGTTCTTAGGAAGGTTCTTTCACCTGTGCAGAGCTGTCAATGCCACCCTGATAGCTGCCTTTTATCTGGAAATATTCTGCCTTTTAAATATTTCACATTGCTCTAGATGTCGAGTGGTTGAGGTAAACAACCTCCATTCAAACAACCTCCTCAATTTATCTGCAGGGTGGTTAATCCTGCCTGGTGCTAAATCCTAATTGGCCATGTACATCCATTTACAAGTTCATAAATTTTAAAACATCCACACCTGGCTTCAGCTTAAACTCATTTATCATAAAATACAAGTGGAGATCTTTCTGCCAGGAAGGACAAGATACAGCAAACGACTTTCTGATCTGTTTGCAAGTGTTTGTAATCCAGCATGGCAGGTCAGGGAATTACTTATGCAAAACCCACAGCCTTGTTTGCTTGGCTTCTCTGCCTGGAATCCTCCTCAGATGTCTCATCCACCCTTTCTGGAGTGTGTGCTCATGAAAACATTGTTCTCCTTTGAACCCAGGGCTCTTCAGATGTGCTGGGAGACAGAGCTGCTTACTGGGGCAAAAATACCATGAATTTTATTTACTGTTTATGTGGCAGCTATAGAAAATGGAATTCAGAGCCAGATTGAAACAGAGCCTCTGGAATGGTCGAGTGGAAAAAAATCTCAAAGGAGTGTTGAAAAAGCTGGGCAGCATTGCAGGGCTGACTCCTGGGGTGGGCTTGGAAGGTTGAGACAGCAATTACTGCTCAGTTTCATTGTTTTACCCACAAAAAAATAAACATTGCAGCTTGCCAGTGGTGGGACAGTCCCACCAAATGAACATTTTCTGGAATTTAGTGATCCAGGCACGTTTGCAAGTGTGATAATCAGTAACAGTTGAAGCTTAGCTGAGCATTGAGATAAAAATCAACCAAACTCAGATGACTATGGCCTTGCAGGACCTGTGTTTTAAGAGTAAATAAGATTTTAGTCTAAGCACGTGTGGGAAGGTCTTGTCTGTGTCTTATTCTGAGAGCTCAGAGTGGAAAAGAACCATCAGCCCTCACAGTCCAAAGTGCCCAGTGAAGGATGAAATTATTCTGCTTGGGGGAAAAAGTTGTTATTTAAAGGTTGCATAAGATTATAGTTACTGAGTAGCTGGCAGGTTTACAAAATGCTGAGGTGCGGTACAGCTGGAAAATACAAGGTGTATTACAGCTCAGAAAGGGGAATTTGGTTTAAACACAGGTTCCTAGATGAAAGATAACAATCTTTTGTTTGTGATTAACTTGCATCAGTCTTTGATCCAAGCCCTTGTTGAAAGGGATCAATACTGCACATACAGCACCGAGTTTATTGTCAAGTCCTTTTGGAAATAAGGCAGTGAATTAAAAATCAATTATACGTGCAGAAAAGTTTGTGTAGGGCAATCAATTCTGTCCTTTTAGTTTGCCAAAAGATTCCATTGTTTAACCAGCTGTGAAAAGGAATGAATTTTAAAAGCCTCCAGCAAATGAGGGAGCCCAAAGGGGCGGGGGCGAGATTAAAAAAAATTATTTCAGCATTTCATGTTCAGCAAAGGCTCTTCAGGGATAAATCTGTAAATCCTGTCAGTGACCTTGGCTTCAGAATGGGTGATCTCTCTGCCTTCCCTGATGCTGATCTTTGCCCAGCTGTTCCCTTAACAATATCATTTTGGGGTTTGTTGAACTGCCTTGTGCTTCTTGCTCTTCCATCTCTCTGCCTTCATGTGGAATATTTTTATCTGTTAATTTTTATCTTTACATTTTTTTATATTTATTAATATTTTTGTTGATCCTAAAAAACAGCAGCACAGCTCCTTGCTCTGGCTGGGAGCCACAGCTCAGGAGCTGTTTCTGTGTGGGATGGAGGAGAAACCCCAAAGCCCAGCTCCAGCACAATCCAATGCATCCCCAGCTGCCTTGGGTTTGTTTTGCAGCCAGGGCTGTGCTCACACCCCCCTGAGCTCCCTGTGGCCAAGGGAAGGGATCTGCAGCTCGGGGGATTCATAAACACAGCAGAGGCTGATTGTCAGAACTGCTGTTTCCATCTCATTTTCAAGGGCATCTGAAAAATGGAGCTCACTGGCACATCCTGGTGCTCTCCATCATCCCTGGGGGAGCATTTCAGAACAGGGATCAGTGCTGGGGGATGGGAGGGGTTGCATTTGTCCTCCCAGAGGGCTGGGTTTACCAGCAGGGTGTCCGTGGGTCTGTCCCACCCCGTGGGCAGAGCAGGAGCTGGTGCTGGCTCCTGCCAGGGCCACAGCTCCTGCCTGCACCACCCTGACCTTTTATCCAGATTTTATCTGCCCAGGGATCCGGCATCTGGGTTAAATATAACCTCCTGCTGTATCCTGTCCTGCTCCAAAAGGAAACTGAGTCATGACATTCTGGAGAGCAGCTGGGGAGTGCAGGGATCATCACAACTGGGGATTTTCTGAGCTTAGTGCTTCTGGCGTAGAGAGAATCAGGGAGGGACTGTAACTCACCTCTGAAAGTGCAATTGAAATAGTCACAAACAATGAGGTGCTTTGATATTTTTCTGGTTTTAGTGTATGATAGAAATCTGCAGCTTCTTTCCAAGTGGTTTTGGCTTAGTCCAAGTTGATGTAGGTAAAAGTGTCTCCTTTTCAAATGCTTATGTTGGAATTACACTTTATTAAACTCACAGAGCCCCGGAATGGATTACTTGACATGGCAAATGTCTGTTTTGTTTTGGAGGAGTTGTTTGCTGTCTAAATGGCAATTTGCTATTCCTAACAAGATTGCTTTACAAACACAAAAACCCCAACCCCTAAAACAAAGTGAATGCAGGCAGATGACAGCATTGTCTGCAACTTGACAAGCTGATATTTGATTTTTGAATGTTTTTCCCTGGTAGTTTGGGTCTCTGCCTGAGTCTTGACTTTGATTCTTTGTTTGAACACAGGCTGACAGCCCCAAACCCCCAAACTTCCTGAATGCCACTGGCTTCTCTGTGTTCTGCCCAGCAGCTTAGCTGGGAATTATTTTGTCTGGCCCGGTGGCCATTGCAGCAGCAAATGACAAAATGCTCTTCAAATGGGTGTAGTGACATAATTCCTATTGAAGAAATGTTGATTACTGTCACAATGTGGCTGCTCTGTGTGCTTTAGTGCTCAGGGCTTATCTTTCTTGCACAACACAAGCAGTATGAATGCCAAAATACACCTCATTTGCAAGTGCTGTTTGCATGATAAATTTTATTTTTCTAATCTCCCCTATCAACAGAACCAATTTTTTTTTTAATCTTTCCGATGACATAAAAATGCATTTTAATGAAGCAAATTATCAAGCTTTGTCTCTTCTGTGTACGAGCGGGGCGGCCACATTCAATGAGGCTGAGAAATGATCATTTGTTCTATTACAGGCTGTAACAGCCAGTGCAGAGCCACCATCCATCACCAGTTGCTCAGCTTTATGTTACTTAAATCACTTGCCATCCTGTCAGGGCTCAGAATCCTCCACGGGAGCCATTATTTAATTTAAGTTTGTAAAGGTGTCACTTGTTTGATAATAGGCTGCTTCTTAGTAGATGAATAGGGACTAAATATTCATCATTTTCTGCATCCATCCCAGCTCCCTAATGAGTTACAAGGATAGCAGTGCCAGTGGAGCTAATGATGGTAGTGCCACCAAAGGAATGTGACAGCACTGGGGATTTCAGGGGAATTTTGGAGTGGGGAAAGGCAGAGGGTGGTGGGCACTGAAGCTGCCCAGGGGATGAGCACAGGGAGGGGTTGCTGAGGTGTCCTGGGCAGGGCTCCTGTGGGTCCCTTCCAGCTCAGGATGTTCCAGGATTCTGGGAGCTCTGCTGGAGCTGCAGAGGCTTCGTTGGAGATGCTGCTCTCAGAGCCAGCATGAGAGGTTTTGTATGAGCTGCAAGGAAACTCAGATTTGGGAGTGGAAATGGGAAGGAGGTTGGGGTGCATCCCTGGCCCCCCAAAGCTGTGGCTGGCCCAGGGCAGCTCCTGCAGGGCTGTGCCAGCTCCTCTCTGCTCCCCCTGTTCTGTGCTGTCCCACAAGTGCTGATCTCTGCTCCTGCAGTGTTGTTTTTGTGCTCTGTGCCTCGTGGCTGTGCCTGTTTTGTGGTGGAGGCTTTGTGGTTGTGCTTCAGCCTCTCCATACCTGCCCTGCTCCCCCCCTGCTGTGGGTTTCCCCATCCTTTTGTTCTTTGCTGCTCCCCCCAGCTCTCTCTCTCTGCATCCCTCAGATTTATGTGGCTTTTAGGCTGCGTGGGGAGATTGATCAGCCAGGCCTTATGCATTTAGAGGAGCTGATAAATGACAGGGCAGCACATTCCCCTCCACTGCTCTGGAATAACTTCACTGCTCAAATCAAACATCCCATTTGCCACAAATTGGGGAAGGCAAAGAGGGCACCTCTGGTTTATTAGGGTGCATATTTCATTTATCTGCTCTGGGAGGTATTGTCCAGTTCTACGTGTCTGGGGAGGTAATTCCAGACTCTCAGCACCATCCCCCTGCCCCCCTCCCCTAAAATCCTTCAAGGTTTCCTTTCCAGCCTTCACCTTTGTTACAGCTGCCTTTCTGGTCCTTCATTTTCAGTTCTTTAATCATTTGCTCTCTTTTTTGTGATTCCTTTTTCACAACTGGCCCCATTCTCCCCCTCACTGAGGATGTGTCCCTCAGCCTGGAATTTGATTTTGTCATTACTAGTGTTTCTTCCCCTCAGATTTGCATGCTCAGCTGTCTCTTCACTCCACTGCAGCCAGTGGCAGACTTACTCTCAGAGGAATTTAGGGAGTTTCCAGAGGTTGCCTGGTGTCATTTTGGCAAGGGTCAAAAACTGGAATTTGTATCTGAGTGCCTGAATTCCAGCCTGGGCATGGCTGCAGTCACAGCCCCTCTGTTAATGATTTACCTGGGAAGGCACCTGCAGAACCCCCTGCCTCTCCAGAGGGATCATTCCCATTTTATCTCATTTTCCATGGATTTCTTCATTGCTCCAAAGTCTGGGGGCTCTTGAAGTGCTTTTATTTGTTTCCTTCTGCCATTTGCATAAAAATCCCTGTTTGACAGCAGAAACTGTCTCCAGAATAATTGACAATAATGGTTGAGATCCCAAGGGAAGAACATTTCTCTAGTAGGGAACAGCACTGGAAATACTGTGTGTGAGCCTGGAAGGATCACACAAGATATTTCAGGTAGTCCTTGAAAAGGAACATGTCCAGCTCTTTCTTTTTATTTGCTCTTTGGTTTTGATGTACAAGAAGACTTTTTGTATATTAGCATTTTAACAGCAGTTTAAAATAACCAGAAATGAATCTCTTTGTGAACAGAAAAGGCAATCTGAAGTATAATCAAAAGCTTTCTGTTGTCTTTTGTCAGCAGCACATTGTTTTGCTTTTCTGGGTCACAAATGTGCCAGACCTTTGTTCTGTTTAACTCTCAGAAGGCACCTTTAGAAAATCATTTCTGTCCAAAACACACTCAAATCATTTTAGCTTTGTTTGCAACACTGAGAAGCTGTTGATTGCAGGAGACAGAGAATGTTGGATAAACAGAAAGTTCTTTTTTTGTCAGTGAGGGCAGGCCCAGGACTTGTTGCTCCCTTTGGAAGATGCTTCTGCCCTCCTTGGTTTGGAAAGGGAATTCCTCCTCATCCCACTCCTGTTTTAGTAGGAATTGCAAACTGAGCAGCCTTCAAACAGATTGTTCATCTCTGCCCTGCTGAAATGTGGCACCATGGGTGACCTTACCAGGCTGGAAGTGCCTGCAGAAATCCAGGAGTTGTTCTTGGAGAGCCCAGGCTGTTTGTCCAACACCCCTTGCAGAGCTGCAGGAAAGGAAAGTCAGGTTTGCTTTGCTCCTGCTGCTGCTGTAATGCCAGGCAGGGTTTGAGCCAGCAGCAGCTGCTGGCCTCGGGTCGTGTTCCTGATTTTATCTCGTGTAGGGATCACATTTCTGCTGCCACACTGTGGGATGGCTGTGGGATCTGTGGGATGGCTGTGGGATCACTGGGTGATCTCTGGGATGATTGTGGGATCTGTGGGATTGCTGGGTGATCTGTGGGATGGCTGTGGGATGGAGCAGGGAGTGTGTGTTCCTCACAGAAGCCTTTGGAGTTGGATTTTACAGTGGTTCCCGAGCAGGGGTGGGGAGGCACAGGGACAGCTCTGCTGTTTGTCAGCTGCTGCCATCCATCCTTCTGTCTGTGTGTGCATCACTGCCTGCATCCCTGCATCCCTGCATCCCTCCCTGCATTCATCCTGCTTCCCTGCCTGCATCCCTGCCTGCATCCCTCCTGCATCCCTCCCTGCATCCATCCCTGCATCCCTCCCTGCATTCCTCCCTGCATCCCTGCCTGCATCCCTGCCTGCATCCCTCCTGCATCCCTCCCTGCATTCATCCTGCATCCCTCCTGCATTCCTCCCTGCATCCCTGCCTGCATCTATCCCTGCATCCCTCCCTGCATTCATCCTGCTTCCCTGCCTGCATCCCTCCTGCATCCCTCCCTGCATCCATCCTTGCATCCCTCCCTGCATCCATCCCTGCATCCCTCCCTGCATCCCTTCCCTGCATCCCTCCCTGCATCCCTCCCTGCATCCCTCCCTGCATCCCTCCCTGCATCCCTCCCTGCATCCCTCCCTGCATCCCTTCCTGCATCCCTCCCTGCATCCCTTCCTGCATCCCTTCCTGCAGAGGTTGCCTGGCAACCCATTGCCTCCTGGAGGCTCCCCAGCAAGTTTGAGATGATTTATCGATGATTTATCGATGATTTATTGATGATTTATTGGCAGGGCTGGGCAGGGACCCATGGGGCAGCACCAGAGATTTTCATGGGAACTGCCTGGAACTGAGGGCTTGGGTGCATTTCATGCAGGATGTGCAGTGAGAGCACCCAGAGCTGATAATCAGGGTGCAGTTAGAGCACACTGAAAGGCTCCTTGTTTGGACAGAATTGATTTTTTTTATTATTATTTTTTATTTTTTTGCTGTTTTGTTTTCTGTTTCCCATCAGGACTCCCCCACAGACACAGGTACAGAATGGGAATCAAAGCTTTGCCTGGTGCTTGGGGTGAACCTGTAATCTTTCTCTTTATAAAAATAGCTCTGCTAAAAATCCTGGTGGGAAAATACAGCTGGGGTCAGCACAAAAGGTTAGCAACACCCTGACAGCTCCAGGCCCGGGGTGAAGGAAGAGCTGAATTCCCCTGCAGCTCTGGCAATGTCTGAGAGCTGTTGTGTCACCTTCAATATCATGTTGCCTTTCATGCAGACTCTTGCATTGATCCCTGGCATTAAACAGAGGAGTTTTGTAGGCTGGCATTTGGGTAGTGGTTCGTGTCACAAGGAGAGCTCTCCCCCCTTGGAACATCACCTGCAGTGAAATAAATGGGAGGAAAGTGGGGCAGCCTTTGCTGAGCACCTCAGCTCAGCTCCTTGTGCTGCTGGAGCCCTTCTCCAGCCTGGCTGTGAAGAGGGGTGGGCAATCCGTGCAAAGCATCCTGACAAGAGCATTTGTGTGTGTCTGAGGAGGCAAAGAGGAGAAAGAGGATGATGAATCCACTCTGACCTCCTGAATGGCAATATAAATACTTTATTGAAAATTCTAAATAAATGTGTTTGTAACCAGTAATCCTGCTCTGCATGCAATCTCATTTAGCCAACTGGGTATGCAAATGTGCTATTAATGTGTTTGCATCCAGTATAAATACACAAATCTAATCTGTTTATATATGTCATTTACACACAGCTGTGCTCATGCTCACTTAATACCAATATTTCCAGCCAGCCAGAGGTACCATGGGAGCTCCATTGTTCCCAACAAAAGCAGCTCGGTGGAAGGGGGGTCATTATCATGGCAGGATCTTTTGGCATCCCCTCCAGGGAGGCAGCTCAGGACTCTGGGGCTGCTCTGGCTTCTCAGAGCTCTGCCTCTCCCCCAAAGCTTTGGGTTCAGTCCCCCCACGCTCAGAGCAGCCTCTCCTTTTTCAGGATCGTTTTTCAGGAAGACAAAGCGATGCAGTTGGGAGGGAGAGAGCAAATTGTTGGGCACCTTGAAGGCTTCCAGCTGATGTATTCCTTGTCAGTTTGTTTGGAGAGGACACTTGATCTCACGGGCAGATGGCCTGGGGAGTGTGACCAGGGCTGCACTCTGCACAGGGCTTGGAATTTCCAGGGGGAACATCCATGCCTTGTAATACAGAGTGGTATCTAATGAATACCGCCAAGATATTTTGGTTTTCCGTGTCGGTGAGTGAGAGAACTGGGTGAAAACATGATTTTGTTTTCAAGTGTCTCTAAATGTGCTGCACACTGAACAGAAGTTTTGCAGCTTGTGAAGATCAAGAAGATGTGTTTATGTATTTAGTGTTTATCTGCTGTTGACTATGAAAACCCCGTAAATTTTCCTACCATATTTATTACAAAGCTTTAAAATGCATATTAAATATGGAAGGTGGTGACAACTTCCATTGGCATCTGCCTAGAAAACCTCAGGCCTTTCCAGACATGCACTAAACCTATTGCTTTCACAACAGCAAAATCTCCTATTTCGTTTGCTTAGAATTAAAGAAAAGGTTGAGAGAAGAACTTGCTGTTCTTGGGCATAGGCTGAAGAGGTGATTTGATTTGATTTTTTATTAGAAAAGTTGAGAAATAAAATCCTTATTTTCGGGATTGAGAAAGATCAGAAGAGGCCCTGTGTGTTTGTAAATGTTTTGCATTACACAATGCTCTTCACTCATTAACCAGGTGGAAACCATAGGGAGGGAATGAAACAGCACATGGAATTTCTTAGAGAAAATCCATTAGATCTAAACTCACTTGCAGCACCACATCAGAAGAGACACATCAGGAGCAGGGATGAATTTGCAGGTTCATCAGAGTCGTGCTGCTTTCCTGAAGGTTTCTGTTGGAAATGGATTAAACAGGTTGCCTGTTGTTTTTGCAGCGGCTGTTGTGGGTGCAGGCTTTCAGCACCAGCTGTATTTGGGGTTTTGGAGGCAGAGGAGCTCTCGGGGAGCTGAGCTGGCAGCCAGACACGGGGTGCAGGGTTTGCAGCAGCCAGTCCCTCCTGCCAGGCTGTAATCTGGGGATAATGGAAGCCCTGACGCACGAGCTGTGCGCTGGCACTGCCAGCCCCGTGACAAACGTGCCAGCTGAGCTCTGTCAGGCACAGCAGAATGGCTTTGTGTATCTTGTCAGGAGATTTGTTCCTCGGGATAAAATATGGGACCTGCAAGTACCACACAGGCAAACATTAACATGCTTGTTCCTTGTTCTGCCCGGGTTATTTATAGCTCCCTGTGTACACGCAGGATGCTGCAGCATCTAATGCATTTCATCAAATTATCAGATGGTATTAGGAGGCCTCGTGCTGGGGCTGGTCAATAGCCATGGAAACCACTCCATGAAACAGAACCGTGCCTGTCAGCACCGAGCGCCCCACAAGCCATGGGATTTCCTAAAGCTAACTCATTATCCACAGCACTTTTGAAATTGTGGCACAGTTTGTCTTCAGTGAGCAGCACAAACAATAATGCTGACAGAATCCTGTCATAAGCAATCTTTTAAAGTTGAACAGAAGTGGTAAAATTGAAATGTTTGTCCTAAAAATCCAAATTATGTACTTGTAAAAATGAAACCATTGTGCTCCAGAGCCACTTGCACTCCTTATCCAAACTTCTCCCCAGGTCTGAGCCTCGTTATTCCCCCAGCCCCGTGCTGGAGGCTGTTTTACCTTGGCAGCTGTCGCTCTCAGATGCCTCCTGTGAGCAGTGCAGCATCTCCTGCAGCACTGACACAGAGATGTGGAATTTGGTGCATGTCATTCGTGCAGGGGAGAGCAAATTCAATCAGTGTCAGGCAGTCTGCTTTGTGAGACACTGGGGAGCAACAGGTCACCTCTGATTTGGTGTGCAACTATTTTGTTCTTTTATATTTAAAGCCATTTTGAGGTCTCTGTTGGGCCTGGCTTGGAGAAAAGGAGTAGCTGTTCTTGCTGCAGGGAGAATGGAGCATGATGCTGAATTAATGGAAGACTAGAATATGAAGAAAAATCTGAAAATTGTTTAAAAAGAAAAAGCATTGTTAAGCTTTAGAATTTCTGTCTGAGTTTCTGAAATTATTTTTTGTGTGCTTTGTTTTTATTTGAATCTTAAGAAGTGTCTCTCTCTCACCTTTCCAGGAGGCACAAAGCTCCTTTGTAGCTGGGTATCTCTCAGTGCCTCAGTGGCCCAGGGATAGTTCTGTACAACATCAATAGAGGTGGCAGCAGAACTGGCCAGAAGGATTGACTTCATTCCTGCTTGGAAATTTGGAACAGCATTCCAAGGTCCCTCTAATTCTGTTATTCAGATGGGCTCTGTGCTAGGCTTGCATTTCCAGTAGGGACTTCTGACATCCCATGGGGTCAAAAGGAAAACAGTTTGTCATAGGTTTTATTAATAAAGTTGAATCACAACACAACCCAAATATAACATACTTCGGTTAAAAGGAATCTTAAAAAATAAATTAAATGGTTCCCTAAGAACTCAAAAGCACCATAGTAAGTCTTGGACAAAATAAGGAATAGGAATTGGGTGTTCTCATTTAGACTGAGCTCTCCTGTTTCCCCGAGCTGTTCCATCATTGGCTGCAGTGTTCCGGCTCTGGTTTCTCCTTATTCCCTGCAGCTTTTTCGGTCACCTTTAGCTGTGTGTGCTGTGAAGTGATGCTGCACAGGCAGTGTCCCTCTGAACCAGCCCAGGAGGCAGTGATGGCAGAGCAGGGGCTGACAGCACCTTCAGTTCCCTTTGCAGTGCCTGTTTGTTCCTTTAGCTGTTTCCCGTCCTTTGTGAATTCCTGCAGAGGCAATGGCACTGCTCCCTGGGATGTTGGGAGTGGTGGGGTGTGTTTGTCACTGCTGCTGCCACCTTCTCTTGCCCAGCCAGAGGTCTGTGGTGCCAGGGGAGTGATCCACCCACCCCCGCATAATGAGAATCCCTTGGGAAAAATTCACCTGGTAAAAATGAGTATGTGAGTGCTTTAGGGACCAGCTGTGCTCTGTGGCACTCACTGTCCTGCTCTGCAGGTACTTGGGTGACTTCTCCTGTGCCTGGGGGCTGCTATCCTGCTCTCAGTACAATTCTCTGTGTTTGGGAGCTCAGGCCCCCGCTAAACACTTAAATCCCAGGTGCTGTATTGGAAGGGGCAGGTGGGTATGAGTAAATCACGCACTAGAAGGGACTGTCATCTCCAGGCCTTTACAGCCCGTGGTTAATTCTCCTCTCCGTGCCCCCGGGCACGTTCTTGGCAAACTCTGCATCTTGCTGCTTTTGAGGGTCAGGGTTAGGTGAGGAGAGATCCCTGTGGGAGCAAACCTGCAGGAGCTTCCAGAGAGGCTCTTCCCTTGCGTGCAGGCCGGTGGTGGGAGCTGCTGGGGTGCTCAGAGCCCTGTTTGAGCAGTGAATTTTTGAATTTAACCTTCCTGGGAGTCCTCGTGCCCTTCACAACATGGAATCCACTCTGATCACTGCCCAGCTCCTTCCAGCAGATGTTTGCAAAAAGATGCGACCCAACATACATTGAGCCGACTTGAGGCTCGTTTCTCTTCAGGGAATTATAAAATAGCATCTCCCTCCCTTCCCTGGAATTGCAGGGCCCATGTACTCAGCATCTATTATCTTTCTTATAGACAGAATTTATTATTTACTTGTTGTTTATACCTGTACACAGTGTTGATAGGAAAGGAAAAGGCCTTTTATTTTTTTGTTCGTTTCTTTTTAGGGAATTATGAATTCTCATATTCTCATTTCCCTCCTTTCCCTGGAATAGTAGGGCCCACATCCTCAGCATCCCCTATCGGTTTTGCAGGCAGAAATCTGCGGTTTGCTTCTTGTTTATACCTGTGTGCGGTGTTGACAGGCAAAGAGAAAACCTTTTTATTTTGGCGTTCGTAGGAAAGGAAGAAGTCCTTCTCTCTTCCAGAGAGAGAGGCACTTTGTTTAGCCTTAAATCTCCTGGTGCTGGCTGGAGATTTGCCGGGGGGTCGTGAGGGGGCGGCGGGCAGGCGCTGCTGTGTACGGTGTTGTCAGGCAAGGAAAAAACCTTTTTATTTTTGCGTTCATAGGAAAGGAAGAAATCCTTCTCTAGAATGTGCTTTCCAGAGAGAGAGGCACTTCGTTTAGCCTTAAATCTCCTGGTGCTGGCTGGGGATGTGCCGGGGGGTCGTGAGGGGGCGGCGGGCAAGCGCTGCTGCCCCGCGGCCGCGGCTGGAGCGGAGGAAGGCGGCGGGGAGAGGACGAGAACGGAGAGGAGGAGAAGGGAGAGAAGGAGCTCGGGAGCTGCCGAGGGGCAGCGGGGGCGGTGTCGGGGCCGAGCCCGGCGGGGCCCGGGCCCGCGGCTGAGGGGGGCCGGCGATCCAGGCCGCCTTTTGCGGCGCGCCCCGCGGAGCCGCCCGCCCGCCCAGCCCCGCCGCCATCACACGCTGGGCGCCGCCGCCGCCTCCGCCCGGCCCTGCGCGGCTGCTCCGCGGCTCGGCTCCGCTCGGCCCCGCCGCCTGCCCCCGGCCCCGCCGAGCAGCGCGGGGGCTGCGAGCTTTAACCCCTGCGGCACCTGCCCGCGCCCCGAGCCCGGCGCTGCGCATCGCCCGGCCCCGAGCGGCTCCGGCTGCGGCGGAGCTCGGAGCGCTGCAGCTCGGCCCTGGAAGGGGATGAGGCTGGCGTTTTTCGGAGCCTTTCCCGAGCCCTTTCCCCCGTTCGCAGCCGTGTAGGTGCGTTCGCTTCCTCGGCAGACCTCGGGCTCCCGGCTTCGCTCAGCTCCGCTGCCGATTCACAGCAGCCCTTTGGGGTTTTTTTAATCTTTTTTTTTTTCACTATTTTTTTTTCTGCTGCTGACACGCTATTTTTGTTATCTTTTATCACAGAAGCGGTTTATTAAGGGGTTGAGGCAGTACGGCAAGAACTTCTTCAGAATCCGAAAGGAGTTGCTTCCCAATAAGGAGACCGTAAGTACATTCGGACTTTATGTAATTCGCTTTTTCTCTCGCTGCTTCGCTGTTTGATCTTGCGAAACTCTTTCCTTTTTACCCCGAATTCTCTTCGGATAAACGGAAGAGAAATCCACAAGGCAGCTGCCGATTTTTAGTGCAGTTTTTGGGTCTTGGGGTACGAAAGATGTTACATAAAATAATCGTCATGGCTGGACGGAGCCACCGAGCCTGGCTGAAGTGTATTTATGGAGACTGAATCTAATTTTAAATTCTGACATTATGACGGGATAATACACTTTGTGTCACACGGTCGGGCTCGAGTGGCATCGGGTAATTAATTAAAGAAAACCTAAACCAAAACAAGATCAGATGGGGTCGGGCAGCCCGGGGTGTGCTGCGCTCTGACCCGCACGGTGCTGGGCTGGGCTTAACTCTTCTATTGCCCTGGGCCCGTGTTTGGGATGGATCTGTGATCTCAGAGCTGCCCAGCCATATGTAACCCTAAACCCCATTTAGCCCTGAAAACCTTAAACCCCATGTAACCCTGAAAACCTATGTAACCCTGAAAACACTAAACCCCATGTAACCCTTAAACCTCTAAAACCCATGTAACCCTGAAAACACTAAACCCCATGTAACCCTAAACCCCATGTAACCCTTAAACCCCTAAAACCCATGTAACCCTTAAACCCCATGTAACCCTGAAAACCCTAAACCCCGTGTAGCCCCTAAACCTCATGTAACCCTTACACCCCGTGTAACCCTCATTGCACCCCAAGTCCCAGCAGGGATTTGTCTGGGGACACGGAGCGCTGGGAGGCTCCTGCAGAGGACACAGGCTCTGGGATGCTTTGGGAGCCGGTCACTTTTCCATCTGTCCCAAAACACCCTCGGTTTGTGTCCTGCAGGTGTCCTTTAGCTGCCCCGAGGCTTTGGGAAAGTGGTTTCGTTTTAGTTCTGGGTTTACAAGGGAGGTAGCTCCATGAAGATGCAGTTGGACTGTTTTCTAGCAGTGTATTAGTGGTGTGGAAAACACTGATTTAAAGCATCACAGGGTGTTTAGACTTTTGTAGGTGTGGAGTCTGGATGTGCACTGGGGAAGAGCATTGCTGTAATAATATTTTAAAGCCTCTCAGTTTCTGTAGGATGATTCCATTCTCCTCCAGGAGGTTCCTGTGAGACAGTGCTGTGATAACACAAATCTTTGGGTGGTAAATAGTAACACTGTGTGAGTTAAAAAGGAAGGGGAGGATGAGACAATTACAAGTTCACTCATTCTGAGAAAGGAAACTCAAATTGCTGCTCAAGTGTTGGTGGACTCGAGGATTCTGTGGGATTTTGAGGCGTGGAGGCCCAGTGCTGGAAAGGTGACAGCTGGGAAGGAATGCTGGAATAGGATGGATCTTATCAGCATCTGACAAACCCAGCACATACCATGCCTTTCCTCTATCCTCCAGAATATCTCCTGGAATGGATTTAGAACAGATCAGTGCTTGCTTTTAGAAATGAATTCTGCTGATGGTAAAGTTGCTGTGAGGGGCAAAACTCCTGTTCTGAGTTAGAATTACAGCAGCTCTGAAGTATACTGTGTTTTTATAAATTGAAATTTATGTTTTAAATATGAAATGTGAGGGAGGGTTGTGATGGAGAAAACATTTTGCAGCGAGAAGAAAAAAACCTGAGAAATGGAGAGTTGGGGGGCAGGTGCTTGCCCCTGTTTGTGCTACTTCTTAACTGGAGCTTGGATATCGGGCTTAGGGTTTTTGTAAAAGTTTTGTGAGTGGTGTTATACCTCACACAAAGTCTCTTTTTTGAAGTGTTATGTTTTTGTTTCATTAGGTCTAATTTTTTACTACAGAGAAGACTAAATATTAAGTCTGAGCTGTGGGAAGTATCACGTTGATGGGTTTGGGCTCAGGGGTTTTTTTTAGCCCCTGTGGTAACTGATCTACAAATAACCTTTGACCTACACGGGTTGTTTATAATCTCCGCTTCCTATTTTTGCCCACAGGCCTCACTTCTGCTTTCTTTAATTCCCAATCTTTTTCAGCTAAAATCTACAGCTACAGGAAGACATTGCAGGATAAAGGCTGCAGTAAATATTTGACTGTCCAGTTTTGCTTCTGTTCCTTAAAGTGGAATAATGAGTAATGTAAATGACAAGGCTGTGGGATTCATTTGTCTGCATTTTTTCATCACCAGAATAATTTCAGATACTTTGCCTGCCATTTTTCTGTTGCAGTTTGAAGTAACCCTGTAGCAATTCCAGAAACACCAGAAAAAGTCTTTATCCTCCTGTTCAGCTTGCATATTAACATCAGTGAAACTCTCAAAAGTTGTTAAATGGATACTAAAGCAACTTCCAGGTACTTAAAGATGTATCAGGGGCACTTTTGGAGTGACTTGCCCTAATGGCTCTTGGATCTCTGATTTATTGAGAGTTTTCCTTCCTGCTCACTGAAAATTGTGGGGAGGAGACCCAGGGGGTTTTGCCTCTGCAATCCTCACTAAAAGTTAAATATCCTGATTATCATGATTTCTGTAAAATGTGTCCTTTCCTAGACACTTCACTGGGGGAAAATCCTCCCTGATGTCGCCCTAAACCCTATGGCTGGAACATGGAAACAGGGGAAGGAAAGGAATTCAACAGAAATGCAGAGTTCTTGTACAGACCAGTCCTATTTATGTTAAATCAAGCTGAGGCTGCTGTGCACAGTCAGGCTGTGGAGGTGAACATGACATTGTATTTCTTCTGTGCTTTGGGAAGGTGTAAAGTGGCCGCGGTGAGAGATGGGAATCAGGCCATGCTGTACTGAGCTTTCACAAGTGTGTTAAGGAATGTCCTATTTGAGTTGTGCCTTGACTTTTTTTTCCCTCCACAGTTGGTGTGCAATACCTTTTGAGAAAACCCTGTATTTATTAATGTGGCTTTTAATTAGTTTAACATAATGTTAAAATTGTTGAAAAACTATTTCTTCTAAATGAGTAATCCTCAAGAAAAGAGCTTTATGAAAAAGAATGTTTATTCCATATCTGAGGTGTGTTTGTTTGGGTCTTCACTCTGCTGGTTTATTTTGCATTTCCAGTTTATTTCCATGTTCATGTCCAGGAGGGGTTCCCAGTGGATGTGGGAGTAAATAACTGCAATGGATCAAGGAATGTGCTGCTTTAATGTTGGATCAGTGTTAACCTGCTCATACTCTGGAGCAAGAGTGCCTCTGTGTAGATGAACCATGAGATTTTTAAATGAAACTTCTGAAACTTGCTTGGGTTTCCAGTGAACTGTCTGAAGTGCACTTCTCTATTTCCATGTAGCTTTTTGCCTTTTATCTTCCCTGGGTGGTTTCCCCTTAGTTCCCTTGACACAGCTGATGAACTGCCCTGCTCTCCTTGGGTTCCTGCTTAGCAGCACTTCTGATTCCTCTGCATGGGAAGAAGGAAATTTTGGAGTCTTTTCAGTGACGTGAACGGTTTTCAATAATTACTTTCATTTAAATTCTCATGTTGTGAGAATGAAAGGTGCACAGCTGGCAGCAGTTTTCTTAACTGTCTGGTTTGGCTTTAAATGTGGTTTTATTCCCCTGTCATCCACCCATTTTGGGATAATTTGCTAAAACTTCGTGATAATACAGGATTTTCTGAGTATTTAACATTCTGCTCTGAATTCTTTAGATGATTACACTGAGCTACTTGAATTTGAGAGTTTTAGAAGCACCAGCATTGTGATAGGCCTGAGATAAAGGTGCTTACATGGCTCCAAGGTTGGGGATTGCCTTTCTGTGTTCATGGGAACAGCTTAGCTCTGTGTTGGCTCTGTGCTGGAGGTAAATAGAAATGGGATGGAGCTCCTGCAGGGCAGTGCCTCCTGCTCCTGCCAAGTCCTGGTGTCACCTTGCTGGGATCCAGAGCTGCCTGCTGCTCTCAGCTTGTCCTTGTGCTGCTATCTCAGAAACTTCTGGGAGCCTCAGGCTGCTCTGGCAGTTTGTTTGAGCTGTTCAAGGCCACAGCCCCAGCAGGAGCAGAGTTGTTTCCCTGTGCCTGGGGTTCCTGCAGCCTGCTTTGGGGCAGGGGTGTTGTGTGAGCAGGGGGACTCCAGCCCCCAGAAACGGGGCTGTGTGTGCCTGTGCCCTGGCAGCCTTTCCTGGGCTCAGCAGTGATGTCCTGTCATCCTGCCAGCCTGTCGTGGCCTTTGCTGCAGCTGAACTGGGATTTTGGAGCCCCCTTGTCTCTCTTGGGGATGGACCTGAGCTCTTTGGGCTGTTCTGGGAGGGGTGGCAGCTCTGCAGGGGCTCCTGGTGCAGTGCTGGCCGTGGCCCCGTGCCCCTCTCTGCCCCTGGCAGGCCCTGCAGGGAGCCCAGCAGCAGGACAGTGGATCTTTGTGCAGGCACGCAGACTCCAGGCTAATTTTGGGTTGAATTTCCCTGTTGAGCACATAGGTATCTGTGGTGTGTGTGATTTTTGGTTTGGCTGCTGAGCAAGGGATGACAGAGTGCAATCAAAAGATCTTGCCTCTGGGTGGATGGATGCTCCTTTATTTAGCTCTAAAGCACAGTGTAAACAGGAGTTATGAATATTGGCTGTTTCCTAACACTGAAATACCTGCAGTGTGCTGTATTTATGCACATAAGAACTAAATATGCATCATTT
This sequence comes from Luscinia megarhynchos, assembly GCA_034336665.1. Classification (NCBI taxonomy): domain Eukaryota; kingdom Metazoa; phylum Chordata; class Aves; order Passeriformes; family Muscicapidae; genus Luscinia; species Luscinia megarhynchos. The sequence continues at coordinate 6,880,322 of CM067583.1, read as the reverse complement.
CTTCAGGAAAAATGGTCTCTCTTCTGATAGTAAAATCTTCCTCTTCAAATTAAATGCTGCTGGGACTTACCTCAGAGACTAAATAAGCTGTGCTCTGTTAATGTTAGCAGGCAAAACGAGTGCAGCGTGAGCTTTCAGCATAAACTTCTGTTTAATTTTAGATTGAGGTTTAGATAAACAATTTTATTCTTGCCTCATTAATGCTTAATCTTGTGTTACATAATACACAATATTGGCTTCCTGAGTAGCTCTTAAATATAGTGCAAATGTGTAGTAGCTGAAAGGTCAGCGCAGTTCCCATATGTGCAGGCTGGCAAGGTGTCTGTCCCCTGTGAGGACAGACGGAGCCCTCCCCATGCCACTGCTGCTGGCAGCCAGCAGCCCCAGGAATATTTGTGCAGGGCTCTCCTGAGCTTCTGAAAGGTAGAGCTTCTCCCTCGACACAATTGTTCAAATAGCACAGTGCCTTTGATCAAAGGAGGGGGATAATTAGATGAGTATCTCTTGGTCTGTTGGTATAAAGTGATTACTTAGCCCTACATTGGCTTTTTAATATTTGCATTTAGTGGTGAGCCTTGTTTGTAGCAGGAGCTGCATTGTGGCTGTGGCGTGGGCTTATCCCTGCCCTGCTCTCCCCAAGGAAATCTGCTTTATTTGAGGCCATATTCCCCTAATGATGGAATATTAATACAGTGCAGTCAAGGCATATTATTTCCTGCCTTGTCTTTGCTGCGGGAGCGTTCAGAGAGGGACAAGCTGTGGAAGCCTTTTCTGTTTGAAAGCTGAACCTTTTTCTTTAATAACTTGTTCTAGCCTGGATGCAGTCAGAGCTGAAATTTTCCATTAGAGTTTGAAGCGAGTGCCAACATAAACAGCCACTGCTTCTTTTCATTTCATCCTGCTCGCTGCTGCTGCTTGCAGAGCGTGGCCATTGCAGGCACAGGGCTCTGCTCTTGTTCACACAGGGGCTTGTGGGCTTCACATTGCCCAGATGATTTCAAATGATGGGCTGAGACTTCACTCACAGCAGATATCCCACTGGGCCTCAGTCCAGTTAGAAGAAGGGGCAGAGGCAGCAGTTGCTTTTCCTGTGTAAGTGAAACCACCAACTCATTTGCATAACAAACTCTTCTGGAGGGAACGTGCTGCCTTTTTTTGTTTTGGTTTTGTTTTTTTCCTGTTTTTGTGAGCTGTCTCAGCTGAGGGAGGAAGAGCAGTGCATTAATGCTGGACTCAAGGTGAGGCAGGGTGCTGAGGCAGCTCCCAGCCAGGAGCAGGGGAGGGAAAGCCAAGGAATGTAATGAAATGCTGAGCTCAGATGGAGATATCCCTGAATTGAAGTGGCTCTGAGCTGAAGGCTGTTTGCAGAGGGATGTTCAGTGTGTGTGCTCACTGTTTTCCAAAGTTTAACTGTTAAACCTATTGCAAATATCATAACTTTATTGGATAATAAACCAGGAGGTTTGGAAAGGTCTTTAAAGAGACATAAAGGTTTAACTCACACACACCATGGTGTCTTTCTTCATCTCTGAAAGGGGTTCCCGTGTTCAGGTGAGCAGGCTTGGGCCCCACTCCATGGTTCATACACGTGTGCTCCTTTGGTTGCAGTTCCTGAGTGCATCCTGTGCATTCCCATGTCCTGGAGCTGCACCTTGCCTGGCTCTGAGCAGCCCTTTCACCTGGCCTGTGCCACGTGTGTGCTCCTTGATTAATGATTGATTAATCACTGCCTCCAGCTTCCAAAGACCAACATAGCCTTTCCCAGACATGCCTGTCTCAATTCCAGCTGAAGCAAGCAAAACCAAAGAAAATACCTAAAATGTGCTTTGTTTTTGTTGTTCTTGTTTTAAATCTCTTAAGCATTCTCTCAAGAGAATAAGAGGATTATTTTTCAATTGTATCATTTTACTTTTGTATTCCGAAGGTAATTTACAGCGTCATAAGCTCAAAAAATGAGCTGCTTATTTGACTTCCTTCCTAAGAGCCCCTCTTAGATGGAGAGCATAAAAGCAGAAGGTGTGTTCACTGTGCCAGCTGGACTCTAGAATTGACTTCAGCACGGGCAATAAATCAGCTCTGCACTCCAGTGGCTTTTTTTTTATTATTTTACATTACAAGATTGGATCTCATTGTTTATTTTCCTCTGAAGGTTTAGAGGTAGGTAGGAGTAAAATATTGTTGCAAGTAAAAGAGGGCCATTAGGCAATTGCATTGAGTTCTGTCAGGGAGCCAGAAAGGACAATTTCTGCTTTGTAGGGAAAAGTCTGTAGACAAAGATACAAGCCAAGATTATTTAGGTAATTGATACAATATTGTCTGAGCCTTCCTCAGCAACTGAGAGAACACAATGCTGCTCCTCAGAGTTCTGTTCCACTGCATTTTCCTTACTTTCTGTTTATAATTCACCATCCTAAGGAATTTTAGTTTGTTTATTTTCCTATTGTGAATTCTCTTTTGCATCTGTGCTGAAGGGTATGTGTGACTCTGGTTAAAAATGCTTTTGTTCATCAACAGCTGTATATTTATTCTGTATTTTCTTTCCCCGTGAGAAAAACCAGCAGCTTTTCTTCTTCCCTGGCAGTTGTCAGATGGTATCAAATACTCAGACATCAACCCTGAGGTCCTGTGAGTTGCAGGTACATAAAATAGGTGTCTGGTAAAGGATATGTGCAGTTTATTTTCATGGCTGAGTGTCCCAGCCTGGCAAGAGCCTTTTCCACGGCTGCCATGCATCAAACCCTTGCTGGTGTTTGCTCCCCATCCAGTCAGTGACTGAAGATGTGCTTTAAAACTTGAAAATGGCTTTCAGGAAGGCAAAAATAAAGCAGGCATTTAAGCAGCTGTGCTTTTTGTGGGACATCCTGTCCCAGAACAGTGCTAATGTTTTAAAATCTGGGTAACTCCTGGAAGAAATGAATCTGTATAATCCTGCCTGGGGACTGACTTTTGAAATGGCTGAGGAGAGAAATACTCTCCAGGTAATCCTCTGTGTGCTGCTCACCGTGTGTATTTACAGTGTGTGAGACAGAGATTACAGTTTCAGGAGCTACTGCAGCAGTTTGCTTTGAGTTTCGGAGTTCAAGGAGTAAATAAATACAAACAGCTTGGACTCGTGAGCTGTGTTCCAGGGGAGTCAGAGGAGTTGTGCAGGGCAGAGTTTGGTTCCTTGAAACACACAGGGAATTGTGCCTGGCTGTGTTGGGGCAAAGGATTGTGCACTAGGATAAAACCCCTCAGCTGGCAGAGAATAAATAAAGTGTGTTTTGAGTGTGCCTTGCTGCCACAGAGCATGGGATGAGCTTTGTTCTTTCACAGGAGATCACTGGGCTCAGGCATCACCCCCTTAACCCCTGATGGGGTAAGAGCAGCACCCCCTGCCCTCCCCTGGCTCCAGAGCAGCCCCCAAGCACATCAGTCACTCCTAAATATCCTGTAATGTGCTGCTGGATCTGGGAGAAAAGACAATAACAACTCCAGGAGACAGATGCACTCATTTTGTCAGTTTTGTTTCCAGCCAGCTGTAAAATAGAAGCAGTGCTTGATTACTGGGGTTTTTTGCTGCTTGGTTTTTTTTCATGCCAAGGAAGACTCAAAGGAATTACAGAGATGGTGGAATAAAGTGAGAATGGGGAGTTAGAGTAGAGCCAGTGCCATAGGGTAGGTGAAGCAGTTTGTGGGTAGAGCTGGCTCTGGGAGCATGGGAGACATTTAACATCACACGTTGAAATCTTCTGCATTGGCTTTTGCTTTGTTTTTCCTTTCCATTCTGGATCTGAAGGAAAACTGCTTGGGAGTGTGACAGAATTCAGACTGTCAGGACTGAAAGAGGCTGGTGATTACATCGAGGTGAGGGTAATGTTGTCTGGGTGAACTCCTGTTTTCTCCAGCACAGGGAAGGGAGGATTTCTGTTCTGCAGGATCCAGCAGGGCTGGAAGTGTCAGCCAGAGCCCTGCACACCTGCACCAAGCTGGATTTATGGATATATGGGATATGGAGGGGTTACTTTCCCTGCCAGGAGGTGCATTAATGTCTCCTGCTATGTGGAAAAGCTGTGAAATGCTCAGGCTTTGGGTTTCCTACTCCTGCTCGTGAGGAATAAGGCTCTTACAAGGCTGGGATCCCCCATTTGTGGTGTTTGTGCCTTTTCCCTGCAGGACAGAAATCCAGCCCTCCTTACCTTCCTGCTGGAGAGGGTGCAGGTGATGTCACAGCAAACCCTGAGTGATCCACGCAGATTCCACAGAAAACCTTCTGCTTCTTGCATCTCTTTTTTTAAATCCCAGCATGTTGACAGACGTGTTTCCTTCTGATTCAGGTCTTCCAAGGCTAAATTTGTCGATTGCCCTTTTCTTTATGAACTTTGTGATTTAGGAGCTGGGGAGGTGTAAGTGAAGGAGCTGCTCTCAGAGTAATTGCTGTATTTGAGAACTTGGAGTCTTAAGTAACAAAGCAAGTGTTACAAGAATGATGACAAAATCCCAGCTGCTGACGGTGGTGGTGGTTGGGAAATCCTTCCTGGCTCTGGTCACCTGGGATGAGGAGCACTGGCAGGAACATTGTTTGTTTTACACTACCAAACTCCTGTACAGCAGGAAGAGATCTGACATGGGGAAGGTGCTGGGAGTGCTTTTATTGCCGTGGTGGAATAGTTTGTTCTTGGGTGGAACAGTTGAGCTGATCCTCCCCTTCCCCCAGACACTTGGTGGGCTCCCTTTTCCCTTGCAGTGCCCCTGACACAAACGCAGTTATTTTGTAGGATGCCTCAGAGCCTTCAAAGAGAGGAGAGCACATTCCAGGTTATAAAGCTGCTCTCTGCTCCTGCAATCTGAGAAGTCTTCCCTGGTGTTTAACCCAGAGCCTGCTTTGTGCCTCTTGTGTAAAGCACCAGGACATCCCACAGGAACTCTTGATTTATTTTGCTAACTCTGCCCTTCTCTGTGGTTCACAAACCTCTAATGGGCTGTGAAGCTCCAAGATTTCTGAGTTGAACAGTAGAAGTTTTAAGAACCTCCTCTACTACATGAGAGACTTAACACTTTCCACATGCTGAGTTTTTGGATCGTGAAAAGCTGATCTCCTACAAATAGAGTTTGTAAAGCTGAGGCATCCTGGGCCAGGGCTGGTTAATGCTGTTGTGAAACTGGGGGGAAGGAAAAAAATGTAATGAAAACTCTGGGCTTTGGGCCAGCAAGGAAGATCTGATACAGTGAACGTGTTTCTGTTGCCCTTTGTTACTGTTGAGTTTGATTAGCTTTGTTTCTGGTAAGTTTAATTACGGCTCTTTTTTATTTTTATAGCTAAGGAGGGGATCTTTGCCAAAGCTCAAGTCTTTCATTACTCAGTGGCAATGAGAGGGAACTGGAGAAATAAATCATGCCACCTCCCCAACAAACAAGCCAAAGTAAAACCAAAAGAAACCCCACTAAGCTCTAAACCCAGCCCTTTTCTCTCTCCTTGCCCTGTTCCTGCAGTCTGCTACTTTCCATCTGTTATTTTCCCTTTCTGCAGTTCCTTTCAGGCTTTTAGGGTTGAGGGTGTATTTACTCAGTGCAGTAAGTTGTTGTTTTGCCTGGGCAGGGTTGTTCACCTGTGGTTGTTGTCTGGTTCCTCTGCAATTTTCTGTCACACAGACAACGCTTCCTACATGGATTCCCTCATGGCATTGCAGGAACACAGCTGGGATGGAAAATGGCTCAGAAACCGGGAGAACAGAGTGGACAGAAATGGGAGGAGTTTGGGTGGGCCAGTTGAGATCTGATTAAAAATATTTGCCATAAACCTTGCTCAGTCTGGGCTCTAAAGGGGCATGCAGCAAAACTCATTTCTCTGATCCCCACTGCTGAAGGAGCTCCAGGCTGGGGAACAGCTGTGGGTTGTGTAACTGGACCTTCACCTTGCTGTGGAGAAGTGCCAGGGACAAAGGCCTCCCTCTCTCAATGCTGTGCTAAAGTTGTATTGATTTAACAATTCCACCTCGTGTTCTTACTCTGTGCCATTTGATGGGAGAGATTTTTTTTCTTCTTGTTGTTGCCCAGCTTCAGAAAAACATTGCTTTTAGAGCTTCTGGAAAGAAATGGTCTGCTCACTGTGGGCATAAAATTCTCCTTCCTATCTGCCACCTATTTATTCTGTATTAAGGTTCATAATGGTTTTGTTTCAGACAAATCTGTTTGTCTTAAACTTGTAAGATTTTAAAAACAATGCAGATGATTTTTCAGCTGAAAGATGACCAGGAGGGAAGTCTTGATGGATGTGAGTAACCAGAGTTGTAACCCAGCACTGGCCAGGAGATATTTGGAAATCCTGCATTTACTTTGGGGAGGTTTTTCTGAACAGGAGCAGAGAAACAGGGACACTGTGAGTGGCTGTGGTTGGGATGACCCCACCTGCCCCTCTCTTGGGCTGTTTTTCCACGGAGCACAGGAACAGAGCTGCTCAAACAAACCCAGGGGCTGGTCCCTGTGTCGGTGAAAATCCCCTCCTGCCTCCCAGCTCATGCAGTGACTCCTTTCCAGCCCTTAGCCGTGTTTACAGTCCTGAGTCCTGAGAGCTCTGCCCTGCTGGCATTCACAGATTGCAGCTGCACACCTTTGCATTGCTGCAGCAATTAAGGAACAGGAACAGATGCTGTGAATCACCTCGGCATGGCTGGGGTTAGGGCTTTGTGCCTGTGCCAAACCAGCCTGAAGGTTTCAGATTTCTTAGAGCTGCTGAAGTTCTGCTTTGACCTTTTCAAGGTAGCAAAGGTATGGGAAATGTTTAAAACTGGGTTTGGCATTAGGTTTGACTGCTTTAGTTGTCATCTCTAAACTGAAATGGTGGATGGGATCCTGCAGGCTGTGGATAAAAAGCATTTCTGCTCAGTCTGGGTTTGCCATTCCATAAAGGTCATGCCAAAATGAGAGGAAAACCCCAAAACAAATCAGCAACAACAAAAACCCCAACCCAAACCCAGACTAGTAGGGACTTCATATTTCAGAAATTAGAAGTTCTGATTTTTCAGGTATTTTTGCTTCAGTCCTTCTGCAGCAATGCATCGTCTCTCCTTCAGTGGTGAGAAGAGCCCATGGTGTCACTTAATTCCCAGATACTCTGTTCCATCATCTGGAGCTGTCAGGTTGCTGTGTTGGCAGCAGGACAGCTCTGAGCAGGGGCAGTTCTGCAGCTGGCTCCTTGCAGATGGAGCAGGGAAGCAGCTGGTGGAAGTCAGTGATGGACATTGATGGATCTGAGCCTCAGTGAGAGCTGCAGGGGGTGAATGGTGTCCCCAGGCAGGACAGGGCTGGGGACACCTGGGACAGGCACCTCCCTGAGGTCATTGCCCCCAGAGATCACCTTAATCTGCAGGAGAGAGGGAAGATTTCCACTTTCTGTCGTAGCAGAATTGGAAAGGGCAGCAGGGAAGTGAGGAATGAAGTCAGGGAGCTGCTGCCAGTGCTTTGGTGCCTCTGTGCTCTTCTGCCCTGTCTCCATCATAGTTAATGTTGATGAGGCTCCCTCCAAGGCTGCGGGGCTCTGGCAGCTCTGCTCCCCATGGATCCCTTGGGATGGCATCTCTGCCCCTGGAGTCAGGGAAAGGAAGTTCTCCACTTTTGAAGAGAACCAACATGCAGCCAGGAGTGAATTCCTGACGGGGTTCAGAGCCCTTCAGCAGGAGGAGCTGAGCTCACCTGAGCCCCACACCTGCTCTGGGCCCATGGACTGCAGGTTTTCCTAACCCTGCTGAGAGCCAGAGCACAGCCAGACCCAGCTGAAGCACAGGCAGGGCTTTGCTGTGTGTCTGACAAGGGGTTTCAATTAGGAGCCCACTCTGCAGCAGCAGTGTGTGATGGATCAGGGGAACAGGAGCAGCACAGACCTGTCCTGCTGCTCTGGGGCTGCAGCTCAGCAAGGAGTAGGGCTTGGGGTATGAAATCACCAAAATAAATACAGCCATTCTAAGAGCTTAGCTGGTTTAATTCAGTTATGTGTGATACTCACTTACAGACCTTTTTCTTCTACTTTTAATGTGGTTTTGATAACTTGAGTTTTCATGGGTGCTGTGGGAGCTTCTGCTTGTTTGAGCTTTGGTTGTTGGGTGTTTGCCTGCTCAAGGTAAATGCTGTGGTTGATGTGAGGAAATGATTTGTATTAGCTGCAGGTTTGTTGGGGTTTTTTGTTTGGTTGTTATTTGCAGGGGGTATTTGTCTCTGCTCCCTCATCTCCTACTCTTTTTTTTTAAATGTCTTAATATTTGTCTAGCTTTAAGTGTATCTCCAACATACCCATTTCACTGAAGTGTGAGGGTTTGCAGTGTTGCCCACCTGTACCCTGGGGCAGCTCAGCCTCATCAGGATTTACACAAAAACCACAGGAGCTGCTCCCTGCTTTTCTCTCCAGTGTTGTGTATGGATAGGTGGGTGTGGGTCAGACTCCTGGATTATTCTGCCCCCCGAGCTCCTGTTTTCTCCTTGGGATGCTGCTCAGCTCTGCTGTCACTGATGCAGTGAGCTGGGGGTGAAGAATTCTCATCCCTGCAAAATCCATTCCCTGCACCAGGCTGGGAAGGGCCCAGAATGCCCAGGCACTGCCTGTGCTGGTGAAGATATTTTTATTTTACGTGCTGGAAAACAAGCACTGTAAGAATCCTTACATGCCTGAGCTGCCTGTCAGGTGTTTGTGGAGCCTCTTGAGTGTGTTTGTGTATGAAAGATTCATGGGACATTTTAAAGAGGTGGCAGTGCTGCTGTGAGAAATGACACTGTGGAAAAATTCCACTCAGATCCCAGGGTTTTAGTGCATCATTTTCAGTGTTTTTTCTTTTAGTTTATCATTAGTACCATTTGACTGAAAACATGTGTCTTAATTTGCAGCTTTAGTTCCATTCCCACCCAAAGATGCCACTTTCTGTGCTGTTTCTGGGTAGCAGTTGCTGCCAGCAGTGCATGGACACAGGGAATCCTGGTTATCCTCACATCCTGTGGGAATGGGCTGAATTCCAGACTGATTTCACAGTGAGGCCTGAGCAAGAGGAATAATTTGAGAAATCGCTTGTTTACCTTACAAACAACACCTGCAAGGATGGACCAAAACCAGATTCTGTGTCTTAGCAGTGTTACTGTGATGATTTAATGAGGGGGGAAGCAGGAGAGTTGGAATTACTTGTGGAGTGATAGATGAGACACTCAGAACACCCCCTGTGCTTACATGTGGGCAGATCAAGCATAGGAAAGTGGGTTTTTTTAAGGAGAAAATAGCTTTTGTGGTGTGTCTTTCACATGGCACAGGGTTTCTTTTCCAGAGTTGTGTAATGTTTCAAATCCCTGTTATTGTAGGATCTAGGCTTTGGTTGTGTTTGTAATTAAACAGGAACTGGCAAATTGAGTCTGTGCTTTTTGCTAAGGCTGTGAAGCTTGGGGTTTGTGAGGGTAGAACCAGCTTGGAGAAGCTTTGGGAGGAGCAGGGTGGGTGGGGAAAGGCAGGAGGCAGGAGCTGGGGGATCCCAGGGAGGTTTGTCACGCAGTGTCCCCTCCTGAGGCTGCTCCTGCAGGAGGGATGTGATGGGGCAGCACAGACAAGCCCCTCACAGAAGGTAAAAGTGTTCATGTCTGCAGGAAGTGTTCTTGCTTGGCCACAGGCCAGGCACCGTGCCAAACACTGCTCTTGTTTCACTAATGGAAATCTTCCTCAGCCAGGAGGGAGAATCACAATGTGTCCCCCCCAAATGCACTTTTATCACTGCAGTGTCTGTACATACACATGGCAGCCAAATCAGCACCCTGAGCATCCATGTCAGGCTTTTTTTCAGCGCTCAATTGTGCCTCTGGGTCTCTGCATCTCTCTGTAGGGTTTATTTAGGGTGTGATGTTTTGCTGTAGTCAATGAAATCCAGAATGAAATGAAACTTTCTGATAGATGAAAGTTGTTATGCTTTGTCTAGAACCACAGGATGGTTGGTTTGTTTGCAGAGGAAGCAAACCTGTTTCAGAAAAACAAAGTTTAAAGAGAAAGATGCAGTGGGGAATTTTGGCTATCAGGATGTTTCTGTGTGCAGTTCTGTTTGCAGACAGTGCACGGGTTGCAGATTAATATTTCAGCACTTTCAGAAACTCTGTGGCTGCAGCTTATCAGTTAATAACAGTTTGTCCTTCCAAGAGCCACACAAGTAGAAACATCAAGCAGGAGGAGGCCAAGTCCTGATGGAACATCTCCCTGCTTTTGGTTTGAAGTTCCCTGTCCTGAGGCTTCTCCCTCAGTTTCTGCACCTCGGTGCTGTGCTAAATTCAAGCTCTAATTAGTCTGATCCCTCCCTCAGTGGTGTCACCTCCTGCCTGTGACAGTCCCTGTCCCTGTCCCCAAGGTGCTGGCACAGTCTGGCTGTCCCAGCACAGAATTCCAGAGCTGAGGAGTGAGACCCTGCATGGGAAATGGCTGAGTGGGGTCTGGGCTGAGCTGCAGCTCCATTTGCAAATCAAGCCCTAAATCAAGCCCTGAATTCCTGCTGCCTTTTTGCCTCCCCCCGAATATGGGGATCAAATTCATGTTCTGAGGGAGCAGCTTGGATTAATGTTCACTGGAGACACCAGGGTGGAACAGAACTGGAAAGAATTGGTAATTTCTTTCACTTCTGAGCTCACTGTATAGGTATTATAGTGAGCTACAATGAATTGCTCTTCCTAATGCTGCTTTACAACTCTTAGCTTTGTCTTCTAGTTACATTTTGCTTGCTAAGGATTTTTCCTGACAGAAAGAATTTGAGACTGGAGGGAAGCAACAATAACTGAGGGATAAGCAGCTTACGTGGCAGTTCTTTGTGGTTTGGGGGTGGGGGGTTGCTTGATGTCCTGCTTCAGTATTCCTTTTTTCTTATATTGCTCTGATAAACAGGAAAACACTGCAAAACCCCTCAACCTTCCACACTTAATCTAGAAAATCTACTGTTTAGGGAGCTGTTCTTGGAGAGCAGTAAAAGGAAAACAGCTGTTCAGGGCCCAGATCTGAGAGGAGCAGCCTGTTTAAAATCAGGGTTAGTGACAGGGACTGTGCTGGGAGGTTGTGCTTGCTTTGTCCAGAGCTCAGGGCAGGAGCCATCCTCCCTCACCTCTGTGCCCTGGGGAGGTTTTGAGTTTGCTGCTTTGTCTGAGTTCAGCTGATGCTTTCCAGGTGTAAAGTGGATGGGATTCTTCCTCCATCTGGCCTGCTCAGATGTTGGACATCCTGTGCTAGTGATTTTTATTTAAAGATCACATTCTGTCTGTCTTCAGCATGGAATCAGAGGGGTTGATAATTTTCATCATGGAATAACCAGGTGTGAGGGCATTTAAAATTGTTGTTTCCAGGGGATTAAATCTTCCCATTCCTCATTAGCAGTGAGGATAATTTTACAGAGTTTGTCTCCTGTACATAATTTTCAGTATTTTCTGGTTGCTGCTGTACTTGTAATAAACTCTCAAACCCCAGCAGCTCCCCCACAGGTCACGAGCTCGGAGAGGAGGAAGCTGTGTCAGGGAGGGGAGTGTGTACATCTGACAAGCCAGGCTTTGTGTGATTCAGCACAGATGTGTTTGGAAAACCTAAAACATCTGGTGCATGAAGTGTGGAATGCAGGTCAGTGGTCAGACACATCAGGAGTTCAAACACTGCTGCTGCTGGCACAGTTGCACTGCTGGTGGGTGTCACCAAGTGGACATTCACTTCTGATTTCTGTATTTAAATAAAAGTTGGAGAATGTGACACTGGAGAAACAAGTGGTCAATTCTTCCTCACCTCTCAGCTCTCCTTGCCCTTTTGAAAATGGAAAATTGGACCAAAATTTCAGGTTCTGTATTTTTTGTTTATTTGGGGGGTTTGGTTCCTTGGTTTTGTGTTATGCTGTCTCAGTGTGCAGTACCTGGTAATGTAAACCTGCCAATACTGTGTATTCTAATTTAATTCTGATTATTCTTAGTTAACCTGAGGAGGCCAGGGGACAGCTTCATGCAAGGAAGCAAAGAGAAGCAGCAGCTCTGATGAGCAGCAGTCATTTCCAGCTGGGCAGGATGAAAATACTTTTGAAATAGTAAAACTTTCTTAATAATTCTTAATAATTACAAGCCTGATTTCAGTTGTTGGGAGACAAATGAGCATCTGTACACCTTCCTGAGATGCAGGGGGATTATGTTCCCTGCTGAATAGCAGAATTAAATTTTTAATACTTTGTTTAAACAGAAATTATGAAAGTAGACAATGCTCTGTCCTTGTGTTCAGAGTGTCCCTTTCTCATGCACATGCACAAATTGGCCTTTCACTTAAATTAATTAAAGCTGACATGCCAACCACAACAACAGGCAGTCTGGGTGGCAGATGAAACGACCAAAATCCATCGATATTTTTTTATTGGCTTGAGTAGCTGATTGTCCTGGTTCTGGTTCTCAGCCCCTGTGTCAAATCCATGGAGCAGAGGAGCTGCTGAGGCTGAAGGAGCTGTTCCCATTTCCTGGCAGCCATTACATGCTGCCAGCACGAAAACTGTTCTTTCTTAACAGTCCTTTCTGAGGCCCAGAAATGGATTTTCCTCCCAGCCACTGTCATTCAATTATCACCTCAGGAAATGCACAGATATAACTGATGATCCCTTTCAAACATCCTGTGGTTTTCCACTCCTCCCATCCTTCATTCCCCTGCCTGCTCCAGTCATTAGATGTAACATTGCCCATGTATATTTTATAGGGTGACCCTGACGGCTGTCGCTTTGAGGATGTGCAGAGATAATAAGATTGTGCATGTAATGAAGGGCAGATAAATAGAAAAATGTTTACAGGATGGAGTGTGGTGGTTGGAAGTGCTTTATGGCTTCATGGCTGGCTTCTCCCAGGCACACCCCCACAGGAACCAGGTACCTTTAAAGATGAAAATGGGATGGGTTTTAGGCTCTGGGAAAGGTGGCCAGCAGCAGGGAAGTGGGGTTTTGTTCCACAACCTGAACTCAGCAATACCCAATCAAGGAACTTAATTATGGAGCTGGTGCAAAAAGGGAGTGCAGTTAAAGGGATAATTGACACATCCATTGAGCAAATCCTGTGCTGGGTATTGTGCTTTTGAACTCTCCTTGTACCAGTATTGATGGGGAGGTGAAGTGGAGTGGGCAAGACAGAGTCCAGAGCAGACAATGCCCTGAAAGCTTTCCTCAGTCACTGGCATGAATGTGTCTGGGTATTTATCCTGCTCTCCTTTTGGTCCTGCTGTGGGAGTTCAGCTGTTGAGAACTTGCCCTTAACAAGGGGCTGGCAGGGAGATGCTGCCTGGGCCAGCTGTGAGCCCCAGGATTTGCTGTGGGCTGTGAAATGGAGCAGCAGCACTGCAGGCTGGAGAAAACAGCACCTTGTGCCCCCTTTCAGAGGCATTTCAGCTCTGTTCTCAGTGAGCTTCATTCCCTGGCCCTGTGTGTTTGCTGGGGGTGAGAACATCCCAGCAGTGCTGCAGAATTGGGCTCTGCTGGAGGGGAGAGGCTAAGAGGTGTGTGCAGCACCAGAGGGCAAAGTTAAATTATTGGAGAGAAAAGTGGTCGAGACAATCAGGATTTTTAAGCCCAGAAACGTTGATAGTGCAAGTTGCAAAGGGAAAGCTGAGTAGAAAATAAATACTGAACAAATGTTGTGTCAGGCTGAGGTCCTGAACTGTGCCTGTTTTGATAACCCCGGGTGGCTGCAGCCCCAGAGATGCCCCTGGGACGTTCCTGGTGACCCTGGCAGTGCTGCACAGGCCTGGGGAGCCACCACTGCCACTGCTAAAGCCAGGCTTGATAATTAATAATGGATGCAGCCAACAGTGTGTGAGCTCCTGTGGGCATTGGGAACTCTGTTGATTAACAAAGAGGAGTCTCTGGAGGAAGAAGCCTTAATTACAAAAGCTTTCTTTCCTTTCTGGCCTGATGCAGAGAGGGGCAGCAGCTTTTAACTGGGGCTGAGCCTTAAAACAATGCCCCAGTGTGCTTTGCATTTGTTTTGCAGAACTGTTAAAGCTGGTACTTGAATCCCTAGAAATGGAGGGGAAAAAGAATTGTTTGTGTAGAGCCGATAGCCAGGGTAAGTCCATAAAATGTTCATTATCTTATTTGCTGCCAGTTTGTGCAACCTTAATTACAAACACTGGAAAAGATGAACAAATAAACTGCATGGATATGGTGAGTTAGATGTGGTGCAGAGAGAAGGTGCTGCTGGTTTTTTGGGATAATTTAGATTTTTCTGTGGTTTGCTAAGGCCATTCAGGCAGGAGTGAAACAGGGATATCCAGCTGTAAGGAAGAGTGTTGAGGGCAAAAGGAAAGTGAGTGTTGAGCACTCAGCCAGTCCTGTGCTTGATAAGGATGGATAAGGCTGTTCAGTAGGCCTGGGTTGGAATTCTGGAGAATTTCAGAGGCTCTCAGTGTTGGAGCTGCTCACAGAGTTGAGGTTAATTGGCACAATCGTCCTTCCCACTCAGGATTGATCTCAGCCAGTTTATAAATCTTCTGTCTCTTTGTTGCCCCACACCATAAAACTTCAAAAGGATTTGCTGGGACTTGATTTGTAAAACTTCATTGACTTTGTCATCAAATGGAAGACGCTGAACAATGGTTGAGTGTTGCTGTGTTACTGCAGATAATGTTTGTGTTGAAGGGGAGATTATTTACATCCAGCTCATGTATTCCTTTCCTTTTTTCCCCTGACTTTGCAGTCCCTGCACTGACTCTCCTCTGACAGTGATTCCATTACTCACCCATTATGTGAAGAATTAGTAGGAGTTAAGAAGGGCAAATTCATTCTCCTGGGGCACTTACAGAAGTGTGACCTGTGTGTTTGGGTGACATGCACAGTGAAGTTATTCTAGTCTGCTTGAGGAACTTCGGAGTGAAATCTTCAGGTTCCAAGCTTATTTTGGCTCTCCCAGGAGTGCCCCAGCTCTCTCAGAACCTGTGGCAGCTCTTCAGACAGAATCTTCATCTGTAGGAGAGAGGAGCTGCCTCTTCCCCTGGTGAGTGGAGGGCTAAGCAGGGTACCAGTACTCATGTAGCAGGAACAGTTAGAAAGCATAAAGCTCTGTCTGGCTGCAGGTTTTTTCCACAACAAAATGAAATCCAGAAGACGCAGATGGAGCCTCGGCTGGGTTCCCAGGAAATTCTGTGGCTGTTCCTGTGCTGGGAGTAAATTGAGAGCATAAAACCCAAGGAGTCAGCCTGGCTTTGTTACACACCTGTCTCCTCTTTGGATTCCCACTTGCCCAGCCTGTTTGCCAGGAGTTTCAAATGAAAAACTGAAACCAGAGAGCTTAACCTTGCTGTGTGCAGAGCAGGGAAACAGTGGGGGGCAGCCAACCTCCCAAAACTGGAGCTGGAGCTGTGAGCAGGGGCTGCTGCCATCCAGGAGATAACAAATGGCCAGAGGAGCTGCAAGGTGAAATGGCTGCACTTGTAAAATCTGCCAGAGAGCTGAGACCTGCAGGGGATTCCTCTGAGAGCATCCCACAATTTTTAATGGGTTTTTTTTGTAGTATTAAGTAAAATATTGCTTGATTTTTAAAAGCCTCTCTTAAAACCTCAGTAATGTGTTGGAATATGCAGGATTCCTGTGCACCCAAGGTGGACATTAATCAGTGCTACTGAACAAGCTGCTGAGACTTACTGCTTAATTAGAGCATGTGCAAAGCTATTTGTCATGGCTGGCAGAGGCACCGAGCCCCAGCTTCACACTGGAAAAATCCCAAGTTCAACTCCTGGAGCTGCACCCAGCTGCTCCCCTGGGCTCTGCTGTGTTTTCAGTCCTTCAGCCTGTTCAGCCCAAGGCAGGAATTCCTCCTTTCCTCTCTCTGGGTATGGATTCATGAGCAGAACCAGCCATAGAATCATTAAAGCTGGACAGCCCCTCCAAGATGAGTCCAGGCTTTAACCCAGCGCTGCCATGGTCGCACTGAGCCTGTCCCCAGGTGCCACACACCTGTTTGGGATGTGGTCACCCCTCTCCTGGGCAGCCCCTTCTGCTTGCAGCTGTGGGGTGTGATGGAAGGGATGGGTGTTGTCAGTTTTGTCTCCTTTCAATGCAGGGCAGTGTTCTGGGTTATTCTGTGAAGCTGCAGGAGCAGTGTAGGAGTTGCACACACTGATGCTCCAAACCCGTGTTCTGGTGCTGGGACCCAGCCTGTGCCAGGGGATCCAGTGGAGGAGGAAAGCACTGGACACTGTTTTTACTGCAGGACTTTACAAGAGTATTAGCTAAATTGAGTTGGCTTAATAAAATCTTGAAGCATTCCAGAAAGATTGTGAATTCATTAAGGCCACAGCTGGACAATCTGTTCCCTCTGCTCTGCCATGGCTGGTTACAGCCTTTGAGGAGTGCTGTCATTTACCTTTTCTCTTTCATTACTGCAAAGCTGTTCCCCTCCCCCATGATTTTTTTTTCCCTGACAGAGCTCGGCTCTGGGGAAATTAAACAGCAATTATTGTGTTTGCTCACTGTGTTATACCCTAACAGATACTTGAAGGGAAGTTGATGTGTGTGTGTGATGGGCTTGCACAGGAGCTGTGCTCTGCAGGGCTGCCACAATCTTCCTATCCAGGGATGCACACCCAGCCTTAATCCTTGGTTTTCCCAGGGCAAGACTGAACACCAGCACGGGGCACAGCTTGGGTTGTGGATTTTACATTTAAAAACTGCTGATAAGAAATAGGAAAGCAGGACTTGCTGAGGGTGTGCAGGTAGAGGGGCTGCTCGGGTGGGGGTGATGTGCTTGGGGGAAGGATTGAGCTGGAAGAACACGCCGGGGAGAGTGAAAAGAGTGGGACAGGTGCCCCTGGCAAGGACAGTCCCTGCTCCAGCAGCAGAGTTGGCTTGGGCAGGTGAGGGATGGGAGGTTTGGGAAATTGAGCTGGGAATTGCAGGGAAACCTCCCCTCTGTGAGCTCCTGCAAGAGGGATCTCAGCCACATCTTCCTCTGCTCAAATAATCTGCAGAATGGAGCTGAAAGGAGATGAAGTGTGACTCTTTTATATGCACCTACAAGGTGGGGTGATTGGCCTTGGCAGGAGACTCGAGTCGTGAGCTCGGGATGTGTTTCAGAATTGGGGAAAGCTGAACTGGTGTTTTTAGTGAGGAACCAAATCCCCTCTGCCTTGTGAAACTTGGGAATGTCGGTGTTCCCAGGGAAATGTGGCCTGAATAAAAGCCTGAATAATGCTTCTCATTTTGCTTTACATGTGTTTGGGGCAGTAATCAGATGTTAACATGGAAACATGGAGTTGTGTGTGCAGGAAAGAAGAGGTGGTGGTGCACTGAGTGAAGGTGAGGCTGCTGTGAACAGGAAGGGAAGAATCCTGGGAGGGAAAGGAATCTCTGCCCCACGCTGGTGGAAAAGAAAAAGCTGGGCCTTGGAGTTGGTTTGGGAGGCATTGACAGCATCTTCTGTGGATGTGGCACATTGCAGTCACCCTAGGGGTTTCACCGTTCCTAATTAAGGAATAAATTACAGGGGTGTCACTCAGGGATGGCTCAGGCTGCTTTCCCTTGGCTCTTTTGGGTGTTGTGGCAATAGCCAGCCTGCACAGAGCCCCCAGAGGGGCAGGACAGGGTGCTGGCAGGGCAGGGCTGGCCCCAGGGAGGGTCTGGTAGCCACAAAAAGAGCTTTGGAGCAGCTGGCCCAGCCCTCCCCAGCTCCTCGTGGGGATGTGGGATGTGCTGACTGCGAGACCTTGTGGTGAGGAGAGGTGAGATCACCGGGAGCAAACTGATCATTACAGGCCATTCATGTCCCAGTTCATGCCTCCGTGTTTGCTTGCAAGCAAAACCAGCAGCTAATTTGCAAGGCAGCCTTTTGTCCCAGGGCCTTTGATCAATGCTGGCCTGTGTTAATGTTTCAGGAGGCTATTGATTTCTGCAGCAGCTTTTGTTCCTGAATTTATGTGCCCTGGCTTTCAGCAGCACACTCTGTGCATGTTTGATTAAAGCTCATTTGACTTCCTTGCAGTGAGGCTGGAAGCTGTTTGTGCTCCCTGTTTGGGGAACCAAAGCTCGCCTGACTTAGTCCTTTGTGCTGCAGCTTGTGCCACCCATGCAGCAGCAGGAGGGTGGGTGTGATGCTGCCGGGCTGGAGCCATCCAGCAGTGAATGCCTCAGGCAGGCAGGGGCATCCTGGGGAGCCAGGATGGGAGATCTGCTCTGGAATTCTGTGCTGGGGTACCTGGGCAACTTTGCATTCTGTGTGTGCTCCCCTCTGACTTCCCACAGCCCTTTCCTGAGTGCTGCACTTGTGCAGGCTGACCATGAGCTGGAAGTACAGAATATTCTTTAGTGCTTTAATCTGTCCAGATATCGTAGCTGGGGTAAAACTGGTTGTTACATAAATAGACTTTGACTTCATCTTTATCCGTGTGCAGTTGTGGCTGCACTTCTGAGCGAGTCTCGGGGGGGAAAAGGCATTATGGTCATGAGGTTGGCATTTTCTATAAATATCCACCATTTCTTTTTTAAAGTTAGCTTTATGATCTGCATGTATAAGTTGTTAAACTTCCCTTGGGACCTGATGGCTTTGCAATGTGTAAATGGAGCTCTAATAGGTTCCCATTCCCTATTTTATGGTGGGAAGAGAACAGATTGGATTGTACTCTGCTGTTGCCATGTGTCAGAGGACACATTAATTCACTGACACAAAGACCTGGGATTTACTGACTTGCTCCTTGGTGCTGACACCTCAGATTTGATACAAATGAATTTATAGGTAAAAAATAACTGGTTTCATTTGCAGGAGACTTTTCTGCCTGTGCAGAGCGTTGCAGAAGCCTCTGTGCAGAGCCCAGCCTGGCTCCTGGCACGGGCATATCCCCAAGTGGACAAAGAGCTGGCCTGGCTGGACTTTGAGCCCACTTAATGGGCTCAGGGAAATGGTATTTCCAAAGCAAACACGTGCAGGGAGCAGCAGGAGCAGAGCAGGGTGCTGGGCTCACAACTCCTGTCCTGCCCAGTTTGCCATGGTTTGTGTGCTCATCACCAGCCATGTTCACATTCTCTGCAGAAAACACACTTCTAATATTTTTGGTAGGGCTTTTTGTCCATCAGAATGAAGAATTGTAGGTAACATTTTGCCCACTTGCTCCTCCTCACCAACCATCACTCTGAATATATATTATTTTAATATATGAATATATGTTATTTTAATTTATAGCACTCAAACATAGTTCAGATCCGTGGTGGGGATCAGTAGCATCATCCCAGTCTGTGGCAGCACAGATTAAAAATGATCCGTTCTGTCTGTTGTCAGAAATCACTGTTGTGGTCCTGTTCTTTCTTCTGGGGTTTCTGTTTTTGAATTAGGCACTGGTAAAATGCTTAAATGTCTTAAATGTCAGCAGTTAATGTCTAGAACAACATCCTCCCTTTGTCTTGGGAGTGTTGCAGTGGTGCAGGTATTGGTTGTGGCTGTAATTGCTTGTTGGGGGCCCTGGGGAGGGTTTGGATTCGGGCAGGGTCGTTATTGGAGTTAACTCCTGCTCTGCCCCGAGCAGGGCTGCAGCATTTCCCCACGGAGGCACAGGCCCAGGTTATTTGATCAATAAAACACAGTTCAAAGAAGCCCTTTTTGTGGGCAATTCAGGTATGTTTGTTCTGATGTTGATTTTTTTCAAGGGGCTGGTTAGAACTTCTCCGTTTTTCTCTTGCAACTTGAAAGCAACAACACCTTTTACCTTAGAGGCAGACGAGTCGCCAGGAAATGATGGGCTTTCAAAGAAAGAGAAAAGAGATTAAAACCACATGCTGTTCTTTGGTTCAGCATTGCATCCCAGGTTTGAATGGCAGCTGCTGCACTTCCTGAATGTAAGCCAGATTCATTATGCTGTGAAATTATCACTCATTTCTCTAGGTGTGCTCTTTTAACTGCTTAATTAATTTAGATGTGGGTATATATATTCAAATTAAAACACGATTTAGTGTGCTAGGGTTGTGTTACGGTTATGGACTTGTTGTTGAACATGTTTTTACTCAAAACTTTCAGCTCCTTACACAGGAATATTCAACAATACCTGGTTTGGGTGGCTGTAGCTGTGTTCTGTCCATGCACAGCAGGAGCTGGGGCAGGTTTGGGTGCCTGTAGCTGTGTTCTGTCTGTGCACAGTAGGAGCTGGGGCAGGTTTGGGTGCCTGTAGCTGTGTTCTGTCCATGCACAGTAGGAGCTGGGGCAGGTTTGGGTGGCTGTAGCTGTGTTCTGTCCATGCACAGCAGGAGCTGGGGCAGGTTTGGGTGCCTGTAGCTGTGTTCTGTCCATGCACAGCAGGAGCTGGGGCAGGTTTGGGTGGTTGTAGCTGTGTTCTGTCCATGCACAGTAGGAGCTGGGGCAGGTTTGGGTGCCTGTAGCTGTGTTCTGTCCATGCACAGTAGGAGCTGGGGCAGGTTTGGGTGGTTGTAGCTGTGTTCTGTCCGTGCACAGCAGGAGCTGGGGCAGGTTTGGGTGGCTGTAGCTGTGTTCTGTCCATGCACAGTAGGAGCTGGGGGCAGGTTTGGGTGCCTGTAGCTGTGTTCTGTCTGTGCACAGCAGGAGCTGGGGCAGGTTTGGGTGCCTGTAGCTGTGTTCTGTCCATGCACAGCAGGAGCTGGGGCAGGTTTGGGTGCCTGTAGCTGTGTTCTGTCTGTGCACAGCAGGAGCTGGGGCAGGTTTGGGTGCCTGTAGCTGTGTTCTGTCCATGCACAGCAGGAGCTGGGGCAGGTTTGGGTGGCTGTAGCTGTGTTCTGTCTGTGCACAGCAGGAGCTGGGGCAGGTTTGGGTGCCTGTAGCTGTGTTCTGTCCGTGCACAGCAGGAGCTGGGACAGGTTTGGGTGGCTGTAGCTGTGTTCTGTCTGTGCACAGCAGGAGCTGGGGCAGGTTTGGGTGCCTGTAGCTGTGTTCTGTCCATGCACAGTAGGAGCTGGGGCAGGTTTGGGTGCCTGTAGCTGTGTTCTGTCCATGCACAGTAGGAGCTGGGGCAGGTTTGGGTGCCTGTAGCTGTGTTCTGTCCATGCACAGTAGGAGCTGGGGCAGGTTTGGGTGCCTGTAGCTGTGTTCTGTCCATGCACAGCAGGAGCTGGGGGCAGGTTTGGGTGCTTGTAGCTGTGTTCTGTCCCGCACAGCAGGAGCTGGGGCAGGTTTGGGTGCCTGTAGCTGTGTTCTGTCCATGCACAGCAGGAGCTGGGGCAGGTTTGGGTGCCTGTAGCTGTGTTCTGTCTGTGCACAGCAGGAGCTGGGGCAGGTTTGGGTGCCTGTAGCTGTGTTCTGTCTGTGCACAGCAGGAGCTGGGGCAGGTTTGGGTGCCTGTAGCTGTGTTCTGTCTGTGCACAGCAGGAGCTGGGGCAGGTTTGGGTGGCTGTAGCTGTGTTCTCTCCATGCACAGCAGGAGCTGGGGGCAGGTTTGGGTGCCTGTAGCTGTGTTCTGTCCATGCACAGCAGGAGCTGGGGCAGGTTTGGGTGCCTGTAGCTGTGTTCTGTCTGTGCACAGCAGGAGCTGGGGCAGGTTTGGGTGCCTGTAGCTGTGTTCTGTCTGTGCACAGCAGGAGCTGGGGCAGGTTTGGGTGCCTGTAGCTGTGTTCTGTCTGTGCACAGCAGGAGCTGGGGCAGGTTTGGGTGCCTGTAGCTGTGTTCTGTCTGTGCACAGCAGGAGCTGGGGCAGGTTTGGGTGCCTGTAGCTGTGTTCTGTCTGTGCACAGCAGGAGCTGGGGCAGGTTTGGGTGCCTGTAGCTGTGTTCTGTCCATGCACAGCAGGAGCTGGGGGCAGGTTTGGGTGCCTGTAGCTGTGTTCTGTCCATGCACAGCAGGAGCTGGGGCAGGTTTGGGTGGCTGTAGCTGTGTTCTGTCCATGCACAGCAGGAGCTGGGGCAGGTTTGGGTGCCTGTAGCTGTGTTCTGTCTGTGCACAGCAGGAGCTGGGGCAGGTTTGGGTGCCTGTAGCTGTGTTCTGTCTGTGCACAGCAGGAGCTGGGGGCAGGTTTGGGTGGCTGTAGCTGTGTTCTCTCCATGCACAGCAGGAGCTGGGGCAGGTTTGGGTGCCTGTAGCTGTGTTCTGTCCATGCACAGCAGGAGCTGGGGCAGGTTTGGGTGCCTGTAGCTGTGTTCTGTCTGTGCACAGTAGGAGCTGGGGCAGGTTTGGGTGGCTGTAGCTGTGTTCTGTCCATGCACAGCAGGAGCTGGGGCAGGTTTGGGTGCCTGTAGCTGTGTTCTGTCCCTGCACAGCAGGAGCTGGGGGCAGGTTTGGGTGCCTGTAGCTGTGTTCTGTCTGTACACAGTAGGAGCTGGGGCAGGTTTGGGTGGCTGTAGCTGTGTTCTGTCCATGCACAGCAGGAGCTGGGGGCAGGTTTGGGTGGCTGTAGCTGTGTTCTGTCTGTGCACAGCAGGAGCTGGGGCAGGTTTGGGTGCCTGTAGCTGTGTTCTGTCCATGCACAGCAGGAGCTGGGGGCAGGTTTGGGTGGCTGTAGCTGTGTTCTGTCCATGCACAGTAGGAGCTGGGGCAGGTTTGGGTGGCTGTAGCTGTGTTCTGTCCATGCACAGCAGGAGCTGGGGCAGGTTTGGGTGCCTGTAGCTGTGTTCTGTCCATGCACAGCAGGAGCTGGGGGCAGGTTTGGGTGCCTGTAGCTGTGTTCTGTCCATGCACAGCAGGAGCTGGGGGCAGGTTTGGGTGCCTGTAGCTGTGTTCTGTCCATGCACAGCAGGAGCTGGGGCAGGTTTGGGTGGCTGTAGCTGTGTTCTGTCTGTGCACAGCAGGAGCTGGGGCAGGTTTGGGTGCCTGTAGCTGTGTTCTGTCCATGCACAGCAGGAGCTGGGGGCAGGTTTGGGTGGCTGTAGCTGTGTTCTGTCCATGCACAGTAGGAGCTGGGGCAGGTTTGGGTGGCTGTAGCTGTGTTCTGTCCATGCACAGCAGGAGCTGGGGGCAGGTTTGGGTGCCTGTAGCTGTGTTCTGTCCATGCACAGCAGGAGCTGGGGCAGGTTTGGGTGCCTGTAGCTGTGTTCTGTCCCCGCGACAGCAGGAGCTGGGGCAGGTTTGGGTGGCTGTAGCTGTGTTCTGTCCATGCACAGTAGGAGCTGGGGCAGGTTTGGGTGCTTGTAGCTGTGTTCTGTCCATGCACAGTAGGAGCTGGGGCAGGTTTGGGTGCCTGTAGCTGTGTTCTGTCTGTGCACAGCAGGAGCTGGGGCAGGTTTGGGTGCCTGTAGCTGTGTTCTGTCTGTGCACAGCAGGAGCTGGGGCAGGTTTGGGTGCCTGTAGCTGTGTTCTGTCTGTGCACAGCAGGAGCTGGGGCAGGTTTGGGTGGCTGTAGCTGTGTTCTGTCCGTGCACAGTAGGAGCTGGGGCAGGTTTGGGTGCCTGTAGCTGTGTTCTGTCTGTGCACAGTAGGAGCTGGGGCAGGTTTGGGTGCCTGTAGCTGTGTTCTGTCTGTGCACAGCAGGAGCTGGGGCAGGTTTGGGTGCCTGTAGCTGTGTTCTGTCCGTGCACAGTAGGAGCTGGGGCAGGTTTGGGTGCCTGTAGCTGTGTTCTGTCTGTGCACAGCAGGAGCTGGGGCAGGTTTGGGTGGCTGTAGCTGTGTTCTGTCTGTGCACAGCAGGAGCTGGGGCAGGTTTGGGTGGCTGTAGCTGTGTTCTGTCTGTGCACAGCAGGAGCTGGGGCAGGTTTGGGTGGCTGTAGCTGTGTTCTGTCTGTGCACAGCAGGAGCTGGGGCAGGTTTGGGTGCCTGTAGCTGTGTTCTGTCTGTGCACAGCAGGAGCTGGGGCAGGTTTGGGTGGTTGTAGCTGTGTTCTGTCCCCGCACAGCAGGAGCTGGGGCAGGTTTGGGTGGTTGTCAGAGCTCAGCAGAGCTGAGGAGCAGAGGCAGCAGGGGATGCTGACAGTGACACAAGGGCACCCTCTTCCGAAGCTCCTGGTAGAGCCTGATGCTTCCCAACCTTTTTCCTTTTCTAGGGACGGAGTGAAAAAGCATTTATTTACTTATTTTCATCCTCTGCAAAAGCAAGCAAAAACAATGAGGGGTTTTTTGTGTGTGTGTTTGTGTATTACCTATATATTTCTTTTTTTCCGTCTGAAATACATCACGATTCCTCCTGCAGCAATCCCTGCGTGCCCCAGAGAGGCAGGGGAGGCAGAGAGCTGACAGGTGAGCTTTGCACCGTGTCTGACATTGTCTGTGTTTGCAGGGAGAGCTGATCACCTTCTATTACTACTGGAAGAAGACCCCCGAGGCGGCGAGCTCGCGCGCGCACCGGCGCCACCGGCGCCAGGCCGTGTTCCGCAGGATCAAAACCCGCACGGCCTCCACCCCCGTCAACACCCCCTCCAGACCCCCCTCCAGCGAGTTCTGTGAGTGCAGCTGGGCAGCAGGGCCAGCAGGGCTGGGCTGGGGCTGCACCTGCCAGGGGACACCGGGAAATGTCTCTGTTCCTGCTCCGTTCTGCAGAATGTGGGAGGTGGCTTTGGTCACCCTGTGCTTTGTGCAGTCCTTGGGCATGACAGCATCCTGTAAGGATGGAAATGCTGCCCTGGGGTTGGAGTTCCCTCCTCTTCTTCTTGGTGTTGTGTTGTATTTTCTCCAGGCTTGTTACAGTAATGGGAATTGGGAAACACACAAAGGAGGAGGGGAGTCCTCCCTGCCTTTGGAAGGAAATCCTTTCCATCCTCCTGGGTGACTCCTGCCTTGTGCTGGAGCTCAGCACTGTCCCAGGCAGTCGTGGAGGAGCATTGCCCCTGCCTGGAGCAGAAGTGTCAGAAGCAAGAGCAGTTCCCCAGAGCAGTGCAGTGCTGCATTGCACAGGGTCCACACGGGGATAGAGACCTTTGGCCATGGGGGAAAGGTTTAAACCTGTGAGGTTTAAATCTTTGTAAGAGAAAAGGGGCTGTGCAAGGCAGATTGGCAGATGTAAAAATGAACGTGGGCAGGTGGAGGATGTGGAGAGCAGGCAGGACACACAATTCTGGCCAGGGTAGAAGGGATGGGGTGGCAGGAAAGGGCTGGGAGCTTTTCCCTGCTGATCTCCCTGTGCACAAGGAGTGAGGGTCTGGACTCCACAGCCCAATCCAAAATACTCAGCATCTGAGAGCTGGTGGCTGGGAGGACCCATCCTTGTGGATCCCACTGCAGGATGAGAATAAAAATTCACTTAGCAAAAGAAAGCAAGTGCTAGCCTGGGGTCAGCTCTGCAGTCAGGGTTTGAACACCTGCAAGTATTAATGTAGGAATTACAGCAGTGGTAGCTATTAAATGTAACCCTGTGTTAATTTGAAGGGTAACGAGTTGCTGACAAATGCTGATGGCAAGTGCTGGAGAATCTGTAAGCTTTAATCCATAAACAGTAACCTGCATGTACAAAACATCCTCTTGGAGCCTTTAGAAAAACACTGTTCCTGTATCAAGGACTTCTCTGCTAATTAAAGATTTGAGCAGAAGAAGCCAGAGGGCTTCCTGCTTGTGCCAAATTACAGCCCTGTTATGTTGTGGATTTATAGTGCTGGGGCTAGAAAAATGCAGTGCTCTCAAAAGGGAAATATTTACTCCTGAGGTGTTTAGAAGGTAAGATACAGTTTTTGTGATGTCTGCATATTTTTAGTGGTTTACATGCTGCTTTTGAGCTCAAAGATGTGTAATCAGCTAATTTACCACAAAGGAAGGGGACTCTCTGTATATCCTCTTCTTCAAAACATGACATTTTTGCAGTGTGAGTTTGCTACAGGTTAAAACTTGGAGCTGTGCAGTAAGGACAGCAGAGCTGGTGTTACTCTTTAGTGCCTCATCCAAAAGAACCACAACATGTTTTTCCAGCACATCCATTGTATGTAAGCACTGATTCCTCCTGCTGCTGGGTAACAAAATAGAAACGAGAAAAGCTGCTACAGGACCTGTTCATGGGATCTTGTAGGTTTTAAATATAGAATTTGATTTTAAATTTGACCAGATTCTAGAGATAAACCCCTTTTCTCTTGAAAATTGTGAGTTTGGAGCATAGCCTCTTGACCATCACCATAGATAGTGTTTGAATGACAACTTACCTGGAACTGTAGCACGTGCAGAGTCAGAGGTTCCAGGAGTTTTATCCCTTGGCACATGCCTGGATCCTCCTTTAACCTGCAGAGTGGTGAGGTCTGGGTTTGCTCAGTTTGAAAAATCAGAACTAACGGCCGTGCAGGGCAGGGTGGGCGTGGGGAAGCACGATCTACTTTACTTAATGCTTATTCTAGCCAAGTAGGAGGAAATAGAAAATGCTGCTGAGTGTTCATTTTCCATTTTCCTCTTTCTCCCACCCTCAGTGGACCTGAGCTCGGCCAGTGAGGATGACTTTGACAGCGAGGACAGCGAGCAGGAGCTGAAGGGCTACGCCTGCCGCCACTGCTTCACCACCAGTACGTCCCAGTGCTGCTGCTCTCCCCTCTGCTGCTGCTGGGGCAGCTCCACAGCAGTGAGGGGGTGAAGCAGCTAAAACATGCAGCATTCCTAACAGAGTTAATCAGGCTTTGCCAGTGCAAATTAATACTGCAGTGACAAAGGAGAAGCCTGAGGTAGACATTCAGACAGGAATAAATCTGCATAATCCATAATCTATGTAATCAATTTGTGACACAGTGAATCAGTGTTGGGCTGTGGCTGTCACATACAAAAGCTCCTGATGCTGCACCAAATCTCCTGAGCCTCAGCCCCGTTCCTGGAGCTGTTCCTGGAGGTTGCCTTCAGCATCATGAAATGTTGGGGCATTTGCAGATGGAAGGGGGAACCCCAGAATGGGGAAGGAAATAAGAGGTTCAGAGCTCACTTCTCTTGCAGAAACCACAGCATTGGAGAACAACAGCTGCTTGTTAGTTGCCAGGTAGAGCAGATAAGGCTTCTTTCTGTACCTCAGAGCTGTACTTTCTTAAGCAAACAACCATAGTTTGTAAATTGAATATTGAGGATGTGCACTGGGACAGGACAAACTTTTCCAGAAACTTCTCCAACTTGGTTACCTATAGAAAAACAGCTGATTTTGAAGCTGCACCCTTTTTTAAACAATTCCCTATGTTTGTGCTGGGGCTGGGGTGCTGTGTGAGTTGCTGAGCTGTCTCTTTCCCTGCCCCAAGCCTCCAAGGACTGGCACCACGGCGGCCGGGAGAACATCCTGCTGTGCACCGACTGCCGCATCCACTTCAAGAAGTACGGGGAGCTGCCGCCCATCGAGAAGCCCGTGGACCCCCCGCCCTTTATGTTCAAGCCTGTGAAGGAGGAGGATGATGGCCTCAGCGGGAAGCATAGCATGAGGACACGGCGCAGTCGAGGCTCGGTGGGTTCCACGCTGAGCCCTGCTTTGGCCTGGGCTGTGCCTGCTGCTGCACTGCTGTGTGCCAGGGGAGCTGTGCTGGGGCTGTGGCTCCCTCTGTGCCCTGAGGGGCTGGCAGGGCTGAGCTGGGGGTGTTCTCTGTGCCCTCAGGGGCTGGCAGGGCTGAGCTGGGGATGTTCTCTGAGGGTCTGGCAGGGCTGAGCTGGGGGTGTTCTCTGTGCCCTGAGGGGCTGGCAGGGCTGAGCTGGGGATGTTCTCTGAGGGGCTGACCAGGCTAAGCTGGGGATGTTCTCTGTTCTCTGAGGGGCTGGCAGGGCTGAGCTGGGGATGTTCTCTGAGGGGCTGGCAGGGCTGAGCTGGGGGTGTTCTCTGTGCCCCTGAGGGGCTGGCAGGGCTGAGCTGGGGATGTTCTCTGAGAGGGTCTGGCAAGGGGCTGAGCTGGGGATGTTCTCTGTTCTCTGAGGGGCTGGCAGGGCTGAGCTGGGGATGTTCTCTCTGAGGGGGCTGGCAGGGGCTGAGCTGGGGATGTTCTCTGTTCTCTGAGGGGCTGGCAGGGCTGAGCTGGGGATGTTCTCTGAGGGGCTGACCAGGCTAAGCTGGGGATGTTCTCTGTTCTCCTGAGGGGCTGGCAGGGCTGAGCTGGGGGGTGTTCTCTGTTTCCTCTGAGGGGCTGGCAGGGCTGAGCTGGGGATGTTCTCTGAGGGGCTGGCAGGGCTGAGCTGGGTGTTCTCTGTTCCCCGAGGGGCTGGCAGGGCTGAGCTGGGGATGTTCTCTGAGGGGCTGGCAGGGCTGAGCTGGGGATGTTCTCTGTTCCCTGAGGGGCTGGCAGGGCTGAGCTGGGGATGTTCTCTGTGCCCTGAGGGGCTGGCAGGGCTGAGCTGGGGATGTTCTCTGAGGGGCTGGCAGGGCTGAGCTGGGGATGTTCTCTGTTCCCTGAGGGGCTGGCAGGGCTGAGCTGGGGGTGTTCTCTGTTCCCTGAGGGGCTGGCAGGGCTGAGCTGGGGGTGTTCTCTGTGCCCTGAGGGGCTGGCAGGGCTGAGCTGGGTGTGTCTCCCCCAGATGTCGACCCTACGCAGTGGCAGGAAGAAGCAGGCCGCCAGCCCCGATGGCCGCGCCTCCCCCATCGCCGAGGACGTTCGCTCCAGCGGCCGCACCTCGCCCAGCGCCGCCAGCACCTCCAGCAACGACAGCAAGGCTGAGCCCGTGAAGAAATCCACCAAGGTGAGGATTCATAAATGCACCTCTGGGCTCCGCTGGGCTGGGCTGCACAACTGAGGGCTCTCAGCAGATCACAGGAATCCGGGGCATCTCTCCATGACCCTATTTCCCTGTGACTGAGCCAGAGCTGCAGTGGGGCAGCTCAGAGCTGCTTCGTGCCTGGCCACGGAGTGATGGGGTGACCAAACCACTCCAGTGGCCCCACATAACCTTTCTGCCCTCACAATAAAGTAATCCCTCCATTTCGGATGCAAATGCAAGCATTAAGGTCAGGGGAGTAATGCAGATCAGAAATGTTGTATTTAAGTCAAGTAGACAGTTTTGGGGATTTTTTCTAAGTAGTACTTAATCTTTGTTTACAAAGGAGTATGAGCATTTAGTAATTGAGTCTGCTTCTGCTACTGTTTTTCTGGAGGTGCATTTGCTTGATTGTTCAGAGCAAGCTGACAGTTGAGTCTGTTCAAATGAATTAAGTGCCTTTCCAAGAGACTTCTAAAGAAACAAAGCCACATGAAGCAGGGAAGGCTTACCATTAAGCAGTGTGAATTGAGAAGTAGCAAATTAAAAATAAATACTACCAAAAAAAAAGTCAAAATGAGTATGGAGCAAGTTTTCACATTATAAAACTGAAAACTTGGCAGAATTTAAAGTTAGGTAATTACGTGATGCACAGAGCTTTTCCAGGCCATGGGAGAAGGTAGTAATCTCAGAATAGCTATTCACTGTTGGCCCTGTATTTGAGGGGATCTAAAAATATTCCTCTCAAAATATCAAGAGTAGAGTAAGACTTTCATGTAGCAGGAGGAGGCTTATCCTGTCTCCTGCAGAAATTCTGGCTGTGTCTTGCACCAGTGAATAACTGGTGTTGGTCCCTGTTAGAAGGGTAACTTGGGCCAGTTGATCTGCTCTGAGTTCCTGATGGCCTTGGTCCTGCCCAGCTCTGTTTGGAATATCCCTTCATATGAGGAATGCTTTATGCACTTTGCCTTTTTCCTGCTGGTTTGATGTGTATTGCATTGCTCTTATACTGACTGTCAACTCCTGAGTTCTGCTGCTCCTTCATTTGTGTTAAATAGGGTGGCCCTGGCCTACACTCAACTTACTTTTGCATTTGCACTGCTGGTAACTGTTGTGTTCTGCTTCCTTTGTGGCAGAAGGTAAAAGAAGAGGTGTCTTCTCCTCTCAAGAACTCCAAGAGGCAGCGGGAAAAGGCAGCATCCGACACGGAAGAGCCTGACAGGTCCAATGCCAAAAAATCCAAAACTCAAGTGAGTCCCACTGAGGAGTATTTCCTCTTAGGAGAATGGTTTGAGGTGGGGAGGGAGTGCAAATCTGGTAACAAACTGAAAACATTAAATCAGCTTAAGCCACAGCAAATTGTAACTTAATCTTTGGCTGGAAAGCGACCAATGTTATAATGTGTTCCTTCTGCTGCAAACAGTGCAGTGATATGGGGTTAAGTCCAGAAGTTGGGTTTTTTCTTTGTTTTAATATTTATTTCAACCATATAGGAGTACACTGGATTGTTCTTCACTCCTTTCCTCTATTTTTTTTTTTTAATTAAAATTTGGGGTTTTGTCTGCTGTGACAAGTTGGAAGGCCACCACTCAAGTTGTCACAAGGAAAATCTTTTCCATTGCTGGTCAGCCTCATAGGGAGAAGTGTTTTGCTGTGTTCAGCAGGACCCCTCTTGTATCCCAGTGTATTCTGTTCCCCGGGAGCTGTGGAAGGATCCTGGTTCTGCTGTCGTTGCACTTCCCATGGGTATTAGTGTTCAGAGGGTACAGACAGGTGTGACAGACCCTGTGCTGTGGCACACCAGCAATGTCCTGCTGTGCTTTCCTGCACAGTGGTGACTGTTGCTCTGCCCACAGGAGATCAGCAGGCCCAACTCCCCCTCGGAGGGTGAGGGCGAAGGCGAGAGCTCCGACAGCCGCAGCGTCAATGACGAGGGGAGCAGCGACCCCAAGGACATCGACCAGGACAACCGCAGCACGTCCCCCAGCATCCCCAGCCCGCAGGACAACGAGAGCGACTCGGATTCCTCGGCTCAGCAGCAAGTGCTGCAGGCGCAGCCGCAGGCGCCGAGCGCCTCAGCCCCGGCCGCAGCTCCCACGCCGCCCGTGCCGCTGCCGCTGCCGGCGCCGCCCGCGCCCAGCGCCGCCCCGGCGCCCGCGCAGGTGTCCCCGCCCGCGTCCCAGCCCTCGGGGCAGCCGCAGCCCCCCGCAGCCCCCGCCCCTCACTCGCACATCCAGCAGGGCCCCGCGCTGCACCCGCAGCGGCTGCCGTCCCCTCACCCTCCCCTGCAGCCCCTGAGCGTGCCCCAGGGCCAGCAGCCCCCCGCGGCCCCGGCGCAGCCCCCGCTGCACGGCCAGGCCCCCGCTGCCCCTCACAGCCTGCCGGCCCAGCCGCTGCTGCCCCACGCCGGGGCTGCCCAGCCCTTCTCCCTGCCCGCCCCCGCAGCTCAGTCTCAGGTGCCCCTCCAGACGCAAGCCCCGTCCCACTCGCACGCGGGGCTGCAGGCGGCGCAGCCCGTGCTGCCCAGCAGCGCCTCGCTGCAGCCGGCGCAGCCTCCCCGCGAGCAGCCGCTGCCGCCCGCCCCCATGGCCATGCCTCACATCAAACCGCCCCCGACCACCCCCATCCCGCAGCTGCCCACTGCCCCGGCCCACAAGCACCCTCCCCATCTCTCGGGCCGGGCCCCCATTCTCCATGAACTCCAACTTGCCTCCGCCGCCCGCTCTGAAGCCTCTGAGCTCGCTCTCCACTCACCACCCTCCATCCGCACACCCTCCTCCCCTGCAGCTGATGCCTCAGAGCCAGCCGCTGCAGTCCTCGCAAGCCCAGCCTCCCGTTCTGACCCAGAGCCAGAGCCTGCCCCCTCCTGCTGCTCACCCCCCCTCTGGACTCCATCAGGTTTCCTCCCAGCCCCCCTTCTCTCAGCACCCCTTTGTGCCCGGGGGTCCCCCTTCCATCACGCCTCCTTCGTGCCCCTCCACTTCCACGCCGCCCACCGTGCCTGGCATCCCTCTGCAGACCCCCATCTCCACGTCAGCAGCTTCTAGTGGGACAGTGCCTGTGGTGACAGCCTGCACGCTGCCGCCCATCCAGATCAAGGAGGAGGTCCCAGATGAGGCTGAGGAGCCCGAGAGCCCTCCACCTCCACCCCGGAGCCCCTCCCCAGAGCCCACGGTGGTGGATATCCCCAGTCATGCCAGCCAGTCAGCCAGGTATGGAGCTTTCAGTGCTCTGCTTTCCCTGGTTTTATAGTCCACTGTCTGTCAACCAGTATGGTACAGTTAATTTTCACCTGGCTTTCATTTGGTCTAAGCATAGAATGATATTTTTTAGTTTGGACATACAGCTCTCAAATCCTAGTCTTGCACCTCTCCGAGGTCTGAGCTCTTTCTCTTGTGTTCCTTTCAGGTTCTATAAGCACCTGGACCGAGGCTACAATTCATGCTCCAGGGCAGACCTGTACTTCATGCCTCTGGCAGGATCCAAACTGGCCAAGAAGAGAGAAGAGGCCATCGAAAAGGCCAAAAGGGAAGCGGAGCAGAAAGCCAGGGAAGAGAGGGAAAGAGAAAAAGAAAAAGAGAAGGAAAGAGAGAGGGAGCGGGAGCGTGAGAGAGAAGCGGAAAGAGCTGCGGTAGGTCCAGTTCTGGCTGGGAGCTGGGGAAGGGAATTGATGGCTGGATCTGACCTGGATGGTGACTGCAGGAGGCAGAGCCCCAGGAGCACTTCAGTCCTGTCAGGGGTCTCTGAGCATGGAGCTGTGTGCATGGACTGAAATCCAGCCTGCTCTGAGCACCTCCTGACCTTCCTGGTACTGTCTTCTCCTCAAAGGAAATGGAGAGTTCCTGGTCTGGTTCTGTGGGGAGCCAGAGCAGCTGGGCAGAGCTAGGCCAGGTGTTGACATTTACCCTGCAGTAGGAGAGCGCAGTGCAGATACAGCAAGTGCCTTTGTGTCCTTGCACTTCTGTGTAGGCACAGAGTGCTCTCCTGGAGGAGGGGCTGGAGGCAGAGGGGAGCTGTGTGTGTGTGTCTGAGGGGCTCTGAGCCACGAATGCTGAGCTTTGCTTCTCTCCCGTGTTGTGCAGCAGAAGGTGTCCAGCTCCTCCCACGAGGGCCGTCTGGGCGAGTCCCAGCTCAGCGGGCCGGCGCACATGAGGCCTTCCTTCGAGCCGCCGCCCACCACCATCGCGGCCGTGCCGCCGTACATCGGGCCGGACACGCCGGCGCTGCGGACGCTGAGCGAGTACGCGCGGCCCCACGTCATGTCCCCCACCAACCGCAACCACCCCTTCTTCGTGCCCCTGAACCCCACGGACCCGCTGCTGGCCTACCACATGCCCGGCCTCTACAACGTGGACCCCACCATCCGCGAGCGGGAGCTGCGCGAGCGCGAGATCCGCGAGCGCGAGATCCGCGAGCGGGAGCTGCGGGAGCGGATGAAGCCCGGCTTCGAGGTGAAGCCCCCGGAGCTGGACGCGCTGCACCCCGCCACCAACCCCATGGAGCATTTCGCCAGGCACGGGGCACTGACTATCCCACCCACGGCGGGGCCTCACCCCTTCGCCTCCTTCCACCCGGGCCTGAACCCCCTGGAGAGGGAGAGACTGGCGCTGGCGGGGCCGCAGCTGCGGCCGGAGATGAGCTACCCGGACAGGTTGGCGGCCGAGCGCATCCACGCCGAGCGCATGGCCTCGCTCACCAACGACCCCCTGGCGCGGCTGCAGATGTTCAACGTCACCCCCCACCACCACCAGCACTCACACATACACTCACATCTACACCTACACCAGCAGGACCCCCTACACCAAGGTGAGCCCCGGGAGCTGGGCTCGGAACGGGCCCACTCTGAGCCTGCAGCTCAAATGGCAAAATCCCTGTGTCCATGTTGTGGTTCTGTGCTGTGTAAGGTTGTGGTAACTAAAATGCAGCTTTTGTGGGAGTGGTGCAGGATGGTAGCACAGCAGTGATCTTCCTTCAGACTCTCACTGTGAAATGTTTGCTGGTTCATTGTTGGGTTGGTTTTAGTACTGCTGTCCTAGAGCAGCACCTTCCAATTCTAATAATTAGTAGTCTCAGAAATGAATCTGTGCCTTGCCCATTTCTGAAGCATGATGCATGGTTACTGCTCTAGAGGTCTGGAGTCTTAGAGATGGGGCACTTGGCAGGAATTTTGACATCTCTGGTGACAGACTGGAGAGGACATGGCAAGCCAGGCCCCAGGTGCTGCAGCTGCCAAGTAAGATGGGCTGGAAAGTCACAGTACTTAAAATGCAGGCTCTGGTGTCCTGCTGCTAATGCAATGTTTGTGCAAGCAAATGCAGCATTCTTTGCCCTGGAGCAGTGTCCATGGAATGTGCTGGGATGCCCACTGTTGAGAGGGAATGTGAGCGCTGTTGCAGGAGCCAGATTGTACAGCAAGGAAAGCAGCAGGGTGCTGTGAGATTCTTGAGGGCTGGGGAGTTGCAGCTAGGAGATGGCAGTGCTGGATGTATCAGCATTCCTGAAGCTGCTGAGGCTGACTGCAGAAATCACAGATGGGCTCAGTTGCAGGCAGGTTTGCAGACGCCCTGAGAGCAGAGGAAATTTGACGTAGGCCGTGTCTGTACAAGGATTCTGTTGCCAGGTGAGTCAGTCACTGAGCACCTCTGTGCAGGTAAGTCTGGATGCTCCCCAGGTTCTTGTTCTGGACAATGGCTTGTACATTGTCCCTCTCAGTCCAGAGAGAGGCCGGTGCACACACAGCTAAGTCAATTCACTGCCAAGTCTCTGTGTGTTTGAGCAGTAATTTGGCTTTGTGCTCTGCCAGGTTCGAACACGGTGAGGGGCTCTTGGGTGGTTCTTGCTCCAGGTGGCCCCACTGGTGCTCAAGGCTGTTAAAACCCCTGTGTCTCCTTAGACTGGCATGAACAGATGGTACAATGACCCCACATTCTGTGCAGCAGCTGAGGGAAGTGTTCTGGCTCTGTGTTCCTTTCCCCAGCAGCTCTCTGCAGTCCCCCGGGCAGCTGATGGACGCTTTCTCTCCTTCTCTCCCAGGCTCAGCAGGACCTGTTCATCCACTGGTGGATCCTTTAGCAGCTGGACCCCACCTGGCACGTTTTCCCTACCCACCTGGGACCATCCCCAACCCATTGCTAGGGCAGCCACCTCACGAGCATGAAATGCTCCGACATCCAGTCTTTGGTGAGAGCATTTTATGGTCCTTTGCAAGGGTTGGCTTTGATTTGAAATGTCATCTGTTCCTGTGGGCTTCAGCATTTCTCGGTGGGGGGAGTTGAGCTGTGGCTTTGGGTGGCTGTGGGGGTTGGTTGGGATGAACAAGAAGCAAACCAGAGTGTCCCTGTCCCTCAGGAACTCCGTACCCCCGGGATCTGCCTGGTGCCATTCCACCCCCCATGTCAGCAGCCCACCAGCTGCAGGCCATGCACGCCCAGTCGGCAGAGCTGCAGAGACTGGCCATGGAGCAGCAGTGGCTGCACGGGCACCCTCACATGCACGGCGGGCACCTACCCAGTCAGGAAGATTATTACAGGTGAGACTGCAGTGAAGGCTTCTGGGGACATGGGAATTCCATCATATTTCTCCACATTCTTTTTTCCTCTGAATTTTTGCCCCTCTTGCTGTTTACTGAGCCCTGATGCAGTTAGAGGTGAAGCTGTGCTGAGACCTGGTTTGGGGAGGTGGGAAGTGAAGTCCAAATTTCCAGCATAAAATGAGAGTAGTTGAGTCTCCTATTGCAGAATCCCCTCTGGTTGGGGTTTTTATTGGGGTATTCAGTGCAATTGCTGCTTCCACATCTCTTTCTCTTCCTTGGGAGCAGCAGAGGGTGGGCAGGGCTTTGTGGACGAGAACAGGGGAAGAATTCAGGAAATCCTAAGGCATGGCTGAGGCAGTGGGGAGTTGTAGTGTGTGACTAGCAGGGGTCCAGCAGTGCCCCTGCCACAGCCTGCAGTCCCTGCCAGGGCAGAGCAGTCTCCTGTGTCTGACACCTCCTTTGTTGTGTTAAAATGAGTTTTCTTTCTCTTTGCAGTCGACTGAAAAAAGAAGGCGACAAACAGTTGTAATAAATTATTTATTTGTAACGCTGGCTATGGAAACCCCAGTCCTTGGGAAGGAGTGGAACATTTTTACATACAAGAAGAGCTACAAAAGGAAAAGAATATCTTATAAAGATTTCTTTATATATTTAAAACAGAAGCAACCACCCAACAAGTAGAGACTTATCAGCATAGTGTTCATTTGTAGAGAAGATTTCTCAAGACTGGTGTGGGTCTCCCTGCATGAAAACGTATTCAGAAGCCTATTGGAAATACAGGACTGTGTGGAATATTCAGAGAACTTCCTGCAATCTTGGTTTTTTTTTTTCTTTTCTTTTCTTACTAGTTTGTTTTCAGTAGGTGCTAGAATCAGGTTCACAACACAAGTCACTGTGCGTGAAGGGACACTCAGTGCATCTATAGGTAATTAAAAAAAAAACAAGGATTGCAAGTAGGTGACATAACAAACTCTGAATCCAAGTGCTATAATAATAAAAAATTACTTTTATTTTAATACATTGTAGGAAATCTTCATAATTTTAAAGAGAGCTCAGTTCTGCAGCATGGCTTTTTAAGTCTGTAAATAACTTTTTTTGGGTAGAGGGGAGAAACAAAACAAACTCCAGAAACGTTTATCTTGATTTTCAGTAACATCACAAATTGTGAATTCCTACCTGGTATGGACAGAATACAGAGTTGATTTTTTAATAAAATATATATATATAATTATCCCTTTAATTAAAGGGAATGATGGGTATCAAAAATTTCAAATGGGTAAAAGCTTGAAATTTGGTTTGATATCAACAGTAAGCATTAAAGGGATTTGCAGGGATAATGTTGCAAATGACTGTTTCTGTTCTTGGATTTTTGGTTGGTTTGGTTGTTCGGGGGTTTTTGTTCGTGTTCCATCTCTCTGTTCTGCAGCTGATTTTGTTGATTTGGGTTTCTCAGCAGCTCAGATGTCCCTTGGACCCCGCTGGCCCTTTTGATGCCACCTTCAACGGTTCATTTTCAGTGTGGCCATAAAACACTTCTTTCCTGTGACCTTTTGAAACTCAATCTAGCTCCATTGAGTTTAAACTTTGAGCAGAAAGTTCAAAGAAATAATCTGTTCTAAAAATCTCTTTTTAAAGATGTTCCATGGCTCAGACTAGTGCAGCCACAGTTCTGTATGCTCGTGCATACTTTGGGAGGACTTGCTTCTCCTGGCCTCCTGTTTGATAAGTTCTTAAGAAAAGAACTTGGTGTTCATTAGGTTGTGTTGCAAAGACAAGTCTGTTTTTCTATTTGACTGTTTTAAGTTTGGGTTTTCATAAGCAAAAACTGTTTTAACTGCCCCCAGTGTTTGTCCCCCAGGGACTGACTGCTCTGGGATGAGCAGGACCCATGGACAGTGACATTTAATGCCTCCAACCCTCAGTCCCTGCAGGATAACTCCTGCTGGCTGCTTCCCACCAGCACAGGGAGAGCAGAGGAATTAATTCACAGTGAGCATTAATGGAGACAGCTCTGCTTGCAAAGCAGATTTTTATCCTTTTGTTCCCCAGTTTTGCCAGAGTTTTTCTTTGCTGGAGCAGAGGGTGATGCGACCAATGGACATCTGAACCTGCTGGTCATTTTTTCCTGCTGGTGCACAACTCCCCCCATTCTCTCTCTCCACTCCTGAGTGCTCTCTGCTGTTGTAGCCTGTTCAGTGTGATGGTTGTGTCCTAGGACTGTACTGAGCCACTCTGATGAAGTTGTAGTTAATCTGCCTCAGGCACAGTGCTCGTCCACCTCCTGCTGCTCAGCCCAGAGCTGCTGGCAGACCGTTCACCAGTTAAAAATGTTCTAGGCCCGCTAAGGCGAGGTAGAGGGGAGAGTGGGGGGTTTTTCAGCAGATTTTCCCTTTTTCTTGTGCTCCACTGCAGATGTGTCAGTGCTGAAGCCCTGCTGTGGTGTTGAGTCACTCCTGCTGTGTTGAGCTCTGGGTGAAGGTGTTGGCAGGGGCAGGTTGTGTTTCTGAGGTGGGGAACCATGAGGTCAGTGCAAGGAGGTGCGGTCCTGGTCCGTGGGTGTGGGCAGGGATGGGGTGAGAAGTTTCCTTATGGAACAGGGATGATTTTTGCTCATGGCTGAGCAGCCAGGAGGATGGGCCTGCTCAGCAGAGTGCCTCAGTTTGCTTTAAAGGTCTCATCAGACACTTTTACAGTTTAATTTCTCCCCTTCTTTTGTTTTACTTTGTGGAATTGGGGAGTTTGGGAGAGTTCAGCCACTTCAGCCATTTCTTCTGACCCTTCTCTTGCTGTTTTTTAGCCATAGTTCTTCAGAAAAATGAAAAGTTAATTCCCTCCAGTGGTCTTCTCTGTAGTCTTTCAGCTGAAGTTGCAGTCTGTGCTAAAGCTGTTCTTTTTTTTTTTTTCCCAGAAGAGCATTCTAATAATTTATGGGAGCTTTTTTATTCACATCATTCAGCAAATAAGCACTGAAATTATTTTATCCCAGTGATTAACTACAACTTTACCTGCAGTGGCTTCTGAAGCCATCTTGGTGTTCGATGCCATGTTAAAGAAACAACCCAGACCTTTTGATTTTCTTTCAAGAAATCTCTCTTACTTTTTCCTCTGTTCCGAAAGTTTATTTTTAAATTTTGCTTTAGTGTTTTTGAAACGTCTCTCTTGTTCTATGTCGTCATGGTTGAGCTTGTTTCACTGCACCGTTAAAGCAGAGTGTACATTCTGACTGCTACATTTATATATATCTTGAAGCTTAATGTATATATGAGTAGTTTGCCATGGGATAACACAGTGTAAACAGAGTAGAAACCCAGAAATCGTGACTTCTGTGTTCTCTCCATTTGAGTATTTTGTAATTTTTTTGAAATATTTGTGGACATAAATAAAACCAAGCTACACTACAGCAGCCAGGTTTTGCCTGGAAGTGAAATGTGTCTCTTGATTGTTGTTGGTGGGAGAGGAGCTGCTTTCACCTGGGATAATGTGGGGTGCTGGCATGGCCACCTTGTCTGGTTCAACCGTGTCTGTTCTTGGCTTTTTTTCTTCCCTCTTTGAGATAATTTTGTTTTTAATACACAGTACACAAACACCAACATCGTGTCCCGTTCCAGTTCTGTGTCCTTGAGTCCCATTGCTGCTCTGCTGCTCAGTTTTCAGTATAATACACTCTATAGCCCAGTAGCTGCATTTTTGGGAGTTGTTTTTCCTGAGGGATGTTATTTGTGCCAGTTGAACACGACTGATGCAGAGCTGGCAAGAGATGTCTTCCAGAGGGGTGATTGCAGAGAGGGAGATGCAAAGTAACTCGGTTTGCTCATTGTTTTCTGAAGAGCTGAAATTTGCTTTCAAATTCCATCAAGGAATGTTTGTGTGCCCTGTGGTGCCTCCCCCAGGGAGAATGTGACTGGTGAGTGCTCAGGAGTTTTTGAGGAGCAGCATCTCCAAAACTCGGGGATGTGTTGGGATGGCACAGAGAGCTGTGCAGAGCAAATGTTTGCTCAGGAGGGAGGTGGGAAGATTCCTTTGTGCTCTGGTTCTGCTGTGTGATTATTGTCTATCAAAGAAATAGATGCTTTGACTCCAGTTCAGGGAAATTGTTGCTCTGAGCACAGTGAGGAGTGTCCTGTTGTTGGAGGGAGCTCGGGGCAGGCAGATAAGGCTTCATGACAAATGGCATCAGAGGCTGCTCTATTTATACCCCGTGGCATTTTATGAGGGGAAGGTCAGCTCTTGTCGGCTGGAAATAGCTTCTGAAAGTGCTTTTTCCGAGCCTGTGCTATTTATTTTGACATTTTGTTTTAAATTCCGTGTGCTCAATGTAGGACTCGAGTGGGCTCAGGCTGCTCTGTGCTGCTTAACAGGTTTGAAGTTTCCAGATGGAAAATGATGAATTCCACGGGAGGGGGCTGAAGAGGACTTTTACCTCTGGATAAATTGAACAATGTAGTTACTGAGTTGGGGTGCTGTGGCAGGGTGGGAGCTGGAAGCCATCAGCTCTGTGGCTTTGGCACCTGCACGTAGCAGAGTTCCTGTGAGGCCGTGTCAGCTCCAGACATGGGTGGGATTTGATCCCCTTCAGAATTCCATGGGATTCCATGGGATGGGGTGGGATGGAGAGGACTTCAGAGACCATCTCCTTCCAACCCTCTCCATGGGCAGGGGCCTTGCTTTCCTTACCTGGATTAGTTCAGGGATTTAACGAGGAGACGAAGGAAAGGCAGGTGCTGTGAGGGGCTCCAGTGCCTGGTGACAAGCCAAAATCCGGGTTCTTTGAGGGATTCTTGCACCCGTTTAGGAGGAGAGGAGGAAAGCCAGGAGAGGAAGGATTTCTCCGGTGTTGTGAGGGATTTCTCAGGTGTTGTGAGGGGTTCCAGTGCCAGGCAACGAGGAAAGGCCACTCAGGTGATGTTTGTTGAGTGATTTTGGCAGTTTTGAAGCCCCGAAGCCGCTTTGGGGGAGCTGAGGGTGCTCTGAGGGGAGGGTGGGGCCGTGAGGGGGGCGGGGCCAGCGCTGAGGGGAGGCGGGGTCACAGCTGAGGGAAGGCGGGGCCACAGCTGAGGGAAGGCGGGGTCACAGCTGAGGGAAGGGGGTCACAGCTGAGGGAAGGGGTCACAGCTGAGGGAAGGCGGGGTCACAGCTGAGGGAAGGCGGGGTCACAGCTGAGGGAAAGGGGGTCACAGCTGAGGGAAGGCGGGGCCACAGCTGAGGGAAAGGGGTCACAGGTGAGGGAAGGCGGGGTCACAGCTGAGGGAAAGGCGGGGTCACAGGTGAGGGAAGGCGGGGTCACAGCTGAGGGAAGGCGGGGTCACAGCTGAGGAAAGGGGTCACAGGTGAGGGAAGGGGTACAGCTGAGGGAAGGGGGTCACAGCTGAGGGAAGGCGGGGTCACAGCTGAGGGAAGGGCGGGGTCACAGCTGAGGGAAGGAGTCACAGGTGAGGGAAGGGCGGGGTCACAGCTGAGGGAAGGCGGGGCCAGCGCTGAGGGAAGGGCGGGGTCACAGGTGAGGGAAGGGCGGGGTCACAGCTGAGGGAAAGGGGGTCACAGCTGAGGGAAGGCGGGGTCACAGCTGAGGGAAGGCGGGGTCACAGCTGAGGGAAGGCGAGGGCCAGCTGAGGGGAGGCGGGGCCAGCGCTGAGGAAGGCGGGGTCACAGCTGAGGGAAGGGCGGGGGTCACAGCTGAGGGAAGGCAGGGGTCACAGCTGAGGGAAGGCGGGGCCAGCGCTGAGGGAAGGCGGGGCCAGCGCTGAGGGAAGGGGGGTCACAGCTGAGGGAAGGGGTCACAGCTGAGGGAAGGCGGGGTCACAGCTGAGGGAAGGCGGGGTCACAGCTGAGGGAAAGGGGTCACAGGTGAGGGAAGGGGTCACAGGTGAGGGAAGGGGTCACAGCTGAGGGAAGGGGGTCACAGCTGAGGGAAGGGAGGGTCACAGCTGAGGGAAGGGAGGGTCACAGCTGAGGGAAGAGCGGGGTCACAGCTGAGGGGCAGGGGGTCACAGCTGAGGGAAGGCGGGGTCACAGCTGAGGGAAGGCGGGGTCACAGCTGAGGGAAGGGAGGGTCACAGCTGAGGGAAGGGAGGGTCACAGCTGAGGGAAGGCGGGGTCACAGCTGAGGGAAGGGCGGGGTCACAGCTGAGGGCAGGGGGGTCACAGCTGAGGGAAGGGGCGGGGTCACAGCTGAGGGAAGGGCGGGGGTCACAGGTGAGGGAAGGGGTCACAGCTGAGGGAAGGGGGGTCACAGCTGAGGGAAGGGGTCACAGCTGAGGGCAGGGGGGTCACAGCTGAGGGCAGGGGGTCACAGCTGAGGGAAGGGAGTCACAGCTGAGGGAAGGGGGTCACAGCTGAGGGAAGGGAGTCACAGCTGAGGGAAGGGGAGTCACAGTTGAGGGAAGGGCGGGGTCACAGCTGAGGGAAGGGAGTCACAGCTGAGGGAAGGGGTGGTCACAGCTGAGGGAAGGCGGGGTCACAGCTGAGGGCAGGGGTCACAGCTGAGGGAAGGGCAGGGGTCACAGCTGAGGGAAGGCGGGGTCACAGCTGAGGGCAGGGCGGGGTCACAGCTGAGGGAAGGGAGTTACAGCTGAGGGAAGGGAGTCACAGCTGAGGGAAGGGAGTTACAGCTGAGGGGCAGGGGGTCACAGCTGAGGGAAGGGCGGGGTCACAGCTGAGGGAAGGGGGTCACAGCTGAGGGAAGGCGGGGCTCAGCAGGCGAAGCGGCGCCTGAGGGATTCCAGAAGGTTCTGGAAGAGCCGAGGAAAGGCCTCATGTGAGATCTTTTTCCTGCTGTGCCAGGTAAAGGTGTCAGGAAGGCGGTGGAGGGATCTGGGGGCAGCCAAAGAGAGCCGTGAGGCTCCGTGTCCCTCAGTGCTCCTCCATCCCATCTCCCCGGTGTGTCCCTGTGCCCCCAGGCCAGCCCAGACCCTCTTCCCAGGGCGTTTTTGTCCTCTGTCCGTGTGGCTGCACAGGTGCTTGTCCCTCTGTCCCTGCACAAAATCCCAGCTGTTTCCCATCCCTTGTGCTCTAAGGGACCGGTGAAGCTGAGACAGCCCCGCTGGGCCTGTGTTGGGTCTGGCCTTCAGGTGGTTTCTCAGCCTCAGGGTTTAGAAGCAGCATCTGAAGCAGGAAGGAGCCTTTGGGGGGTCCCTGAATGTCTAAGCCAGCCTTTGCAATCTGCTGTGCTGCTCGTGTCCCTCTTTAATTAAAGCTGATTTTTCTTGTGGTGTTGACTTTGCAAAACCAAACTGGAGCAAAAGATAAAAGCAGCATAATGCAAACCACAGATCCCATGTGGACAATTTAGCCAGGTTATTTTTTTGTTCTTTGCAAATGCTGATCTCTGTAGAAGTGGTAACTTGGCCCCTGCAAATTCAGCTATTCTTTCCCCCTTTCTCCCTAGGGGATTATCCAGTGAAGGAATCTGGCAAAAAAATGTTTATCTGCATGAACTCTTAGAGGTCTTTACAAAACTGAACTCTAGAATAGTCACCTGTGGCATCTGAATGTTGGTGCAGAGCAGGTTTCAGACACAACATGAGCATGTTTTCCTTGGGCCTCACAAATTAATCTTCACAATAAATATTGATCATGTCCCTTTTCTGGTCAGATGAGTCATGGGAAAGACTCAGGAAAAAACACTATAAAAGAGGGCATTTAATGAGTGGAGGACACGTGGCAGGTAGGAGTCACATCCAGGACAGGGTTTGATTGTTGTTTTATACATTTCAGAGTATGCAAATTTTAGGGCATTATATCAAGCCCAGCTTCATGATAAGCACAAATAACTTTGCTGTTTATTAATTAATAATATTTATGCAATAGTGTGCTTTCCCAAGCACCAAGACACCCTTGGGTAGCTCAGGGGTGCAGCTGTCAAAGATGTGGAAAGATTGAAGTGGTTGATCCTGTTACCTGTTCTTTTACTCTGGGTGACTTTGCTGTGCCTTTCCAGTTTCTGAATCCTGCTGCAATTCCATTTCAATATTTGTTAGCTCTTTAAATATTTGTCCCGTGTCCTTACCTGTGGCAATGTCAGCAGGAAGGAACGTTCTCTGCAGATGTGCTGCTTGTGAGGCTGAGCTCCCTGCCCAGGGAACTCTGCTTGGGAGAGAAATTACAGATAAATTGATGGGCTGGCCTTGGGAAACAAGTGATGTTGTGTGATGCCAGGGGAGTTGTATTGCACTTTGCCTGGGGTCCTGGTTCTGCTGGAACAGACCATCAGTCAAATCTGGAGGATGGAGATTTCTCTGGCCTTGCAGCTTGTTGGAATGAACCACAGTTACAAAGTCTGGGAAGTTACAAGGAACTGCTGCTCTTGCCTTGGTAACGTGGCTGAATTGGAGCTTTCAAAACACCCTTGGTGGGATTTTCCTTCCTCTGAGTTGGATTGTTTTAGTGTCATCCACCTGTCACTTCTGTCCTTCTCTCTAGTTCATTCCTTCACAGCTTAATGCTCTTTATGGAGTGGCAAATAAAACGGGCATCAGCAGCAGTGTTTTAAATAAAACAGGCATCAACATCAGAGTTTTAAATAAAATGCACATCAGCAGCAGTGTTTGAAGAAGTGCCAGAGAACACTCAGGAGTAAAGGAACACACTATGATGTCACCACTCTGCTTTCACATTCCTCTGCTGCAGATTGTTTGATTCCAAAGTACAACATTCAGTGGATTGCAGAAACAAATTCTCCCTTTTCCTTTTAAGTTATTTAAAGTCAAGCTCCTTGGCTTCGCTGATTTCTTCTGGAGACAGTACCCGGGGCCAGAAACTGTTGGGAGGTGTTGTGACAGAAATGCCTTCATCTAAATGTAAATGTTGCTGCCCTGCCTCGGGCTGCCTTTGAGAGGCTTTTTTCTGTGGGAAGCAGCTACAAAGTAATGGTCCCAATCAATTTATTCATGTCAATAAAAGGTCTTTTATATGCTTATTTGAAATGTATTGTTCTGGGCTGATAGGACCGTGTTTGTTTTTCAAGCAGGTGTGTCAGGTGGAGTGAGAAATAGGAAGGTAAAGGAGAAGGAAAAGGAACCGTGTAGGTCTGGTTGGGATGAGTTATAATTTGGGGTCATGAGGGTGGGAAGAACGAAGGTGCCTCAATTGTGGGACCCAAGGATATAGGACAGAGCTCCTGGTGCTCCTCCCTGAGCCTGGGACAGGCTCAGATTGCCTTGGGGAATAAAGGAGTTCAACACAAAGTCCCTGAGACAAATAGAGATTTTCTGAGTCACCCGAGTGCACAAACAGCAGCTTGTACATCTTGGGCTAAGTCAGCTTGATACTCTCTAACTCCCACCCCTCCTGTCTGCTGAAAAGGGAAAGCAGGTAAGGGGGGCCACACCAAACTGCAAAACACAACTTTTTTTTACATATTTTGCATTCCACATTGAAGTGTGAATACTGTGTTTGCATCTCCTGTCAGCACCACCCATGAGTGGGGGTTTATGTACCTATATTTCGTTTCCTTTTGACTTGAGCTTCAGTTTGGGGTAACCTGAGTGTGTTCTGGCAGCCAGAGGCTAATGGGCCCGGGCAGGTGTTGATGGCAATTCAA
Source organism: Luscinia megarhynchos (assembly GCA_034336665.1). Classification (NCBI taxonomy): domain Eukaryota; kingdom Metazoa; phylum Chordata; class Aves; order Passeriformes; family Muscicapidae; genus Luscinia; species Luscinia megarhynchos. The sequence goes on along the minus strand of CM067583.1, from coordinate 6,835,786 downwards.
ACTGCTCTGTCCGTGGAGCTTGGTTGTGTCATCCTGCCTGCAACTCCAGGCTTTTCTTTTTCTCCAGTAGCAGTTTGGCATTCGTGACAAATTACTTTAATGACCCATTGAGGGATAAATCTGTCCCCCGGGGCTGGGCGATGCCTCTGCCAATCTGTCCAGGTGCAGTTCGGTTCTGCACCACTCCCAGGGCTGCTGCTGCTGTACCTTGGCTTCCCTGTGTACAGAACCGAGGGAAAGCTTCTTACTGGCTCTAAATTACAGTTTTGTTCTTTCAAAAGAGCTTCAAATAAATGGATGTCCACTGCTTATGTAATAGAGGTGGAAGAGAACTCAGTAAAGGGTTCTGAGAGCCTTGAATCCTAATGGCTCCGGGATTTGTAATTGCAGTGCCATGACTTCAGTGTGATTTGAACCTTGGCTGCCGGGGTTATTTACACCTTCTGTTCTGTTCTGTCCTGTAGTTCTGTGCTGTGCATCTGGGCCCTGGTGCTGTGGAGCCTGCAGGAGGCAGTGAGAGAATGCTGGAGCCTCTCCAGAGCTGTTCCCTGCTGCTCCTCACCCATGCCAGCTCCTGCTCTGGAGTGACCCATCACGAGCAGTTACAGCCCCACCGTTGGGTTCTGCTGGATTTACTGGAGAGAGGGAGAGCAACGCTGACAGCATCCCCCCTGCAGGTGAGATCTGTGTGAGACAAGAGCTGGTTTGTGCCAGGTCACACTCCTGCTCTCTGGGACACCACAGAGGAGCAGCTGAGCCTGCGCTGTGACATTTGTAAAGCAAGGTCTGGGCTCCTCCTTCTTCCATTATTGCTTGTTCTGTCCAAGCCTCTGTAATGGATCAGGTCTCTCTCTCACAAAGACATCTTTTATGGGCTGAGGAATGTTAAACAGGCTCTGTCCTCAGAGCCCTGGTATGGGATTCCTCCTTTTTAATCAGCAGTCTAACACCCTGCCAGCACAGTGCTCCTGCACACTGCCCAGTGGGTTTTTGCCGGTGCCAAACCCAGCCCTGGGCACTGCAGAACAGACACTCCGTGTCTGGCTGGGCCCCCATGGCTTGTCTGGCTGATTTTTATTTACAAGAGTGCAAATAAGTAAACATGAGCTATTGGCTGATGGCCCTGGCGTGCATTCCTGTGCCCAGGTGGGCTGTAGGGCCTTGGCAAAGCTGCCTTTAGGAGGCCTCTGGCTACTGAGTGCTGGCCCTGGGTGGGGACAGTCCCTGTCCATCCTGGGGGCGAGGGGTGGGAGGGGAAGGACTGTGAGTGACAGGGGACATGGTCCCCAGGGATTGAGTAGGCTTGAGCTGAACAACTGTCCTGACAGCAGCTCGTGGTGTGATTGGAGAATGGGCACTGACCGTGGCAGTGACCTGGGCACTGACCATAGCACTGACCATAGCACTGACCGTGGCACTGACCGTGGCACTGACCTCAGCACTGACCGTGGCACTGACCTGGGCACTGACCGTGGCACTGACCATAGCACTGACCGTGGCACTGACCGTGGCACTGACCTCAGCACTGATCATTGCACTGACCGTGGCAGTGACTGTGGCACTGACCGTGGCACTGACCATAGCACTGACCGTGGCACTGACCTCAGCACTGACCGTGGCACTGACCATAGCACTGACCGTGGCACTGACCGTGGCACTGACCGTGGCACTGACCTCAGCACTGATCATTGCACTGACCGTGGCAGTGACTGTGGCACTGACCGTGGCACTGACCTTGGCACTGATCATTGCACTGACCTCAGCACTGACCTCAGCACTGACTGTGGCAGTGACCTGGGCACTGACCGTGGCACTGACCGTGGCACTGACCTCAGCACTTACCATGGGGCACTTAGGGGCTCCCTCCTGGAGGCCGGGCTGTCCTTGTGCCCGTGAGGCCCCAGGTGCCATCGCAGGATTTGCCACAGGATGGCAGCAGATTCTCGTGAAAGAGGAATTCAACCCTCGAGCAGCCTGGGACCTCGCGGGAAGCAGAGACTTCCTCAGACAGAGAAGTTTGGGATCCTCACAGTGCGGGGAGAGCGCAGTGGGATCGGGGCACCTGCTCCCACACAGCGCTGCAGGGCTGCTGCTTTCCTTGGGCTTCTTTTGGTTTGCAAATACAAATTCCTGTGCCAGAACTTCCCACCTGCTTCTTCCACTTTCCCCCTCTGGGTGGGCACCTTTTGGCTTTACCTGGCCGTGCAGAGTGGTCCCAGTTCTGTTTTACTTTGCTCACTCCACGTTGGGGGCTGGCAGAACCTTTGAAGGGAGCTGCTCTGTGTGTGTGTGCACATTTCTGTCCCGGGGGAATTCGGGCTGGGGATTCTTGTCGGGGCTGCTGGCAGCTGTGTGGCCGTGTGTGACAGCACTGCCCTGTGCGACAGCACTGCTCCGTGTGTGACAGCACTGCCTCCTGCTGCCCCGTCCTCCCCTCCCTCCGAGCAGTGCCTGGGCTGCCTTCTATGGACACAGGGATATAAACACAAGGCAGCTGTACTGCGACTGTTTGTTTCTTTGAGGTGGCCTCCACTTTTGAACTTGAAAAATACACAAGCCATGCCATAATATTTAATAAAACCACCCCAGCTATTGGCAGCTCTCTTTTTCCACACCACCCAGCAGCTGAGAGGTGGCACAGGCAGTTTTCTTGTGGGTTTCTTGGCTTCCTTGGTTGGGCTATGCCTGCCCCTGAGAGGGGAGGTGCCCGGCTGGCTGTCAGTGCCTGTCCTGGAGGTGACATTTATCAGGCAGACGTGCTGAGATGATCAATGGCCTTGTCAGACAGTGTTGGGCTCTGCTGCATTGCAAGAGCAGGATGGGAGAGTTCAGAGAGGGGCATGGGGGCTTTGTGCTGCTCCAGAGCTGCTCCAACAGGAGCTGCACTGCCCCAAACACATCATCATTGTGACACTGTGGGGACCTGACATGGTCACAAACACCAGGAACCTCCCTGCTGAGATGTTTCGGTCCCAATCCCAGCCTGGATCTTGGCACAGCAAAGATCATTCCAAATCACCAGCTCCTTTGTGCTCAGCAGCTTTGGGGGGCAGCTCAGCCAAGTTTCCTGGCTGTGTCAGGAGCTGCTGTGTGTTGGTAAAGTCTGTGGTGACTGAATGAATCCCAGCCAGGCTGAAATCAGTCCAGAGCCCAAATCAAAGCACCTGAACACTGCACAGATGGACGTGGGACGGGGCAGCACTGCTGAGAGAGCCTCCAGTGGCTTTCATGTTGTCCCGCCAGCCAGGTGTTAAAGCTCCAGAGCCCCTCACTGAGTTGCCACCAGCTTCTATATATAGATTTTTCTGGTTAAATTGCATTTATTGCCCTGGAAATGAGCCTACTTTAATACCCTCTTCATGTATCCATATATAAAAACACCCAGGGAATGGCCTCCTCTGAGCTGCCTTGCCTGTATTGACACGTAGGGATGGCCAAGCTATTCTTCTCTTCTTTAATGGCTGAGAAATGGCTGCTGTTAATTCCTTGCAATGCCTGAGTTCACAGGGTGAAGTGCAGCTCTCTGTTCACTTGTCTGAGCTCTCCTGTACTGTAAATACTTTTCTCAGCATGAAAGTCCTTTCTGTGGTTCCTGATGTCCCTGGTCCAATGGCAATATTGATTTCTTATATGCAGTGAACAAGATTTACTGCTGATTTTCTGGAGACATTTCCTTGGACTGCACTCCATCATTCTTGCTTCCAGAACTGCCCTTTCATTTAACTTTTCCTGCCACGCCCCCAACCACTACTTAGCTCCCCCTTCTACATTCACAGCTTCACCTCATCTCCACTTTGCTTCAAAGACACAAAAAAAGAGAACCAACCATGAATTGTCCCAAAAAGGAAACCCAAAGTCTGCAATTTCAGCTGGGTAAACTTCTAGCCAGTTTGAAAGGCAGAGAGATGACTTTAAGATTAGCAGGGTTCAACCTGAGCCAGTAATCAGCATTTGGAATCAGACCAGAGGGAGGGAAGAGGAACAATTCCCCTCAGGTCTCTTCCTTTGTATTGCTTTTTCCATGTCAATATATGGGCTTGGCCAGTCTGTTGTTATCGTGTGCTTCCAGTGAAATGCAGGAATAATTCTGCTGATACCTGGACTTGTGGGTAAAATCCATCAGTTCAATGCTGTGGTCTCTGGGCAGTACCTGTGGACACAGAATGCTGCCTGTGGAGGGCAGAGCACAGCCCTGCTCTGCCTGCATCTGTGTTCACACAGCCTCTGGGGAGACACCCAGGCTAATTAGCAACGGCTGGGGAGGCAGCTCACTTGTCAGGGTGAGGGTGCAATAAATAAAATATTAGCAAGAGTAGGTGGGTGAGCCCAGAGATGCAAACAGGGCTGTGCAGAAGGGATTTTTAGAAAGAAACACTGTGGGGAGCCCACGCTGAAGGCAAGGCTGTCAGAAATGCACACCATAATCCATTTGCTGCCTACCCCACTGGAATGCCTGGGATTATGCAGTCCTGGACTTCTGGGAAATCAATGCCATGCACATGACTGTGCTTCTCTTTTCCCAATAGCAGAGAAGGATTTCAGCACATGGTGGGGAAGAGATGTGAGGAGCTTCCCTAACTGGCCTGTGTTCCAGCATTCGTTCCATTCATTAAATGAGCCCTTTAAAGCCACTGGTGGAGGCTGTGGATGCTTCAGTGCACAGTGTGTTTTTATGAGGAGGTTTATCTGCCATTGCTGGCTCAGCCTTTCTCAGTGCTTCAGCTCCTTCTCTGCACACCTGAGAGTGGTATGAAGTTTGCACTAAGGGTTGTTAAATGCTCCGAGGTCTTCAGTGGAAAAGATTCCAAGGGGGTTCAACATGATTTTGGGAAGCCGTGGTCAAAACAGTTTGCTCTTATGTCCTAAATGAGAGATGTGTTGGATTTAGCCTGGTTACCAACACCTTAGAGAAGGATGAAGCAAATTTGAGAGGCTTTGGCCTAAAAAACCAAAACCCCTCTGTGCTTAAAAACGGGGTTTGACCTATTCTTTCTTTTCTCCAGATGTGTAAAACATGGAGCACCCAGGAGGGCATCTGCTCTCAGGGCAGGACAAGGTCAGACAAGTCCTTCTAGGGCAAAAGAGCAGTTAAAAAATCATTTTGGTGCTTAACAGGGAGGCAGTGAAGTGACTAAAAAGCGGGTGTGATATGTTGAGATAATCTAATATAAGAAAGGACCCTGGAGGCAGAAGAAGCCATGGTTTAAACCAGCAGCAGCCACTAGAAAAGCTTATCAGGAGCAGCAGGAAGTTGGAATAATCAATCCTGAAAGGAACACGGTTCTTTACTGCAGCAGGTAGAGCTGTGAAATATTTCACATCTTGGTAATGTGACCTGGATTATCCAGAATCCAGCATCTGGAGGAGACTGAACCAGAAACAAAAAAACCCAAAAAACCCCAAACAAACAAACAAACAAACAAACAAAAAAACAAAAAAAAACCAAAAAAAAACCCCCAAAAAACCCAAAAACCAAAAAACAAACCCAAACCAAAATAATATTTTAAAAAGCCAAAAAAAGGAAAAAAACCAACCCTGACTCATTAAGGGTCATGTGCTACTTTTCACAAGAGGTCTCTGAACCCAAATGCTGGGAGGAAAAATACATTCTAGAGCTCTGCTGGTTAACTGAAATGTTTTCATGTGTCCTATTAAAATCCAACCATGGTGACTCCTGAACTGAGAATATAAAGCAGAGCATATAAAAAAAGGTGTGATTTGCAGCTGGAATTCACTTAGAGCTCCTGAAGACTTGTGACTTGGGATTGCAAAGATTTGGGTTAACCTTGCCCTCCTTCCACCAGTGCCCAGTTGGGTGCCAGGATTCCTCTCTGGGTGCTGAGGGCTCTGTGCTGGGCTGGAAATGTTTCCAGCAGCTCAGGCAGGTGAGCACAACCCTTGTTCCTTTGCACAGGTCTCAGCCTTGTATGCAGGTGACAATATAAATATTTATGTGAGCACAGCCAAACAGTTAAAGATTTGTGAGTGTCTGTGTTCACAAACATAAACACTGAGAGGAGAGATCAGAAAACTTCCTGAGTGAAGGAGCAGGAGGCAGAGGAGGGAGGGAGGGTCTGACTGTGCAGTGCAGAGGTGAGGGCAACTGTCTGAGGGGAGGGGAGGGGAGGGAGGGAGGAGGGAGGGGAGGGGAGGGAGGGAGGGAGGGAGGGAGGGAGGGGGAGGGAGGGGAGGGGAGGGAGGGAGGGGAGGGGAGGGGAGGGGAGGGAGGGGAGGGGAGGGAGGGAGGAGGAGGGAGAGGAGAGGAGAGGAGAGGAGAGGAGAGGAGAGGGAGAGGAGAGGAGAGGAGGGAGAGGAGAGAGGAGAGGAGAGGAGAGGAGAGGAGAGGAGAGGAGAGGAGAGGAGAGGAGAGGAGAGGAGAGGAGAGGAGAGAGAGGAGAGGAGAGGAGAGGAGAGGAGAGGAGAGGAGAGGAGAGGAGAGGAGAGGAGAGGAGAGGAGAGAGGAGAGGAGAGGAGAGGAGAGGAGAGGAGAGGGAGGAGAGGAGAGGAGAGGAGAGGAGAGAGAGGAGAGGAGAGGAGAGGAGGAGAGGAGAGGAGAGGAGAGGAGAGGAGAGGAGAGGAGAGGAGAGGAGAGGAGAGGAGAGGAGAGGAGAGAGGAGAGGAGAGGAGAGCGAGAGGAGAGGAGAGGAGAGGAGAGCGAGAGGAGAGGAGAGGAGAGGAGAGGAGAGGAGAGGAGACGGGAGAGGAGCAGGAGCAGGAGAGGAGAGCTGAGAGGAGCAGGAGAGAGAGCCAGGAGTGAAGCCAGGGAGCAGATGGAGAAAAGCTGGGTCAGCATGCTGAGCAGGCTCTGCATGCTGTGCAGCCCCGCTCCCCAGGGACAGACACTTGGATTGCTAGGGCATACCGCAGCCTCAGGCGCTGTCACTAGCCCCACTCCTCAGGCTATCAGCTACTGCCTGCCATCCTGCAGCCTGACAGCAGTGGCTGAGGCTTGAGAGGCTGGGAGTTTGAAGCAGAGGGTGATTTTGAGCTGTGCCTCTCTCCTGAGCATCCTCTGCAGGGCAGCCAAGGCCTCCCAAGGGGAGGGAGGTGGTGATCTGAGCCTGCAGCCACAGCCAAGGGTCAGCAGTGGGATGCTGGAGGCAGCCAACTCCGATGGTGCAGGCAAATCCAGCTCTGCAGAACCTGGGCTGTGTCAGCATCTCCTGGAAAAGGGGAGCTGGAAACAGAAATGTGCTTGAGGTCACACCTGGGCTGTCCTCTGACATGAACGTGGTTTGTTTAGCAGTGAAAACACAGGAGCTGTTGAGAGTGACCATTTGTGTATGTCCCAAGTTATCCACAGCACAGGTGAGTCTGTCAGGCACTGTGTGCACACCTGTGTCCCCTCAGCAGAACTCATGTTCCCCTTGCCCCAAGCTGTGCTGTGATGGGGGTAAAGCAAAACATCCTATTTTAGTCTGGAGACTCCTTGTCTCAAAGGGAAGCAGAGAACCACTGGCTTGGGCTGCACACTCCTGTGGCTTCTGGAGCAGACCCACATGGATTTTCTGTGAAGAGGTGGCTGCAGGAGGAGGGAAGGCACGGGGAAGGAATGCATTTCTCATTATGTGCTGCAGCCTCTCTGCTCTGGCAGCTTGAGAAGAGAAATTCTCTCTCCCTCCCCCCTCTACCCCCTGCAGCTCGTTGATTATTTTTGGCTGAGGTGGAAAGCACAACCCAGCATTTTTCCAACAGGGAGTGACCCAAGCAGGAGGGGGGCAAAGCCTGGGCTGTTCCCTTTGTGCTCTCTCTGTCAATAGCCACACTTCTGCTTGTCTGGAGCTCCTTTCCCCTGAGCACACCAAAGAGCTTTAAGAGCTGTTCTGTCCCTCTGACCTCAGCTGAGCAGAGGGGGTGAAACTGAGGCACAGCTCCCCAAAGTCACACAGGGCCTGGGTCTTTTCATCGATTTTGTGTGGGTTTTTATCCTCAGGCTTTTCTCGTGCTGCTGAGGGCCCTTCCCTGCTCTGCCTGCATCGTGCTGTGGCTCCTGCACGGTGCTGTTGGTAATTCCTGTGGCTACAGCTTTTGAATGGGAAGGTTCCTCTGGGTTGTGCCTTCGATAAAATAATCCTTGAAATGAACAAAATATTCCTGCTCTGCCAGGCAAAGGGTTTGGCTTTTGAGGAATAGCTCTGTGTGTTTGTAGGAGTCAGTCTGACTGTAGAACATGCCCAGGAGTTGCATTTGGAAAGCTGAGTGGAGAAGAAAATGGTGTGGAAGGAGGGTAAAGGGCACCCCAGGGAGCCTGTGAGGGGTGTCCACTCCCACCCACAGCCCCTGTGTGCAGGGGGGAAGCCCAGCTGGGTTTCCCAAGCTCTCCCCTCTGCTATGCCCACTACCACAGACCAAAGTCCCAGTGCCGGAGCAGCCTGCCTTGTTTTCCGAGCTAATAGAAAGCATATGAGGAGCACAGTCAGACACAGCCACAGCTGCTGGGAGTGATTCATTTGGGACACAAACAGGAATCGAGTGCTGGCTGCTCCCTGGGCAGAGCTGTCCCTGCTCCAGGCCATTCCAGGGGGTGACTGAAGCTCCGAGCCCCCTCCAGCCCCAGCAGTGACTCACTTCCTCCAGCCTTGGCAGAAGGGCTGTGCACGAGGGCCAGTGATGCTTTGGGGCATTAAACCTCCCGGAACTCTTCTCCCTCTCCCCTGCCCTTTCTGAATCCGGCTTGTCCTGCTCTGAGGGCAGAGACCATCCCTGGTTGATCTGCGGGGCCAGGAGGGGAGGCTGCACCAACGTTTCCAGACAGAAGTAAACTGTGTTTTAACACAGCAGCAATGGGAACTGCACTGGAAAGGCAGGAATAAATATACTGGCTGGAGATCACTGAGTGTGTGCAGCTAAAGGGGCAGGTGGGGGTGGCAGCTCTCAGGTTTTGGGGTTTCTCTGCTGTTTGTGCACACCTCTTGCTCACCCCGTTAATTTTCTGTAGCCTTCCAGGACCAATGCACAGCCTGTGGATGTCTGTGATGGCCTGGCTTGGGTTTTCCTGTCCTCATTGCTTAACAGATTTAGTGCCTGTTCCAAAGCCTGATATGCTTGGAAGCAGCAAAGTTTAGAACAGCAAGGCTGGAGTGTCTCGGGGCACTGAGAGTCCTAGCTTGGTATGAAGGGCAGCCTGATTTTTACATCCTGACACCCCAGATCTCAGGGGTGGAAGCTGCCTGTCCCCTCCCAGATCTGCTCACTGCTCTGTGACCCTGCTGCTCTGCCTTGTGAGCCAGCATCTGGGAATTACTGGAGCAGAAGAGACGGGCTGAGGTGCCACAGCTCCGGCACCAGCATCACAGCGAGCCAAGAGGAGCTCAGCAGTGGGAGCAGCTCCCTGCCTGACCCCTCTGGAGCTTGGCAATAAAACAGATTTGGAAAGAGCCACTTTTGGAAGCAGGAGGGCTCTGTTTTAGGAAGGCTGGCTGGGTGTGCAGGAGGCTGGGGGAGGCAGGGGTGGGATGGTGGCACCTGCTCCCCCCAGGGCCGTGTGTCACCCGCAGGAATCTGAACTGTGCTGGGGGAGCCTGGCAGGCGCCACCACGGCCCCACAGTGGGGACAGCTCTGAAATTGGACCCTCTGTCCCTGCAGCCTGTCCCGGCTGCCTCAGCAGACAGAGCTGTGTCTCTGTTCTGGGATGGTCACTGAAGTCCCCCTTGTGTCTGCCACCATCATCCTCTTCCTCCCATCACCCTCCTGCCCTGGCAGTGCCCTGGAATGGGGCCTGGCAGGTGGGGTGTTGTCACCAGGGCTGGCACCATGTAGCACTTACTCCTTCCCTGAAACCCTCACATTCCTTCTGTGGCCTCGGGGCTGCCTGGATGCTGCACTCAGCTGTCACAGGGTAATGGCAGGGAGTCCAAATGACAAATCTGCCCGGCTGGAGCAGAGGGAGGCTGGGCAGGTCCATCTGCATCCTCTCCCTGGGACTGAGTGGGGAGGGAGGGTGGCAGAAATGCTGCACAAATGTCGTGACACTCAGAAGCGTCTGGGCCCTGAGGTGGAGACAGAAATAATCCCCCAGCTGCAGGGGGCACAGGGAGTTTGCTGGAGAGAGGCTCTGCAGAGGGGCAGGGCAGATGGACTTTATCCCAGAGCATCTCCAGGGGTCCATCCATCAATCCTGAGCTCCCCCTGGACTCCTGCAGTGACAGGGGAAGCTAAAGAGGTTTTGTGCTTCTCCAGGGGAGACTGTGCAGGCCCTGCACCATCTCCCTGGCAAAGCACTGGCTGTGTCCAAAGGCACAGACATCCCGCGATGTCCCTGCAGCCTGGCTCCTCGGGGAATAGGAGCCTCCAGCACAGGAGCTCTTGGCCTTCCCAAAGCTGTCTGGACCATAACACACCAAACAAGGGGTCTTCCAGGTGCCCTAAGGACAAGGCTCATTCTAGAATTCTCCATCCCTCTCTCTTTCCTGGAGGATTTTGGAGTGACAAAGGATCAGACCCCCTGGTATTTCACCCAGGTCAGGAGCTGAATATGGACAGAGGATAAAGGCAGCTGAGAGCAGAGTGGGGACAGACACCCTGAGGTGTTGTGCAAGGGGCAGAGAGGAGAGGTGTGGTTCTGTGTGCATTTGCAGCCTGTGAGTTCTTGGGAGATTTAATTTTCAAAGCATTCCCGACATCCCCTGGGATAGACCTTGGCTGAGGTCCCAGGGCTGTGTCTGCCAAAAGGAGCTGTGCAGGGCCAGCCCGACAGGAACAGCTCCCTGCTCTGTGCCAGAAGGACAGGGAGGAAAGCAAAGCAGGGGGGACAAGGGGAGGGACCCTCCTGTCCCTGAGCTGCCTGCAGCACAGACTCACCTCCAGCTGACACTGACCAAGCACGTGAGGATGAGAAATGAACAGTCCTGTCCTGCTAGAGTCCTGCCCAGCACAGAGGGGAATGAGTTTCCTGGGATTTTTCTCCTGGAAAACAAGAGACAGGACTGCTCTTGGGGATGAGAGGACCAAGAGGCTCAGCAGTGTGGCTGTGGCCAGACAGCACGTGAAGAAGCCCTGGATAAACTTGTGTCCCTGGTCCGCTGCTGGGCTTTGCCAGAGACCTCAGTCCTGACCCGTAACATCTTCTGCTGCTCCAGCCCAGACTCTGAGAAACATCATGTGCTTCCAGCCTGCTGTGCTGCCCTGGCTTCCTCAGCCAGACACATCTCAGCCCTGAGCTGTGCTTTCTGCTGCTCCCACCCTGGGTTCCTCCCTTCTCTCCTGACAGATCCTGTATTTCATTGCTGGGAATCCATTCTGTGACTCCATCCTCCTCTCCCTCCCCCCAGCTCCTGCAGTCCTTCTGTTCCTGTGGTTCTCAGTCCAGTGCAGCACCTCAAACAACAGCAGAGGGGAGGCAGCCCCAGGGATGCCTTTGCACCAGCCCTGCCCTGCTTTGGGCTCTCAGAGAGGAGGAACCAGGATGGGGGAGGCACCTGGAGGTACCAAAATTGGGCATAGTTGAAGGTGAGGGGAGCTCTGCCAGGGGACTCCAAGTTGTGGGATGCTGGACGTTTTGGGATTGTAGAGTCAGAAAGGAGGACACACAAGGCAGGAGACATCATTATCTTGTAGAACCAAACCCCACTCTGACATTTCCTGGTATTTACACTGTGATCCAGGTGCTGTTATTCACTGCCTGCCCATTCCAATCTGGCATTCTTTGGAGGGCAGTTTTGTGTTCTCTGGCTGTTGTCTCACCTGAGCATCCCCTCCCTGGTGCTCCAGTCTGTCTGGGCTTGCCATTCCCATTGCCAGATTCCTGGGCTGTACCAGCCCTGCTGGGCTGCTCTGAGGATAGACTTGGTTTGGCTTCACTTTATTCTATTTGCAGTCCTAAAAGGCAGGCAGGGATTAGGGAGGGAGAAGGTGGCTATTTTAGATGTTGCTGGTCACAAGCCAGCGAGCTGGGAAGGCAGGGGATGTGTGTGGGGTGTGTGTGGGGAAGCTGGGGTTTGCCAGGTCTGAAATCCTCTCCTGTTTCTGTAGGCATGAATGCAAACCCCAAACCAGAGGTGGGTTTGGTTTTGACCTTGTGAAATGAAAACATGAGGGCTGAGCTGCTGCCAAAGCCAATCCCAGCCGTCTGTGCTCCAGCCCAGCTCTGCTCCCTGCTCCTGCCACCCCTGCTGGCTCTCTTCAGGCAGAGGCAGCAGGAAGCAGGAGCCTGCTCCCTCCCAGCTGGCCTTTAACACATTCCTGCAGCAGCTGGGGCTGGGGGCAGCTCAGATGCTCCCAAACCTCCTCTCTGCACTCACAGCTTCCTCTGTAACTTCATTGTGCAAACCTTCCCTGGAACAGGCTCTGGAACCACATTTTGGGCTCTCCAGCACAGCTAAAAGCAGGAGCTTCCCCAGGCAGGGAGCAGAGCTGCTGGCTTTGTTGGAAGGCAGAGCAGCCAGATGGTGACAAGGAAAGGGAGGGGAGGAGAAGGGGAATTTGTGAGGGAGCAGCTCCATATTCCAGCTTCCATTTGGGGCCCTGCTGCCATGAGTGCCCTGACAGAGGCTGGCTGTGACAAGCTGCAAAGGCTGAGGGCTGGGAAGAAAAGGGAGCAGGGATGTGGGAAGTGAGGGCAGGCAGAGACGTGGCCATGGCAGCACGTACTGGAATGAAAATTGGTATTTGCACTTGTGTCTTCCAAATAAAATCTGGGGCTAATACTGTGTGTTGAGGAGAAGTTGCCTGATGCTGTTGGGTGGACACATCAGGCATGAATTTGACTGCTCCTAAATCTTACATCTTCTGGCAAGATTTCCACCAGAATTGGCCCAGGCTGTGGTTTTATCAGTGCTGCACCAGGAAAATGTTTACTGGCTTTGAAGCACCCATCCCTAAACTGAGTTTAGGGAGCATATTCTTATGGATGTGAGACATGAATGTGACCCTGTGTCTACTTCAGAAATGTATTTTGGTGTTTTGCTCTAGGAATTGTATTGTAGGGTCTATGAATGGGGTGTGTGAGATCAGGACCCCTTTTTTCAGTCCCTGGCTTTAGCCCTTGGTGTTTGTCTTTGAGGAGGATGGAATTTCCTACTGGGCATATTCCTACTGGGCATATAAACAGCATGTTTGAGCTAAAGTCAAGCCCTGCATGTAGTGATGGGAATGAATCTGTTGGGGATGTTTGTTGTCTACACATAATTCCCCTTTTAAAAGGGGCTGCAAGTTTGGGGAGGTCTTAGCTCTGCACGATGGGGAATATCAGCTATAAATAAATCTGTGACACAGCTACTGTGAATAGCCAGAATGGCTCTGGGTTTCCTGCAGGCTGTAGCAAGTGTGGTTTAAAACAAAATCAGGGGAAAGGGGAACAGGCTTCCAAAATATGGAACACCTCATAAAGCTGGGGAGGTAGGAAACAAGCTGAACAGTTTCAGCCATAGTTCAAGCTCAGGAGGCAAACTGTACAGTACATAAAGCCCAGGGAATCAGCTCAGGGTGCCAACTAATGAGCTTTTTAATTAGCTGCAATTGCAGGCAAGGTTTAAAACCCAAAGAAGTAAGTAAATTAAAGATTTAAAAGACTGAACAGAATCGATGAGGGGTCAGCACTTAAAATATTAAAATGCCAAAGCAGTTGACTTTACAGGAAGTTTGCAGTGCTGCAGCAGAGCCCCTTGAAGGGAGCAGCAGGCTCTGGGGTTCTGCTCCAAAGCCCTGTGGCTGGAACCTGCAGAGATCCATAAATCACCCTGCACAGGCAGCCTGCAGTGTGCTGGCCTGGCCTGGAACCTGCAGGGTGTTCTCTGCAGCTCCTCTGGGCTGCTCCCAGCTGTTATCTGCAGCAGATGCTGTGTGGAATGGAGAAACATTGCACTCCATTTCTGTCAGCTGTGGTTTCATTTGCCAGGGTTCTCCTTTGCTGCCTGCTCTGCATCCCCATCCTTGAGACTGCCTTGAGCAGAAGCTGCCACTGGACCAATGTTCCCATCTGGCTCAGACAATGCTTTTGGACTTGATAAACCTGAGGACTCAGGGTAGAATCTGAACCCAGGCTCTGGAAAACTCCTTCTTTTTGTTTCTTTTTCTTTTAGTCAACACAGTAACACACTAATTCAAAGCAGCTTGGATGTGCAACCCACATTGTGCATAGGGGCCAAATGGGTTTGTTCAAATGAAGATTTACTAAGATCTGTGTAAAACAGGGGAGGAGAGGAACCAGAGGGGTGGGAGGCAAAGAAGAATCCAGCCCCCAGTGGCCTTGAAAGCAATCTGCCAGTGAGTGTTGTCTCCATGCTGATGGATTTGCTGTCACCTCTCCCTGGCATGAGGTGACAGATCTCTCTGTGGGATGAAGCCAGAACCAATAGCCATCCATCACTGTGGGACAGCAGGAGCAGCAGGAGGCACAGGGGAAGGAAGCAAAGCTGGCAAAACATCCCCACCCTCCTTCCTTGCCACTGCTGGGTCACAGGGAAATAGGAGCTGGGAAATGGGACTCTGCAGGCACTTACTGAGGGTGGAATATTGCTGCAAGGGTGGAGGGATTGGAACACCTTGAAAACCTCCTGGCCAGGAGAGCTCTGTGTGAGTGAGGTTAAACACCAGCACAGGTGGCTCAGGGCACAAACTGGGTGGGAGAACCTCAGCTGGAATTGAGGAGATGCTTCTCTGTGGCTTTAAGGTAACACAGTTCCAGGGGGCCCTTCTGTGGTGGTGCAGGGTGAGAAATGCAGATTGTCTGTAAGATGAGTCCTGGTCAGTTTGAGGCAGGTGTGCAGCTCTGTCTGCGATGGGAGGAATGGCAAACACTGCAGGTCCTTTCCTGCCTTCTGGGACTTCTCCCTGATGAAATCACTGCAACCTCCAGGTTTCCACAGTCCTGCCTGTGCTTTCCCCCTCCTGTGTCACGTTCAATGAACAGCAGTGAGGTTTGGAGTATGTGGATTTTGCTTTTGGAGAAAATCCAGGTATTTCTCTATATGGCTGATAAATGAGAGGATAGAAATGTGGAAATATTCCTACATGCTGAACAATCCCCTAAAGCCAAAAGGAGTCAGGCACTTCCTTCATTTCAATGTTCTTCTCAATACTGCTAAGCATGTTTCTCGGTCCTTTGCAATCTAAAGAACTGGGTAAATGTGCCCCAAAAATCTTTATGTGGAGTATTTATTTCTAAACTACTCTTACAAAGAGCTAAAAGGGGAAAAAGCCCCCACAGCTGTTTGCTGAAAAGCAAAGGAGTGTTCCTTTAAGCTGAATTAGCATGCACAGAGCCTGGGCTGCTGCTGAAGCTTTGCTGCTCCCAGGCCTCAGACTCTGCATCTGCTTTTTCGTTTCCAATGGCTAATGTGCTCTGACACTGCACCCCTCTGGGAAGTTGCTGACAGGCACTGTCAATATTTCCTTCTGAAAAAAACCCCCAACCAATGCAGCCCTCCAAAGTGCTGCTTTTCAGCATCTAATTATGGACGTGCAGCCTCCACCTAGAGAGAAGGTTCCCAGTTCAGCCCCTGCATTTCCTGCATCCCTGGAGTCCATTTTTTTTATTGTTATCTTTTCCTTCTGCTCTTCAGAAAAAAAGACAAGGAAAATGAATATTCCTGTCATTTTTGGCAGCTGCTGGACTGGGTTATACTGATGTCTATGCCAGGCTGTTGTGCTGTCAACTGGAAGTGCTCCAATATTCAGGAGTCAGGCACCCAAAACCTGGAGGTTGGATGAAAGTCAGGAAAATTAAACACAGACATTTGGAGGAGTGTTTCCTTCCACTTTGTTTATGTTGTTCTGCTGTTTTACTCTTTCGCTTTGACAATTTAACAGTTCTGCTTTCAATTTTTTCTATAAACTCAAAGGCCAGGAACTCTCCTTGAGAGTGAGAAAGATGCAGATCTCAGACATAAGCACTTGACTCCAGGAGTGCAGGCTTGGAGAAACCCACTAAATATCCAAAGGCTTTGGTCATAAATCACAGGTGTTGACAGCAGCTGAGGTGTGCTTTCCCTCAGGGAAGGTGGAATTCACACCATTCTTTTCCATCTGGACAACTCTGTCCATTGAAAGAAAATGAGAAAGGATACAAAGGGCACATCCCACCCTTTACTGGTGGCATTGCTCCTGCCAGCACTGTCTAGCAGCTGCTTCCCTGGCTATTGGAATTTTGAAATATTCCTTGGAATTCACTGAGCTCCCACAACCCCAGGCAGGTGGTATACCCAAACACAGCCCTGAGCAGCCTCACTTCTTTTGGTTGGGTGTGTGAGGGTTGAGTTCACTCCTTTGGAAAAGGCCAGGGTGAATTTCTTGAGCTTGAGTGGTTCAAACAGAATTTGAAGCAGTTCCTGGTTCAGCAGGGAGCTGATTCCCTCGGGGCAGCCCCACTGGATGGGCAGTGCTGGATTATTAAACCTCCTCTTAAAGAGACCCAGGGCTCCTAATCCTTCACACATCCCTCTTGCTGCTTATTTGGGTGTCCTTTTGGCTTAAGAGAACCTTTCTTCTCATGTTTCCTTGCCAGCAACTCCCAATTTCCTGTTTGAAACTCTAATGACACAGGTTGCATTTCAAATTTCGTATGAAGGGGACAATTGTCTTTCTCAAGGATGCTGAGAGAATTTTGTTCTGGACTGTTCTGATTTCCTTGTGGCTCCCTGGAATCCCAACCTCCTGTTGCAGTGTCCAGAGTGGCTCAGCAATTAATGGGATGGTTTTGAATTCCACAACATCCCCTTTCTTCATTCCCTTTTCTTTTAGATCCTTATGAGTAAGGATCTAAAAGGACCGGAAAGAAAAATCAGTCTTGTGGTTACTGCATCTTCAAGTTGTGCCTCTTGCATCAATTCTGCAACACCCCTGCATGTTCTGCTGCAATTTTAATTTCTATTAACTGGGATAAGTGAATACCCTGTGCCTGCACCAAACACAGCAACAACCAGGAACACAAAACCCTGCCGATTTCTCTTTGAGAGGAGCAACCAAGCACTGCCCTGCAGCTCCAGCAGGAATCTCTGCTGGTGCCAGGTCTGGATGCCCCTGGAATGTCTGCACTGCCCAGCAGGGATCTCCCACCTCCCTCTGAGTGAGCTAATGCTGACCTGGGAAAGAGAGAGTGCCTGTTAGAGAAGGAACTTTACCCAGGGTAATCACCTAATTACCTGGGCCTAGGGTTAATTAACCTGGCTGGATGGCCACACGACTGCTGCCTCTGGGCTCAGCTCCTGTGGGGCTGGCTGTGACATTTCTATTCAGATGTGCTTTGCCATCCCCTTCATGTTCCAGGACCTCATGAACGTTGAATTAATTAACTTTCACTGTGATTTCATGGCTGTTTAATGATCTCTTTGTTATGGGTGGGGAACTGAGGCACAGAGCAATTAGGGACTCTGCCAAGGTCACCCAGGAATTCTCTGGGAGAGCTGGAGATGGAATCCAGCTTTGCCTTTCAGTGACTTCTCTTTGGAAGGGCTGTGGGTAGGTGCCTGAGCTGGGAAGCTGCATCCAGGGATGAGCTGCTGCCCTTGTTTGGGGTCTGTGGGATGATCAATCCTCCAGAACTGTGGTTTCATCCAGAGGCTTTTGGATAAACCCTGGCTCTGGCACCACAGCTCTGTTCAAATGCAGGAATGAGATGAAAGGTGAAGTTTCAGCCCAGAGCTCGTCCCCAGGCAGGACAGAAAATAAAACCCAGTGAGATCTCTGGGTTTTTCCCCAGCCTGGAGATGCTCTGTTGGCCAGAATGTCATTTCTGATTTTATTTGTGCTCTTCTCTCGTCCTTTCTCATTAACCCCTTGTCCCGTGTGGCTGCTCAGCCTGCACAGAGCTCTGCCCTGCAGCCCCCTGCCTGCTGGGGGAATTATTCTGCCTCTCTGAACTGGAATCCCCAGTATGTAAATCCTGCTCTTTTCTCCAGGCTTTCCTCCAGTCTTCCCTGCTTCTTGTTTTTACATTTTAACTGTTTGGTGACTCTTCTCTCACAGCATCCGAGTCTCTGCAATCCTCCCAGCCCAGCCCCTGCCCCTTCCTCCTGCCAGGCCTCCCCTGCCACTTGAAATCCTCGTTCCTTGGCCCTTCCCTGTGGAAGTCCCACTCTGGAGCAGCACTAAATCTCTTTGTGCAGCCTGGCCAGCTCTGCTCTGGCAGCAGGGACAAGCCTGGGTTATCACCTGCTTGTGGTCTCATCTATCACCTTGAATTGTGTTGCAGGATGAAATTACTCATCCAAACCTAATGTTAAATTTAATCAAGTCTGGAGCAGAGAGGATTAATGGGCTGTGCAGCACAGGCACACGTCTGGCACGGTGCTGTGACCAGGTGAGGTTTGAGAAGCTCGCTGGAAATGATGAAGCCAATCACCAGGTGGGGAAGGCTGCAAGAATCCTGCATCCCTCTGGTAGAAATCCTCCCTCTGCAGGAATCCTGCATTTCTTTCTGCAGGAATCCTGCATCCTCATCTGCAGGAATCCTGCATTTCTTTCTGAAGGAATCCTACATCCCTCTCTTCAGGAATCCTGCATCTCTCTTCAGGAATCCTGCATCTATCCCTTCTCCTGCAGAAAGGCACCACTGCTCCTGCTGCAGGTGGCTCCTGGTGGAGTCACCTGTGCTGTGTGAGAATTTCTCCAGAGGGGAGGAATGTCTCTGCTGGGCTGGGAGCTGCAAGGCTGGGTCCTGTTTCCCAGCTGTGCTCAGTGCAATAGTCTGGGACAGGCTCTGGGGCTTTACTGTTCTTCATCTCTCGTTCTAAAGAAAAAGGATCATCCCAGGATGCCCTTCAGCCTTGGAGCCTGTGAGCGCTGCTGAGCTGCACTCAGGCTGTGAGCAGCACAGGTGTTTAGCATCCCCAGAGTGCTCTGTGTACAAAGCCCTTACCAGAAGCCAGGGCCTGGTGCCCCTGGAGTGTCACTGGGGACACTGAGGCACAGGGTGACAGTGGCTGCCAGGTGCTCTGTGCCCCCTGTCCTGCCTCCCACTCAAACCCTGAGATCACACTGCCTTATCACCTGATAATGGCTGTCAAAACCAACAGCCTCGTAAAGCCTTTCATCATCTCAGCAGATGCTGTGAGGAACCCATTTATGAACTTCATGGGGGAAAAACAAAAACAAAATGAAAACCTTCCCCTAACCCGCTACATAAAACCTCCCTGATAAATACAGGCAGCGTGTTTGAGGGGGTGGGTGGGAGCTCCATCCCCAGAGCAAGCAGGGGATTTCACTGCCTCGCTCAGGTTTGGCCAAAAAAAGCAACCAAACCCCAGAGGAAGCACGTCATGGTGCAAAGCAGAGGCAGATGGTGCGGGCAGGAGCGTGGGAGGCACGGGGTGTTTCTCTGAACAGAGGGTGCCTGTGAGGGAGGAGAGCACTGAGAGGCAGGCAGGAACAGGAGAGAGCTCTTGTTTGGGTGACAGTGGGGGTTGCCCCAGCCCTGGCTGAGAGTCCTCCCCAGGGAGAAAGAGGCAAAGTCTGTGATTGAAACAGAGAGTGTCGGGGCTGTGAGTGGAAACCAGAGCAGGGCAGGACTCCCCAGGACCAGCAGCAGCTGCAAAACACCTCCCTGAGCTCCTTTTCTGTTTCACTGCCCACACTGCTGGGCTCAGGTGCTTCCTTCTCCCTCCACTCACTGCTCTGCTCTGAGATCCCCACAATGCCTTCTATCCCTCGGTCACAGCTTTCCCAAAAGGCATCAGGGACAGAAAGTGCTTTGGAAACTATCTTGGAGCATTCCATTCTTCAATGATTAACCCTTCTTGGGCAGGAGGGATGAGCCCTGCAGGAGCTCAGGAGGGAGATGAGCACCAGCAGCACTGCCAAGATCTGAGCAGCATTGCTGGAGCAGAGTTTGCTTCTTCTTTCTCCTCCCTGTGCCTGAATTACCCATCTCTGACTCGTGGGGTTGATACTGAGGCAGAGTGTGGCTCCCAGCCTGAAATCCCTGAGAAATACAGATCCCAAGGGAAAATCCACTTCCAAATGCAGACTGAGTGGCTTAGGCTAATTGCTGGCCACTATTAGCAAAAAGCACTGACAGGACGTGGTGTTCACAACTTGTTCCATAGGCATCACCTCGAATGAACTCTCATTTATTTAATGGATAAGTTGGATTTTTCTTCATTTGAGTGCTGGGAATTGTTGGGAAGTATTTCTTGATATCCTGGCTAAATCCTCATGCTGAATCTCCCATGTTTGCTCTGTCCCTGGAGGTGTGGGGAGAGCCATGTCCTGTCTGGAAGAAAGGTTTTTGTGTGGGTTTGGCTGCACACAGCTGCACTGAGTGCCCTGAAGTGAGGCTGGAGTGGGGAATCACAGCAGCCCTTGGCCGGGGTGGGGCAGGGCAGAGCAGGGGAGTTTTCTGATGAAATTCCCTGCATGGAAACACTCCCAGCCAAACACGCATGCAGCTGCTCTCAGCCCTGGAGCCAAGGCCTGTGTCAAGAGCCCCAGAAATGTGGGAGCTCACATCATGAAGTTCAAACAGCCCTGGATCTCTGTCAGCTGTCAGGAGCTCCCCCCCTCCTGTTCCTCTTTTCTGTAGTCGCTGGTGCCTCTCTTGGTTCGCTTCTGTTCTTTTTGCATTGCTTTGTTTTGTTTTCTGTGTTTAGGCTTTCTCAGGGGCAGAGGAAGACTGGTGAGGAAGCAATCAGTCCTGCTGGGATGGCTGTGCTGCAGGATGGAGATGCTGTGTGCAGATCCCATCCCTGCATCCCTCTGCCCCTCCACTGCTCCACCTCTGCCCTGTGCCACGGTGTCATCCTGGCAGCAGTTCTGGAGCTTCAGCCCTTGGAGAGCCCCATTGCCCCAGTCAGGCTGTGCAGAGCATGGGCAGAAGTCTCAGCTGAACATAGCTGAGGAGCCCTCTCACTTTTCTCAGCTTTTCTGCTGTAATAAATGGCAGGCATCAAAATAAATCAGTGGATGTCAGGAAGAATCCAGAGCATTTGGACATGCAACAATTCCCTGAGTATTCAGAGAGAAAGAAAGGGAATTAATCAGATCAGAAAGCAACTATGAATCTAAAAGAAATACAACCACGATAAAATTCCTGAACATAAAATTCTGATAAAATTCTGGAGCAGCATGGAGTTTAATCATTGGGGATTTTGAAAAGCTTGTGTATGTTTTGAGACATTTTTATTCTTTCAGGCAGGTATTTTGAGATAAAAAGTAATAAGCTAATTAAAATGTACCCAAGCATGGCTGTGAGTAATAAGATGAGAGTATGGGCATTAAAAAGCCCAAACAAACATACATTAAATTCCTTCAGCCAGCTCAGGGTGTGCAGTCATGTCCCAGCCTTGTTGGTGATGTCAGTGGGAACACGGGATGTGTTAAATGCTTGGACATTCCATTCATTCATAGGTCAGGCAGGAGTGAGTCACTGCACAGGCCAGTTCTGCTCATTTTGGGGGCCTGGATGCAGCAGTGTTGTCAAATCTTCAGCTGGAGCTTTTAGGCGGCATTCAGGGAGGTGAAACAGGGCAGGTCTGGAACTTTGCTGGGACTTTGTGTTCTGTTCCTGCAGCTCTGGATCCTGGAGAAGGATGGGAATGCACAGGAGCCAAAGGCTGAGCAGCACCACTCAGGGAATTAAGGGAATTCATGGCTTATTTACACCCAGGGAATTAATGGTTCATTTACACCCAGGCCCAATGCCCAGCCAGAAAGGAGAACTTTGTGCAGCAGCCCTGCAGGGAGGGTGGGAGCTGTTCACAGCTCAGGGTGGGGACACCCAGAGCTCCCTCCCTGTCACCCCTGCTGCCACCAAAGTGTTGTTTCCATTTCCTGAGGGCAGCCGGGTGTCACTGCCTCCTCCTCACCCTTTCCAGCACCCTGTGCCAGCCAGGGCTGCTTTGGGCACAGCCCTGAGACACCCAGCAGTGCTGCAGGGATATCCCTGTGTCCCCTGAGACACCCAGCAGTGCTGCAGGGATATCCCTGTGTCCCCTCACACACCCAGCAGTGCTGCAGGGTGTCCCTGTGTCCCCTCACACACCCAGCAGTGCTGCAGGGATATCCCTGTGTCCCCTCACACACCCAGCAGTGCTGCAGGGGTGTCCCTGTGTCCCCTGAGACACCCAGCAGTGCTGCAGGGATATCCCTGTGTCCCCTCACACACCCAGCAGTGCTGCAGGGGTGTCCCTGTGTCCCCTCACACACCCAGCAGTGCTGCAGGGTGTCCCTGTGTCCCCTCACACACCCAGCAGTGCTGCAGGGATGTCCCTGTGTCCCCTCACACACCCAGCAGTGCTGCAGGGATATCCCTGTGTCCCCTGAGACACCCAGCAGTGCTGCAGGGATATCCCTGTGTCCCCTCACACACCCAGCAGTGCTGCAGGGTGTCCCTGTGTCCCCTGAGACACCCAGCAGTGCTGCAGGGTGTCCCTGTGTCCCCTCACACACCCAGCAGTGCTGCAGGGGTGTCCCTGTGTCCCCTGAGACACCCCGCAGTGCTGCAGGGATATCCCTGTGTCCCCTCACACACCCAGCAGTGCTGCAGGGTGTCCCTGTGTCCCCTGAGACACCCAGCAGTGCTGCAGGGATGTCCCTGTGTCCCCTCACACACACTTGGTGACCTCTGCCTGCTCTTGGGAAGAAGTGCCTGGTGCTTGAAGAGGTTCCAGTGACCACCCAGTGAGTGGGAGCTGATTTCCATAACACAGATGGAGAACTCTCCTCTCACTCTGCTCAGTCCTGGTGCAGCTTTGCTCGGTGTAGGTTTGACCCTTGCCTCCTCCAAGGCTGCTGAGTGTGCTTTAAACCACAAATGGCTGAACCTGTTGGAAAAAAGGCATTTCTGCAGTGTGGAGTGGGATGGGGACAAGAGAGAGACAGCAGAGAGCTGATGTCACTGCTGTGCTCCTCAGTGAGGGGCACAGTGCTGGGAGTTTCTGTCCCTTGGAAAACCCTGCTCTGGATTTCACAAGTCTCTGCAATACCAGGTTTGTTCCAGGTGCTTCTCCAGCCCAGCTGCAGGTGAAGTGCTCTGCCCCAGAGCTCACCCAGCAGTGAGTGCTTGTTTCCCAGGTGAGCAGCAGGTGAGCTCAGGTGGAGGCAGCTCTGCTGGCAGGGCTGAGGGCCAGGGTCAGGCTCTGGGGGCGTGTCCTGGATCCCAGACACTGCAGGGACTGTGGGGAAAAGCTCAGCTCTTTGTGAAATCCACCCTGGTCAGGGCTGAAGGCAGGAAGGTTTGTTCTGTGGATGCACTGGAGGTGTGATCTGCCTGTTCTATCACTCCATCCACCTGCCAAGGGTATTTAATGCAAACCTCTTGTGGGCAGGTAGGCTTGGATGGAGCCTAAGGAATTCCAGCTATTGCTGTTCCTCCTGCTGCAACCCTTCCCAGCATCCAGCAAGGGGAGCTGAGAACCTGCTGCCTTCCCTGTGCCATCCCAGCTGCACAGGCTGGCCCAGGTGAGGGGGCAGCTGCTCTGCTCAGCTCCCAGCCCCGGGGCTGATCCTGCAGCCTCTGCTGGGCTCAGGGCTCTGCTGGGAGCCTGCAGCCCTGCCTGATGTGCTGAACACGCTTCAGGCTGCTGGGTCTGTGAATTTGGGACCCTCTGGAGGGTTCTGTGGGGACAGTTCTCCTCAAGCTGTGTTTTCCCACACCCATTCTAGGCTCAGGTTTTGTGCTTCTCTGCCAAGGTTTGTATTGAGAGCAGGATCTCTGTCAGGGAAGGGAAGTGATGGTCCCCTGAGTTCCTGGCTCTCTGCAAGGTCTCAATGCCATCTCAGCTGTCTCGGTGCTGCTGAGAGGGGAGGTAGATGCTGATTAGTTCTTATCTGAAAGTTTATAATCAATGGTTTCACTGTAGAGAAATAGTTTTGTTCTTTTCTGCTTCCCTGTCAGGAAAAGGAGGGAGATGCTGTCGATGTGAGATCTGCACACCAAGGGGTTCCTGAAGCAGGAGCAGTCTTGGGAATGTAAGTAATAAAAAGCTTCTAAACTCTTTTGGAAAATAAGACAGGAAACCCTTGTGAGCAGCACCACAGTGTTCATCTTCCCTGGCTCTGGATGCCCTTTGGATGGGCAAGTCAAAGCATTTAAGTTCTGTGTTTGGTGTTGCTGGCATTCAGCCTGGCAAGGCTGTTTGCCTCTGATCTTTCCCATCCATTTTAATCTCTTCCCGTTGGGAGCAGCCTTTGATATCAATATATTCCTGCACACAGCATTCCCATGCAGGCAATGAGGCAGATCTTCCAGATCTTTGCAGAAATTAAAATTTAAATGACTTGAACTCTGCTGCACACACTGGGAAGTGCTGGGATGGCTGAGCTCCCGTTTCCCTGCTCCCTCTGGAAGGTGAGGAGCTCCAGGAATGTGATGAGCAGAGAAGTTGCACTCAAAGGCAGAGAATGACCCCCAGGCCCCCCTGGCAGGGCTGCACTGGTGGCAGCAACTCTGGTGTCCCTGGAGCCCCCTGCCCATCACTCACACTGAGCTCCAGGGCAGCCTGCAAAGAATGCAACTCATTCATTCATTCATGCCAGACCCCGAGGGCAATGCCCCAAACTGGCGGAATTTGCTCCTCCCCTTCCTTTCACTGCCTTCATGCTTTGATTTAAAAATATATATTTTTTAAAAAGAGGCTTTTCTGCCTCCCAAATGCACAGTGGAGATTGGCCTCTGTGAGTCTTTGCTGGCCAAATCCTGTGGCTGTGGTGCTGGGAGTGCACATGTGGGTAGAGAGGGGACAGAGCTGCTGCCATAAGGCTTTTTCTTCCACTTCTTGCCAACATAATCAATATAACTCACTTGCACCTAATAAAATAAAATGCAGAATCCAAAAGCCTTCCTTTCCCTCCAGTGGTTTGTCTGGATCCCATTCCCCTTGAAGCTGAGCTGAGAATGCCAGAGGGGGCTTTATTTTGGTTTTGCTGTTAACTTCTCCAGAATGAAAAATACCAGCAGTGGCTCAGAAGGTGCAGCTCATTTCTGACACAGATGGAAGTCGAGTGTTCCTAAAGCTGCTCCTTTATGGGGGCCAAAGTTAATCTCAGTGTTTTTCCTTTTCTTACTTCTTTTCTCTGTCTCCCCTTTCTTTCTGTTTAATTTAGTCTCTGCTTGCCGAGGTCAGATGGGGTTTATCCCCTCCTTCTCCACGTGCCTGAGCCCTGCAACCCCCAACCATTCAAAGAGGCAGCTGCAAAATGAGTGGGAAAATTAAGAGCACTGATCAGTCACCAAACCCAGCTCTTTTTAGATCATTGTGGTATGAAACATCCTTGAGTGAAACAGAGTTCTCATCCAAACCTGTAATTTTCAAGTAATCACTGAGTTTTGAGTGTTGTCATGATAGGACCAGCAGTAACCAGCCTTTGGGGAGGAGGCAGCAGAGAGGTTCTATTAATAGGCAATCAGAAATATTTTCATCAATAGCATGGTTAGAAGCTCACCCAGGCCTCCTGAATCCCCATCTGCATCAGCAGAGTGTGGCAAAGAAGGGGAAAAGCCTGATCATAAAAATTGGAGACACGATGTGAGAGTCATAATGCAGTAATTTGCAGGTTGGGATGGAAAAACATCAATGCTCAATTCTGCCTATTGAGCCATTATGTGTAAGTTGTTATTAAAAATATAATTGCTCAGCTCAGGTGCTGGTGGCAGGAGATTCCCTGTGATAAATCTGCCTCCAGTATAACTCAATTCTCCTCACTGCTGTTTGACCAAGGACAAATGAAGCTGTTTATGTCTGGGAAGGAATTTGGTGGGAACAGCCTATTCCAGAGGGCCTGGAATATTGAAAAGGCAGGGCAGGGAAATTCTCCCTCCCAGCAGAACCCCTTGGAGCAGGATTCAGAGTTGCAGCAGTCAGGTACCAGCACTGATTCTTTCTGCAGCCACCACCCTCACTAGCATTGAACCACCAGCTCAATTCTCAGTGCTGAAACTCAGTAATTGTCACCTGGAGCTGCAGACACAAATCCGTGGAGATGGCCAGTTCCTCAGCCAGGCACACACTGCACAAACCCCTCCTCTTCCTCCTTATTTCACTGCCAGAAGCTGTTCAACTTCTTGATCAGTTTTGTAGGAATAACAATGTTGAGATAGCAACAAATCCCCCTGAAACACCAGGCAGGGTGAATTATCCTGCTGCCTTTCTCCATGGTGTGTTCCCATCAGGGAGGAAAGGAGCAAAGGGATGGGATGGGATGGGATGGGATGGGATGGGATGGGATAATGGGATGGGATAATGGGATGGGATAATGGGACGGGATGGGATGGCTCCTGCTGTCCCTGGGCTTTGGCAGGACACAGGGCACACACTGAGCATGGGACAGGGACTCTGGATGATGCCACACAGCCAGTTAATGCACCAGCTAAAAACTACTTTTATACCCTGAAGAGATTAGTGTCTGTCATTTGGGCTTTTACTTTAGAGTCTAATAGCTGGAGATCTAATCCCTTTTCAGAGCAGTAATTATTGCTCACATAAATAGGTCTGGTGGAGTCAGTGAGCTGAGCTCCCCGAGGAGAGGGGCAGTCACTTTTACCAATCCAAGTCCCCACAGTGTTGTGCAATGCCTGCAGTGCTTGCTGCCTGCAGGAATGGTGGAATACATCCCACTGTTTCCATGGAAAAGCGTGGAAACATTGGGGTTTGGGTCCTGAGCTGCATCTGAGCACCCAGATCCCACCTGAGCTGCCAGCAGAGCACCTGGCAGGGTCTGATGGAGGAGTCAAGAGCTGGAGTTTTCCCCACTGAACAGAAACGTGCCATAGCATCATTTTTAACTGTAAATACATTCAGTGTGGTTTCTGTGGCCTGGAACAAGGCAGCTTTGCAGGAATTTCTACTGGGTTGGTCCCCTCCCTTCCTGCTGGCTCTGGGGGCTGTTGGTAGCCATTGTTGCCAAGTAAGAAATTGAGTAAAACAGAATAAAAATCCCCAAGCAACGTGGACCTGAGGGATGTTTTTTCTGTGCAGTTCCCCTGCCCAGATCAGAACCTCAGCACCCTGAGCTCCTCCTCTGCTCTGACCCCCAAATGTTCAGGATTGACTTTTCATTTCTGGGTTTAGTTTTGTTTGTTACCACTTAAGGTAACAACTGGTCTGATTCTCCTCACAGCTTCTGGAGGAATGGAGCTGTGCCAGTACTGGCAATTTTGGGAGATCATTTGGCAGTGTGTGCCCAACTCCTGGAGGGTTTGCCTTTCAGAAACACGAAAATGAGGAGAAAAGATTTGGTCCAGTGATGCAGTTCCCAAACTGTTCATTGTATGACCTCGGGCAGTTCATTTAATTTCTCTGTGCCACAATTTATCTCTCAGAGAAAATAGGGGGAAGCTACAAACACCTGTTTATCTCTTGCAATAGGCTGGCAAATCTAATAAACACTGACAATAAGCTTCTGATCCTGTAAAATACCAGAGAATGGCAGAAGACAGCATTATTTACAAATTAATGTTTCCTTTCCCAGGTAGTTGGCACTGGTATGGAGCTATTGGGGATTAAGCTGATGCTCACTAGTTTACTGGAGCAGAGTTAAACAGAGTCTGGATCCTGGCACTCTATTTTGTTAGGCCATTTCAGTCCTTTTGGGCACAAGCCCCAGCCAGGCCACCCCACAGAGGAAAACCCTGCTCTCCACAGCCCCTGTGTCCCCTCTGCTTTGGGATCAGGGACAGCCCTGGCTGTGACCAGGTGGCCTTTGTGTGTCCTCTGCCCCTCTTCAGGTGACACTGTGGTTTGGGCTCAGGCAGAATAGAGAAGGACGTGGATTGTGCTGTGGTTTGATGTGAAAACTGGTCCATAAACAAAATAAATCACAGCCCCAGGTGGAGCTGGAGCAGTGAAGAAAACAGCACTGGAAAATGAGCCTTGGTTAGGGGGATTTATTGAAATGAATAATTTACTAATTTATATTTTCTGTGTGTGCTTACCTGTGTCTGGACCAGGAGGGTCTCTCATGGTCAGAGAGAACCCACACAGAGCTTTAGGGAAGAAATGAGCATAAATCACAAAGAAAGTATTAATTCCCTAATGAAAAAGTGAAAATAAATGTAAAAAGAAAAAAAAAGAAAGAATACAGACAACCATTGGAGGGGCAGAACCCTGTCCTGCACTGGAGGCACACACAGGGACACACCTGGCTGCCAAGGCTTTCCCAGAACTGCTCTGCCATTCCCATGGAACATCAAGTGGATGATGAGGGCAGATCCCAGATCCCTTCTCAAGGTGCCCCAGCCCTTATGGGGCACAGGCACACCCAGGAGAAACAATTGTGCTGTATGGAGGGGGAGGATTTAATTCAGGCTTTGAAACACCTAAAAGAGGATTAATTCTTTAAAAATTAATAATATTAAAATCCCCTGTCTGCAGGAAAATGCTGTGCAGGAGAAGGGAGCCTGGGAACTGAGAGCAAACTGGAACCCAGTGAATTAGTCTTAACTACAGCAAAAACAGCACTTGTGGAAACGAGGCCCCTGAGGGCCCATAACAGAGCAGTAAAATGTTACAGGAGGGAAGTCAGGCAGGGCCATAAACCTGGGGAGGCAGGAGAGGGGAGCCAGGAGCTGAGGCAGAAAGGAGGAGAGATGCAAGTGTGACAGATGAGGGCTGGGCAGGGAGCAGAATCCTCCCCAGGCTGAGCATCCTCTCTGCTGTGGCCTCGGGATGGGTTTGTTCCTCTGCCCCTGCTGGGACCTGAACGTCCCTGAGACACCCACTGAGAGGAGTGAGCAATGGATGGTAAATAAAATAAGGAAATATAATCAAATCAGCATCGAGTGTGCTTGATTTAGGAGGACACCAATGAATAGGGAATGGGAGGAAAGTGGCAGGGTGAGAGTTGCTGTTGGGTAGGACTGTGGCTTGAGTGAGATATAGTGCTTGCCCTAAATTATCATCATCATTATTTTTTGGCTGGGCTGTGCTGTGACATCAATACCAATTTACACTCTGGGTGAGTAGCACTTACTACCTTCTTGTCTTCATAAATTGTGCATTGTCCTTATTTATTTGCTTCCCTGTCCCCTTCCTCCCTTCCTGCATTGCCTCTCTCCTTCTTGGGCACCGTGGTGGGGATGGAGCATCCTTGCTGTGCCCTTGCTGAGGCTGACATTTCACCCTGGGAGCCAGGGCTGGGAATGCTCAGCTTGTTTTCCTTCCTGGGAGGGATGGGGTGCACAGAACGTCAGCACTGCTCTCGGCAGAGCTGTTAGCAGCAGAAACGTTCTGGTGTCCAGCCTGGAAGCTGAGCTTTGTGAGTGCTCCTCGTGGTTGGGATAAAGGAGGGAAGGAGAGCATCAAGGGACAGAGAATGCCCTGGTGTTCACTGGGGGTTTGTGCTAAACCTGTGGGGTTTACAGTGAAAAACCTGAGTTCTGCACATTCCACTGTCCTGGCTTTGTGACTGGCTCAGTAATGAAATGAATGAGGCAAAGTCCATTTGGAAGTGGAGGTGTGCCAACTTCCTTTCCCAGTTTCATTTGGAACTCTGTTAGAAATCAAACTGGAAAAAGCCTGGTTTCAAATGTGAATTCTTTTTCAGTCACATAAAATCACACCTTAAATTGATCTGGTATCCCTCAACATAGGGATAACTCTTAATCTGCCCAGGAACTGAATTTGGCTGTCAGAGGGGCAGATAGTGAAGCTGAAATTCTCAGAGTTACCTGTTTGGGATGTGGCAGGACACAGCTGGTAGCAGCTGGGCTATTTTCAGAGCATGGTGTGCACCTGCACCACCCAGAGCTGTT
The DNA here is from genome assembly GCA_034336665.1 of Luscinia megarhynchos. Classification (NCBI taxonomy): domain Eukaryota; kingdom Metazoa; phylum Chordata; class Aves; order Passeriformes; family Muscicapidae; genus Luscinia; species Luscinia megarhynchos. The sequence goes on along the minus strand of CM067583.1, from coordinate 6,806,165 downwards.
CTGCTACAGCAGACCCCAGGGAACAGGGGGGTAACACCCCCAATTGCCCTGGGAGGGGGTTTCTCTTGTGGAAGCACCACTGCTGCATACAAGGTGCAGAAAATTCAAAACTCAGAGTGGAAATCTGGAGAGAAGGAGTGAATTTGTGAGGCCAGATTGATTTGGGAGTGCCTGAGGCAGTTGTTTTTTCCTTTGGCACACAGGTCTGGGCAGTGCCACTGGCAGGGGCAGGACAGAGACTTCTCCTTTGCTAAAGAGTTCCAGATTTCATCCCCCAAAACCTGGCTGCTGCTTGCAGCATAGCTCCAGTTCACAGTCCCATTCTGCATTGCTGCAGTGTCTATTACTGCATACATGAAATAAAGGCTTCCTCCTGATCCCTCTCTGATCACTTCACGCTCTGGTGCTTTGCAGCCAGAACACAAAGTTGGGAATTTGCTTTATTTTGAGGAGTTGCTTTGCTGAAAAGAAAGCAGATTCAGGTAACACCCAAAGAATCTTTGTGCTGCTGCCTGCAGCAGAGGGATACACTGGGAACAGAAAAAACCCTCTGACCTTATTTAGGGGTAGTAGATTTAATGATCCCTAATGGAATTAGGGACCTACACACTCATCCCTTTCCTGTAAAGGCTTTTCCCCCTCTCATTTCTGTCCCTGTGCAGGGAACACTAGTGCAGCCCTGCCAGGAAAGCAGCTGGAGGGAACCCCACGCAATCCCTCATGGGGCCCTGGGTTGGAATCTGCTTAACCCCATACAGGTGCAATGGGAAGGAGATCCATGCAATTTTTTTATTTTTATTTTTTTCCCCTGCTTCTCTGTGCAGCTCTGGAGCTCCTCTCACACCCTGGCTGTGCTGTGGGACTTCAGGCCAGGCTAGAACAGAGCCTTGCCCCAGGCCAGAGCCTCCCCACAGCAGCAGAGGTTTGCAACTGCAGCTTTTCCTACAGTTGTGATAATGCAAATTAATTGCTGGGATGCAGCAAGGAAAAAAAAAAGTTGAATTGCCTGCCAAAGCAGTAGAGCAGTTCCTTCATTTCCATTTTCTGCCTGCACAAAAGTGAAGCAGGAATTCAAATCCTGGGGAGCCCTCTCACCTCTGGGGCTGCAGCTTTGTGAAATATTCCCTCAGCTCCCTGCTGCTCTGGGTTTGTGGGATTGGGAAGTGGAGATGTGGCACTGCCCCGTGCAGAATAACAGGCCTTTCTTAAACACTGCCTCAGTAAATATTCTGAGTAAACACCGGGGGAAAACTGCCCTGTGAGGTTTTCCTGGAGGGATTTTTCCTGGGTTTGTTTGGTGGCAAGGAAATCTCCCCACAGACAATGACATTTCAGTTCTTATTGATGCCACAACCTTGGACAAATAGGAAAGAATAACTCGGTGGTTTGGTGGGCAGGAGGTACCAAAAGACACCAAAATGGCAGCATTGACTTCCAAGTTTGGGTTTTCCAAGAAGGAATGGTGAGCAGATGAAATCCTCAGGGATTTTCCTCTGAGACTCCAGGAGAAGGGATTAGAAGCATTTGCAATCCTGTAAAAATGATGAGCACAAAGGGAAGTCCATCTAATTGATAAAATACCTTAAATTTCATGTTTCAAAGTTTTATAACATGGCACTGAAACTGCTGAGACTTGGCACTGAAAGCTCACCTGAGGAGCCACTCTCTGCTTCCCATCTCTCTTTTTACAAGACTATTTTCTCACATCATCTTGGACCTCTCCCACTCCAGGCTTCCCCCCATCCCCTAGCTCCCAGGTTATTTATGGAGTTTCTCAGGTAGCAATTGCTCCTGAGGGCTCTGAGCTCTGCCATTTTTTCTCCCACTGGGAGCTGCATCACGGCATTTTTCTGGAATTAGGAAAAAAAAAGAAAAGTTCCTCAATATTTTCTTGCCTGAAACAAAGCACAAATGGTACAAAGGCTTGAACAGAGATTTCTGCTGTGTTCTCTGTACATATGACCAACATGTTAGTGAAATCATGTCTGCTGAGGGCCCACAACAATGCCTCTAAGACAATTAATTTCCATTTTAGATCAGAAAATAACGCTGTTTACTTAAGGGCTTTCCTCAGTGACTCTGCCAGCGTAAGTGAAGCCCAGAACTGAGCCCTGCTAAGAAAGAGCCCATCACCATGGCAGAGCTGCATCCTTTCAGCCCTTGTACTGATAGAACTTTCCTGATAAAATCCAATTCTTCTCCCCTGTCCCTCCCAAATCTGCTAAAAAAAACTCTGCAAGGCCACATTTTGGAAATCCTATCAGGACTCTTGTCTCTAATTCCTTTTATTCACCTGTTTTGGCATCCTGTCCCTGGCCAACAGCCTGTCTCGGGGATGTGCCCAGGGACTGTCCTGGAAAGTTTTCCTGATCCCGAGGGTGGGTGGGTTCGGTATCTGAGAGGCTCTGCCGGGTCCCACTCCCCAGGATCGGTTCGGTATCTGAGGGGCTCTGCCGGGTCTCACTCCCCAGGATCGGTTCGGTATCTGGGGGGCTCTGCCCGGTTCCCATTTCCCAGGAACAGTTCGGTATCTGAGGGGCTCTGCCCGGTTCCCATTCCCCAGGATCGGTTCGGTATCTGAGGGGCTCTGCCCGGTTCCCATTCCCCAGGATCGGTTCGGTATCTGAGGGGCTCTGCCCGGTTCCCATTCCCCAGGATCGGTTCGGTATCTGAGGGGCTCTGCCCGGTTCCCATTCCCCAGGAACAGTTCGGTATCTGAGGGGCTCTGCCGGTTCCCATTCCCCAGGATCGGTTCGGGTATCTGAGGGGCTCTGCCCGGTTCCCATTCCCCAGGAACAGATTCGGTATCTGAGGGGCTCTGCCCGGTCTCGTTCCCCAGGATCGGTTCGGTATCTGAGGGGCTCTGCCCGGTCTCATTCCCCAGGATCGGTTCGGTATCTGAGGGGCTCTGCCCGGTTCCCATTTCCCAGGAACAGTTCGGTATCTGAGGGGCTCTGCCGGTTCCCATTCCCCAGGATCGGTTCGGTATCTGAGGGGCTCTGCCCTGGTCTCGTTCCCCAGGATCTGTTCGGTATCTGAGGGGCTCTGCCCGGTTCCCATTCCCCAGGAACAGTTCGGTATCTGAGGGGCTCTGCCGGTTCCCATTCCCCAGGATCGGTTCGGTATCTGAGGGGCTCTGCCCGGTTCCCATTTCCCAGGAACAGTTCGGTATCTGAGGGGCTCTGCCGGTTCCCATTCCCCAGGAACAGATCGGTATCTGAGGGGCTCTGCCCGGTCTCGTTCCCCAGGATCGGTTCGGTATCTGGGGGCTCTGCCCGGTTCCCATTCCCCAGGATCGGTTCGGTATCTGGGGGGCTCTGCCCGGTTCCCATTCCCCAGGATCGGTTCGGTATTTGAGGGGCTCTGCCCGGTTCCCATTCCCCAGGATCGGTTCGGTATCTGAGGGGCTCTGCCCGGTCCCATTCCCCAGGATCGGTTCGGTATCTGAGGGGCTCTGCCCGGTCCCATTCCCCAGAATCGGTTCGGTATCTGAGGGGCTCTGCCCGGTTCCCATTCCCCAGGATCGGTTCGGTATCTGGGGGGCTCTGCCCGGTTCCCATTCCCCAGGATCGGTTCGGTATCTGAGGGGCTCTGCCCGGTTCCCATTCCCCAGGATCGGTTCGGTCCCCATGTCCTTTCCCCGTGCCCGATTTCCCGCACCCCGCGGTGCTGCCCGGCTCGGAGGCGGCTGTGGTTTTTCGGCAGGGCTGTGTTTTTTTGGCTGAGCTGTGTTTTTTTGGCAGGGCTGTGTTTTTCCAGCCCCCCGGGCCCCCGTGCCGCGCCGGGGCCGCCGGGGGAGCGCGGGGGCGTTGGAGCGGAGCGGAGCGGGCAGGGAGGGAAGGAGGGGAGGGAGGGAAGGAGGGGAGGCAGCCGCGCTAATTGAGCCGTGGCGGCGGCTCCGCTCCGCTCCGACCGCGACGGCGGCGGCAGCGCCCCGGGGGGACCGAGCGGCGCCAGCCCGGGCCGAGCCCCCGGGGCTGAGCCAGCGCTGCCGCCCCCATCCCGCCGGGATGGCTCCGGGATGCTGCCCTGCCCCCGAGCCCCCGGGGCCGAGCCAGCGCTGCCGCCCCCATCCCGCCGGGATGGCTCCAGGGAGGCTCCGGGATGCCGCCCCGACCCCGGGATGCCGCCCCGACCCCGGGATGCCGCTCTGCCCCCGGGATGCCGCCCCGACCCCGGGATGCCGCCCCGACCCCGGGATGCTGCTCTGCCCCCGGGATGCCGCTCTGCCCCCGGGATGCTGCTCTGCCCCCGGGATGCTGCCCCTACCCCGGGATGCTGCTCTGCCCCCGGGATGCTGCTCCCTACCCCGGGATGCTGCTCTGCCCCCGGGATGCTGCCCCTACCCCGGGATGCCGCTCTGCCCCCGGGATGCCGCTCTGCCCCCGGGATGCTGCTCCTACCCCGGGACGCTGCCCTGCCCCCGGGATGCTGCTCCTACCCCGGGATGCCGCTCTGCCCCCGGGATGCTGCTCCTACCCCGGGATGCTGCTCCTACCCCCGGGATGCTGCTCTGCCCCCGGGATGCTGCTCTGCCCCCGGGATGCTGCCCCTACCCCGGGACGCTGCACTGCCCCCGGGATGCTGCTCCTACCCCGGGATGCCGCTCTGCCCCCGGGATGCTGCTCCTACCCCGGGACGCTGCACTGCCCCCGGGATGCTGCTCCTACCCCGGGACGCTGCTCTGCCCCCGGGATGCCGCTCTGCCCCCGGGATGCTGCTCTGCCCCCGGGATGCTGCTCCTACCCCGGGACGCTGCTCTGCCCCCGGGATGCCGCTCTGCCCCCGGGATGCCGCTCTGCCCCCGGGATGCTGCTCTGCCCCCGGGACGCTGCTCTGCCCCCGGGACGCTGCTCTGCCCCCGGGATGCCGCTCTGCCCCCGGGATGCTGCCCCTACCCCGGGATGCTGCTCTGCCCCCGGGATGCTGCCCCTACCCCGGGATGCTGCTCCGGCTCCGGGATGCCGCCCTGACCCCGCCGTGCCGCCCAGGCGGCGGTGAAACCCCAGAGCTGCTCCTGCCGGGAAGCAGGAAAATTCCCTCCTAATTCCCGTCCCGCTGTGAAAGTAATTCCGCACGATGAAGTGTTCCCAGAGATGGCGCTAGGATTAGGGGAAAACCTCTCTCCCTCGCTGTTTTGATTCCGGAGAGGAGATAATCGGATTACTCACAAAGTCCCTCTGATGCGGAGCCGCACACGGGAAGTACAATACCGTATTGTTTTGTCTCCCCGTGGATTCCCACACCCTACCAAAGACACACCTGGAAATGTTATCCATCTGTAGCACGGCTTTTTCTAGTTATTTCCCCCCTTGTTTTCAGTGTGTAGTCACCACAGAGATTAAAAGAGAGCCTTTACCCCAAGGGGTGGCAGGTCTGCAGGAAGGGCATGGTGAAAGTGTTTAGAAATGGGGGAAACAGTTCCCCTTCTGGAAATACTGGAGTCAAATATCAAATGTAAGGAATGGCCTGGAGAGGTTCAGAGGGTGTGGAATTGTCCCCAGCTGGGGATCCCCCAGGAGGCAGCTTGGAGACCCTGTTTGACAAATCCTGCCCTTGGCACAATTCCAGCTTACTCTGCAGAAAGCGTGGCCCTGGCAGGTGTTGATGGCAGCAAAACAAATGTGGAATAGGTTGTGATAAAGGGAGTTCTCCTGGGAAGTGGAGAAAGCAGCGATAAATATCTTGAAATTGTTGGATCAGAGGAAGAGTGAAGATGTGTGTGTTGGAGCACTTGGGGACTGTCCTCCAATGCATCAAATCTTTCATCTGGGAGCCTGATGAAAGCCTAAGATTTCAGTTAAGTTTGTTTTCTTTTTTCTTTTCAGTACTTTCCTTTCCAAGGACAGACATTTGCCTATCCCAAGGAGTTACAATAAATTTTGTGTGATTTTGGGACTTTTGTTCTAAATGCAGTGAATGAAGCCCTGATTTCAGGTCCTGTCTCAGCGATCTGGGTTTGATCCTGGTGGTTCCATTTCCTCCTTATCTCTGAGTCTTTCTGCTGTCAGAAACCTTCCTGCTCAACCTTTTCTTCAGTGTCAGCTTCCAGCCATGATGTCAATCTGGGAACGATGTGTTTGTAAATCCCCTCGGAATGGAGAACGTTCCTTGTGACATTTGGGGGCCCTGAGTGTTCCCAGGGTTCTGTTTCAGGGCTCTGGGAGGGACAGCCCCAGGCTTTGGCCACGAGCAGAGAATGTCTGGAGTGGCAGAGCTGGGGAATGTGGATCCAGGACTGGGCCTGGTGCTGCTCCCTCAGCTTTGAAGGCAGGGAAGGCAAAGCTGCAGCTCCTGCTTCGTTCTCCTGCTCTGCACACCCTTGGCAGGGCCATGTGCAGCTGCAGCTGTGCTCTGTCACCCCAGTCTGTCACTGCTGCCTCCAGGGGATGTGGGTGCAGATGTTCCCTTGGAAGGGACATTGAGGGGAGAGCACCACGAGGCTGCAGAACAAGGGCTGAGGATTTTGGGGTGGTTTCTGTGCACGCTGCTGCTCCTCACAGAGCAGTCAGCAGCATTAACCAGCATTTCAGGGCTGGGGGTCAGAGGAACAAGGAGGCCTTTAAATGAGCTTTAATTCCTCGTGTATTTCCCTTGCTGAACTTCAGATAGTCTGGAAATGCAAAGGGTCCGATTTACAGAGCAGTGTTCTGATCATTCACCTGCTTAGGAAGAGAAAGCCCAAACATTTCCACAGCTGCAGCCAGGCCTCAAACTTCTGAATCTTCCACTGGAGCCACAACCGTCTTGTGTAGGGCCTGACTCCCTGCCAGGACTTTCCTCCTCTTTCCAGGATGGTCTGAATTCCAGCCTCCTTTTATCCTCACATGAGATCCACACATGCAATTTGCTTCCAAGCAGCTCCGTGACAGGAGCTGGCAGGGTGCTGGGGCTGTCATTCCCCTGCTCTGGCTGCTGTCAAAGAAAGAAGTTTTCACCAAAAACCTCGCAGCAAACGGCACAGGAGCCGCCTGTGGCTGCACAAGAGCCCCAGCCCAGCTCAGGTGGGGGCTCTGGGAGGGAGGAAGGCAGGAGGGAGCTGTGTAATTAAAGATGGAAAAGCCATCTTTGCTGCCTTTGCCGTGCAGCATGAAATAAGAGCAAGGCTGAGGGGCTGGCTGCTGGCGATCCGGCTGTGGCAGCATGAAAAATGAGGAGGAGTGCGATAAGAAACTAATAATTTATGTTCCAAGCACAGACTCACACCAGTGTGGAGGGAAATTCATGCCAATAACTCCTACTAACTCAGAAAGGCACGCAATCTTTTATTGCACAAATTATTAACGACCAGAAAATAAATGACTCTGTAATCAGATTGGTGCTGCCGGCGCTTTTCGCTTCTCCTTTTATTTGTGTAAATTCTGCAGCCAGTCCCCCCCTGAAGCTGAGGCAGTGGGAACTTGCACTGGCCCAGTGCCCTCCCTGACAACAGAGCAGATTAAACAAGGATGGAACAGGAACGTCCTGGTATCTCACTGGTATCTCAGATGGGTTTGCTCCACAAACGTTTCTGCCCCTTCAGCAGCTCTGTAGGTGCTCAGGGCTCCCAGCTTTGGTGCAGAATGATGGAGCAGTCAAAGAACAGCACAAATATCAGCTCCCAGTGCCTCCTCTGGGCCCTGTCCTTTTCCAGGCTCCTTTCTCCATGCCCTTCCTTTGTCCTTGGGCTGCTGCTGCTGCATTCCATGTGCTCCTGCTCTGATTTTTCAGTGTTTGTGCTCAATATTCAGAAGTGCTGAGCACCTTCAGCAATTACCAGATCTGCTGGAACTGGGGATCCTCAGGCCAAGGGGAGTTTGGCCCTTGTACTTGCAGGGGGAAAGGAGCACGAGGAGCTGCTTTATTTAGACAGAGTCCACATGGAAACAAAGCATGGAACACTTTCCTACCACTGCACTGCACCCTGTGATCTCTCTTGAGTTCAAATCTTTATTAGGATGATGAAGAAAAGAAGCACTGGTGAAGAATGAAACATCCTGAAGAGAAAAGCCCCAGCCTATGATGTGAACTCGAGGCTCTTTGGCTCTGACCCCACAGCTTTGCTCTGCTCCTGGACCTGTGCAAGTCCAGGCCCCGCCAAGGCTCATCCCAGCCCCTGTTTAAGGTTTGCAGGGTGATGCTTCTTCAATAAACAGGAACTTGAAGGCAGGGAAGTTCTCTGGATGGGATCAGGAGCTGCTGCCTCCACTCCCTGTATTTTTCACTGGAGGAGGAGACTTTTGAGAGGCTAGACTTTTCCTCTCCCCTCCCACTCCCCTGCCCTGTTTTGATTATGTGAACCATATGATAAGGAAGAAAAGTGTTCCTATTGTTAATTCAGCCCATTTGTTATCAGTGGCACCATCTCCCTGATGGCTTCATCTGCACGGGAGGAGGGGGAGAGCTGCTCTCTCTGCTCTGGTTTTATGGTGAGGGGGTGTTGGGGAGGCTGCAATAATGAATAATGTGCAGATTGTTCCTGGGCCTGGGAGTGTTTTATTAAGGCAGGTTTTCCTAGACTGAATGCCCAATCACCACAGAACCATGAAACTCAAATTGCCTCACAGCTCTCTCATGAACATAGTTTTAATCTCATTGACCTGTCGTTATACTACAACACATAAATCCAGATTTGGAGATCTTATGTCCAATCATAAATTGGGCTGGCAGACTTCCGATCAACAGAATAAAAGTGTCTCCTGTGAGGGGGGTTTTTATTCATCAGTGCTGTTCAGGAGACGGGCTGGGGGTGCACTCAGCTTTTCTTAATAAACTATTCCTTTAAAAAATGGAGGGAAATAAGAAACCCATCATGAAATTCACAGAGAAAAAAATGAGTTGATGTTTAAATAACATTAACATTAGACATAAAGGCAGAATGTGGAAAGCTGTGAGTTAAGGGATGTTAACTCCTGCTAACATCACAGAGAATGGAGAGGAGCAGAGGCTGTGCAGTACCAGGCAGGCAGACAGCTTTGGCCATAACTCTGTGTTTTTGGGACAGAGATGTGCCAGGGTCAGAGAATTCCTTCTTCTTCCCTTGTGTATTTTTGTTCTTATGTGAATAACCCAGAGGAAATCTGATTTCTCCCTCCTTGTTTTGAATGTGAATGTGGATTTGATGTTTCAGTGGGAATCTGGATGTGAAGGGAGGCTTTGCTGTGCTGGTATCAGGTGTGGGTGCTCCTGCAGAAGATGGAACTTTACAACCACTAAATGCTGCTCAGGATGTTCAGCAGGTTCCCTGTGTTTGCTGGCATTGCACAGGGACAGTTCCTGTTGTCCCCAGTAGAGATATGATGTCCAAAATGCTGAGGTGGGCACCCTCTCTCTGCTCTGTGTGGCTTCACTGGGGCACACTGCTGCTGAAATCCCTCCCTAAAGACAAAGAACAGCTCAAATTCTGTATTCTCAGAGTGTGGAGACCTTTTCCCAACCCTTTCCAGAGGCGTGTGTGTGGAAGGGGCTCCTGTCAGGAGTGTCCCAGGGAGCGCAGGCAGGTGAGAGCAGCTCTAGAACCTGCAGAGTTATTGTGTGAGTACCTCAGGCAGCTGTGCCTCCCTTGCCCTCTGCCCATGCCCTGGGGTGTTCTGCTCTCAGGCAGGCCCAGCAGAGCCTGGCTTTGGGCAGAGGAGCAGCTCCAGTGAGCGCAGGTGGCCCTGCCTGGGTTCTGTACCTGGGACAGCTCAGCAGCAGCCACAGGAGGAGATGAAGCACTCTGCACCCCTTCCCCCGGGGTTTGCTGTCCTCACAGTCATTTTTTGAAGGCCTGTGTTTCCCCAGAGCTGGGATGGATGGACCCCTAAACCACAGAGCCAATTACGGAGCGGAATTTATTGGGCTTTATCCTGGAGCACGTTCCGTGCTGGGGGTGGGGGAGGCAGGAAACCCATGGCAACTGGAAATGTGAGTGTGAGGATTAGAAGCCCCCATAAATATACCTGGCTTTGCCATCTCTTTTAATTAAATGCAAGCCATGAAACACGGGCAGGCAGTGCATTGGTGACAGGGTGCAGCAGAGCTCAGAGACAGCAGCGAGGGTGAGCGGGGACTGCCAGCCTGGCCTGGGGCTCAGGGCAGAGCCAGGAGGGTTACAGCTACACACAGGGCCTGATTTAGAGCAGGCCCTTCCCAGCCAGGCAAAGAGAACCCTGCACTCAGTTATTAATGTTTCCTGTTTTATCTTCTCATCTTCACGGCTTTAATTGTAAATTATCCAGCACACTGCACTCCTCAGCCCAGGGAGGTGGTGAAAGAGAAACTGCTGATGCTAACAAGGAAAAAGGGGGGCCTGGGAAGGGTCTGTCCCCTCTGAGCTTTGCCTCAAGGCTCTGCAGCTCTGAATTGTGATGCTCTTTGGGCTTTTTGCTGTGATTCACCCCTCCTGCCCCCAAAATGATGGGCCAGAATTGTGCTGCTGTGGGCAGCAGTGCTCAGCTTCCCTCCAGGGTTCGTGTCTGGGAACCCAGGATGGGGCTCTGTGTTCATTCAGCTTCCTCCTTTCCCCCTTCCTGGCATTCAGGCATTTTCCCTTTCCCAGCTCAGTTTCTCCCCCTGTGCTCCCCCTGGACTCCTGTGTGCAGGAAATAAAGCCCATGGTTCAGCACTATCCATCTAATATCTTCTGACTGCCTTTAATCATAGCATTTTCCATTTAATTGGGAAGGCAGGCACACTTTGCATATTAATACAGCACAGCCTGCACCTCCTGAGCACTGCAGCCGTGGCTGGGACATGTTTCAGTGTCTCACTGGGGCTGGGATGTGTTTCTGTGTGTCACTGGACTGGGATGTGTTTCACTGGGGCTGGGATGTGTTTCTGTGTGTCACTGGACTGGGATGTGTTTCAGTGTCTGACTGGGGCTGGGATGTGTCTCACTGGGGCTGGGATGTGTGTCTGTGTCTCACTGGGGCTGGGATGTGTGTCTGTGTTTCATTGGGGCTGGGATGTGTTTCACTGGACTGGGATGTGTTTCAGTGTCTGACTGGGACTGGGATGTGTGTCTGTGTTTCACTGGGGCTGGGATGTGTTTCTGTGTGTCACTGGGGCTGGGATGTGTTTCACTGGAGCTGGGATGTGTTTCTGTGTTTCACCAGGTCTGGGAACCTGCTGGGGTCCTTCAGCAGCTCTGTCAATGAAATTCAATTCAAATCGACAAGCACAGCAAATTCCCCCTTCCAAAAAACTCATTTGTATGGATTGTCCCCATTTACAGAACTGCTCTGCAGCCAGTGCCACTGTGCCTGGCTGTTGTGTCCATGCTCTGCCTTAGATCCCAAAGGGAAAAAGATCATCTTTCCTTGAGGAAGTGCTGGCTGTGGAGCATATTCCCCTTGTGGTCCATCCATCCATCATCCATCCATCCATCCATCATCCATCCATCCATCATCCATCCATCCATCCATCCATCCATCCATCCATCCATCCATCCATCCATCCATCCATCCATCCATCCATCCATCCATCCATCCATCCATCCATCATCCATCCATCCATCATCCATCCATCCATCCATCCATCCATCCATCCATCCATCCATCCATCCATCCATCCATCCATCCATCCATCCATGACCAATTCTTTCTTTTCTTGTCTTCATCCTGGCACCCTGAGTGAAACCAATGGGTTTTTCTTGATGTCACTGTGGCTCCTTGACCAGAATTGCTTTGGGACAGGTATTTGGGGTTGATTTGGAAGAGGTCTCTGCAGCCCTTTGAGGTCAAACAAAGCTTTTTAGGATCACACACACATTGAGGCCCCATAGGGCAGCTGGGACTGGTTCCTGTCACCAGGAGATGATCGTGTGTCCTGTGCTCAGGACACAGAATTTTGGAAGGGGGGCAGTAAATGATGTCCTAGTTATAAAAATCAGTCCAATTTTTTCCATAGCTCTGACAATACAGCTCAAAAAGAACAAAATAGAGACAGATGTGCTGCAGGGATTTTCCTTCCTGATCTGTCACTGTTCTGCAGTGTCAGGAGTCCTCGTCATTCCTTTTTTTCTGGTCTAGTAAAAGCTATGTCATTGCATCTCTGCTTGACCTACAGTTCCCTGCAGACTTCATAATTACAGCCTTCTTCAAAACAGACATCACTTACCATGCCAGGAATTGTCACAGTGTGGAGAAGAAGATCAAAATCCATTAGAGAACAAGAGGTGGCCAGATTAATTTCCACCTGAAATTTCAATTAAGCTTTTCAGGGTAGAATTAGCGTGTAAGCCAAGCCTAGACATGATGACTCTGGGGTTTGAATTTTAGAATTGGTCTGGGAGGGAGAAAGAGAGTTTTCTCTGGAGCCTGTGGCACTGCTGCCGACAGCTGAGTGGGGCTGTGCGTGGCCCTAAATATTTCAGAGGTTGAAAGCCACAAATATGTAGAGGTTCTCCTCATGTTAATGTGTCTGATGGGTTTAAAAGCCAGAGATCCCACTGGAAACAAGTCAGAGCAGATCCTTCAGGCACTGCTGCTCCAGCTGGAGCCCCAGTGCTTGCTGTGAACTGTCCCTGGGGAAATCCTGCTGCACATGGAGCTGATGAATGTCTGGCTCCCTGAAGGATCCAGGAGGGTGTGCTGGCTCAGGGGATGGATTTGTATTGCTGGGCCATTTCTGGCTGATGATTTTGGAGACATTTCCTGCAGAGGAGCCCGGGCTCACCTGGTGCTGCTTTCCCTGCTGCTCTGTTCTGGGGCAGGCCAGGGACAGAAGCTGCTGCAAGCATGGCTGGACAGAGACACAGAGCCAGCAGGGCTCCTGCTGCTGCAGAGTGTCCAAACCTGCTCTGAGAGGGTCCTTGCCTGCTGGAGCTGCTCTGCTGGCTCTGGTTTTCTGGTATTTCTGAAGCACCAGACCTGGCTCTTATTGGAGGAAAGTCACAGAAATGTGGAGAAGTTTCTCATTCTCAATGGACAGAAGAGAAAGAAGCTTTGTAGAGTTTGGTAATTTTTTCATAACTTACAGTAAGACCATGAGTTGCATCCCCAAAAGCACAAGAGGGATATTTTGAATCCTATTTTTTAAAATTTGGCAGAATGCCCCCAACTTCTGTCACCTGCAGGGCACGTTTTCCCAATACTGTCAGTGTGTGTGTATAAAAATCACATCCATGCATATTCAGTGTGCACACAGATCCCTACAAACTTGGTGTATTTGTGTGTCTGTGCATCTCACACACACTCAGGTCCCAGGGACAGCCTTGGGAGTGCCCAGAGGACACTTTTCTTTAATTTCTGTTGTGTCACCCTCATGACTGATCTCACTCTCACAGGCACTCCCCTCTCCCTGGCTCTCCTCAGCCTGGATCTATTTCCTTTTATTATCCTGGCAGGAGCCGAGCTTCATTAGGGGAGTGGAGTCTCTAACAAGGATGGGGAATGGCAACAACAAAAGGATGCAGCAATATAAAGTTATGTCAAAAAACCTTTACAAGAAAAACGGCTGACATTAGAAACAGGGGGCATTAAAAATTCAGCAGGGTTGGGAGGGGGGCAGGACTGGGGAGAGAGAAACAAATAAATACCCAGGCTTTAAACTAATAAATCCTTTTATTTGGGAAATGCATCAAATCCTGCATGCTATTAGAACTGGTTTTATTTCTATTACTGTTAATAACAATGATAAATACATTTTTTTCTGGGGTCTCAGTGTGGGCTATCAGCATTTTAAATACACATTTAACTAGGGAGGCAATCTTCCCCTTGTGCTGTTTCTGCTACTGATGTTCAGTGCCTGGGAAGCTGTTTCCTCCTGCCCAAAATGGAACTGCCTAACTCAGCCAGCAGATCACTTTTGGATGGATCTTTACCAGTAGCCCAAATTTAGTCAGCTCTGTAAAGTTACACCAACCCACCCCCCTGTTCTCTGGCTAATCAGATGTCCTGGAATCTCTGATCCCTGAGGTTTTCTAGTCCAGCTCTTATGGAGGATCTGTTGGCCCAAACAAACAAAACTCCCCAAATTTAGACTGATGTGCAGGCAGGGGATGAATCAGTTTGTGAGAGGAGCTGAGGCCAGATCTCCCTGGGAGGAGGAGGATGTGGCACTTGGATTCCTGTGCTCTCCAGGCACTGGGGATTGGCTTCAGCTGCTCTTTGCATCCAGCCCTGAAGATCTCAACCTGGGATTTATTTCTCTCCAGGGCTGCAATCAGCAGAATTGGGAATTAGAGCTTCCACCTGCATGCCCTGCCTCACTGGAGGGGTGCAGATGTGGGAGCAATCCCTGTTCCTATCACCTGAGTGAGACACAACACCTGAGACAGGCAGGACGTGGTGGAGCTAAATCTGCAATTTGGCAGAGGGGAATCTTTGTGCGGTGCCAGGCCCAGGAGCTGGGGGGGTTTGAACTCCCACTGGGATTCCTTCTGGGAGCCTCTGGTTGTTCCCTGCCTTCCATGTGCAGCAGGGAGGGAAGGAAGGAGGGGAGGTGGGGCAGTGTGTTGGGATCAGTGTGTTGGCAGTAGCAGCCAGCTCTGCTGTGTTTGCACAGCTCTGTGTGTGTGTGTGTGTGTGTGTGTGTGTGTGTGCAGGCTCTCTCACACAATTCTCCCCTTAATATTATTCATCCTTATTACGTATCATTATTCTTTATTATGATTTATATGCCATGCCATGGCTTTATTATGATTTATACCCCCATCCCCAGAAGAGCTTATGGAAGGCATCACGGAGCAGAAAGACATCAGCCCTGTTCAGGGGAAGAAACATGGCTTTCTCCCCGAGCAGCAGCTCTAATGCTCCTTCTCAGCCATTAAGAGCCTCATTCCTGGTCTTCCACAAAAGGATTTGGGTGTAGTTGTACCAAGGCTTCAAGTCAAGTTTTTATCTAAACTCATGGTCTCCAATTCCTTTGCTGCTGTCCTTCCTTCTCCTGCTTCTTCTAGGTCCTCATTTTCATCCTGCCTATTAAAAGAGATTAATTTCATTATTGCTCTTGAAGAATCTTTGTTCTGACTGGGGAGGAACTTCCTTGGCTGCTTTAGAGCAGCTTCACTCAGTGCTACTCTTAAAATCAGTGACAGCTGAGGGACATTTCCAACCTCAGAACAAGAGTGGGAGCTTTACACCTGGGTCCTTGTGTGTAAATAACAATGATCAAGTGCAAATGCTTTCTGAGTTGCCAGTAATGTTTCAGTGTTTGCCTGGAGGAACCTCAGCCTGTAAGTGACAGGTTTTGAGCCAAAAGGTCCTGTTTTGGTAACAGGATAACTCAGCTGGAAGAACGAACTTGCTCTGCAGGTTAAGGGCAGAATCTTCAAAGAAATGGAAAGGAGGCTGAAGCTTGTCCCCCCAAAATCCCACCCTCTGCCAGAGGCACACTCCCCACAGCCTCCTCCTCTCTCACCCCCATCCCCTCCTGTGCTTCAAGGACTTTTCCCTGGATGCACGTGGGAAGTGGCAAATCCCAGAAAACAGGGATTTCCCGGAGCTGATGCTGTTCGTGGCAAGGAGGGTCAGGGTTTGTGATTATGGGAAACCCATGACAACCATAAAAACAGCCCCAGCCCAGCCTCCCACTCCCTGTGGTGAGGGACACAGCCAGGGATAATCTCCACTGGGGAAATGGGTCTGAGATGGGAAGAGCTTGTGGGCTGGGAATGCAGCAGTGAGAGGGGCGAGGTGTGGGTTGGACAGCTCAGTTTCCCTGGGCTGTGCAGTGTCAGGAGGCTCAGACCCCTTTGCTGGGTGTGCAGCCAGAGTGGCTCTGGAACCAGAAACTTCCAAGCCAACCCCCTCTCCTGTGGCAGAGCAAAGGAAACAAACTCTGGGCTTAGGTTTCTGTGCCGAGCTTGGGGTTTTTGATCTGGCATCCAGTTTGGATGCCAGAAGTTTCTAAAGCTGGCCTGGAGTGATTCTGATCCTGTTTGAAACATTGGCAAAGCTCACGTGGAATCCAGTAATGCAAAAAAAGAGTCTGGAGTGCAGCAGCAGCTGTGTGGGACAGGGGCTGTCTCTGGTCCTTTGGACAGCCTGGGACAATCTGGCCCTGCTGGAAGAGCAGTGCCAATGATAAATAATGTTTGGGGAGTTGATCGGGGCTTGGGCAAGCACACACGGGTGCTCCCTGTCTGTGTGTGTGTGAATAAGTGTCAGAATTAGGGAGCAGCAAATATTTAATCACAATAAATAGCCACATTGTCTTCCCTTTCCCTGAGCAGCTGGTCGAGCATCCAGCTATTTCATTTATTTATTAAATATCGCTGGAGATAGTTCAGCAGCAGGGGAGTGCTGCTCTGTCTCCCAAACGATGACTGCCATCAGGCTGGAGAAATCAGTCATTTCTGGCAAGAAAAAGCCCCTCTTTGGTGGGTTAATGATGCAGGGTAAATCCTGACAGTGGCCAGTGGTCTGAGCACACGAGACATGACCTGAGGGAATCATAGATTCTGGGGGGGCTGTTGCTGCTGCTCCTCTGTAATGGGATTGCTGCTTTATAATGGCTTCAACTTCTCCTTTCCCCCCTTCATCATTATTGACCAAGGAGCACCAGTAAGGCTGGAGAATAAATAGTTCCCTGATGGTTAACAACAGGCCCTCCACCAATTGGAATTCAAGCTGTGCTCCCTGTTATATTCTTTATAATCACACTTTATTGCATGGGGCGGAAAATAAAGGATCTCTCTCTCCATCCCCCCCCCTTTCCCTCCTCGCCACCCCTGGGAAATTGGGTGCTGCCTTCTCCTGGAGCAGGTGAGAGGAGCTCCAGGGCTGAGCACGCAGCAGGCGGGGACAGCACCGTTCCCAGCAGGAGCATCCCCCCCAGCGCTCCCCTCCCCTCCCTCCGTGCGGGACGGTCCCGCTCGCTCCCGGCCCGGGGGAGCCGCGATCCCGCTGTGTGTGTGTGTGTGTGTGTGTGTGTATGGGGTACCTGGGGCCGCCCTCCCTGCAGGAACATCCCTGCCCTCATCCCCATCCGAGTCCCCATCCCAGTGCCTATCCCCATCCCTTCCCTGCATCCCAGACCCCATCGCCATCCCATTCCCCATCCCTTCCCTACACCCACATCACAGCCCTCATCCCCAACCCCTCCCCTGCATCCCCCATCCCCATCTCAGTCCCTCTTCCCATCCCCATCCCCATCCCCATCCCCATCCCCATCCCCATCCCCATCCCCATCCCCATCCCCATCCCCATCCCCATCCCCATCCCCATCCCCATCCCTCCCTGCATGCCAGTCCCTATTTCCATCCCCCTCCCTGCATCCCCCATCCCCGTCTCTATCTCTATCCCAGTCCCTATTCCCAGTCCAGTCCCTATTCCCATCCCCATCCCGTCCCCGCCCGCACCCCCGCCGCGCTGCCGCCCCCGCTGCCGCCACCCCCGGCGGCGCGGCCGGACGGGCCGGGCTGGCTCCGCCGCCCCCCGCCTGGGGCCGGCCCGGGGCTGGCTCCAGGCTCCCGGGGGCGGGAGGTGATGATTTTCCAGTGGGTATTTGTCAGGTCAGAGTCTGCGCCGCCCGCCGGGCTCCGCGCCGCGCTCCCCGGGTTATTTATTACCTCTCTCCCCGGCGGCAGCGCTGCGGCTCCGGGGCCGCTGCCAGCAACCCGCGGCGGCGGCGGGGGAGCGGCCGGGGGGTTCCCGAGCAGCGACGGGCGGGCGGCGCTGATCCGAGCCGGGCTGCGCTTCTCCGAGCCCGGCTGTGCTTCGTCCCTGTCCCCCGCTCGGCACCGCCGCGCTCCTCCGGTGTCCCGGAGCACTCCCGGCGCACCCCCGGAGCATTCCCGGGACATTCCCGGAGTACTCCCGGTGTCCTGGAGCATTCCCGGGACATTCCCGGAGTACTCCCGGTGTCCCGGAGCACTCCCGGCGCACCCCCGGACCATTCCCGGGACATTCCCGGAGCACTCCCGGTGTCCCGGAGCATTCCCGGGACATTCCCGGAGCATTCCCGGAGCATTCCCAAAGCACTCCCGGTGTCCCGGAGCACTCCCGGTGCACTCGCTGCTCAGAAAGGGACAGGCAGCAGGGAAAAGACTTTTCTGCAGTCTGATGTTAAAACGCTCCTCAGCTAAGTTAGGGGAAAGGGAGTTTGATGCATTTCTGATTGTGATTTGGTTCGGTGGTGCTGGGGACAGCATTCCAGCCGAGCATCCCTGAGCAGATCGCTGAGCTGAGACTCCTGACTCCCCAAACGAGCTCAGCCCTTTCCTTATCACGAGCTCTGTAAGCAACAGGGAAATGTGGGTTTGCAGAGCTGGAGGGAGAGCAGCCGAGCCTTGGCAGGGCTGGCAGAGCCTGCACCCCGTGGGGACACACAGACACACAGACACACACACAAACACACACACACAGACACAGACACACAGACACACACAGACACACACAGACACATACACACACACAGACACACACAAACACACACACACACAGACACAGACACACACAGACACATACACACACACACACAGACACACACACACAGACACACACAGACACACACACACACAGACACACACAGACACACACAGACACACACAGACACACACACACACACACACACAGACACACACAAACACACACACACACACAGACACACACAGACACACACAGACACACAGACACACACAGACACACACAGACACAGACACAGACACACACAGACACACAGACACACAGACACACACAGACACAGACACACACACACACAGACACACACACACAGACACAGACACACACACAGACACACAGACACACACAGACACACACAGACACACACACAAACACACACACACACACACAGACACACACAGACACACACAGACACATACACACACAAACACACACAGACAGACACACACACAAACACACACAGACACACACACACACACACAGACACACACACACAGACACAGACACACACAAACACACACACAGACACAGACACACACACACACACACAAACAAACACACACACACACAGACACACACACACACACACAGACACACACAGACACATACACACACACACACAGACACACACACACACACACACACACAGACACACACACACACACACACACACACACACACACACACACACACACACAGACACAGACACACACACACAAACACACACACAGACACAGACACACACACACACACACAAACAAACACACACACACACAGACACACACACACACACAGACACACACACACACACACACACACACACACACACACATACACACACACACACACACAGACACACACACAAACACACACACACAGACACAGACACACACACACACAGACACAGACACACACAAACACACACACAGACACATAGACACACAGACACAGACACACACACACACACAAACAAACACACACACACACAGACACACACACACACACACACACAAATACACACACACACACAGACACACAAACATACACAAACACACACACATGCACTCACACACACATTCACACTTTCTGCTCTGGAAGTTGCAGAGCTGTGGGGCTGGAGCTCGCTTCAGCTCTTGCTGGGATCAGGTAAAAGCGAGGCACTCATTTGCCTGGGACAGCTTTGGACAGCTCTGGGCTCTGTGCTTGTCTGCTTGGCTCCAGTAGTGCCCAGTGGGGTCAGAGCCCCAGCCACACTGGCCCTGATGAAAAATTACTCAAAACCCACAGGGCAGCACTGTTACACGATTTACATTCATTACTTTTTTGTTGAGTCACCGTATGCAAAGTTGGATTTTTCGATAAAACTGAATGCAATCCCCAGGCTGACCTTATCTGCTGTCACTGGCTGTGTTGTGTTCCTAGGATACCTCTAATCCAAGGATTTCCTCCTGCTTTCCAGACGTTCATTAACATTTCAGCCTTGCTCCAGCTCGCCTGGTTCCTTGCATGCAGATTCCTGGTGAGCCCAGTCACTTTGGTTCCCTTGGCAGTGACCACGGTGCTCCCATCGACTTTGTCCCTGGGACTGGGACATGAGCCCGCTCCAGGTGTTGGGACAGGAACCCCAGGACATCAGGCAAGGCCTGATTTATCTCAGGGAAATTCCCCCATTTGTGGGGCATTTTCACAGCTTCTGTTTGTGGTGGGGATTCCAGGCTAAGGTTTCCCTTTTGCACCTTCTGGCCTGCCCTGGCCCTTGGATGGAGGAGAGCTCCTGGCTGCTGCTCTCCCTGGAAAGCACAGGCACTTAACCCTGGTCCTCTGAGGCAGCCCCAGGGTCCCCACACGTGACAGACAGGCCACCCCCATTTCTCCTGCAAGGACAAGCAATGATAATTCAGCCTCACTCCTGGCAGCTGATCCCCGGGATTGTTAAGGTGCCTTTCAGACTGGAAACTTCTGTGCTGCTTGCAGGGTGAAGCCCAGGTGGAAAAGAGTGGGAGCACCTCTCCCATCCTGGTCAGAGCTCCTTGGACCCGAGGGAAAACACGCAGCAATGGAAATATTTAGTTAAAGTTTAGCTGTATATTGTTTATTATTTCTCTCTTGCTGTCCCCTGATTGTCTCCATGTCCAGGTGCCCCAGAGCTCCTGAGCTCTTCTCTCATCCCCACTCCCAAGCAGTGAAGCCATGCCCCAAAAAGCTCAGGGGTCACTCTGGGGCTGTCAGGGCAGCTGTGGGTGAGGAGAGGCACCAGAGGGGAGCTGGGGCTCTGCTCATGCAGAGGGGAGATGGGAAATGCTAATGAGGGAGAGGTGCTCAGCAGCACTAATTATCCCACGCTCCTGCTTATCCTCAGGAGAGCTGGGGAACTCTCCCTTTGATCCTCCTGCATTTCATCTGATAATTGGATGGGGGCTCCAGAGGTTGCTGCTGAGGGTTTTTGGGAGCTGAGGGAGGGAGGTGTCTTGAATCAAGGGACAATCCCAGGGGTATTTCCAGTGCTCTACCAAAGGAATGCCTGGGACACCACTCACCTTCCTGTCCCTGTTGAGCTACTGCTAAGATTTATTCATTTTGTCTCTTGAATGGCCTCTTCCTTGTCCCATACATCCTTATGGTTTCCCTTTTTTACTCCAGTTTCATAGGGAATGGAGCTAAATGTTTATTTCCTCCTGCTTTGAGGAGGTTGGAATTGGATTATGTTTGTGTCTCATTGCTGCAGTCCTGTATGACCATTCCAATAAATAGATTTACTGATAAAGGTGCATTTCGTGGCAGCTACTGCAGCAGCAAGTCTGAAGACAGCTCCAAGAAGATCCATGGAAAGGGAATTTAGAATCCCAAAGGCTGATAGCTGCAGAGGGAAGGAAGAGCTGTGTTCACCCAGGAATGTGCCCTCCATGCCCAGGTACCACAAGAGCAGAGTGCCTTTGTCCCATCTAAAATGTTGTGTTTCCTCCTGAGATAAAGGTTAAAATCCTTCCCAGAGGAATCCCAAACCAGTGTCTCTGGAAGTGCTGATATGCCAACCCTCACCCTGGGCCAAACACTGGGATTTCAGTTCAGGGCTGGTGGGATGATCCCCAACTGGTTCCCAGTGCAGGCCCCACACTCCTGGACTTGCTCCACACAGAGCAGGACAGAGAGCAAATGTGGAGGAATTTCAGATATGTGTGGCTAAAAGCTCAGCAGATATTGCTGTGCTGATCTCCACAACCAAGGACAGATTCTCTGTTGGTTTTGGAGGTGAAATTTGGGACTGGTTTTATGGGGGTTTTTTGAAAGAAGGGAGGAGAAAGAATGGGAGGCCTAGCCCAGAATAATGTGGATATAACATCCCTAAGCAAATCCATCTTCCTGGGTTTGTACCTGAACTTCTCAAAGGTGACACTAATTGATCACATTAATTTCATAAGGAGAGAAATAAACAGCATAATTAGCATTACTGCATTTGAAACTACAAATCTGATGAATATTATGTATAAAAAGACATGGGTGCACATGGCCAGTGTGTGTTTGTGTGCAAACACAGATCTCTCCTAACAAACACAACACATTGGTGCTGCTCTGAAGGTTAATCCTGAGTGGGACTTGATTTCCATTTTTACTCAGCAAGAGCTGATCCAGTCCTTGGAGTTCTGACAGAAATACTGAAGGGATTTGAGCACCAGGCATTCTTGCAGTCAAATACAGAGAATTCCCTGGTGAGTTATGCTGGGGCTGCTCTCTTGGGTATCAGCAGGAGGCAGGGGGAGAATCCTGTTCTCAATAATTCATGGATCCATAAAGATTCTTTTTGAGCAAGCAATAATTCTTTGGAAATTAAGGCTAATTAAAAGCAATACCATCCTTACAAATGCACTCAGTTACTTGGTTAGGACAATTTTATATTTGCTTCCTGTGCTGCTCCCATGTGCACCCTAATCAGTGTTTGGCTGTAGTTGTGAGTAGAGACCATAGCAGAGAGACAGACTCCTGAAAATCTGGGATCTGATAGACTGGAGGGTCTCCTGGATATTTACAGTGCTTCAGGGTTTTTTATTCTGGGGTCAGTGCAGCTTTAACCCCTGAGCAGTGCTTTATGGCTGATGGGTGAGAAGTGGCTGCTGCTTGCTGGACTTTAAAGGGACACAGGAACTTGAAAAGATCTCGTTCCTCTGCTCCTCATCCTCAGTGATTGGCCCCACCGTCCTCCCCAGTGTTGGAACCCAGGAGTGCCATGTCTGGACACAGCAGTTTGGGCTGAAGGAAGACATGTGACAAACACAATCCTTCTGTCCTGCAGTAAACAAAGCAGTGATTTGTATTTGCCAGAGAGTTTAGATAATAATTTTAGGCATCAGCATTAAAATGGCTTGTAAACAGCTTGCTCTGACATTTCTGCCTCTGTCACGTGTGCTGAGTTACTGCTCACAATTCCCTGGTTTTGCTCAGTGGTTGAGTTATTGAACTTGAGGGAAGCAGAGCTCTGGAAATCCACAGAAGGGGATGGAAATGCCTCAGGAGTTTCTCAGAGATGTTGCTCCCAGGCTGCTGAGTGAAGCACCTGAGTTTGGAGTCCCAGGTGCTGCTGCAGCCCCACAGTGAAGCAGAACAGGCAGAGGTTGGAATGCCTGGCTCCAGATTTAGAAAAGATCCCATTTGGAAGTCTGACAACAAACAAAACTCAGTGGTAAGCAGCTGCAGCAGCAGCTTCTCTGTCCACACTGCATTGGCTGTGAAGAGCAGAGAAGTTTTTCCTCTTCTGAGAAACTCAAATCACCGTGACAAGATCCAAATATGCAAATGCCTATTTACATGTTTTTTGAAATTCCCTTTGTTTTGTTTTGGTTATCCCTCCCTTATCTCTTATCTAAGTTTCTGTTTGATTAAAGCCCTCTGTTGCACTGTAGTCATGGCAGCAGGTTTATATCAAACAGTCTGTTTTTATGGGATTGCAGGGTTTAAAAGAAAACTGAACCAAACAATCTAAGCCCTCGTGTGGTCCTGACCCAGGCCCTCAGAGTGACAGAGCTGAGTGAGGACTGAGTACAGAGTTCTTGGTGTGTGTCTGTGAGTTCACTGCTCATTCCTGGGACTGTTTGTGGGGATGGTTTTGGGTGTGTTTTGTTCAAATACAAATGTGTAGAAGGGACCATGTTCTGATCACTGGGATGCTGGAGTTGCCTTCCTGAGCTCACACAATCCATGAAATAACTGCAGGGAAAGCCCAGCAGCAGGACCTGCAGTGAGAATTCCTACAGAACACAGGTCAGTGCTGGGGAGCTCCTGTGGGGTGTCCCCTCAGAGTGCCAGGGGGAAGGAATTCAGTCACTTTTGGCTCTGGCAGAGGGACACCTGCTGGGCCTGTCTGCACATCCAGCTCCTCACTGCTCTGACAAAACTTGCTCCGCTAAATTCCTGGAGGGATTTGTACCCTGCTGGGGTGGAGAGGTGCTGGGTGCTAATCCCAGGGCTCCACTGCACCAGTTTCTAGAAAGGAGGAACATCAGAGCAGCACAAAACCTCTCTGCAGAGACACTCAGTGATTTAAGGACTTCAGAAGATGTTGGCTCTAATTAACACATTGGGAGCTGAGAGCCAGCTCAGGTAGCACTTCAGCACCTCCTAAATTGGTCAAGACAGGTTCTACTGAGTCCTTAATTTGATCTTCCTAGTGTGTATTAAAAGCAGGCACACCTTGATTACACCAGACTCTTCTGGCACGTCATTTCCAAAGGATTCCTGAAAAAGGCTCATCTCTCTCACCCCAAAAAGCTGCTCTGTGCACTCATGTTTGTGCTCACCTGTGAATTACAGGAGTCACCCATGGCTCTTTTTTCATGCCAGGAGGGCACACCTCATGTTGCCTGCTTTTCAATGGTCACTCATTTCTCCTGGTTGTAACGTGGTTGTGGATTCCAGGCAGACACACATTCCTGGACAGGCAGTTCTTCCATGTGTCCATTTTTTGTTAGGATGCCTGCAGGAGGGAAGGAAGGCAGGAAGTGGTGTTGGGACACAGCCAGGCTTAATGAATCCAGTGTGAGCATCAGTTCAGCTCCTCCTGATGCACTGGGGTTTTCTTATTGGGCAGAGGGAATAAAGGTTTTAGGAAAAGGAGAATTTTGTGGACGCCTTACAAGGCTGATATCTTTCACACCAGTTACAAATTAGCAATAAATAATGTCTAAGGAGAGAGGAACAGACAAGGGAGGAAGATGCCCTTTTAATTGCAGTGTGCACAGAGAATGGTTACTGCCGAGAGAAGGACAGGGAGCTGCCAAGGAGGCAGCTCTTGCCTTAGGAAAGGGCCAGAGAACTGTTATTCTTTCATACTTAAGGTTTATTCCATTGGTGATTTCTGTCAGCGATTTTTTTTTGCACCATGAAGGCATCACTTGAGTGTAATTAAACTTGTTTTCCAAAATCTTTGCAGAGAAGGGCAACCTCTTGCTGTGTTATGGGAGTCTGGACACTGAAGAGGGAAGTCACTAAAAATTTGTCATTGGTTTTGATGGAAATAGATTTGTGCCCTTATTATTTAGGAGAAAGAAGCAGCTGGTTTAGAATTGGAGCCCTTGCCTCCCAAATAAAAGTTCCTTCACTCCTTCCAAACAGACATTTAATTCCTCCAGGTTTTTTTGGGTTCTGCTCTACCCAGACTGGTTATAGAGCTGAACAGGGTGCTGGCACGGGAGGTGATTTCAAAGAAGCATTTTGCGAACATGGTTGGGTTAGGAGAGGGTTTCTCAAACCAATTGTCCCAGGCTGTTCTGGGGGCACGCAGAACACCTTCCTGAGGGAGGGGACACACAGTTTCCAGCTCTGGCTGGTGTGTGAGCCCACAGCAGCAGGACGCTCCCTCCCAGAAAGGCAGGGAAAGCTCCCAGTTCCATGCTGCTCCATTTCCACTCCTGCAAAGGGCAGGGTTCTGTAGCAGTGGGATTAAAAGGGGAACAAGCCCAGCAGTTCCTGGGAAAACATTTTTTCAGAGGCAAAGCCCTTTCCAGAGTCCTCCTTCCCAACCTCCCTCCCCTGAACAGGCACCTGTGCCCTCCCCGAGTGCTGGGCTGTCAGAATATCTCTGCTAATGAAGCAGTCTGGCCTGAGGCTACTCTTACTGCAATCCCCAGCCCCAGCCTGACTCGGGCTGCTCACACAGCACAGAGCTGGGCTGGGCTGGGCTGGGCTGCAAGGAGGAAAGGACAAAAGCAGGGAATCCTGGCTGTGGCACAGCCCTAGTGTCCCCAAGACTCTGGGAGAGCCTGAGGGATGGCTCTGGGGGCTCAGGAGGGGCTGCTGTGGCTCTTTGGTCTCCTCTCCTGTCCTTGGGTAGGGGCAGTGACTTGGTAGGGAGAGCATTATGGATGGAATCTGTTCATGGATTGGTTTGTGGATGGATCCAGGAGCTCTGGATGGAATCTGTGCTGGATTCCTGCAGGGACAGGAGCTCTGGATGGAATCTGTGCTGGATCCTGCAGGGACAGGAGCTGTGGATGGAATCTGTGCTGGATTCCTGCAGGGACAGGAGCTCTGGATGGAATCTGTGCTGGATTCCTGCAGGGACAGGAGCTGTGGA
This sequence comes from Luscinia megarhynchos, assembly GCA_034336665.1. Taxonomy (NCBI): domain Eukaryota; kingdom Metazoa; phylum Chordata; class Aves; order Passeriformes; family Muscicapidae; genus Luscinia; species Luscinia megarhynchos. The sequence continues at coordinate 6,780,275 of CM067583.1, read as the reverse complement.
TGGAATCTGTGCTGGATTCCTGCAGGGACAGGAGCTGTGGATGGAATCTGTGCTGGATTCCTGCAGGGACAGGAGCTGTGGATGGAATCTGTGCTGGATCCTGCAGGGACAGGAGTTGTGGATGGAATCTGTGCTGGATTCCTGCAGGGACAGGAGTTGTGGATGGAATCTGTGCTGGATCTTGTGGGGACAGGAGTTGTGGATGGAATCAATGCTGGATCCTGCAGGGACAGGAGCTCTGGATGGAATCTGTGCTGGATCCTGCAGGGACAGGAGCTCTGGATCCCTTCCTGGGCTCAGGGTGCTCATCTGACAGGTAGCTGGGTTTCTCTCTTCCTCCCAGCCTCAACCTGTCTTTCCTGTATCTGCAATGAGGGCCTGAATCTGCAATGAGGTTTTAAAACAGCTCAAAGGACCTTTGATCTCAGTTAGAACCTATCTTAGTTAGAGGTTTACTGAAACACATGTAAATAAATTACATTTAGGAAGTTTTCCCTTCTTTTGTTGGTTGAATAGTGGAGAAATATCCAGGATAAGTAATTTGTCCCTGAAACCAGTGATAGGATGTGGAGGAAAATCTTTCTCTCTTAAGTTTAAGAGCTGTGCTTGAAGCATTATCTCCACTTAGAGAACACTTTCTGGCTCAGGTAACTCCTCACAGTTGTTGACACATTTGACCTGAGAGAAAGGTTTTGTTTCAATCCAAGGGGATGTGTCCCAGAGGTGGAGAATGAATGCTGAAAAATGATCACTATTCACTGTGTTTGCTGTGGTAGTGCCTCTGTGAGCAAATTAAGAATCATGCTTTCACTTTGGCAGCTCCCTGGAAACACACAACAAACCCCAGACTGGCAAACCTGCTCCAGTTGCTCTGTGTGCAGCTTTCAGGGTGTACCTGGCTCCCCTCTAACCACATGGATTTGCCTGCTGCTCTCTGATCTGCTCTGCAGTGGTGAATCTGTTTACACTAATCCCAAAAGCTCTGCTATTAAAGAGGCTGGAGCTGAACAACTCCAGGCTCTGCTGCTGAACTCAGAGCTCTTCTCTTCATTACAGGCAGGACTCGTTAGTGACTCCAGGGCTTGCTGGAATCAGTCTCAGTCTGTGCCTCTTGCACCCCCCAAACCTCCCTGACTTCTGCCAGAACATCTTCCCTGTGTCAGAAAGGTTCCTGTCCTGCTCTGCTGTGACCTCTCCTGGAGGAAACACTGAGCCTTCCTTGGGAGAAGGCTGTGGCCAGGCTGTCCCTGCACTCAGAGGTGGAGCTGCTCTAGGAACGGAGGTGGGAGAGTAATAACCTGATGGATGTAAAAGAAGGAAGCTTTGAGAAAAAAAAATTCCCCATTCCCTTATAAAAAGTGAAAAGAAATCAGGCCCAGGAAGCCAAGTTCCAAAGAAGGTGGAGTCAAGGGAAGTCTGAAGAAGATCCCAAGGCTCTCAAGAGCCCAGTGCAGTTGGATGTGCCAGGAGTGAAGGTTTCGAGGAGCTGAGTGACCCCTCTCCCCACACAGCCCCTCACCTGCCCTCCATCCAGAATCCTCTGACTGCCACAGAAATGTCTGTCTCCCACAGCCTCTTCCAAGCATTTTCCTTGGATCATTAGGTGATAATAGAAAGTGATTTTTCCCCTGTCATCTTGAGCAATCAGAAGCATTAAGAATAAGAGCCTAAGCCTGAAAGCCTAAATGAGAGGGTTTGATGGGTCTGTGGATCTGCCTCCTTCATTAGAGCCAGAAGCAAAGATGGATCCCAGAGCTGGAGTTCCTTGAGGAGAAAATGGCAAGGAACAAGGATCGTGGACAGGTAGCATCAGGAGAAAACTGAGCAGTGGCAGAGGCAGCTATTGCTCAGAAATGGCCCTGCTGTCACACAGCAAAGCCACTGCTCACTGTCTGGAAGGCAAGGTCCATCTGCAAGAAGGCAACTCAGGGCACAGAGCCTGGGACAAAGCTGGGAATTTGTGCTGTTCTGGGAGCTCTGAGGCAGAGCTCACACACAACCCTCATTGTTCTGCCACCTGGTAGAGACTCGTGGGCCACATTTCTTGTCCCATGTTTAGGGGGATAATTTATTTTTGTTGCCCTCCTGGTTAGGATTCTTCCTGCCCAGTTGATCCCACTTTAGCATCCAAAGCCAGGGAACTCCATCTTGTTGAGGTGACACATCCCTGTAACAACCACACAACTTCATTTTTGCCTTGTCCTCTGGGGCAGTTCCACACAGACCTCGTGTCTGCCACAGCTTGTGATGGAAAGCAAATTCACCCCGTGTGTCCTAAGCCTTGCTCCATCCATCCATCCATCCATCCATCCATCCATCCATCCATCCATCCATCCATCCATCCATCCATCCATCCATCCATCCATCCATCCATCCATCCATCCATCCATCCATCCATCCATCCATCCATCCATCCATCCATCCCCACATGGATAAGGGATGGAGCCAGCTCCCAGCCGCCAGGGACAGCGAGCATCCTGTGTGGGGGTGCAGAGGGGCGGCAGCAGCGGGGCTCGGCCGTGTCCCCGCGGGTGTCCCCGGTCCCTCCCGGGCGGCAGCAGCCGGCGCTGCCCCGCCGTCCGTCGCTCACCCCCTCGCCGCCGCCGGCGCGGCGCTTCCCAGCGCCTCCGCTGTTTAAATGGGCCAAGTTAGAGAAGCGGCGGCGGCGGCGGCGGCGGAGGGAAATCTTGTTTGGTCGGAGTCTCCGAACTGTGCGGTGACTTCTGAGCACCGATCAATCCGTGTCTGTCCCGGCCCGGGAGGCGCTGGGGCGGCGGGGGCGGCGCGGGGAGCGCAGAGCCGGCGGGGATGGCACTCTAGATGTCCGTGTGTCTGTGCGTGTGGAACGTGTTTGTATTTATAGACAGATAGATATACACAGAGGGATAAGCAGCGTAACGCCGCGCCGATTAAAATTTCCCGCAGGAGCGGGGATTAAAACCCAACAGGCGGGGATCATAAAGGCTTCGGTGGGAGCGGGGCGAGTCTGCAGGTGAAGGTGGGCGGCCCCGGGGAAAGTTCGCCGCCGCCCGGGTGTCTGGAGCCCCGCGGGCAGAGCCGGCAGCGGCCGCGGCTCCGTCCTCCCGGCGGGCGCCGGCGGGGCGGGGAGGGGTCGCGGAGCGGCGGCGGGGGCGCAGCGTTTAATTTTAATTATTGCATATAAATAAATAAACCAGGTGTCAGTTTAAAGGAAGCAGGGGGGCAGGGTGAAAGAGGGCTGGCTGGGCGGCAGGGAACCCTCTCCAGCCTGGCGAGAAGGTGGGTTGATCTAGGGGAATCAGTAAATGCTCTTTTCTTTTTTTCTTTTTTTTTCTTTTCCTTAAACCAAAATAATGTCTACGGCAGCAGAGACCTCTCCGAGATGTCAGGTATTAGTCTGGAGGGGCAGATCTGCGAGCCACACAGCAGCTCCCGGGTCTACGGTACATTAGGCTCTCCGTGGGAGAGGGATCCCAGACAGCTCTGCTGGGGAGCCAGCCCAGGAGATTTGTTAGCGGGCTGCTCCGGGGGATACCAGCCACCTCCGGCACCCGAGCGCCAAAGGTGCTTGTGCTGCTGCTGCTGCTGCTGCTGGCGCATTTCATCCAAACTCCAGCCGGAGCGAGGGCAAGTTGAACCGGAGACATTGGAGCCGCTGTGCTTTGGAGAGACGAGGGCGCACGGGGAGCGCGGCGGCACCATGCCTGCTATCAAGAAGGAGCGACTTGACAGGGAAGAGATGGCCCTGGCAGCTTTTAACCAGCCCATGGAAACCTTACCTGACTACCTCGCGCCTCTGGCCGCCGCTGCCATCCCGGTGGTCACCCCGCACCCGCCGGCTTACGAGCAGATCTTCGCCCACCGCGCGTACCTGGGCTTCCACGAGCCCCACCACCCCCACCCGCACCACCCCCACCACCTCCCCGAGGACCTGATGCTGGAGAGGTTTTCCTCCATCCCGGATTTCCAGCCCTTCTTTGACAACGGAGAGCCTTGCATCGAGGTGGAGTGCGGGGAGAACAAGGCGCTGCTCTACATCAATAAGTTGTGCCAAGGGAGCAAAGGACCCTCTATCCGGTACCGGGGAGAGTGGCTCACCCCCAACGAGTTCCAGTTTGTCAGCGGCAGAGAGACGGCCAAGGACTGGAAGCGCAGCATCAGGCACAAAGGTACAGGCAGCGCTCTCCGTGTGCGGGGTCCCCGCTCCTCCTCAGCATCCTCCCTGTCGCCCCCGAGCTCGGGAGAGCCGAGCCCCCTCCCCGCGCACCCCCGGCCGCTCTCTGCCGGATCCCCGCTCCCCGCTCCCGCCGAACTTTTCCGAGCCATTTGGGAACGCTTGCCTTTGGGGAGGAGGGTTTTTGGGAAAGCGGGGCGAAGTGGGGGGTGGGATTTGGGGGGGCTAATTTGGGGGCTGCTTTCAGCTGGAGAGAAGTTTGATGCGGCTCGGGCGGGTGGCGGGGTGCGGACCCCGGGGCTCTCGGGGTGCTGGGGGTGTTCGCCCGCCCCTGCGAGCCGCGGGTGGCGGTGCCGGTGCCGGGGCTGGTGGCGGTGGCTCCGCGGCGCCGCGGGGAGCGGCAGCGCGGCCGGGCCAGGCACCGGCGGGGCGGCGGGCGGGGCGGAGGGGGTGTTCCCCTCGCAGCTGGGTGGTGCGGGACCTCCGCGGCGCCGGCGGCTGCTGACGGGCGCCTCTGCCCTGCCTCCCTCCCTCCCCTCCCCGCCCGAGCCGGCGCCGCAGTCGCGGCTCCGCGGCGGAGCTGCTGCTGCTGCGGGCGGCAGGTGGAGAGCGGGGCCGGGGGGGCACAGCCCGGGCGGCGCGGGATGAGCTGAGGGCTGAGGGGTCAGCCCGGGGGGCTGAGCAGCGATTAGGAGGTGGCTGACACCTCGCCGGGGTTATTGATCCGGACGGAGCGGGGCAGCGCTAATTGTCGCATCGCGCCCGTTCCTTTCGTGACCGGGTTCCTGCTGCCTTCGGGAAGCCTCAGTCGCTCTGGGGTGAGTCGGGAGCAGCGGCGGGAGCTGCCCGGGGCCGTGCCCGGTGCGGGGGCTGCCCGGGGCTGGGGCTGCGGCGGCACCGAGCCCGGGCTGGGCTGGGTTGGGTAGGGCTGCGGGGGCTGTACCCGGCTCCCCTCCGCAGGAACCCGCGGGCACAGAGTTGGCTGCAGGCGGGGATGGGTGCTGCCGGGCAGGCACGGGGAGGGCTGTTTATATAGAAGCAGACGCGTGGCTCCCCCTCCCCCCCGTCCCTAAATACTTTCCTTTTATAAACGTGGTGATTTCTTTTTCTTCTTCTTCTGCTTTTTCTTCTCTTCTGCATATAGGGAAAAGTTTGAAGACTCTTATGTCCAAAGGAATCTTACAGGTACATCCTCCAATCTGTGATTGCCCTGGGTGTCGAATTTCGTCTCCAGTGGTAAGATTATTGTTAAACTATGTGCTTTAGTTAAGACATCTTCCCTCTCCTCTGCCTCCTTCCCTTAAAAAAAAAGAAATTCCTTTGCTTCTGTGCTCGTGGAACCGTGATGTTTGAGGGTCACGGAGGCTGCCAGAGCCCTGCCTGCACTGTGAGGGTTCCAGCAGTGTTAGAGGTGAGCAGAGAGGAGCTTGGAAGCAGAGCAGACGGGAAGAGCAGGGTTTGACCTGAAGGAAGCAGCACCCGGTGTGAATTTTTGGTTTTCGGGGGGAGCTGTGTGTGCGCAGAGGCAAATCATTGAGGAGCCTCTTCCTTGTTCCCACCCCTTCGTTTCTGTGCCTTGTGCAGAGGTGTGAAAGCAGCTAAATAAAGCAGAAGGGAAATGTAATTGCACCCACGTGTCAGAGTCAGAGCAGCCACAGTTTACAAACCATCGGTGAGGTGAACTGCATGAGGAACAATTCAGATGTTATAACTTGAGCATCGTTCATGCTGTAGATCAGTTATGGCTTTTATAGATCTTTCCTTCCCAGCTGCTGGGTTCCTTGAGTATTGTTGCTTTAATCCTGAGACTTCCAAAATCTCTAATCAACATTTTTGTGGAAGAGATGTTGATGCTGTAAATAAAAGGCAACTAAAATCGTAGTAAAGTAAGGCCTTAAAACGGTTCATTGTGTGTAAAAAATACTCATAAAAAATAATATCTAACTGGGAGGGCAGAGCTGTTGGTTTGGGGAACTGAAGCAGCTCTTGGTCTGAAAGAACAACAGTGACTTAAAACATTGCCACTGTGGAAGCAGATACAGGTGGAAATGAATGTGCTTTTATCCACTGGAAATCAACCATTTTTGCTTTTGTTGCTTGCTTGGGCTCGAGTGGGCAATCTGTGTTCACATGCAGTGTCTCTGTGACTGGGAATGACAGAGCTGGGAGTTGCAGTCCTTCCAGTGTGGTGTCTGTTCCTGCATGGCTGTGTCACACATCCCCACGTCTCCCTGGGAAGGGGCAATAATCAACAATTCCAGAAATTAACGGGGAGATGTGTTCTGTGGCAGCAGCCACCCCACAGCTTTGGCATTTGACACCAGGTGTGCACAAACCTGGCCCTTCTCAGCTCCTGCAGTTTGTGGGACAAGGTGTGATGTGGTGGGAGCAGCTTTTTCCAGCTGGGAGGTTTGTCTGTGCTTTAGTTGCCAGCTGTGTGCCTCAGAGCCAAAATTCTGCCAGTGGCAGGGATGTGCTGCTGTTGTGGGGATGCTGAGAAGGGCCTGGCCAGGTGATGCTGGCTGCTGGGCTAGCAGTAGCCAGAAAGTCATCATACACTTTGCTAGCAGCAGCATTTTCAGGGGCTTGTGCAGGGGTAGGTGCATTTCCAGATGGGAAGACAGCTCTGCATGAAACCAGTGTCTGGTACAGGCTTTGAGAACCAGGTTTGGAAAGTGCAGAGGGAAAAAGGGGTTGGTGCTGTTTTGGGAAAGGAAGAGTAAATCTTTCTGGACTTGGCTGCCACTGTTTCCCCAGCAGGGAAGGGAGGTTTGGATGTCAGAATTGGCACAGCAAGGCCAGAGCCCAGTGAGCACTTCTGTCAGAACTGTGTTTCTCAATGCTCCCTGCACTTTTTGTGCTGTAATTAGCACATGTTCCTGACCAAAGGACAGTTCCACATTTTGAACCTGAAGCCTTTCTGTAGTGCTTTGTGGTAGCTGCATGCACTGCACATCCAGAGCAGTGGCACCAGGAGGAGGATTAGGAATTGGGCACGCTTTGTATTTCCCCATTTAGTGATTGTCCATTTGAGCACCACTGAGATCCAAGGGCTGGTTCTCCTCAAAGGTAGAAATGCTTTATATTTTATAGTGTAGATGATGGAGATGCAATGCCTGGTGCTTGTGTGGTCGGTGGGGGTGTGGAGATGGGGAGCTGATCCTGTCTGCTCTGAAATCAGTCCTTGGACAGTGGCAACACCCCAGGAAAACTCCAGCCGTGCCTCGGGAAGGGGGCAAGGCAGCCTTTAGGGGTGTGCATGTCTGCAGGCAGCAGGCTCCGAGGGCTGAGCCCGGCTGTCCCGGCGGGCACGGTGACCCCCAGCGTGTCCCTGGCAGCCCCGGGCGGCAGCTCCGTGCGCTCGGGGGAGAGAGGAGGGGTCGGTCTGGAGAGGGGATTGCAGCGAGCGTTGCTGGCATCGCCCCCGGGCTGGCATCGCCCTCCCCGGCTCCCCTGGTGCCCCCGGCTGCCGCTGCCGCCGCTCCCCCCACCGTGTCCCGGAGGGGCCGGGGCTCGGTGCCCGCCCCCCGCCGCAGCTCACTCGCCGCAGCTGCAGACGGGGCCGGCGCCGGTCCCGCTCCGCCACCGACCGCCGGTTTCCTGCCCGGCTCGGGGGGAGCGGCCCCGCCGGCGCCCCCGCCCCCGCCCCCGGGCTGCCCTGGCGCCGGGCCGGCTGTGCATCCATCCCTGCTCCATCCCTGCATCCATCCATCCATCCATCCATCCATCCATCCATCCATCCATCATCCATCCATCCATCCATCCATCCATCCATCCATCCATCTGTCTGTCCATCCATCCATCATCCATCCATCCATCATCCATCCATCCATCATCCATCCATCATCCATCCATTCATCCATCATCCATCCATCCATCCATCCATCCATCCATCATCCATCCATCCATCATCCATCCATCCATCCATCCATCCATCCATCCATCCATCCATCCATCCATCATCCATCCATCATCCATCCATCCATCATCCATCCATCCATCATCCATCCATCATCCATCCATCCATCCATCCATCATCCATCCATCCATCCATCCATCATCCATCCATCCATCCATCCATCCATCCATCCATCATCCATCCATCCATCCATCCATCATCCATCCATCATCCATCCATCCATCCATCCATCCATCCATCCATCCATCCATTCATCCATCCATTATCCATCCATCTATCCATAATCCATCCATCACCGATCCAGCCATCCATCATCCATCCATCATCCATCCATCCATCATCCATTCATCATCCATCCATCCATCCATCCATCCATCCATCCATCATCCATCCATCATCCATCCATCCATCATCCATCCATCCATCCATCCATCCATCCATCCATCCATCCATCCATCCATCATCCATCCATCATCCATCCATCCATCCATCCATCCATCCATCCATCCATCCATCATCCATCCATCCATCATCCATCCATCATCCATCCATCCATCATCCATCCATCCATCCATCCATCCATCCATCCATCCATCCATCCATCCATCCATCATCCATCCATCCATCCATCCATCATCCATCCATCCATCATCCATCCATCCATCCATCCATCATCCATCCATCCATCATCCATCCATCCATCATCCATCCATCCATCATCCATCCATCCATCCATCCATCCATCCATCCCTCCATCCATCCATCCATCCATCCATCCATCCATCCATCCCTGCATCCATCCATCCCTGCATCCATCCATCCCTGCATCCATCCCTGCATCCATCCATCCTCCATCCATCCATCCCTCCATCCATCCACCATCCCTCCATGAATCCCACCCTCCCTCCCCTGTGTGCTGGGATGTGGGAAGGGCTGAGGGCTGTGGGCACAGCTGTGGGTAAGCAGGGTCTGCCCCTGGGCTTTGTGTCCTCACAGAGGGAGGGAGGACAGCTCTGGAGCCCTTACTGATGAGCAGAAATCCCTCAGGTTTGTGAAGTCCAGCATCACGTCTGCAGAACAGTGGAAGTGACCCACATGATTGTTTCCCTCACCAGACAGAGTGTGACCCTTGCTGTGTTTCCATTCTCATAGTGCTGCCTCTGGAAGAGAGTTAGGGCTGGGGATTGGCTGCTCCTCATCCTCTTTCCCCATACTTTGTTGGACAGGGTGTCTGTTTGAGTGATGGTCCTTATGGGGTTCAGGGTTTGGGGCACAGGTAGAGAAGGAAAGATCCATTTCCCCAAAACTGTTGTGACATGGCCACATTCAAACAAAGCAAAACAAATAGATCAATAAATGATGTTTGGGTTTTGCCCCATGTCCATCACATGCAGAGACCTAGGGTGGGTGTGCAGGGCTGGGGCACTGACAATGGGAATTCATTTACTTGCTGGGGCTGTGTTTTGCTCTTGGTTTGATTTATATGTCATTCCTTTTATTTGCTGCTTTTTGCTTTTCGTCATCGTGGTTGTTGTTTTCCTTTGCTGCCCTGAGGTTCAGGCGTCAGTCCAGGACTTTGTCAGGGATGGGAAGAGGAACTGTCTGCTGCTAACTTCAGAAATGCCAGTAATGAGCAAAATCTGTTTAGCCCTGAGGTTTCTGAGCCTTCTCCTGGTCCCAGTTCTGGGTGCAGGGGTGGAAGGCAGCTCCATGTCACCCAAAGAGTGGCTTTGTGTCCCTCAGGTGCTGGGCTCTGGCTGCATCTCCCTTCTGTCCTTCCCTGTGTTCCCCTCCTGGCTGCTCCACAGTTTCCTTGGAGAGCCAGGAGCAGAGCAGCACTTGGGCAAGGAAGGGAGGTCCTTGGGCTCCTGAGCGTGGTGGGATCCAAATTCAGAGGCTTTGGCCAAAAGGGAATCTCCCACATTGGGCACGAGTGTTCCAGGAGAACTTTCCCATGCTAGAAACGACTTTGCCTGCTGGAGAATTTCCTTGGCTGCCTGCAGAAGCAGGATTAATTCTGAAATTTCATTGTTAACTGAATAGATGAGATTTAGGTTCCTTTCTGAGCTGCCTTGGGCTCAGGGTTGGGAGCTGGGGAATGTTGGGGTTTGTGTGCAGGGGACTGTTTTCATAACTTTGCCTTTGTGTCCCTCGGGCTGCCTCATGAATGTGGAAAAAGCCCCTCTGTAAAGCAGACTTATAAACCTCCAAATCCCCCCAAGGTCTTTGGCACAGTCTGTTGATTTTTATTTGTGGTTTCATGCTGATTTGGCTTGTTGCTTTTAATCCAGCACATTTTAGTTCAGGTTAGTGTTTGTTGGAGGTTTTGGAGATAGATGGGCTTTTTTTTTGTTTGTTTCTGGCTTTTTTTTTTTTAAGTTCTGTTTTGTCTTTTTAAAGGACTTGGCCCAGGTGGATTTTAACCTGTGTTGCACTGCAGACTTGCAAGTTCAACTTGAATTCTTAACAACAGTTGATTCAAACTCTGCCAGATTTCAGCTTTATGGAGAAACTGGGGATGAGATGAACCCTGCTGTGAAATGGGGTGAGAAGCTCCCGGAGCCCATCCAGGGCTGGGCAGGGATGCTGAATTTGGGAGCAGCTCTCAGGGTTCCTGCTCTGAGGGCAGTGGGCACCTTTGTGCTGCTGCTGTCACAGAAAAACCCCTAAAACCCACAGCCTTGGGGTCAGAGAGAGCTTCCAGAAAGGGATTTTCAGGGGCAACAGCTGGGAATGGGAGTCAGCGTGGCTGGAGAGGAGCTCTGGAGCATTCTGAGTGTTTAGGTGGTTGCTGATGGTCCAAACTGTGCTCCTGTCAGGGGCTGGAGGGTGGTGCTGCCCAAGAAAAGGAGCAGTTATTGTTCTGACAAAGGCAAAGCAAACCCAGATCAATGGCACTGAGAGTGCCAGCACAATGCCGAAGGATTTAATTTTGTGGATTATTAAATAGCCTCTGGAAAGGAAAATATTAATTGGATTGCAGGCTTGTGAGTGAGCAGTGGAGATGTAGAAGCAGCTGTGGCTTAGGAAAATAATTTTGTCTTGCAGGGGGCTTGAAGGAGCTCCAGGGGGATGAGGTTTGCCCTTGTGTGCAGGAGCTGGGGTGAGGATCCTGCTGTTCCAGGAGCAGCGAGGAGACAATGGAGGCAGAAGGTCTGGTGTGATGGAAGGGCAGAGGGGGAGCTGTGTGTGGGGTCAGGAAACCTGCCTGGAAAAAGGGAGGGAAAATTCGTGCTGGGCTTGGTGTGTGAAAGTTCTGTGTGGAGGGAGCAGATCTTCTCCTGGGATGCTCTGAGAGGGGATTCCTGACCCCACAGCCAGCATGGGGCTGATTCCCTGGGATCCTCTGTAGGAAAAGGCAATTTCTGAGCCTCAGCCCCTCGGGGCAAGCCTGACCCGGGAAATGGGCAGCACTGCTGCCTGCTGCTGGAATTGTGCTGCTCTGAGGAGAAGAAAGTGAGGAGAGACAGACAAATAAATGTAGAGAAGCAGGGCAAGCAGCATCATCTCGTTAGCACCGTGTCAAGGGCAGTGTAAAGGTGACACAGGAGAAGTAATTTTGCTGTCAAAATTATTTAGAGATGTCATTAAACTGCTTAGGGCTGTCTCTGGTGCTTCAGGGCACAGACACCTGGTTTTAATTTGCACTGCTCTGTGTCCAGACTCGCTGGCCTGGCTCGGAGGGCTCCTTTGGAGCCTGCTGGCAAAAGCTGCAGTGAAAGGCAGAGGGTGACCAGCAGCAGGGTGAGTCCCTCCTAAACTCCCTTAATTTACAACAATCAGCCAGTCAGGGCTGCAGGGATGGGGAACTTGTCAGATGCTTGTCCTGGTTCAGTTTGGGACAGGAGAGCACAGAGCAGATTCCTGCTGGGGACCTGCTGCAGGTGTCCAGGCCAGGCTGGACATTGGGTCTCTGCCATGGCAGGGGTGGAATTAAAGGTTCTGCGGTTTTAGGATTTGCCCTGGACTTTGGAAAAGAAATCCCCCTGTTTTTATTTAACTATTGCATGGCCAAAATATTACACTTTAAAAATCACTCTGTTTGCTCTCTGTATTTTACTTTTCCTACCTCATTTATTTGCTTTTGTGGGGTTTGTTTGTATTTTCCTCCCCCCTTGGGCATTGTCCTGCCCTGTTTCTCCCATGCCCACGCTGTTCCCTTTATCTGGAAAATGTTTTGCTACTCAGAACTCATGATTGGCATCTTCCCTCCCTTCTCCCTTTTACTGAAATGCATCATCTTCACTTCCAGCTGAGGAATTCCCCATTCTCACCATTTCAAGGCTCAGCACATGCTCCCCTCCCTCACTCCTGGCACTGGAGCTCATTACAGCCCCTGGGTCTGTATTTGTGTTTTCCTCCTGAAGGATGCTGCAGGGTCAGGTGCAGCTGTGGATAACCCAGAGCAGCTCTGCTGTGTGCACACCCCTGCTCTGCCTGAGCTCTGCATTTCCTTCCTGTTGTTTTTGGCTCTTATTTCAGCCAAAGCAGCGAGGACAGGGAGGAAATTACACATTCCCCTGGGTCAGAAATGCAATCTGATAAGGGGTTTTCTTGTAGCAGTGTCTGAGGATGAGGAGGGATGAATGGAGGGAATTCCCGAGCACTGAAAGGTTCTTGCTCATTTAGTTTGCCTCTAGTCCATGGGAGAATTGTATTTTTTACCTAATTCTGCACATGGATACAAAGCCACAGGATCTGAGGAGGCCATTAAGCCCAAATTTGCCCTGTTTTTTGATTAGCTGCACAGAAATATTGCAGCACATCAAATCCCTCATTTTCAGATGTCAGGAAAGCTTCAATCCCTGTGCAGAGCAGGTTCTTTAATCCTCTCCATCTCCAGCTGGGAGAGAACTCAGCAGCACTCAGCAGCCAGCCTGGTCAGGGAGGGCAGTGTCACCCTGGGGTGACATCCCCTGCCACCAGCCAGGGCTGGGATGGCAATTCCAGACACCTGGGGAGCAGAAAACCTTGAGAGCTTTTGGTGATGGAAGAGCCAGAGGGCAGAAAATCCAGAACCTGTAATGTTTGTGGTGACAGAACTGAAGAGAGTTGTGTTTGCTTGGAGCTGGTGCCCAGTTCAGAGCTGGGATTGGTTTCTGGGACTGATTTCTGGGATTTTAAAGGACTCCAGCTCACTTGGGCAGGAAAGTTGTGTGTTCCCTTTGAGGAGCCAGAGCTGCCTGCCCTGGTTTTTTTTGTGTTTTTATCAGTCTGGGGCTGTGCTGCTCCCTTGGGGTGGACCCCACCCTCGTGCTCAGCCTCTTCCTGCCCATCTGTGCCCACCAAGCCCCACAAAGCTCCCCTGGACCCCCATCCCTGCCTGTCATCCCCAGATGGATGTGAGAGGTGCCACTGGCTGTGGGAGCTGCTTTTGCTGGGTTGCCAGGGCAACCAGAGATGGCCCCTGAAGACAGGAAAGGGCAAACATTCCTTTCTGCTACAGTCTGGAGCATCAGTGATTGAATGAGATTAGATGGAATTAGATAATCCTGAAATTCGCAGTGATTTGACGCCAGACCTTTATTAAATAAGTAAAAGTACCAGCCCTTATAATAAAAATGAATTCTTTCAGATCAATAACTTTCCCCACTGCTCGTCACAGCTGTGATTCTTGAGATCTCTTTTTCTGTGGCACAGGGTGAAACACACAAACCTGCTTTTTTTTTTTTTTTAATTTATTTTTAATTCTAATTTTTTTTCTTCTCCCAGAGGGGACAATAATATCAATTCCTCTTTTATTTCCCCCCTGTGACTCACCCACTTAACCCTCAAGCACCCTTGCAGGGGAAGGCAGTGCAAGGTTCTTCAGGGATGATTCAGTGCACTGGAATTTACAACTCTGGGGTTACTTAAACACTGCACAGCATTACTCTTAGGTATTAAAATGTTTTAAAGGAAGAAAATGAAAATGCATGAAAATATGCCATGAGTGGCTGGGTAGTTTTTTGTTCCTCTTGTGCCCTCATCCCTGCAGAGGGGCTGATACCATCGTGTTCACATCTCAGCAAATGTGGGTAAATCAGGAGTGCAGGCTGCACTTTGATCACAATCAGCCCAGATTTACATCACTCCAACTCTGCTGACTTCTTTTTCATCTCCAGGCTGGCAGGGCTCACATCAAAACCCGCTGTGCACCAGAGGACACCCAGCAGAGCATGGAAAATTTGGGGTGTTCTGGCCCTCGAGCAGCTCTGGCTTTTCTCAGGCTGTGTTGGCCCTTCCAGAGCAGAGGGTTGATTTATTCAGATGATTTTTTTTGGTGGTGCAGCTCCAGACACCCCTGCTGAGGCACAGTGGACAGTTTGTGGTCTCCCAGCAGAGCCTGGCTGCTCCTCTGCAGAATGCTTTTAATTCTGAATTAAAATCAAATTCATTTTCTAATTCCTGCACTAGCAGTGTGATTTCTTAAAACATTTTTGGCTTGAAACTCATGAGCTGCTCGTGCAGGTCTGGATCTGGGCTTGTTTGTATCAGCAGTGTGGATCTGGCTTGTTTTTGAAGTCTCACCTTGCTGTGATGGATTTCTCAGGAATAAGTTCAGTTAAGAGTAATTCCATGAGGCTGGGGAACATTTCTGTCCCCTGGCGTGTGCAGAGGGCAGAAATCATCCTTGCTTTGGGAGGATTTAGTTCTGCCTTTGATGTGTCTGCTGTTGTCTTTAAATCACTGCAGGACCTGCAAAAAGTGTGTTTAAAGGATATTTGAAATTATGTGCTCTGAGTTGCTGTGCTTTTCCTTTAGCTGAAAAACTTCCATCCTGAGAGTCATTCTGGTGCTGTGGGACTCCTGCAAGCCCCTGCATGCTTCTCAAGGCAAGCTCTGCAAACAGGAGTGAAAACTCTTTTTATTTTCCCCCCATATCATAAGGAAATACTGACATGGAGCAAAGTTTGGGAAATGAGAAGTGGGTGAGAGCAAATTGATCTGCACTGGGAATAACCCCACCCTCAGCAGCAGGAGAACAGGACAAGTTGCTCATTTTTAGGATCCTGGAATCCTGGTTTGGGTTTGGGTTGGGTTGGATTTAAAGCCCTTAAACCTCATTCCATTTTCCCCACCCCAGGCTCTTGGGAGGATGCAGAATTCTCCCTGCAGGGCTCTGATTGCACATTCAGAAAGTTGTGTGGTGTCAGAGCAAATACCTAACAGAAATCCAGGCACGTGACACTGGCACTATTGTCTCAGCAAAAAGAGATATATTGGTTTAACATCTTTTCCATTAACAAGCTTTAATTTGCATAAATTATATCACCCTCTGTTAATTTATTATTACTTGTTCAGTTTCCTCTATTTCATTATTTCTCCTGGGGGTTATAAAATTACTTGGATTATTCTGCTTAAGCTTTTTAAAATACAGTCACAGTGCTGTGTTTCCCCATTTACCTTGTATTTCCTCATTGTTCTGAGGCTCATTAAAAATCTGAGTGAAGTGTCTCAAGAACTTCCCTGGATAAGTATTCTGGAAGTCTTTGAGAGCAACTTACCCAAATCTGCTGAATTAAACCCATATCATGTTGGAAGTTTCTGTTTGGACACCTCCTAATTCACTGCTGGAATGAAAAGTATTTAATGTCCATGCTGTGTCAGAGCTGGCTTTTTCTCCCAGTGCAGAAACAAAATATTTTCTGAATATTTTAATTTTTTTCCTTATTTCTGATGGTTCTGACATCATCATCTGACAATGGGCTGAGGCCACTGTGACCTCCTGTCCCCAGCCAGGCAGGTTGGAGCTCTCCAAGGAATGAAGGCATGATTAAAATCACACATGCAATTACTGAAGATTAAAATCTCCCTGATGGGTGGGGAAGGACAGGCCCTTCAAACGGTTTTCCCCCAAAATCCATCACTCCTTGAGACTTGCTTTGTGTCCCCAGTGGGGTTTGTGCCTCTCCCCCTGTTTGGTGGAGGGCTGGAACTGGGTGGGTAAATAATAAATAATAAATAATAAATAATAAATAATAAATAATAAATAATAAATAACAAATAACACCCAGCCAGCCCCAGGGCTCAGCCAACAGCTCCCAAGGGGGCTGAATTTCCTCCCTAAATTCCACCCTGGTGCTCTTTGTGAAAGAACCTGCACTTATTTTGTGTTTAACTGTTTTAAACACTGCTCTTGTCTTCTGTTTACCTTCCTGACTTGTGATTTCAGAGGGGATTTTTCTGGAGTTCCAGCTGGCACCCAGTGTCCAAACAAGGCAGGTCTCCTGGTGTGTGCCTGTGTTGTGTGACCCTTGCTGTGTTTGGGAAGGGCTCACCTGCCTCAGCCCAGGGCACAGGATCCAGCTGAGCCCCTGCAAGGTTTGCAGGGATTTGTCCATCTGAGCCTTGTTTATTTTAATGGGGCATTCACAGCTCAGGAGCTCAGAGCTGATCTGCCTCCAGAACCTGTGGGCTGTAAGACTTGGACTGTAATTGATTTAACCCTTCTTTTGGCTGTTTCTCCATTGGAACTTGGGTTTGTGCAGAGATTACCCTGTGGAGTTTGGGATGTTGTGCTGTGCTGTGACATTTGTATTTTACTTTTGCTTGAGCTGGAGTGAGGGAAATCCAGAGAAAGATTCCTGGGGCAGGATCTGTCCATGGCAGGGCTGTGCTGAGCTGGGATGGGAATTCCTGGGGCAGGATCTGTCCATGGCAGGGCTGTGCTGAGCTGGGATGGGAATTCCTGGACAGGATCTGTCCATGGCAGGGCTGTGCTGAGCTGGGATGGGAATTCCTGGACAGGATCTGTCCATGGCAGGGCTGTGCTGAGCTGGGATGGGAATTCCTGGACAGGATCTGTCCATGGCAGGGCTGTGCTGAGCTGGGACAGGAATTCCTGGGGCAGGATCTGTCCATGGCAGGGCTGTGCTGAGCTGGGATGGGAATTCCTGGGGCAGGATCTGTCCATGGCAGGGCTGTGCTGAGCTGGGACAGGAATTCCTGGGGCAGGATCTGTCCATGGCAGGGCTGTGCTGAGCTGGGATGGGAATTCCTGGGGCAGGATCTGTCCATGGCAGGGCTGTGCTGAGCTGGGATGGGAATTCCTGGGGCAGGATTCTCCTTTCCCTTTCACACAGGTGTCACCTTGGCACTGGGTGTGTGCAGGGCAAAACCAGAGCTGTGCATTGGAAGTGGTGACTCCTGCAGGAGGAAGATGGGATGGAAAACACACCCAGGCTGGGATTTCACTTTCCCTTTGCCTGGCTCCTCCAGTGCAGGTGCTCCCAGGGTGACCCAGAGCTGCTTAGCAGAGCACAAGAGGATCAGGAGGCCTCAGGAGTCTCTGTCTGCTGCAGCTGCAGGGGGGGAATTAGGCTTGGCAGAGTGGAATTGGTAGAGCTTGTGTTTGGCTGGGCTTTTTTGTTTCAACAGCAAATAAATAGTAAATTTGGGCTCAGCTTGCTGTGCAGCACTGGAGGGGGAGGAGTGGCATCTCTGTCACAGCTCCCCTCCTCAGGGGGGCTCAGCAAGGGGGGTTTTACCTGAATTCATCCAGGTGCAGCTCCCATCCAGGGAATTCCCAGCTCAGCGTCATTCCAGCAGGGGCAGGAGCCCCAGCCTGGGGCGATTGACTCATGCAGAGTCCCACTGAAAGCTCTGTGGGTTTGGTGGGTTTCTGCAGATGTGCTGTGTTCTGCAGCAGGGCATGGCAGCTGCAGGATCCAGTTCTGCAGCAGGTTTTGTTTTGAAGCTGAGGGAGTCCCCCAGGAGTCACAGCTGGCCGTGGGCACAGTGTCAGTGGGGTTTGTGTGCACTGGAGGCTCTGGGTCAGGAGCTGCAGGAATTCCTCAGGAGCAGCTCTGCTGAGTGCTGGCCCTGCTGGGGGCTCTGTCTGTGCTGCAGTGCTGCTGGAGCCACCTCACACCCAGCTCGTGTTTGGGGTGTTTTATCTTGAGCTGCAGCAGAGCAGAAAATCTCTCTTGAGCACAACTTCCCTGAGTCATCCCAAACAACTCCCTGGTGCTCACCACCAGCATTCCCTGCCTGCTCCCTGTCCCCCATCCTGCTCATGGGGTTTATCTGGTTCTGCTGGAAGCTCTTTGGGGCACGGGATGATGTGTGGAGGCAGAGAAACTGGGTCCTGCTATAATGCAAGAAAATATGGAAGTCTGAACCCAAAAGAGAGTTGCCCAGGAGGGAAGCTGCAGCTCTTCCCCATCAATATTAACAGCAGGGTTTTGTGAAGCCCTAAGGAAACAGAAGAACAAGATCTGGGAACAGAAGGGAACATTTCCCATTTAGAATCTCTCAGTGAATTCTAAAGCCCAAAGGATAATTTGTTAATAGAGCAAGAGCCACCCCCCTGGCCCAGCTCTGCCTCCCACCCTGGGGATTCCTCAGTGCCTGAGAGGGGAGAGTCCATTTCCAGAGAAAATGTTCCACCTTTCAAACTTCCCCTCTCTTTTACTCCAATTAACTTTGCTTCTGGTTTTCACTCCCATGTGAGATTAGGTTTTTTTCACCTTCTCAGAGACCTCCCTCTGGCATTGCTCCTTTTTCTTTCTTCCCTTCCAGCTTCTTGTTCTTCATTCTTTTGATGAATTATTTACCTCTCTTGTATTATTTTTTTTATATTCTCTTTGTGTTTACCTTCAAAACACACAACTCCCAACACTCCCTGCATCCTCCCCTGCTCCTTGGGAAGCCACTGTATTTACTGGTCATTAATGTTATTTATAAACAACATTAGTCATTAGCGTTATTTATAAATTATATAATTATTAGATATTAAATAATTATATATATTAAATTATTATATATATTATCATGTTATTTATAAATACAAATGTAAATTGTGTCACCTGTTGGTGCTCCCTCAATCAGATTCATCTGAGAAACCTCCCTGGCTCTGCTCCTCTCTGTCCCTCACAGGCTCAGCCATCAAGAAGAATTAAATTAAACAAAATTAGACCTCCCCTCCTCAGCACTGGGGCTGTTAACCCCCCCGTGCACACAAAGCAAGCAGAATAACTCAAGCTCTGGACCCTGCTGCTTCCAGCAGCCAGCTCTGTCTGTAGTCAGGGTAAAAATAAAAACCCCAAACCCTCCAGTTGTGCTCGGAGCCCTTTGCCATCCATCAGCCAGGGGTCACAGAGCTGCAGCTCCTGTGCTCAGGTCTCGAAACCTGCAGGAAATCAGTCTTTGTTACACGTGAAATAAAGCAGTCTATGGGGAAAATAACCATAAATGTTCATTATTTGTACAGGAAAATCAATTTGTAGGCCAATTGACCAAATAAAGTAATACAATTTGCTGGGAAATCCCCCAGGTGTGGCAGGCAAATAGAGCAGGGATGGAGGCTGAGGTTTGGATGGGGAGTGTGGGCTGGGAGGGATGTGGGGCTGAGAAAAGAGTGCAACTGCAGAAAAGGGTACAGCCCATCGGGGGGAGGTACCAGGGGCAGGGGGAGGGGGGAAATGGGAGTTTTTGTGGTTTTTTAAATTTTGCATCATTCTGGGTGTGATACCAGGAAGGTGCTGGAAGGGGATGGCAGGGACAGGGATGGGGACAGGGACAGCCCTGAGAGTGAGACAGGGACAGGGGGACAAGGACAGAGGGACAGGGACAGGGGGACAGGGACAGCCCTGAGAGTGAGACAGGGACAGAGGGACAGGGACAGAGGGACAGCCCTGAGAGTGAGACAGAGACAGGGACACAGGGACAGCCCTGAGAGTGAGACAGGGACACAGGGACAGGGACAGAGGGACAGGGACAGGGACACAGGGACATCCCTGAGAGTGAGACAGGGACAGGGACACAAGGACAGCCCTGAGAGTGGGACAGGGACAGCCCTGAGCTCTCTCCTGTTTTTCTGCCCCTCCAGAGGTGCAGCACGAGGTGTGGGAAGAGAAGGGGAGATGTCTGGAAGCATCCACATCCGTTGCTCCTTGTCTCTTCACCTGAGAGGTGGAGCAGGCAGGGAAAGAAAAAAGGGAGAAATCAGTGAGATTTGCCTTTGTTCAGGAGGCAGCAAGAGCATCCCACTCTCAGCTGGTGCAAGTTGACTTCTGCTCGCTCAGAACTGACTTCATTGCCTGAGGAGCTGGCTTCACATCTCTGCTTCCTCCTTTGCAACCTCAGGCTGCAGGGACACAGTCATTTGATGTGGGAACAGGCACAGAAAACAAAGAGCAGGACACTCTTCAGCCTTCTTGCAAAGAGGTTTTGAGAACAGGGAGCTCCAAAGGCCTGATGGATTTTCTATCTTAGACCTACCTCCCTTCAAAGCCTGGAAATTCCAATTGGCTTTTCCCAGAAAAGCCTGGCTCTTGCTCTATTAACAAATTATCCTTTGGGCTTTAGAATTCACTGAGAGATTCTAAATGGGAAATGTTCCCTTCTGTTCCCAGATCTTGTTCTTCTGTTTCCTTAGGGCTTCACAAAACCCTGCTGTTAATATTGATGGCAAGAGCTGCAGCTTCCCTCCTGGGCAACTCTCTTTTGGGTTCAGACTTCCATATTTTCCTGCATTCTAGCAGGACCCAGTTTCTCTGCCTCCACACATCATCCCGTGCCCCAAGGAGCTTCCAGCAGAACCAGATAAACCCCAATGAGCAGGATGGGGGACAGGGAGCAGGCAGGGAATGGTTTCCCAGGATTTCTGCCTTTTGCCAGCTTTGTTTTGAAAGTTGAAATGAGGATTTTTTTCAGAGAAGCTGAAAAATTATTAATTATTAATTACTAATTGTTGGTTGTTCCCTCCTGCTCCCCCTTGCCTTGGGCCATCCCTCCTGTGCTGGAACAGCTCCAGGGGAACACTGGTGTCCCTGGGAGGAGGTGATGGAGGACAAACCTCAGTGGCCAGGTGAAGGGAGGGGATGCCTTGGGAGCTGTTTTACTGATGTGCTCACTGGGGCCAGGAGGTGGGTGAGAGCCTGGCCACCTCCTGCTGCCTGTGACCTGTGCTTGGATTCTGGTGAGCCCAGGGCTGGATTTGCTACTGAACAGTGAGGCTGGGCTGGAAGGGCTAATGAAGGCCCAGGGGACAGGGCAGGATTATCCTGGAAGGCAACCTGACCCTCTCTGAGGTGTTTACACTAATCACAGCTGAAGGTAAATGCAAACTCTGCCAGTTATTCTGCAGGGGGATGTGTGGTCCCCACTGCTGGCTAATGTCCCTAATTAAAGCCATTCCACCAGGTTTATTATTTGGAAAAGCAAAAGAAAAACATCCCAGGCTCTCTAAACCTCCCCCTTTCCTTTTCCCTATCTTTATTATCAATAAAAAAAGAGAGAGAAAATGCTGTCTGGGCTTGAGGATTTCCTTCACATATGGAAGAGATTTAGAATTCTCCCGCTCCCAGCAGCTCTCAGAGCTCCCCCAGCATTCCCTGTCTGCTCCCTGGGTATGAAGAAGGAATGCTCAGGCTGGTTTTTTTTTTTTCCTGCAGTTTTTTTTATCCAATAGTAATTATTTTTGAGGGTTGAATCACAGGCACGTGAATCATCTTGCAATCAGCTTTGATATTTTTACGTGGGAGCAAATTCTGGAGCATTTGGGTTCGTGTGCCTTGTCTGGGCTGCCCAGTGTCCCCAGGGACTGCACCTGCTCCCCTGCTGGGGGCACTTCCCCTGGGAGCAGCTGTCCAGCCCTTCACTGGACTGCCAAAACCTTTGCTTTCATCTGCATTATTTTTTTTATTATTTTTTTTGTTCCATGGAGCAATTTTTGCCTCGCAGCTCTCGGACCTCTGGGCCTTTCCGTGGCTGGGATCAATTAAATCAATTAAATCAATTAAATCTCACCAGGGGTGTCCTGGCCAGGGCTCTGCCCTTCCCTGTGTCCCACCAGGGTGTTCAGCTGCTCCCAGGCCAGGAAACCTCCCCTCCCTCCATCTGTGAGCTCTCCCAGGGCTCTTGTGCAACTCCTGGGTTTGGGGATTCTTGGCTGGGTGGGCGCAGCTCCAGGAGGGCTTGGATGGCTGCAAGAGAAGGGTTTGCTTTGGTTTAGGTTGGTTTGGTTTGGTTTAGTAACTCTGCTGACCCTGCTCAAACACACAGAGCAGAATTTCCCTGTCTGTCCAGAAGGGAAGAAACCCCCAAGTGTTTCTGCTGCTCCTTTCCTCCTCCTCAGCCTTCCAGACTGCTCCACCCCAGAACCTGCTGCTGTTCCCAAGTTCTTGGTTTTTCGTTTTTTTGTTTTTTTTTTAATTGCAGCTGCATCTCTGGACTTGGGTAACTTTAAATAATGTGATTTTTCCTGGGGAAAGAAAATATTCCTGGCTGTGATTATTTTTTTTTTTTTAACAAACCCACCCCCACCCTGGCAATACTTTTGAGAGGCAATGAAAGCAAGAATGGTGTCAGAATACCCTGGGAGGGTGGGGTGGGGTGGCAGAGGGAGAATGGGGGTTATTGGCTCCAATTCCAGCTGTGCTTGGTTTGCTGCAGCCAGAACCCTCAAAATGAATCTTTAAGGATGGATGAAGGGAGGGCAGCTGTCCTGGTTTGAGGGACAGGTGTCTGCCAATAGAGGCAGAAGCTTCTTTTTGAAATGGAGAATGTAAACCCCCTCCCTCCAAATTATTATTATAATTTTGAAATTAAGGGGCTCTCAGGCAAAGAGATGGGAATTAGGAATAACAGTTCTTTACTAGGAAAATTAAAATAGAAATGCAGTATTACAGAGAACAATCCCAAACCCTGCCAGAGCCAGAATCCAAGCTGACACCTGTCAGTCAGGCAGGGTGTTGGCAGCAGTCCCATTCAATGGTGGCTGCATCCTCCTGCAGTGGCAGGTGTGGTTCAGCTGGAGCAGTGCTCCTGTAGAAGGTGCAGTTTTCTCTGAAGCTCCAGGGATGATGTGGAAAGGTCTGGCTTTCCTCTGGAATCCAGTGGAAAGAAGGTTCCTTGGTGTCCCAAATCTCAGTTTTTATCTGGGTAGGAAAGGCTTGGCTGCTCCCCTGGCTGGAGCATCTCCCAGTGGGATGATGGAATTTTATCAGTCATGCCCTGGGACTCAATGGCCATTAACAGGAGATATCTCCTGGAGGGAGGATGGGCTGTGGGAAGATAAAGATGATTGCCCAGCTGGTTTAAAGCTGGCCCATGAGCAGATAATGTGTGCCAGGAGATCAGGGGCACTGCCCCACCCGGCTGCAGCAGATGGGACAGAATTCACATTTCTGGCCACATCAGCCCAGCACAGCAGCCCTCAAACACCAGGCTCCTCTGCAGTGCCCTCAGCCCTCACAGGGCTTTGGAGGATTGTGGACAGGTTTGTTGGAGGGTTCCTGAGCAATAATTCTGCATCAGCACCTGCCCTGGCTGTTCCCCCAGGTGTGTCTAGGGAGCAGCTCCTCCTGGGGGTGTGCTGGGCTTGTTCTGGACAGGTTTTTGTGTTTGCAGCCCTTCCAAGTCAATGGCAAGACAATTGATTTTGGAGCAGGTTCTGGGCCAGGCTTCTGGCTACCTTTGTGCTTAATTTGAAAGTGATGTGTGTCTGCTGGTGGATTCCTCTAAACACATTAGGGACGTGCAATTGATTCCAGCCTGGCTGTAGATGAATATAAAAGGCAAAATTGATTGGCTCAGTCTATTTTAATTTTCTGGGGATGGAGGGACATAGGAAATAAATAAATGAATAAATAAATGAAACACACCCCAAACCTGAGGGTAAAAATACAAAACAAATAGGACTTTTCAAATTGCATTGTTAGGGCTGAAAATTCTGGGATTTACAAGTTCTTCTCCCTTTTTGGCTGAGTTTGCTCCTGCTCCTGAGCTGGCTTTTGGCAGAGGCTGCACTTGGGGCACAGAGGGACAGGGCTGGAAAAGCACATTGAGTACAGAAAGTGTTTGGGGTCAGGGAATGCACAGTCCATAAAGTGCCTGGCTTCCCCCACATTTTTGCCAATTTTAATGCCATTTTTGGCCTGCTGCTCACAGCCTGTTCTTGGCTGGGACCTGCAGCTCAGGGGAAGGGGGTGATGCCTTCCAGATGGGTTTAGCTCGTTATCACAATGATTAGGACTGGCCTTAACGACCACAACTGGAATTTATTGACAGAGGTAAACAAGTTTTTGTTTGGAATTTGTGGAGAGTTCTTAATTTGTTTAATTAAAAAAACGTGGGCTCTTCTATCTCCCCTGCAGAGAGCCTGACCGCGCTTTCCCAGGACTTCTGCCTTTGGCCAGGTTTGTTTGGGAAGCTGAAATCAGTTGTTTTCAGAGGAGCTGTTACTATTTAGGTGTTCTGTGCATTTACTGGCCCTGTTTCACACACCTTTCTCCCTGTCCAGAGAATGGGCACAGAGCTGTGGCCTCCCTCCCTGGGGCTCCCATCCCATATCCATGATTTTGTTGGCTAAAATTGCAGATTCTGTGGGGCAGTGGCACTGCAGCTCCCTTGGTTTCCAGGGCTTTTCCTGCTGCTGGCTGGCACAGGCAGGTGTTCCTGCATCACCTGGATCACAACTTCCCTGGGCTGCTGGCAAAGCTTTAATTGAATGGTGGTGTGGCAATAATTGGTGGGAAATATTCTGGAGACGGAGATTGGTGCCTGATTCTGCTTCCACCTTCCTTTCCCCCTGCTGTGGATGAGCTGCAGGCTGGGGATGAAGGGCTGGGAGAGGCTGGAAAAGCATGGCTTGGTCAGAACTGGAAAAATCAGGAACAGAAGTGTCTGTGCTGTTTGCAGAATGACCAGGACAAAGTGTGAGCCATGCAGGGACTGGCAGCTTTGGCTTGTCCAGAAGAAATTTTTGGATAAACAAGAGAGAGATAAACACAAGGTTTAAAATAGAAGAGGTAAACAAGTTTTTGTTTGGTATTTGTGTGAATACTGAGATTCCTCACCTAATCCCTGTTTTCTTCTCTCTCCCCATTGCAAACCCACCCCAGAACCGGGGCCGCCTGGCAGAGAAGAGAACAATCCCCCTGCCCCCCAGCAGGCTCCCCAAGAAAGAGCTGGGCTCCCTCTTCTCCCCCAGCGAGGACAGCCAGGAGAGCGACAAGAGCAATGGGCAGCAGCCCGAAGTGAAGCAGGAGGAGGATCTGCACATCAGTATCATGAAAAGAAGGTACCTGGGCTGGGCAGGGCCACAGGAGCTGGGCAGAGCCTTGTGAGCAGCCCTGGAGTCACTCTGCAAATGTCACTTCCAGCTCACAAAGGGCAGCTGGGTGGGGATTTTTCACTTTCTCCTCTTTGTTTGCACTGAAGGCAAATCTGGATTTGCAGATTTTCAGCTGGGTCTCACTCTCTGCCCAGGGCTCTGTGGCTTTGTGGCCAAGGAATTGCATGACCAAGAAATCACCTGTGGGTTCAGCTGTCTGAGATACAGAGGTGTGGGAGGCCCCAAATCCTGCCTTTGCTTTCAGCTGTGCTCACATCCTGCTGCCATTGAAACTGGGGAGTTCAGCGCTGGGGAGCAGAGTCTGGGAAGGGGTAGCAGCAAGGTGTGGGGTTTTATGTTTGATCACAGGGTTCAGAGCACCCTGAGAGCCTCCAGGAGTGAGGGAGAAGTGATGGAGTTGCAGCAGGGAGGAGGAGCTGCTTGGTTTTAGTCCTTTTTTCTCAGTGCCATGAACATTCATTCATCCTGGAGTTGTGCAGCCTTAGAGGAGCAGGACAGGGGATTGTCTGGAGTTAGCTGCTGCTGACCCTCACCTGGCCTCTCCTGGGAAGCTTCAACATTCAGCTGCAGAATTCCAGGTCCTCTCACCCCTGTGAAAACCCAGGAATTTCAGAAAACCTGTTACCCCAGGAAAGGGGTAACAGCCCAGCCTCCCGTGCAGCTCCTCTGGGTTCTCATCTCCCTGTGCTGCACAGCAGGGCTCAGACCCTGAGATGAGCCCTATAAAACCAGAGCAGAGGCAGCTGAGGGGCTGTAATTGCTTTTCTCATGTTTTATGTGTTCCTTGCCTGGCAGGAGAGGAGCTGTTCCTCCTTCCCTCTGACAGATGCTGGCACCCTCAGCACTGAGGGCTCAGAGCAGGGAGACAAAAGAGCCACCAGCTCTTGCCATAAAACCCTGCTGTGATTAAAGGCTGGGTTTATCATTGCAGCTGTCCAGGAGGCTGTTCCTGCTGGAGATGGAAAGGTGTTTTGGGAATGCACCTGGGTGGAGCACAGGGAGCCCTCCCAGGCAGTTCTGGTACCTGCCCTGCTCCTCCTGCCCCTGTTAATTGTGCTTTTAATGCTGCAGAATTACAGTGCTGGATGGTCTCATTAGGAGGGAGAACAACGTGATAACTCTGTAATTGATAATGCTGGGCCCCCCAAATACAAAGTGCTCTTATCTTCAATCTTTAATTACTGTAATTGCTTTGCCTGTTTATTAGGAAATGAGGGAAGAGTGTTTGGCAGGTCTCAGGCAGTGATCCCCAGCTCTCTGTGGCTCTGCTCTCCCCCTGTCTGGAGGTCTCTGGGTTTATTTCCTTGGAGGAGAGCAGGCTTCTCCCAGCTGGGAGAATCTCCCACTGCTTTTATACAGTTGTTCTTTTCTTTTTCCTGGAGCTGTGATGTAGTGTGGGGGGAAAGCTGGGATGGTGGGGCAAGTGGAGCAGGCAGAGCTCCTGGGAGTGCAGGAATAAAGGAAGAAACAGGAATTCAGGAATTCACCTGCATTACTGCTTTCAACACTTTGCCTTTTCCTCTTTCTCCTGTTCCCAGTTTTCTGCTCTCAGGGCTGGGCACTGGTGCAGGAAAGGCTCTGGGGGTTAGAACTGGAGCTGGAAGTTTCCTGGCTGGTCCCTCACCTCAGCCTTTGGCAGTCTTGGCCTCTGGATTATCCATCCCAGACACCAAATGAGGGCAGTGGTGGAATCTCCACCCCTGGAAGTGCTCCAGGAAGGTGTGGAGGTGGCACCTGGGGACATGGTTTAGTGCTGAACGTGCAGTGCTGGGTTAAAAGTTGGGCTGGATGAGCTTAGAGGGCTTTTCCAACCTTAAAGATCCTATAATTCTTAATTAGACTCCACAAATTCCATTGCTGTGCAGTAGTTTGGGAAGTTTTAACTTCCTGACCCTCCCAGGGAGATTCCACCCAGCCCTGGTGGATGCATGAGCTCAGCCTGAGAGCTTTTCCACCCCGAGGTGCAAACTGCCTGTCAGGATCTCCTGCTGTTATCCCAGGAATCTCCAGGCAGAGCAGAGCCAGGGAGGGAGGCTCAGCTGTAACAGCAAGATCCTCACACTGCTGGATTTCAGCCCAGCATTGTCTTGTGGGCTGATGCATTTAATTCCTGTTTTAAAGAGTGGCCTCTTTCACTGGTGTGGGAGGGAAAGGGGAGAAATGCAGTGACAGCATCAGGGATTGAACAGGGTGGGTCAGAACAGCCTTGGCCAAGTCCCCACAGTGGTGAGGATGAGGGTGAAGCTCAAACACCTGTTCAGAGCTGGGAAGTTTCACTATCCTAATGTGGATTTGAGGGAAAGAGAGGGGGAAACAGCCACTGACCTCCCAGGGATGCTGCAGGGTGAAATTCTCCAACCAGCACAAAATCCCTTCTTGCCCAGGAAGGAGATGAGAGAGCAGAAAAAAAAGGTGAGGAAAGGTGAGGAAAGGAAAGGTGAGGAAAGGAAAGAAAAGGAAAGGTCTATGGCAGCTCTCCTGATCTCCCTGTCTGAGCCTTGCAGCAGCAGTTCCTGCTGAGAGCAGCCCAGCAGCCCCAAGGCTCAGCCTCCTGCTGCCATTCCAGGTTGTTCTCCCATGAGCTGTGGATGAGATTCCCTGAATCCCTGAGCACTCCCTGCTCAGCCTCCTGAAACAGCCTGGTGTGGATACTGGGAGGCTGTGGCAGCTGGGACTGGGATAACTGGGAGGAGCAGGGAGGATCCAGCTCTGCCCATCCAACCAAAAAAATCCCTTCAAAAACCAAAAAAATCCCATCAAAAACTAAAACAATCCCATCAAGGCCCCCAGCCCCCCTGGCTGCTCTGCCTTAATTTGGGATATTGTTCATCCCCAAGCTGCTGCTCCTGCCTGTCACAGGCAGAGTGACAGAAGGTGCTGGGTTCATTTCTGAGGTGGGAAATTGCTGATAATTCATTTCCAGCTGGGAGGGAACACGGCACAGACACGTCTGGGGCTTCTGCCTGAAATGTCAGCACTGAGCTCATTCTGCCTCCTCTGAATGGGGCTGGGAGCTGAGACAGCTCCCTGCAGCTCTCAGGGATGGGGTGGAGCAGGAGAGGGTCAGGGTGGAGCAGGGAGGGTCAGGATGGAGCAGGAGAGGGTCAGGATGGAGCAGGAGAGGGTCAGGATGGAGCAGGGAGGGTCAGGATGGAGCAGGAGAAGGTCAGGATGGAGCAGGAGAGGGTCAGGATGGAGCAGGGAGGGTCAGGATGCAGCAGGAGAGGGTCAGGAAGTGGAGCAGGGAGGGTCAGGATGCAGCAGGAGAGGGTCAGAGTGGAGCAGGGAGGGTCAGGATGGAACAGGAGAGGGTCAGGGTGAAGCAGGGAGGGTCAGAATGGAGCCAAGAGAGGGTCAGGGTGGAGCAGGGAAGGTCTGAATGGAACAGGAGAGAGTCAGGGTGAAGAAGGAAAGGGTCAGGATGCAGGAGAGGGTCTGGATGGAGCAGAGAAGGTCAGGGTGGAGCAGGAAAGGGTCAGGATGGAATAGAAGAGGGTCAGGATGAAAAAGGAAAGGGTCAGGATCGAGAAGTTGGGGATGGACAGGGCAGGAGTTGGGGAGGGACAGGGGCAGGGTTTGGGGGATGGACAGGGCAGGAGTTGGGGATGGACAGGGCAGGGTTTGGGGAGGGACAGGGCAGGGAGTTTGGGGATGGACAGGGCAGGAGTTTGGGGAGGGACAGGGCAGGAGTTGGGGATGGACAGGGCAGGAGTTGGGGGAGGGACAGGGCAGGAGTTGGGGAGGGACAGGGCAGGAGTTGGGGAGGGACAGGGCAGGGGTTGGGGAGGGACAGGGCGGGAGTTTGGGAGGGACAGGGCAGGAGTTGGGGATGGACAGGGCAGGAGTTGGGGATGGACAGGGCAGGAGTTTGGGGAGGGACAGGGCAGGGGTTTGGGGAGGGACAGGGCAGGAGTTGGGGAGGGACAGGGCAGGAGTTGGGGGATGGACAGGGGCAGGGGTTTGGGGGAGGGACAGGGCAGGAGTTGGGGGAGGGACAGGGCAGGGAGTTGGGGGATGGACAGGGCAGGAGTTGGGGGAGGGACAGGGGCAGGAGTTGGGGGATGGACAGGGCAGGGGTTTGGGGGAAGGACAGGGCAGGAGTTGGGGGAGGGACAGGGCAGGAGCTGGGGGATGGACAGGGCAGGAGTTGGGGAGGGACAGGGGGCAGGAGCTGGGGGATGGACAGGGCAGGAGTTGGGGAGGGACAGGGCAGGAGTTGGGGAGGGACAGGGCAGGAGTTGGGGAGGGACAGGGCAGGAGCTGGGGATGGACAGGGCAGGAATTGGGGAGGGACAGGGCAGGAGTTGGGGAGGGACAGGGCAGGAGTTGGGGAGAGGGACAGGGGCGGGGGTTTTGGGGGAGGGGACAGGGCGGGGTTGGGGATGGACAGGGCAGGAGTTGGGGAGGGACAGGGCAGGGAGTTGGGGATGGACAGGGCAGGGTTTGGGGAGGGACGGGGCGGGAGTTGGGGGAGGGACAGGGCAGGAGTTGGGGATGGACAGGGCAGGGTTTGGGGGTGCCCAGGCTGGAGCAGGCCTTGGTGGACAGTGAGTGCTCAGCTCTTTCCTCTGACCTCTCTTTTGTTTGTTGCAGGATTCACACCCACTGGGATTTGAACATCTCCTTCCGAGAGACCTCCTGCAGGTACAGTCCTGTCTGCTGGGCTCAGGGTTTCTCATTTCTTACTGCATGCTGATGCATGTACATGAACATTTCTGTCACTTTTTGAGGTTTTTTCCTTCCTCCCTTTGTTCCTCATTCTCCCCACACCCTCTCTTTGGTTTTTATTTTGGGGGAAGTTGTGTTCCAGTCCCTTTTACATTGGAAGAGAGAATTGATGAGACTTCCAAAGAAAGCCCACTTTTGATGTGTTTGCTCTGGTCCCAAGAAGGTGAAATTCCTAAGTGGAAGATCTCCAGTTGCAAACATGAATATTCCTCTGTGACCCCTGGGTCGGTGGAGAGCCTGGGTGTGGTGCATTATCTTTTGTGCTGCCAGCAATCACAAACTCTTGTAATCCTTTAAAAACCCAGCTGCAGAGATTTCCACTAAAATCTGGGATTTTGACAAGTCTCTTCTGTTCTGGACTTCCAGATCAGGGTGCAGCCCTTGAGTTGTAGAAAACTGCTGAGTTCTTAGATTGAGAACAATAAATCTGAGCAGCTGGGAAACTCCTCATGGAGGAGGAACAGAGCAGGAGGAGGCAGCTGAGGGAGGACAGGGCAGAGTGGGGGTCCCTGGGTGCTCCATCCCCTGGGGAAATCAGGATCTGCTGGCAAAGAGCAGCCCAGTGACAAGTCTGAGTTTTGCTAAAAGCAGTTTTTGATGTTTTGTGTGAACCTGTTCAGTTAGAGATGGAAAAAAGGGAAATAATACCAGTGGTGGAGCAGAGGGCGGTGTCCATGCCTTTAACTGACCCCTGGAATTAAAATTAAACCTTGGCCCTGGGAGTGAAGGTGGGAAATCTGTTTGGACCGATTCCAATGGGAACAGTGAGGGCAGAGGAAATTCTCTGGTATTTACCCAAGCTCAGACAGTGGCTCTGAACCACAAACCCCCATAATTCCAAAATTTCCCAGTGTTAAGAGCACAAACCCCACCCCAGAGTGAGCACAATGAGCCAGTGCAGCAGGCCCAGCTCAGCCAACCCATAAAAACAGGTTTTTGAGAGGCAGCCCTCAGAATCAAACCCCTGGTTTGCTGCTCCAAGCTTTTGGGACTCTCAAATACAAAAGGATGGATTCCTTCCAGGCAGAGCCTTTCATGCTAAATTTCAGCCCAGAGCAGAGTTTTATGGCTGAGTTATAAACTCCTAACAGGCAGAGGTTTGGGATGGAAGTGCTGACAGGGCCTTAATTAATGGCCCTGTGAGCAATGATTCTGCACAATGGCAGCTGAGGGTGCCAACACCTTTGGAAATTAGAATCCCTGGCTTTAAAAAAAGGATAATTCTCAACTTGCAATGCATGGAAAAAAATAATGGTCTGATTTTTATGTCAAATACATTTCCTGGTCTTCCTCAACTTGACTGTTCCCTTCAGTTCAGCTCTGTCCTGGAAGAAACCTCAGTAATTCCCCTTGGGAACAGAAGTTTTGCTTTTCCTGATGAGTCCAGCTGTCACAAGCTGTCCATCCAGCCCATTTAGAGGAAAAAAAACCATTATGCCATGTGGCAGAAGAAGGATTTGGGGTTTATATGGCAGAACAGATAAAGGTTTTCTGTATTTGAGTGGCCCAAAATGCCCCACAGCCCCACAAACAGGTCTCTGAAGGGTTTAGCTGAGCTTTGTTATCAGTGCCCTGCACTGCTGGATGTGCAGCTTGGGGGGTGTGCTGTGGTAAAGGGGAATGGATCAGGGCAGGCAGGAGGAAAAAAAGGACATAAATCAGGCTGAGGGGAAGGAGGAGATTAAAAATACCTGGGAAATGAGCTGGGAGAAGCAAACAAAATGGGAAATTTGGTGATTTAGCTCCTTGCTTTGGAAAGGCAGCCTGGGAGGGGAGGGGAGGGGAGAGCAGGGCAGGGCTGAGAAGCAGCTGCTGCTGGAGGTGTCAGGGCTGCTCCTGACTCAGCAGAGCTCTGCTGGGTGCCACAGGAGAGGTCCTGGGGACACAGGTGATGAGGTCCTGGGGACACAGGTGAGGGTCCTGGGGACACAGGTGAGGTCCTGGGTGCCACAGGTGAGGTCCTGGGGACACAGGAGAGGTCCTGGGGACACAGGTGAGGTCCTGGGGACACAGGAGAGGTCCTGGGGACACAGGTGATGAGGTTCTGGGGACGGTGATGAGGTTCTGGGGACACAGGTGATGAGGTTCTGGGGACACAGGTGAGGTCCTGGGGATACAGGTGAGGTTGTGAGGACACAGGTGAGGTCCTGGGGACACAGGTGAGGTTCTGGGGACACAGGTGAGGTTGTGAGGACACAGGTGAGGTCCTGGGGATACAGGTGAGGTTCTGGGGACACAGGTGAGGTTCTGGGGACACAGCCCTGCTGCTCTGCCCTCCCACACTCACTCAGGATGCCTTTGGGGCTGCCTGCTTGAGGTTTTGGTTTTTTTCCCTAGTAAGCTTTTCCCTTCTAATCTCCAAGACCTGAAACAGGGACTGAAAGGTCAGAGGGAGTTTTCAGCAGCTGGAGGCTGAAGCTGAGCCCTGAGCAGCCTGGGCCTTGGGCAGAGCTGGGCTGTGCCAGGTGAGAGCCCTGGGCCCTGCAGGGACAGGAGCAGTGGCACAGGGAGCAGTGGCCCCAAGCAGGGCCTGCCTTCCCCCTCTGGAAGAGCTGATTCTGGGCTGGACAAGTTGAGTTTTATCAGGGAGGAGCAGACTGGGGACATCCCAGCTGTGTGGGGTGTCCCTGCAGAGCTCAGGGCTCTCACCTGGCACAGCCCAGCTCTGGTTGCACCTGCCCAAGGCTCAGGCTGCTCAGGGCTCAGGGGGCAGGGGCCCCAAGCAGGACCTGCCTTCCCCCTCTGGGAAAGCTGATTCTGGGCTGGACAAGTTGAGTTTCACCAGAAAAGAGCAGACTGGGGACATCCCAGCTGTGTGGGGTGTCCCTGCAGAGCTCAGGGCTCTCACCTGGCACAGCCCAGCTCTGGTTGCACCTGCCCAAGGCTCAGGCTGCTCAGGGCTCAGGGGGCAGGGGCCCCAAGCAGGACCTGCCTTCCCCCTCTGGGAAAGCTGATTCTGGGCTGGACACGTTGAGTTTCACCAGGAGAGAGCAGACTGGGGACATCCCAGCTGTGTGGGACCTGCAGAGCTGTTCTAGAACCCCTGGGGACTCTGGGGACAATTCAAAGCTGGCTCTTGGCCCTTCAAAAGTCCCCAGTGAGACACCCCAGATGTGTCAGCCATGGCTTGCAGTGGCTGGAAGAGGAAAATTTATTCAGCATCAGCCTGAATTCTGCCCATCCTGATCAGTTCTGGGTTTGGGCAGTGGGCTGCTCAGGGGAATGCTTCCATCCTCATCCTGGGATTTTAGCAGTCAGGCACAGCAGAGGTACCTGAGTGGCTGCTCCCTTTCCTGTAGGGATAAGGCCAAACAAGGAGAAAATTTGGAGTGATGAAAAGTATGACTTAATCTGAATTAATTATGTCATCATCATTTCATTAGCAGCACTTTCTGCTCTTGCTTTCATTCCAGGAAGATTTATCTGGCTGCAGGGATGGGGAGAGGAGACCATTTATGGACCAGCAGAGATTCAGATGCTGAGGGGATGGGGAGCTGATAAACCAGTTTCAACTTTCATTTAATGCTAAATTTATTTCAAATAAAGCTGAGAAGGGCTGTTAGATACCCACAAGGAAAAGGGGAAGTTTATTTAGAGTGATTCTGGCCATGTTTATCCCCAGTGTGCTGTCATCTCTGTACATCTGTTGTGGGAGGGGGGTAAAGGACCTTTTGTAGGGTATCCCTGAAGGATTTGGGATAAACTGAGCAGCTGCAGGCCTCTGGGTATCGTTGAGACACAGACATTCCCTGAGAGCCCCAAACTTCAGGGGTCTCTGCATCAGGGAGATCTTCAGGGATCCTCCCCATCTCTCAGGGTGGTGTAATTCCATTTTTTTTTATTTTTTATTTTTAATTTATGAGCTTGCAGAGAGCTGAGTGACAAAGCAGGCTTACAGTAAAAACATCTTCATACTTATTTCCACCTTATTTTGGAGTTGCCAGCCCTACTGATCATTTTTATGAACTGTCATGAGCATTAATGAAATTTTATGGGCATTTTGCTGGGGACATTGCAGGATGATTAATTTGTTTTTTCAGGCTCAGTCTGCAGGGAGATTTAGGGCTGTGCTGCCCATGGGTAGGGTTGGGATTTTCAGACCTCTCTGCTCCCTCCAGTTGGGAAAATTTGTTTATCCCTCCCTCCTCTTTTCCTTTCCCTCATTTGCCCTTTCCCCCCCTTTTTCTGTGTCTGGTGGTGACATCTCAGCAGCTGGAGGCACCTGGGAGGCAGAGGTGGGATGCTGGGGAATTGTTTTTCTGTCAGATTCGTGTCTGTGAAGGACAGAGAGTGACCCAGGGGGGTTTTTTACCTAGAAAAGTTACCCAAAAGGCCAAGCAATAGAAATGGAATATAAATACAATATAATAGATTAATAACAATATATAATACAAATATATAATGATATAATAGATATCAATAGATATACAATACCATATATAATTATATAATCGATAATAATAGAAAATATAATAATACCAATATATTATATTTACAATATATACACTATATACAATATACAATAACATACTATATAATAAAATACAATATATAAGTATAAAATATAAATATATATGACATATATTTATATAATGTATTAAAAAATTTTATAAATTTAATTTTAAGACAAAAATTATAGTAAGAGGTGGGCAAGTGGTGGCTTTCCGTGATTCTGTCCAGGGCACAAAATTCCCATGGGTCATGCTGCTCCTGTGCAGCTCCTGTGCAATCCCTACTGCTTCTGTGCAGCTCCTGTACAGCTCCCATGCAGTCCCTGTACAGCTCCTGTGCAGTCCCTGTACAGCTCCTGTGCAATCCCTGCAGCTCCTGTGCAATCCCTACTGCTCCGTGCAGCTCCTGTACAGCTCCTGTGCAATCCCTGCAGCTCCTGTGCAGCTCCTGTACAGTTCCCATGCAGCCCCTACAGCTCCTGTGCAACCCCTGTGCAGCTCCTGTGCAATCCCTGCTGCTCCTGTGCAGCTCCTGTACAGCTCCCATGCAGCCCCTGCTGTTCCCATGCAGCCCCTGCTGCTCCTGTGCAATCCCTGTACAGCTCCTGTGCAATCCCTGCTGCTCCTGTGCAGCCCATACTCCTCCTGTGCAGCCCTTGCTGCTCCTGTGCAGCCCCTGTGCAGCTCCCGTGCAGCCCATTTCCTCCTGTGCAGCTCCCATGCAGTTCCCATGCAGCCCCCCCTGCTCCCCCTCCCCTGCAGCTCCCTGACCCCAATCCAGCTGCGGGGCCGGGCTGAGCCCAGCCTGTCCCTGATCCCTGCCCTGTGCTGACTCACACCCTGCTGGCTTTGCTGGGCTCAGGCCCTGCCCTTGTCCTGGCACAGCAGGGACAGCCCTGCACAATTCCCTGTCCTGGCACAGCAGGGACAGCCCTGCACAATTCCCTGTGCCAGGCACAGCAGGGACAGCCCTGCACAATTCCCTGTCCTGGCACAGCAGGGACAGCCCTGCACAATTCCCTGTCCTGGCACAGCAGGGACAGTCCTGCACAATTCCCTGTCCTGGCACAGCAGGGACAGCCCTGCACAATTCCCTGTCCTGGCACAGCAGGGACAGCCCTGCACAATTCCCTGTCCTGGCACAGCAGGGGACAGCCCTGCACAATTCCTGTCCTGGCACAGCAGGGACAGCCCTGCACAGTTCCCTGTCCTGGCACAGCAGGGACAGCCCTGCACAGTTCCCTGTCCTGGCACAGCAGGGACAGCCCTGCACAATTCCCTGTCCTGGCACAGCAGGGACAGCCCTGCACAATTCCCTGTCCTGGCACAGCAGGGACAGCCCTGCACAATTCCCTGTCCTGGCACAGCAGGGACAGCCCTGCACAATTCCCTGTGCCAGGCACAGCAGGGACAGCTCTGCACAATTCCCTGTCCTGGCACAGAGTGACAGCCCTGCACAATTCCCTGTGCCAGGCACAGCAGGGACAGCCCTGCACAATTCCCTGTCCTGGCACAGAGTGACAGCCCTGCACAATTCCCTGTTCTGGCACAGAGTGACAGTCCTGCACAATTCCCTGTTCTGGCACAGAGTGACAGCCCTGCACAATTCCCTGTCCTGGCACAGCAGTGACAGCCCTGCACAATTCCCTGTCCTGGCACAGCAGGGACAGCCCTGCACAATTCCCTGTCCTGGCACAGCAGTGACAGCCCTGCACAATTCCCTGTCCTGGCACAGCAGGGACAGCCCTGCACAATTCCCTGTCCTGGCACAGAGTGACAGCCCTGCACAATTCCCTGTTCTGGGCACAGCAGGGACAGCCCTGCACAATTCCCTGTCCTGGCACAGCAGGGACAGTCCTGCACAATTCCCTGTCCTGGCACAGCAGTGACAGCCCTGCACAATTCCCTGTCCTGGCACAGAGTGACAGCCCTGCACAATTCCCTGTTCTGGGCACAGCAGGGACAGCCCTGCACAATTCCCTGTCCTGGGTACAGCAGGGACAGCCCTGCACAATTCCCTGTCCTGGCACAGCAGTGACAGCCCTGCACAATTCCCTGTCCTGTGCCAGGCACAGCAGTGACAGCCCTGCAGAATTCCTGCACAGTTACAGTTACTGCACCTGTCCTGGGGTGACTCTGCCTCTGCAGGTGCTTGAACCCTTCCCTGTGTGGGGTCACAACTTGTGAGATGGGTTTGGGTTTAGTTCCTTTGTTTTCCTTTGTGTTCCAGTAAGGGATTCAGCAGGTCTTGGGATTAAACATGATTTTATTCCCATAGCACTGGATTTGGTGTGGCCAGGGTTGGGGTGGAGGGTCTCTGCTCAGCAGAGACACAACTCACACATTTTTCCCCACCCTGAGCTGCCAGCATGAACTGGGAGCACCAGGGGCTGATTTCCTGACAGGTTCTGTGCAGGAGGTCAGAGCAGGGAGGCAGAGCAGTCCCTTCTGGGGCTTGAAAATCAATGAGGCTGTGATTAAATGGCCCACGGAGGCTGAGGGAAAAGCAGTGACATTGGTGGTGTGTGATGTGGGGGCTGCAGCAGGAATTGCTCTTCCAGGTCCTTGTGGAACCCCCAGATCCACCAAGTAGAGGTTTCATTTTTCCAGGGCTGGATCGGAGTGCTGATGTTTCTTAAGAAATCAGTGATTAGATTCTTTAAAAATGCCAGCCAGAGAATGTGAGCAGCCCTGAGTGGCTGTGCTGGAGCAGCCCTGCCATCCCACACCTGTGCTGGGACACGAGGCTGTTTCTGGGGTGCAATGATGCAACAGCATTTATGGACCAGTCTGGGTTCTCCTTTCCTGGCTCCCATCAAAAGCTCATTATTCCCTGCCCAGTCAGTCCCTGCACTTTGGGCAGCCCCGAGCCTCACACTCCTCTTGCTAAATCCTTGAATCTTGGTTCCCTGTGGCTGGAAAAGCCCTGCAGGGCCACCAGACCCAGCCCTGCCCCGTGTCCCCAAGTCCCTGCAGGGCTGAGCAGCCTGTCCAGGGCTTTATTCCCTAATTTTGGCTGTGAAATGTCTCCTGACACCCAATCTGAACCTCCCCTGGTGCAGCTTGAGGCTGTTTCCTGCAGCAGCTGGTGACTCTGGGACACTGCTGCTGACACCAAAAACTCAGCTTTTTGTGCTCCTGAGACCAACAGAGAAGGAAAAAATCTTCATTTTTCTGCAGCTCCTGGTGATTTTCTCATCTCCTTGGAGCTTCTCTGCCACTGCTGGTGCCTGAGCCTGGCGAGGCAGGGTGGGAGCACAGGGCTCAGGGAGGGAAATCCTGCAGGGTGAAGGGTCTGAGGCAGGTGAAACATCCTTGAAGCAGCCCTGGGTGCCTGCCCTGATCACTGCCCTCCTGTCTTCTCCCCTGCAGGCCCTGACATTCCTCCTTCTGCATATTGGATTTTTCCTTTCTTTATTGGAGGGAGGTGCAGAGGGTCGGGACAGTTTTATGGCTGCTGTATTGATCAGTAAAATTTAATATAATCCCTGCACTTGCTGGGTGATCGTTAAGGGGATGGAGAGCCGGAGAAATGTATTTTAAAAGAAATATTTTTCCATTTTATATCCTCCCTATTCTACTTTCTGAGTCTCTCTTCCAGTCTCCTCCTTTGCATCCCTTTAGAGACTTTTCCTGTGTTTTCCCAGCTTTCCTTTGATTTAAGTATTAGGAAAAGTTTCCTGCTGTGGTGCTGGACCCACTCCCCACTCCCTCAGCTCTCTTGCAGTTCCAGGGTCTGCAGTTTTGTGTCTGCTGGTTTAGGACTGGCTCTGGGTTAATCCCAGCTCCTCTGGCGCTCCTGGGCTGCAGGTGCAGGTGGGTTCTGCTGTCGGGTCCCGCTGCTGTGCATCCCCAGGGAGCAGCACCCAGAGCTGCAGATCCCTGACACCCCAGGGAGGGCTGGGGCAGGAAAAGCACAGCTTGAGCTACAGATGGACCCATCCCCTGAGCCTGGGGCTGCTTTAGGGGTGCTGCAGGTCCCCTGAGCCTGGGGCTGCTTTTGGGGTTCTGCAGGTCCCCTGAGCCTGGAGCTGCTTTGGGGGTGCTGCAGGTCCCCTGAGCCTGGAGCTGCTTTAGGGGTGCTGCAGATCCCCTGAGCCTGGGTCTGCTTTAGGGGTGCCGCAGATCCCCTGAGCCTGGGGCTGCTTTAGGGGTGCCGCAGATCCCCTGAGCCTGGGGCTGCTTTAGGGGTGCTGCAGGTCCCCTGAGCCTGGAGCTGCTTTAGGGGTGCCGCAGATCCCCTGAGCCTGGGGGTGCTGCAGGTCCCCTGAGCCTGGGGCTGCTTCTGGGGGTGCTGCAGATCCCCTGAGCCTGGGGCTGCTTTGGGGGTGCTGCAGGTCCCCTGAGCCTGGAGCTGCTTTAGGGGTGCCGCAGATCCCCTGAGCCTGGGGCTGCTCTGGGGGTTCTGTAGATCTCCTGGGGCTGCTCTGGGGGTTCTGTAGATCTCCTGGGGCTGCTCTGGGGGTTCTGCAGATCCCTTGAGCCTGGGGCTGTTTTAGGGGTGCTGCAGATCCCCTGAGCCTCGGGGCTGTTTTGGGGGTGCTGCAGATCCCCTGAGCCTGGGGCTGCTTTTGTGGGTTCTGGAGGATCCTTTTGGGGTTCTGCAGATCCCCTGGAGCTGTTTTTGGGGTTCTGCAGATCCCCTGAGCCTGGGGCTGCTTTTGGGATTCTGCAGATCCCCTGAGCCTGGGGCTGTTTTTGGGGTTCTGCAGATCCCCTGAACCTGGAGCTGCTTTTGGGGTTCTGCAGATCCCCTGAGCTTGGGGCTGTTTTTGGGGTTCTGCAGATCCCCTGAACCTGGAGCTGCTTTTGGGGTTCTGCAGATCCCCTGGAGCTGTTTTTGGGGTTCTGCAGATCCCCTGAGCCTGGGGCTGCTTTTGGGGTTCTGCAGATCCCCTGAGCCTGGGGCTGCTTCTGGGGGTGCTGCAGATCCCCTGGCACTGGATCATCCTGTGGGGTGCTGAGAGGAGCTGCAGCATGGGTGGAACTGCCCTTCTGCCTGGCACTGAGCCCTGGGAGCTCTCTGGGAGTGACCTTGAGCTGGGAGCAGGGTGGGAAATCCCTGCCAGGCTCCTCACCCGTGGGCAGGATGGGGCATTTGCAGCGAGCTCGCTGCTCCCTTGCTCCTCACTCCAGAGACACAGAGCTGCAGCAGACCCAGAGGCAGCCACTGCTGGAAATTATTTAAATTCTGACCAAATTGTCTCCTTTCCCCACTCCCCCCTCTGCAGTCACTCCCAGAGCCAGCAGGGCCCGCGGGCGCCGGGCTGCCTGGGCTCTGCACAGCCCTGACACTGATTTATATTTTGGTTAATTGTCTCCAGCCATTAGTCTGCTCATCCCTCTCCTCGTTAAAGATGCAGTCGCTGCTAATGGCTGTAAATGAAACACATTTAGAAGGCGTTGCTCCAGTCTGGGGCTGGCTGGGCAGGCACTGGGAGCTGCCACCTCCCCCGGCTCTGGGGGTGCTGGGAGACCCTTGGGGACACCTGTCAGCACCCTGTGCCACTCTGGCTCAGCACCCTGTGCCATTCTGGCTCAGCACCCTGTGCCACTCTGGCTCAGCACCCTGTGCCACTCTGGCTCAGAACCCTGTGCCCATTCTGGCTCAGCACCCTGTGCCCACTCTGGCTCAGCACCCTGTGCCATTCTGGCTCAGCACCCTGTGCCACTCTGGCTCAGCACCCTGTGCCATTCTGGCTCAGCACCCTGTGCCCACTCTGGCTCAGCACCCTGTGCCCACTCTGGCTCAGCACCCTGTGCCCACTCTGGCTCAGCACCCTGTGCCCACTCTGGCTCAGCACCCTGTGCCACTCTGGCTCAGCACCCTGTGCCACTCTGGCTCAGCACCCTGTGCCCACTCTGGCTCAGCACCCTGTGCCATTCTGGCTCAGCACCCTGTGCCACTCTGGCTCAGCACCCTGTGCCACTCTGGCTCAGCACCCTGTGCCACTCTGGCTCAGCACCCTGTGCCATTCTGGCTCAGCACCGTGTGCCCATTCTGTCTCAGCACCCTGTGCCACTCTGGCTCAGCACCCTGTGCCCACTCTGGCTCAGCACCCTGTGCCCACTCTGGCTCAGCACCCTGTGCCCACTCTGGCTCGTAGCACCCTGTGCCCACTCTGGCTCAGCACCCTGTGCCACTCTGGCTCAGCACCCTGTGCCACTCTGGCTCAGCACCCTGTGCCCACTCTGGCTCAGCACCCTGTGCCCATTCTGGCTCAGCACCCTGTGCCCACTCTGGCTCAGCACCCTGTGCCACTCTGGCTCAGCACCCTGTGCCCACTCTGGCTCAGCACCCTGTGCCACTCTGGCTCAGCACCCTGTGCCCACTCTCTGGCTCAGCACCCTGTGCCACTCTGGCTCAGCACCCCTGTGCCCACTCTGGCTCAGCCACCCTGTGCCACTCTGGCTCAGCACCCTGTGCCGCTGCATTCTGCGACTCAGCACCCTGTGCCACTGGCTCCTGTACCATTCTCAGCACCCTGTGCCACTCTGGCTCAGCACCCTGTGCTCCACTCTGCTCAGCACCCTGTGCCACTCTGGCTCAGCACCCTGTGCCACTCTGGCTCAGCACCCTGTGCCATTCCTGGCTCAGCACCCTGTGCCACTCTGGCTCAGCACTTCCTGTGCCACTCTGGCTGCCTGTGCCACTCTGTGCCATTCTGTGCCCACTCTGGCTCAGCACCCTGTGCCCCTGCTGCACTGTGCCACTCAGCTCGCCTGTGCCATTCTGGCCATCAGTGCCATGTGCCCCACGTCTGTGTGCCACTCTCCTGTGCATCCCTGTGCCACTCTGGCTCAGCACCCTGTGCCACTGTGGGCTCCTGTGCCCATTCTGGCTCAGCTGTGCCCCTGTGGGCCTGGGCATGCCAGAGTGCCTCTGTTTCGTCTGTGCTCCTCTCCTGATGGCTCAGCCAGTGGGCTGTGCTGTGGACCCTCTGTTCGCTAGTGCGACTGGATAGGTCACTGGGATGCCCATGGCTTTGTGGGATAGCATCTGGGTCAGTCCATGCCATTCCATCCATCCATCATCCCTATCCATCCATCATATCCATCCATCCATCCATCATCCATCCATCCATCCATCCATCCATCCATCCATCCATCATCCATCCATCCATCCATCCATATCCATCCATCCATCCATCCATCCCTATCCATCCATCCATCCATCCATCCATCCATCCATCCATCCATCATCCATCCATCCATCCATCATCCATCCATCCATCCATCCATCCATCCATCCATCCATCCATCCATCCATCCATCCATCCATCCATCCATCCATCCATCCATCATCCATCCATCCATCCATCCATCCATCATCCATCCATCCATCCATCATCCATCCATCCATCCATCATCCATCCATCCATCCATCCATCTATCCATCCATCCCTCCATCATCCATCCATCCATCCATCATCCATCCATCCATCCATCCATCCATCCATCCATCCATCCATCCATCCATCCATCCATCCATCCATCCATCCATCCATCCATCCATCCATCCATCCATCCATCCATCCGTCCATCCATCCATCCATCCATCCATCCATCATCCATCCATCCATCCATCCATCCATCCATCCGTCCATCCATCCATCCATCATCCATCCATCCATCCATCCATCCATCCATCCATCCATCCATCCAGTCCATCCATCCATCCATCCATCCATCCATCATCCATCCATCCATCCATCCATCCATCCGTCCATCCATCCATCCGTCCGTCCGTCCATCCATCCGTCCATCCGTCCGTGTCCATCCATCCATCCGTCCATCCGTCCGTCCGTCCATCCATCCATCCATCCATCCGTCCGTCCATCGTCCATCCATCCGTCCATCCGTCCGTCCGTCCATCCGTCCGTCCGTCCGTCCATCCGTCCATCCGTCCGTGTCCGTCCGTCCGTGTCCGTCCATCCGTCCGTCCGTCCATCCATCCGTCCGTCCGTCGTCCGTCCGTCATCCGTCCGTCGTCCGTCCATCGTCCGTCCGTCCGTCCGTCCGTCCGTCGTCCGTCCGTCCGTCCGTCGTCGTCCGTCCGTCCGTCCGTGTCGTCCGTCCGTCCGTCCGTCCGTCCGTCCGTCCGTCCGTCGTCCGTCCGTCCGTCCGTCCGTCCATCCGTCCGTCCGTCCATCCGTCGTCCGTCCGTCGTCCGTCCGTCCGTCCGTCGTCCGTCCGTCCGTCCGTCCGTCCGTCCGTCCGTCCGTCCGTCGTCCGTCCGTCCGTCCGTCCGTCGTCCGTCGATCCGTCCGTCCGTCCGTCCGTCCGTCCGTCCGTCCGTCCGTCCGTCCGTCCGTCCGTCCGTCGTCCGTCCGTCGTCCGTCCGTCCGTCCATCGTCCGTCCGTCCGTCCGTCGTCCGTCCGTCCGTCGTCCGTCATCCGTCCGTCCGTCATCCGTCCATCCGTCGTCCGTCGTCCGTCCGTCCGTCCATCGTCCGTCATCATCGTCCGTCCGTCCGTCCGTCCAGTCCGTCCGATCCGTCCGTCGATCCGTCCGTCCGTCCGTCCGTCCGTCCGTCCGTCCGTCCGTCCGTCGTCCGTCCGTCCGTCCGTCCGTCGTCCGTCCGTCCGTCGTCCATCCGTCCGTCCGTCCGTCCGTCCGTCCGTCCGTCCGTCCGTCCGTCCGTCCGTCCGTCGTCCGTCCG
Source organism: Luscinia megarhynchos (assembly GCA_034336665.1). Classification (NCBI taxonomy): domain Eukaryota; kingdom Metazoa; phylum Chordata; class Aves; order Passeriformes; family Muscicapidae; genus Luscinia; species Luscinia megarhynchos. The sequence goes on along the minus strand of CM067583.1, from coordinate 6,737,299 downwards.
TCCGTCCCCTGGGCTCGGGTGGCTGGTGTTCAGGGACTCTCGCAGCCTGTTTGAGCTTTTCTCCCAGTCTCCCCGTTTCTCTCAGTGTCTCGGTTGCGGGGTTTGCCTCCCAGCAGAGTCGAGTTTTCCTGGGATTCCCTGGGCACACTGGGTGGGGCTCAGAGCCTGCAGTGTGCCCTGTGGGTCCCTGAGCTTGGGTTTGCTGATGCACACCGTGATGGTTTTAATTTTAAACCCATGGAAAATCTCCTAAAAGCACACGATTTTGAGGGAAGGAGAACACTGCTGGTGTGGGGATGTTTCCTCCTCAGAGACCTCCTGGGTTCTGTTTTCACTGGTTTTTCTGTGTCCTGGTGCTCTGCACTCTCTGAGTTTCCTGCTGGATAAAACAATCCCTCCCCTAGCTGAAGGTGTTTACACACCAGGGCTGCTCTGGGCTCCATTGGGATGCCAGGCACTGTGCAAATGCAGAGATGTAATTATCCCGTTTTTCTCTTCCCACTCCCTCTCTCCGGGCTCCTCTCCTCCGCCCTTTCCGGGCCTTGTGCTGATGGCAGCGTTTATCTGCATTTGTCCTCTGTCCCTGACAGCCACTTATTGATTGGCATGATTAAAAAGAACTGATAATCACTTCACATTAATCCCATAAATGACTTAAGACACCAAAATATTTGCATAATGCATCTTAAAGGTGGCAGCTAAAAGAGGATAAGACCCAAAAGTGCTTGGCACAGGAGAAATGGGCTTCCCACTCACCTGTGGGCTTGCTTAAGTAATGAGCCTCGTGCTTGCATAAGGAGCACTCTGCACTGCTCAGGGGGATGGATGGGTGCTCAGAGGATTTGGGATCCTGCATCCCTTCTCCTGCTGATCCCCCCGAGGCAGGGGTGGGATCCTGGGGGGAATCTTTGTGTCTGCAGCCTCCCGTGAAAAGCTGCAGCCAGACGCCCGCTGAAAGTCCCTAAAGACTTTGTGTCCTAAACGGATCTGATTAGCAGCAGCTAGGCTGGGCTTAGCCCCTGCTGCAGCCCCCGGCAGTGCCCCGGGGAGCAGCCTGGGGGTATTTAAGGCAGATCAGTGCCGGGGAATTGTGCAGATAATGCACCCTCCGGGCTGCAGGTGAGGACACCCCTGGGTGGGGGATGTGGTTGGGCAGGGAGGGCAATGTTCTGAATTTCTGACATTTTTCCCAAGTTTCTCTCCTGGCTGTCACCTTCCTTTCAGACAGGAAAAGTAGCCCAATTTAGCTCAGGGTGAGCCCCTGGTGCTGGGAGCTCAGCATCTCCTGCAAACAAACAAACAAACAAAAGGGAGATGTTCCAGCACTGCCAGCTCCTGCCGTGGGTCCCACCTTGTTCTTCCTCCTCACTCTTTGTAGATCACTTATTCGGGAATATTTTGCAGCTGGGGAGTGGAAAGCATTCACCACTGAGCTGCAGTATCTGCTACAGTGAATTGGGGTTTGTGTTCTTCCTCTCCATAGAAGGGGAAAAACCAGAAAAAAAAGGACTAAACCAGCCTAGTTAGCAGCAATGTGATGCAAGGAGAGCAGGCAAAATAATGCTGAATTGCTCTAGCACTGTCTTTTTTCCCAGAAGGAAGAGCATTGTTTCAGGATCTGTTGGAGGGGAGAGTTGAAAATGGGATTTGTAAATAAATCTGTCCCCCCAGCTCTGAGTAACGCTGCTGCCCGGGCTCGTGGTGGGTTTCTCTCTAAGGAGAAAAACCATTATTCAATCAGCTCAAACAGCCTTTTGTCCCAGCAGTGATGGAATGGAAAAACTTGGGTTTTCAAGAATAGAAGGGTGGCAGCTGATAGAAAACTATCAGTTATTTCAGTTCAAGTTTCCTATTAATTCTGGAGCAGATCTGCCAATTCCTGCACTTTCAGATTTTCCATCCTAGATGTGAGTCCTGGCCCACGCAAGTTATATCTGGCAGGGCTGGAATCAGGAGCTCTGGCAGCTGCAGGGGCCGTGGTGGGAAATGAGAGGGGAGCTTGGGAGGGGCTTTGCACTCCCCAAAATCCAGGAGAGGCTCCCGAGGCACCCCAGGGGAGGGAGGGGGAATCCTCTCCTGCAATCCAGCACGGCTGGAGCCCACAAAAACCTCTCCCAGATGTGCTCACACGGGGGAATAATCAGTTCTGGGGGGGCAAATGGGATTTCATTAATGTGCTGACATGGGGGAAAAAAATCAGTTCTGGGGGAAAAATCAATTCTGGGGGGGCAAATGGGATTTCATTAATATGCTGACATGGGGAAAAAATCAGTTCTGGGGGAAAAATCAGTTCTGGGGGGGCAAATGGGGTTTCATTAGTGTGCTGACATGGGGGGAAAAATCAGTTCTGGGGGAAAAAATCAGGTTCTTTGGGGGGCAGATGGGATTTCATTAATGTGCTCACATGGGGGGAAAAAAATCAAATCTGAGGGGGTAGATGGGATTTCCTTAGCATTCACATGGAAAAATGAGTTCTGGGGGGGGCAAATGAGATTTCCTTAATGTGGTCACATGGGGAAAAGTCAGTTCTGGGGGGCAAATGGGATTTCCTTAATGTGCTAACATGGGGGAAAAATCAGTTTTGGGGGCAGATGAGATTTAATGTGTTGACATGGGGAAATCATCTGAGCAAATGGGATTTCTAGTGTCACATGGGGAAAGAATCAGTTTTGGGGGCAGATGGGATTTCCTTAATGTGCTCACATGGGGGGAAAAAATCAAATTTGGGGGGCAGATGGGATTTCCTTAATGTGGTCACATAGGGGAAAAATAATTTTGGGGGGACAAATGGGATTTCCTTAGTGTGCTGACATGGGGGGAAAATCAGTTTTGGGGGGCAGATGAGATTTAATTAATGTGCTGACGTGGGGGGAAAAATAAATTCAGGGGGCAGATGGGATTTACTTAATGTGCTGACATGGGGGGAAAAAAAATCAGTTTTGGGGGGCAGATGGGATTTAATGTGCTGACATGGGGGAAATCAATTCTGGGGGGTGCAAATGGGATTTCCTTAGTGTGCTCCCATGGGGGAAGAATCAGTTTTGGGGGCAGATGGGATTTCCTTGACGTGGGTTTTTGGTCTGTGCCGCAGCCGTGACAGTGACCTGTCCAGCATCATCTCCAGCCTGCACCAGAGCCGGCAGCTCGTGATGCCAGAGAGCCAGAGCCGCTGCGAGTTCAAGAGGAGCAGCCTGGACGTGGGGCTGGCAGCAGCAGGTGAGGGCTGGCCATCCCCTGCTGCCCTGGCCTTGGCTTTGCCCTCCCCTCCCCTTCCCTCCCTTCTCCCTTTTGCCCCCACCCCGTCCGTTCCTTTTCCAGTTGTTTTTTCTGTGGAAGAAATCCCATACATTTCTGTATAGGAAATTTTAAGTATTCTGGGCTAAAGATGAACTTGGAAAGGATTTCCTGGTGGTGCTGAAGCCCCTGTGGAGGTCCCAGCCCTGTGTTGTTCTCAAATCTGTGTGAAAGGAGCTTGTGCCAGTGAAATGTCCCCAGGGCTGGAGCCAAGTGAAGCAGAAAGGCCTTGCAGAGAGCATGATTTGATTTGTGATTTCATTAATCTGAGGTTCCCCACGCTGCTGCTGGGCCTGCCAGCTCCTCTGGGTGCAGGATTGTTTGGGTTTCTGGTGCTGGCTGGCAGTTTTTTTGGGTTGTTCCCCTGGTTTCAGCTCCACCTGTGTGAAAACCAGGAATGCTCCTGGGGGATCCTTCCAGGGACTGCCTGGATGTGTCAGGAGGGGAGAGTGGGCAAGGATGGTCTGGTGGCAAATGTGCAGAAGTCAACAAGTGAGAGTCTGGAATGAATAAACCAAGATCTTGCTGATTGCTGGATCCTTCAATTGTGAATAAAAGTTGAGGTAAAGCTGGGGTTTCTGTCAGTGTTTATAGTCAGTGATCCCCACCCTGCTGGATCTCTCTGTGTGCTGATGGAGGCCTTTTCTGGAAATCTGTCTGCTTGTGGGTTTGTGCATGTATTTTGTCAGTCATTCTGCTGAGTGTGAGAGTGAACCCCAAATTCAGAGGGAGCAGCACACCTGAAACCCTTTGGGAATGTCTTTGGAGGATGAAAACTGAAATCCCATCTTCAGTCCCACGTGTGCCTGGAGGGGTTTGTGGTAAATCAGCCATGGCAGCTCCCAGATTTTGCTTTCACAGCTGAATCTCCAGTCCCATCATGAACAATTTTCCAAAGCCCCTTTCCCTGCACAACTCCAAAAGCCAAACTGGCCATAAATCCCTTTTTCCCTGTGACCCTGCTCCAGTCTGTGTGGCTCAGCTGACCCTGGATGTCAGAGTGGGTTTCAGTGTTGTTTGCCTTGCAGAGAAACTGCTGGGCTTGATCAACATTGCTGGAATTCTTAGAGACCTGTGGTATTCCAGAAATGCAAAGAGTTCTCCTCATTCCCATCAGGATAAAAGATGAGATGTAGAAGCTCTGATTCCTGGTTCTTAATTGGTGTTTGAGGTGCTCTGTTTGTTTCTTAGTAAGAAATGGCCTCAAGTTGTGCCAGGGGAGGTTGGGGTTCAATATTAGGACAATTTTCTTGAGGAAAAGCTTTGTTAGAGGCTGCCCAGGGCAGTGGTGGAGTCACCTGGAGGGGTTCAGGTCACCTGGGGATGTGGGTCAGTGGTGCTGGGTTAATGTTGGGTGATCTTGGAGGTCTTTTCCATCCTTGGTGATCCCATGAAATATTCCATGAGTGACACAGAAGAGGCTCGTGCTCACAAGAGGCCACCAAGTGCCAGAGGTGACAAGGGCACGACAGGTCTGGGGTGTTCAGCAGCAGGGATGGGGAGAGGGGGTGTCTGAGGGGACAGGGCTGTGTCACCTCTCCCCTCTGGCTTTGGGGCTGAGCACTGCTGGGGAATCATGAATTGTTCCACACAGAATTTTCAGAGGTGCTGCTGGGTCAGTCTGAAGGGCTGCTTGGGACATTTTATTCCAACAAGAGGGGGAGAAGAGCCTTGTCCCCTGCTCTGTGCCCTGCAGAGCAGCTCTGTGTGCTGGGCTGTGAGAACCTCCCCCTGAAAAAGGCACCTGGGGATGAACAGTGATGAATAAATGATGCTGGTGCCATTAGGTTCAGAAAGTCCTGGCTGGGAGCTGCTCTGAAATGTTCCTGGTGCTGCTTTTTGAGTGGGGTTTGGTCCCAGTGAAGGCAGGAGGAGCTCTGAGTGCTGCTGGAGCAGGACTCAGCAGTGCCTGCTCCTTCTGGCTGTGCCTGAGCTTCAGCAGAGGACTGGGAACAAGGACAGCACAAATGGCAGGGATTTGCTCATTGCCAGCCCGTGGGGGCAGCAAAAAGGCTGGAGCTGGCAGGGATTGCTGGTGTGTGATTAATTCTGAGAGGGAATCCCTTCACTTGTTGTTACAACCAGGATTAGAGGCAGTGCTGTGGTTTCAAACAGCATGGGCTGGAAAATCAGTGATATTACTGGCTCTTGAATGGCCCCTGAAACGCAGGAAGGGGCTGAAACGAATGAAAAATAATTGTGTGTAGTTCTGGGGCTTTTCTAACTTCAGGAAGGTGTGAAAGTGCTCAGGGCAGAGCTGCTGGTGCTGGGGGTGAGGTTGGGGTGAGCCAGCCCTTGGCACTGCCAGCCTGCACAGGGGGCAGGGAGAACCAGCTGGAAAAGCAGCTTGGGTGATCCCCTAAGCCCCCAGAGCAGCTTCCCTCCAAACCATGGCTGGGCTCTCCTTGGCTGAGCCTGCAGGTGTTCCCTGTGTCCCTGGTTCTGCAGTGGGGAGTGCTCAGATGCTTCTCCTGGGGATGGAAGGGAAGGAAGAGAGGAAAAGTGATGGAGTGGGGTCTGTGCTTCCTTGGGAACAGCCTCAGAAAGTGCCTCCCCCTGTTTGTGTGCTTTGCACGCTGCTTTAGGGCCTGAGCCAGCATCTTGCACCAGACTCCTGGTCCTGAGGCTCTAATTCATTCCTCTCCTGCAAAAAGAAAATCCTGTTAACTTCTCCTCTTTCTCTCCTCAAACACCCTCTGTTCTGCAGTGCCAGATTTCATGGGTTTCCAGTTGCAGTAGGACTATTTGCATGGATAGAAGTGGAGGATTCAGGCTCCCTGATGCTAGAGGAAGGTGGGTAGCTGCTCTTCCCTCTCTTCCTTCTGCCCCTCGTGCCTGCAGGGAGTTCTTTGGTGGCTGGAGCTGGAATGAGAGGGCAGGGAGTGGAGACAGAGCCCCAGGTGCTGCCCCAAGCAGGGAGAACATCACCACCAAATAAATATTTGGGATCCTTGGCTGTGGAGTGGGAAGCAGCAGCAGGGCAGAGCTCCCAGAGAGGCTTTTCCAGGGGTTTTTATTTTTTGGGAATGGCAAACCCTGAGAGCCTTGGAGCAGGGATGTGCTCGGGGTCTGGTGCAGCTGCATCTTCACCTGCAGTGACTCCTGTGGAAGCCAGGTGCTGGGGGCAGGGGGACACCTGTGTCCCCAGCTCAGAGCCCTGCTCCCCTGCAGGCTGTTATCCCTGAGCTCCTGCAGAGCAGAGCTCACCCACAGGTGAGGAGCATCCCAGGGCTGAGCTGTCCCTCTGGCAGTTCCTTCTGCCCTCACCCCTTGGCTCCTCTTTCCACGTGGTGCCCTGTTGGCTGAGCAAGGGGAAAGGGGGAATTTCTGGGCTGTAAAGAGATTCAAATGTCAGATTTTGGGGTTTTTTTCACAAGGCAGTTGCTGTAACTCCCAGTGTGGATGCACAGATCCCTGACTGCTCAGAGCTGCCTCAGTTTCCCTGGGCCTGACCCTGGGTTCTGTGGGCACAGAGGCCTTGCAGTGACCTCGTTTGGCTTGGCACTGAGAGCCAGGCTTTCATGTGCTAAGGAGGAGTTAATATGGGGCATGGAAAGAGGACTTGGGCTCAGGGATGTTGCAGCTAATGGTGAGAGACAGATCCCAGCTCGGCCGCTCTGGGGCGTGGGGTAATGAGCTGGGCTCAGACATGTTTTCATTTAACTAAGCCAAACAACAGGGAAAAAAAGCAGCAGCCTTTATTGGACTGCTGCCTTAAATTGAGCAGAAAATCAGCACCAAATGGGCAGGCAGGAGCTGGAAGGGCAGGCCCTGTTGTTGACGTGTTTTCCGTGAAGGACAAGTGTTTACCTTGGCAACGAGAGGGTCGAGGCTCTGTCACTGCTCTGCATCCTCTGGGCCTGGAGCTGCAGCTCTGTCCCCTCTCTGTGCTCTCTTTCAGGTGATTTTTACATCTCCTGAAGCCTTGCAGGAGTGGGAGGCACCCAGCAGCCTTTTGTGAGACAAGCAGAGGTCTTGGGAATTGGGAAAAGGCAGCATGGAAGCATTTCCTTTGGCTCAGTGGCAATTCCTTTGGCATTCTGCTGCTGTCAGGGGTCAGGGTTTGTTCTTGCCTTTGCTCTGCTGGAGGAGGAGGAGCTGAGGCAGTTCAGGGCCCTCTTGTTGGAGTTCAGTTAAGGTTGGAAAAGACCTCAGAGATCATGGAAGGGCTCTGAGCTGCCCCTTGCAGAAGGGCTCGTGTAGGGTGGCTCTGCCAACACCTTTGGGGAGGTTCTGGGGTTTCAAGGGGTGTCCTTCACTTTGAGGGAGTCTGTGCCTGCTGGGTTCACTGGGGACAAGGAACCTGTCCCTCCCTGGGGCTGGATCCCCCAAATTCTCACAGCAGCAGCTTTGGAACTCCAGCACAGCCTGGCTGTGCTCCCTTTGCCTGCAGCTCTGGGAGGAGCAGGATGATCCTGCTTCCAGAAATAACCTCTGCCCACCCCTGCCTGCAGCTCCTGTGCCAGGTGCCTTTCCAGGCAGCTGGGGAAGAGCTGGCAGCAGGTCCCTGCTGCTGTGACACCTCCCTGGGCTGCTGGAGAGACACCCAGGGACATGGCAGCTGGACACAGCTGGCAGAGTGTCCCTGCCCTGACCCTGGCACCAGGCTCCTGCCAGGCTCTCAGGGGTGCCAGTGTGTCACAGGTGACACGTGGGGACAAGTCCTGCTGAAGGGAGAGGGGTGCAGGGACCTGTGTGTGTTGGAGGATGCTCATGGAAGTGTTGCTTCAGGCTTTGGGATGGATAAACCTGAGAGAAATCCACCAGGAAAAGAGCCCAGGGCATTGAGAGCTGCAGGGCAGGGTGTGAGTGACCCTGGCACTGCCCAGGGCAGTGAGTGACCCTGGGCAGGGTGTGAGTGACCCTGGGCAGGGTGTGAGTGACCCAGGGCAGGGTGTGAGTGACCCTGGCACTGCCCAGGGCAGTGAGTGACCCTGGGGCAGGGTGTGAGTGACCCTGGTACTGCCCAGGGCAGTGAGTGACCCTGGGCAGGGTGTGAGTGACCCTGGGGCAGGGTGTGAGTGACTCCTGGGCAGGGTGAGTGACCCTGGGCAGGGCAATGAGTGACCCTGGGGCAGGGTGTGAGTGACCCTGGGCAGGGTGTGAGTGACCCTGGGCAGGGCTGTGAGTGACCCTGGGCAGGGTGTGAGTGACCCTGGCACTGCCCAGGGCAGTGAGTGACCCTGGGCAGGGTGTGAGTGACCCTGGGGCAGGGTGTGAGTGACCCTGGCACTGCCCAGGGCAGTGAGTGACCCTGGCACTGCCCAGGACAATGAGTGACCCTGGGGCAGGGTGTGAGTGACCCAGGGCAGGGCTGTGAGTGACCCTGGCACTGCCCAGGGTGTGAGTGACCCTGGGGCAGGGTGTGAGTGACCCTGGGGCAGGGTGTGAGTGACCCTGGGCAGGGTGTGAGTGACCCTGGCACTGCCCAGGGCAGTGAGTGACCCTGGGGCAGGGTGTGAGTGACCCTGGCACTGCCCAGGGCAGTGAGTGACCCAGGGCAGGGGTGTGAGTGACCCTGGGCAGGGTGTGAGTGACCCTGGCACTGCCCAGGGTGTGAGTGACCCAGGGCAGGGTGTGAGTGACCCAGGGCAGGGCTGTGAGTGACCCAGGCACTGCCCAGGGTGTGAGTGACCCAGGGCAGGGTGTGAGTGACCCAGGGCAGGGGTGTGAGTGACCCTGGCACTGCCCAGGGTGTGAGTGACCCCAGGGCAGGGTGTGAGTGACCCCAGGCACTGCCCAGGGTGTGAGTGACCCTGGGCAGGGCTGTGAGTGACCCTGGGGCAGGGCGTGAGTGACCCAGGGCAGGGTGTGAGTGACCCTGGCACTGCCCAGGGTGTGAGTGACCCAGGGCAGGGTGTGAGTGACCCTGGCACTGCCCAGGGCAGTGAGTGACCCTGGGCAGGGTGTGAGTGACCCTGGGGCAGGGGTGTGAGTGACCCAGCACTGCAGGGCAGTGAGTGACCCTGGGCAGGGTGTGAGGACCCTGGCACTGCCCAGGGCAGTGAGTGACCCAGAGCAGGGTGTGAGTGACCCTGGGGCAGGGTGTGAGTGACCCTGGCACTGCCCAGGGTGTGAGTGACCCAGGGCAGGGTGTGAGTGACCCAGGCACTGGCCAGGGCAGTGAGTGACCCTGGGGCAGGGTGTGAGTGACCCAGGGCAGGGCAGTGAGTGACCCTGGGGCAGGGTGTGAGTGACCCAGGGCAGGGCTGTGAGTGACCCTGGGCAGGGCTGGGAGTGACCCCTGGGGCAGGGTGTGAGTGACCCTGGCACTGCCCAGGGCAGTGAGTGACCCAGAGCAGGGTGTGAGTGACCCTGGGGCAGGGTGTGAGTGACCCTGGCACTGCCCAGGGCAGGGTGTGAGTGCATGAGCAGACTTGGGAAGAGTTAGTTAAGGATGGAAGGCTGGGCATGGGAAGGACTTCATTAATGATTTGCTCTGAGCAAGAGGAGGCTCAGCTGCCTGTTCCATTCATTTTTCAGCTCTGCACAATCTTTTTGTTCCCAATTCTGTTTCTTCCCTTTGCTTCTTTCCCCTTCCCTGCTCTTTCCCCTCCTCCTCACGTTCCTTTCTTCTCAAACCTTTATTCCCCTCACTTCCTTTTCCATTCTCAATCCCCATCTCTCTCTCTCTCACACACACATCCTTCTTCCTTTCCATTCCTCCTCCTCAGTTCCTGGTCCTGGTGCTGCCCTCCCTCTCCAGCTCCTGGGGAAGAAGACAATTTGAGGGTTTTCCGCTCTGCTCTCAGCTGAGAGGCTCCTTCCCTCAAGCCAATCAATGGGAGCCTTTCAGCCCCACTGGGGCTTGGCAAACATGAGATCAATAAGTTATTAGCACCATTCTGTCAGCTGTAATGTGGAGATTGATCGGGGCCGGGGCTCCTGCTTGCTGCCTGGCACTTCCCCAGCCTGATAAAGATGACAGATTAAGGGAATAAGAAAAAGGAATTAAGGAGTCTGGCTGTCAAAGCTGTCACGGGCTGGAGGAGCAGTGTTTTTTTCAGGGGCTGAATGAGTGCAATTGGACATTTAAATGGTGCTAAGGGGTACAGCACCAGCAGCAGCTCTGCTGGAGATGCTTTGGAGGGAGCAGCCAGGGAGGTGCAGCAGCTCTGCTGGCTCCCAGAGGCCACCCCAGCTGGGGATGCTGTCCCTGCCTCCCTGGTGGCAGGTGACATTCCCCAGGGCTGAGGAGGATCTCTGTCTCAGGGGATTCTCATAATTCTCACAGCTTTTTGGCACAGATGGAGAAATTGGGGCCAAACAAGCTTTGCCCAAGAGGTTTGTGGTCACAGAATCCCAGACTGATGGGAAGGGAACTTCAATCCCACCCATTGGCATGGCAGGGACACTTCCACTGTCCCAGGCACTGCCAGGGATGGGGAATTCACAACCTGTCTGTGCTTAGGTCCCTGATTCATCAAACTTCCCCCTTCCCCCTCCTCCTGTGTTACCCTGCTCCTTTCCAGGCAGGAAAATGAGCCTGCAAAAGGCCTGGACTTGCAGCCCACTCTCCCAGCTGCGTTCTTTAAAATCTTTTCTGAAAGAAAGTTGAGATTGAAAAGTTTGTGATTGCTAAAAGGCCTCTCTGCAGCATCTAAAATTAATTCAGATCTCTCTCTTAAGTGTAGTATATCCTTTCCATACTATGAATATTTACCACCTTTCTGTGGCTTTGGTGCATGCTGTAAAAAGGAGTTTTGTGAGGACCTGGGAGCCAGGGGGATGTTGGAGCACCTTCCCTGAGAAACAGCATCCCAGACAGGCAGCAGGATGGTTCCAGCTTCACCTGCACCTCCCAGTGTTTCACTCCTTGGGCTCTGAAACACTGGGCATTGCTGCAGCTGGGGAGATGGAGTGTGAGGAGGTGGGGAGGATGCTGTGGATGGTGGGAGGAGAGGCAGATGGTCCTGTGGAGCTGGGGAAGGGGATCCAGGGAAGGGCTGCTCAGTGTGGTGTTCCTGGGAATGCTGCCCAGCCCCCTCTTGGCTGGGAGCTGGGCTCAGCTGGCATTTGGGGAGGGATGGGGGACACTGAGCCAGCCTTTGGGGTGCTCCTGTGAGATCAGAGAGGGGATGGGCACTGGCTCTCTTGGGAGCTGTGATTGCCCAGCCAGGCTGAGCCAGAGTCCTCCAGAAGTGAGCAAGAAGGAGAAACCCCTTGGATTATTCAGTAGTCCTTTATAAAGAGCCCATTCCTCTGTCCCATCCCTCCCTCCCCTTTGTTTCCTGCTCTTCTTTCTGTGCCCAGGAGTCTCTTGTGGCAGGGTGATGCTGGTGGGGGCCCACAGCCAGGCTGGGGACAGTGCTGAGGCAGCAGTGCCACCCTGTCAGGCTGCTCCTTCCCAGCTGAATCTGAGTGACACCACCAGCAGATGAAGGTGTGGGGACACAGGAGATAAGCCAGGGCAGTAACTGAGGCTGCAGCTGCTCCTGCCATGTCCCAGCACCATTAACTGACCTGCTGCAGGGGATTGCTGTCTTTACTTTGCATTCCCTGTGCAGCAGCAATATTCCCTGTCCCTCATTCCTTGCTGGAGCTCTCCCTGCTCTGGTATTGTTCCAGGATCCCAAATCCCACAAGCTGACTGCTTCCCTGCCCCCAGCTTCCCCAATAATTTTTCCCCCCCATTCTTGTTGCCCTCAGTGAAATTCTGGCCCGTTATTCCCATGACCTTGTGCTTCCCCTGCCTTTGTTCCCTGGATTCCTGCTGGCCAGGGCCGGTGCCGATGGATGCACGGCCGGATCCTCCTCGCCCAGCTTTTGTTGGGAGCAGCTCTGGGCCTGCTGGGCCCCAGCAAGCCAGGGCAGCTCCTCACAAAAGCCCTTGGCTGGGAAAGGGAGTCCCCAGGGTGTCCCCAAGGCTGTTGTGTGGGACACAGGGACAGGAGGAGCAGCTCTGTCAGTGGGATCCTGTCCCTGCCAAAGGAAAAGGGGGAGATGCTGCCAGGACATCTCAGACTGGCCAGTGGGGATTGTCATCTTCAGGGCTGGAGTTAAGAGTGAGGAAGGAGGTTTTTCCCTCTCTGAAAATCGTGGGGAAGGAGGGGAAGAGGGGCTCTGGTCTGGCTGGGTGTCCCCTGGCCCAGCCTGGGTGGTTTCCCCTGAAGTTGGCTCTGTTCTCTGTTTACTCAGGGCTTCGTGGTCCAAGAAGCTTTCAGAGCAGCCCAGTGCTGAGGGTGGGGAGCGTGAGATAGGTCTGAGTCCTTCCCACTGAGCTGCAGCAGGAGCACAGTGCAGAGGAGTTTTGGTTGAAGTTGGGACCCTTTGTAGCCCCTTCAGCCAAAGCCTTGTGAGCCCCTCATTGATTTCCCTTCTCCAGTGACCCCCCGTGCTCAGCTCTCCCCAGGAGTGTCCTTGGTACAGATTCCCTGTCAAGAGTGGGATAAAGCCCCTCTGTCTTTGGGCAAGCCTAGGGATAGGTTTTCTAATCTCCCCAGACTTAGGCTCCCAAGTCCTCTCCTGAAAGCTGATCAGGAGGCTTGGGCTTCTTAGATGTGTTGGTGAGGATGTCTCTTAAGCCAGGCAGCTCTGCTGAGTGTGGGGAGGCTGAGGATTAGAGCAGGGCAGGAGACACAATAACCTCCCAGGCTGGCTGCCACACCAGCTGCTCCGTGGGGCCGTGCCCACATCCTTTCTCCTGCTGCTGGTGATCCCTGAGCAGGGCACAGGGCTGCTGTCCTGCTCCAGCTGCTGTCCTGCTCCAGCCCTGGCCCCATGCCCCGCTGCAGGAGTGCAGCAGGTGAGTGCTGGACCTCCCACCTAAGAGGGGAGGAAAAAAAGTCCACTCTGATTTCTGCAGCTTTGGGGGAAATGTTCGATTTTGTCTCCAGATCTTCCCTCTGGGTCACTCCCTGTGCTGCTTGCCAGGCCAGCAGGAGCCTGGGGTGTGCTGTGGGGTCTGGGGACCTGTGTGGGAGGCCTGGCTCGGGGGTTTTGTGCTGCACTGGTGGCACTGGGTGCTCAGTTTGCCTGGGGCTTCCCCCAGCCTCCCTCCCTGGTGTTATTGCCTGGCCTGGCTTCATAACTCTACAGTTCTACTGATAATGTCTTTCATTTTCAGCTGTAATATTAAAACTGCCCTGATTTGGCTTCCTTTCAACTGCAGTGCAGGAAGGCAGGGGAGAGGAGGCAAAGGCAGGGATTTGGGGAACAAAACCCCAGCCATCTCTCCCCATCCCTTCAGGTGGGATTTGCCTCCTGCAGGTGCAGGGGCTGAGCAGATTCTGTCTTGGGGCTGTGTGGTCGATGAGCAGCAAGGCACTAAATGCACAGCCTGTCTGGGAGGGTGCTGAGACATCCAGGAGCTGCTCTGCCAGCTCATTTGCAAAACAGATTTGGTTTTGCTGCTGCTGCTGCTGCAAAGTCAGGGGGAGATGCTGGTGGCTGCCCCCATCTCGGTGTCCTGCCTCTGTTCAGGGCTCAGGGGGTTGGGTGGAGCTGCAGGCAGTGCAGGGTGCCGTGGGAGGGTGGGCAGGGGCAGGGGCAGGTTCAGGTGGGCTGGCAGAGCTGGGGTGAGGAGCAGGGGGTGGGTGCTGGGGCACAAACCCTCACTGTGGGTTGTACCCAGGAGCTGGGAGTTCACTGAGTGGTTAAAGCAAGTGGCACCTGCCTGGACTCTGCTGTGCAGCTCAGGAAGCAAAGTTGGGGTTTGGCTTCTCACAGCACTGAGCTGGGACTCAGAAAATCAGAGTTCAGTCCTGTGCTCTGCTCCTGGCTCGGTGCATTTGGGGTTGGGTGTTGCAGCTTTGTGATGATCTTGATGCTGATCTTTATTCCCTTTTCCTTGCTTTCTGTGTCTCTTGTTGATTTAGTCCCCACACTTCTGGGGCCAGAGGCATCTCTGCCACACTGCAGGGCTTTGCCTTAACTGAGGAAATAAATAAAAAAGAGGAAATGTTTCATTCTGAGATGTCACAGATAATTTGCCAGGCCAAATGCAGCCCCAGCCTGTGGGATTCAGTGCTGGGGGATGAGGTGAACCTGGGAGGATGCCAGGGGATAAATGTGGGATCTCTGTGCAGGGAACCTGGCCTGCAGGACCCCTCTGTCCCCCAGTGCCACGTGTCACACCTGGGGGCTGGGGGGGCACAGGTGGCAGGGGCTGGTGACAGTTCTGGGCTCCTGCGTGGTGCTGGTCCTGTGCTGCCCCAGGAGGGACATGGGGCTGCTGAGGTGGCTGGGAATAACTGGGGATGGCTGGGAATAACTGGGAATAGCTGGGAATGGATGGGAATGGATGGGAGTAACTGGGAATGGCTGGAAATAATTTGGAATACCTGGGAATGGCTGGGGATGGCTGGGAATAAATGGGAATATCTGGGAATGGCTGGGAGTAACAGAATAGCTGGTAATGGCTGGAAGTAACTGGGAATAACTGGGAATGGTTGGGAGTAGGTGGGAATAATTTGGAATAAGTAGGAATGGCTGGGAATAACTGGGAATAAGTAGGACTAGCTGGGGATAGCTGGGAATGTCTGGGAATAATTTGGAATAGCTGGAAGTAGCTGGGAATAACTGGGAATGGCTGGAAATAATTTGGAATAGCTGGGAATGGCTGGAGTAACTGAATGGCTGGGAATAACTGGGAATAAGTAGGAATAGCTGGGAATGGCTGGGGATAAGCAGGAATGGCTGGGAATAAGCAGGAATGTCTGGGAATAGCTGGGAATGGCTGGAATAGCTGGGAATAAGCAGGAATGTCTGGGAGTAACTGGGAATGGCTGGAATAGCTGGGAATAAGTAGGAATGGCTGGGAATATCTGGGAATAAGTAGGAATAACTGGGAATAAGCAGGAATGGCTGGGAATATCTGGGAATAAGTAGAAATAACTGGGAATAAGCAGGAATGCCTGGGAATAAGCAGGAATGCCTGGGAATAACTGGGAATGGCTGGAATAGCTGGGAATAAGCAGGAATGTCTGGGAATAACTGGGAATGGCTGGAATAGCTGGGAATAATTTGGAATAAGCAGGAATGGCTGGGAATAGCAGGGCCCCGGGCGGTGTCTGCCGGCAGATGGGCCCGGGGGTGGGAGAGGAGCAGGGAGGGAGGCAGGGCTGGGGAACGAGGTGCCTTGGCAGAGCTGTGAAAGCAGGAGTCCTCAGTGCTGACATTCCAAGTGCTGTCACATGGAGCCCGGGCTGCTGGCAGCAGCTCTTCCCATGGAGACTCCCCTGCTCCAGCCCAGCCCGGGCTGTGGGGCTCGGGTTCTTCCAAAGCCACAAGTCTGGCTGGGAGCAGTCCTGAGGAGCAGCAGGAAATACGATCTTGGCCCCAGCACTTTGCAGTGTCAGGGGAACGCTTCCAGGAAAATGAGTGTGAGGGATGGAGCGGTGCAGGGGGAGGCTGGGGGCGCTGGGGGAGCTGAGAGTGTTGGAGAGCAGCTGTGGAAGGGAAACTGAGGCAGGAGGAGTGAGGAAACTCCTGTGTGTGCACAGGCTGAGGGGATGGGAAGTGCTGAGGGAACTGGTGTCACTGGTGCTGCTGTCCTTCCCTGCCTCTTCCCAGTTCCCTTGGCTTTGGGTTCTGCCTGCTCACCAGCCTCTGCATCCCCCCCGTGCCAGTTTTGTTGGGGGATTTGGTGGCAAGCTGAGTTTGGAGGCAGCCTGTGCTCTCCTAAAGCCTTGAAATGCTGCTTGGAACTCGGCACCTGCTGGGGCTGCTCTGCTCAGCCCTATGCTCTGATCCCCTGATAAATCCCTGCCACGGCTCAGCCTGGGCTGCTCAGCTGCATCCCAAGTGATGGGGAGTGCTCCTGAGCGCAGGGGACACTGCCTGGGCTGGAAACGTCCCCTGGAACAGCGACCATGTTGTTACAAATAGGAGCAGGGGGTTTGTAACCTTCCCTCACCCCCACATTGCAGCAGCCTGGCTGTGTTTGGGCTCACAGGCAGATCCAATCCATTCTCACTCAAATCTGCTGCTTGAGGTGTTGTTTGGGTTTTTTATATTTTTTTTTCTTTCTTTTAAGATGCTGCATCTTTAACAAGCCCTTGATAGATGAGGATTTGATGCTTGCAGTGACAAACAGGCTCTTCCTTCCTGCCCATATGCACCATCATGCTTTCAGTTTCCCCAGCGTTATTAGGGGAGGATATTGATTTGAAATCTGCTCGGGGACGCTGTAATTGTGTATTAGAGATTTGGTGCTGCTCGGGAGGGCTGCAGTAATGCAAAAGGCTTGAGTGTTTCCGTGCAATCCAGAGGGGGAAGATTGCTGAGGACCTTGAGGTTTTGAAGGAGGAGGGGGGAGGGAGGGGGAGAGACTGAGAGAGAGAGAGAGAGACAGAGAGAGACAGAGATACTGTGGTAGGAAGATTCAGAGATCTGTTGTGCTTTTTTTTTTTTTTTTTTTTTCCTCCTGTGTTGTTTTTTCCTCTCCTTCCTCTCCCCCAGTTGCTTTGCATCAGGGCATGAAAGGAGTGGAAACACCGGGGGGACAAAAGGCACCAGAGCAAATGATGAAACTCAGTAAGGAAATCAACTGGATTCAGAATTTATGGCTGGAAAACGTTGCATTGATCAGTGTATGAATAGTCATTATGTGCTTTTGGGCTGCGTGATTAGGAAAGCAGATCAAGGCTCTCAAGATGATGATTTTTCTTACTTTCATTTTTTTTTTCTCTCTCTGCTTGTAATATCAGAGTGTGTGTGTGTCTGTGTGTGAGAGGGAGAGCAGCAAAATACCAAAGTGTCTCTGGTCGCTCCTGCACAGAGGAAAGTGCAGCCTTCTCTGACACTCAGCTCTCTCCTCTCTCTCCAGATGAAATTTTAGGCAAGAGAAGAGTATGTTCACCCAACAGCAGCAGTGAGTGTCCTTTAGAGAGCAAGAAAGCCCGAAGTGAGTCCCCAAAGGGTAAGTGCTGCTTCTCCCTCCCTCCCCCATCCCCTTTCTTCTCCTTTCCCGTGAGTGGAACTTAATTGAAATTAGGGAGGGAGGGCAGTGGGGTGGGAGCTGTGTCTGGCACTGGGGGGGGCAGGAGGAGGCGACCTGGGCTCTGGTTTTTTCCTTTATCTCCTCGGAGGGGATTGCCTCTTAATTACAGTAATTGCTTGTTGATTAAAAAAAAAAAAAAAAAAAAAAAGCAGGCTGCAGCCTTCGAGGTGGATTTTAGGGGTGTTCCTGCTTTTTCAGGCAGAATGTCTTGATTGCATGTTTATTATGAAAGGTGCACACGAGCTTCTCGTGCTGGCATCTGCTCCTTTAAAGGGAAAAAAGGAGCCTGTCAGGGAGAATGGGGCTGCTGAGTTTTCTCTTCTGCATTTATGGCACTGTTCCTATAGAGATGGAATCTGCAGAAGGTTTCTCTATTTAGGGTTTGGTCTGTTGGTTTTTTTTTTTTCTGGTTTTTTTTTTCTTTAATCTCTTGCTTCGCCTTCCAGTTCTTTCCTATAACCATGATTTTTAAACTTTCTTTCCGACTGGCAGAGTGGGATGGCTAATGGAGCCTGCAGTTAATGAGTTTGTCCCAGGTTGAGTAAACGAGGTTCTGCAGGCCGTTTACTTAAAGGCTTTGTTGTTAATATCAGACTAATTAGCTGTCAGTAATACCCACCTCCATCCCTGTGCCCAAACCTGCACTCTGAGCACTTGTGTGAGGCTGGCTCCTGCTCCGGAGCTTTGGGGTCCAGCTGAGACTCCCAGGCTGATTCCCAGTCATCCCTCCAGGGAATCTCAAAGGCACTTCCTGCAGCAGTGTGTCCTGGAGCCTTCTTAAAGCACATTCTTTATATTCTGCTTGATAGAGATCCACTGTGGGGACCTGTCCTGCATCCTGATGTCGCAGAATGTTCTGTTTCTTCCCTCCTTGTGCCCAAATGATGATCTCAAGGCAGAATTCTCTGAGAGGATGTTGACTGCTGGTGTCACTCTATGGAAAATACTAAATCCTCTCTTTGATGTAACCCTCTCCTGCCTGTAGCTCTTTTAGAACAGCAGCAGTGCCTCAGAATTTACTGAGAACTCTTCAAACTGCTCCTATTTATGTTTTCCTTGATTTTTTTCCCCCCATCTGCTCTATTCCTGTTACCCCTGAAGTGTTTCTGGTGGCTGTGCAGGTGACTTCCAGGTGATGCTCCCACAGGTTCATAAACAGATTTGTTCTATCAGACATGAGGCATGTATTTTGTATTTTATATTTTATATTATATATTTTATATTTTATATTTTATATTTTATTTTTTATTTTTTGCTGTCCCTGCTGAGGTTGTGCCCTCTAATTCCAAGCTGATGCTTGGGAGCTGAGTTCAGGGAGCAGAACCTGTGTGACCTGCCTAGAATGAGCTGAACTTTAACCAAGCCATGTGAAACCAAGGCATTGCCTTTGGATTCATTCTAAAAAAGTGCCTGAGCTGGCACAGGTGGATGTTTTTGGCATGGGAGCATCAGGGTCAGTGATCTCCTTCTGTTCCTTTCCTTTGGCCTTCCCACCTTTTTTGGGCTGAGGGCAGGATGAGGAGCCCTTGGAATCTCTCAGGATCTAAATCTGCTCCTTGGCTCCCAAAGTTTCAGGGATTCCCCCAGCTTTTTAACCGAGGGGTTCCCAGGAAGGCCTGAATAAAGCAAAGGTTTATCTTCTACTCCCACTTTGAGGTGACACACAGTGGAATTTTAGAGCTGGGCCTTTTGCTGATCTCCTACTGTTTTTTATTAAATCCTTGGGGAGCCTCTGTTCCCTCCAGAGCTGTGCAGGAATTTTAACCCAGGCTGTGCTGATGGAAACATTGGCTGAGGTTTCTGTGCTTTGGGGCTGTTTTCTGGTGTGAGAAGGGGCTGACAGGAGGGGCTGCCCCCCGTGTCTGTGTCCTGAGAGCTCCCACCCTGCTGTGATTCCAGCAGCATCCCTGTGCTGTGGGTGCCATGGGGAAAACAAAGTCCTGTGTTCCCAGCTCTGCTTGGGAACAGAAGGACCCATCTTGGTGGCAAACCATTCCCAAATGGGATGGGCCCTGTGGATACTCCCCTGGGATTTGGGCTAGTGCTGGGCAGTGTGGGGCTTTGGCTGGGAACCAGAGTGCACTTTGGGATTTGGGAATGGGAAGGGAAGCAAGGACTGGCAGGAATTCAGGATCCCATCAGCCCCACGTGTGCTGCTGGGGCTGCAGCATCTCCTGGGAGCCCTTTTCTGCAGCCTGGTGCTCCTGTGCCTCGTGTGGGTGCTGCTCCTGCACCTCCTGCAGCCCTGGGGGGGTCCAGGCAGGGTCTGCCTCTCCATCCCAGGCAGGGTCTGCCTCCCTCCATCCCAGGCAGGGTCTGCCTCCCTCCATCCCAGGCGGGGTCTGCCTCCCTCCATCCCAGGCAGGGTCTGCCCCTCTCCATCCCAGGCGGGGTCTGCCTCCCTCCATCCCAGGCAGGGTCTGCCTCCCTCCATCCCAGGCGGGGGTCTGCCTCCCTCCATCCCAGGCAGGGTCTGCCTCCCTCCATCCCAGGCGGGGTCTGCCTCCCTCCATCCCAGGCGGGGTCTGCCCCTCTCCATCCCAGGCAGGGTCTGCCTCCCTCCATCCCAGGCGGGGTCTGCCTCCCTCCATCCCAGGCAGGGTCTGCCCCTCTCCATCCCAGGCAGGGTCTGCCCCTCTCCATCCCAGGCAGGGGTCTGCCCCTCTCCATCCCAGGCAGGGTCTGCCCTCTCCATCCCAGGCAGGGTCTGCCTCCCTCCATCCCAGGCAGGGTCTGCCCTCTCCATCCCAGGCAGGGTCTGCCTCCCTCCATCCCAGGCGGGGGTCTGCCCCTCTCCATCCCAGGCAGGGTCTGCCTCCCCTCCATCCCAGGCGGGGTCTGCCTCCCTCCATCCCAGGCAGGGTCTGCCCCTCTCCATCCCAGGCAGGGTCTGCCCTCTCCATCCCAGGCGGGGTCTGCCCTCTCCATCCCAGGCGGGGTCTGCCTCCCTCCATCCCAGGCGGGGTCTGCCTCCCCTCCATCCCAGGCGGGGTCTGCCTCCCTCCATCCCAGGCGGGGTCTGCCTCCCTCCATCCCAGGCGGGGTCTGCCTCCCTCCATCCCAGGCGGGGTCTGCCTCCCTCCATCCCAGGCGGGGTCTGCCTCCCTCCATCCCAGGCGGGGTCTGCCCCTCTCCATCCCAGGCGGGGTCTGCCCCTCTCCATCCCAGGCGGGGTCTGCCCCTCTCCATCCCAGGCGGGGTCTGCCCCTCTCCATCCCAGGCGGGGTCTGCCCCTCTCCATCCCAGGCGGGGTCTGCCTCCCTCCATCCCAGGCGGGGTCTGCCCCTCTCCATCCCAGGCGGGGTCTGCCTCCCTCCATCCCAGGCGGGGTCTGCCCCTCTCCATCCCAGGCGGGGTCTGCCTCCCTCCATCCCAGGCGGGGTCTGCCTCCCTCCATCCCAGGCGGGGTCTGCCTCCCTCCATCCCAGGCGGGGTCTGCCCTCTCCATCCCAGGCGGGGTCTGCCCCTCTCCATCCCAGGCGGGGTCTGCCTCCCTCCATCCCAGGCGGGGTCTGCCTCCCTCCATCCCAGGCAGGGTCTGCCCCTCTCCATCCCAGACTGGGGTCTGCCCCTCTCCATCCCAGACTGGCCCTGGGAGCAGCTCTGGCTCGGGCACAGCTGGGCTGGTGGAAGAGCCTTTGGAAGGGGAGCCTTTGGAAGGGGAGCCTTTGGAAGGGGAGCCTTTGGAAGGGGAGCCTTTGGAAGGGGAGCCTTTGGAAGGGGAGCCTTTGGAAGGGGAGCCTTTGGAAGCCTTTGGAAGCCTTTGGAAGCCTTGAGGAGCCTTTGGGAGCCTTTGGAAGCCTTTGGGAGGGGAGCAGTGACCCCGTGGCCCCGCTGCCGTGGCGAGGGGAGCAGAGGCAGCCAAGGAAATCTCTGCTGCTCCCTGGCTGAGTGAGAAAACACCTGTAGGGCTGGAAAGCCTTGCAGACAGAGGGAAGCAGCCTCCTTCCCTCCCTGCCTGCTCCCTCCCAGAGCTCGCTCTGCAGATCAAAAGCAAACTCTGCCTCCGAGGAAACGGGGCTGCTGTCAAACGGAGCAGAACGTTCCTGTGCCAGTGGGAGTGTCTGGGAGCCAGGGCTGGGCTGGCAGGGCAGGGGAGGTGATTCCCTCAGTGGAACCCTGGCTGCACAGCTCCTTCCCCACTGCCTGAGACGTGGAGCACGGCAGGAAGGGAAAATCAGGGAGGGAATGCGGTTCCTGTTTGAGCAGCTGACAAATCCGACTGCTGGGAGCCCCAGGGAGGCTGGGAAGGCTGGATGGAGTGCTGGAAAACACACACAGGGAGCAGGGAGCGATGCTGGGCTCACCCCAGGCTGCTCCTGCTGCCCTGCTCCTTTCTGTGCTCTTGGGCACCATTTAAACCAGCCCAAACCTCGCTGCGGCTCCGGAGGAGCCCAGACCTGGGGCTGAATGCAGCTGAGCAATTCTGATCCAGCCTCTGTCTGTCTGTCCCTTTCCTTTGGGAGGATGTCCATCTGCTGCTGGCTTTGGCAGCTGTCCTGTAGGCCAAGGGAAGAAATGAGGTTTTGGGCCCATTCTCGCTGACAGCATCAAACCCAGTGTGGGGAAAATGGGCACAGGTGAGAAAAGCCCCAAAAGCTGCTGCCCAGGGTCTGGGCTGAGATGGGTTTCCTGCAGCTCCTTGAGCTCAGGCTGAGGTTGAATAAAGGGAGCTTTGGGCCGGTCATGGTTTGTTGTAGGACAGGAGGGGAGGATGGACAGGCTGGGTGTTCTGTCTGGTCTGGGGAGGACGAGCCCGTCATGGAGAGTGAGATGTCCTTGGGTCTGTGCAGAACCTGGGTGCCCAGGAGCTGCTGTGGCTGTGCCAGCAGCACCCTGGCAGAGGTGGAGCTGGGCTGAGCTCAGGGGGCTGTGCTGGCTCTGCAGAGGGCCCAGCAGATGCCTGGCTGGGCTCTGAGTCCAGAGTCCATTTCACACCTGGCGGCTGCGGGAGATTTGGCGAGATCAGCTCCCGCATTACCCCTGGTAATGACAAAAGCAGACAGCAAAGCTCCAGCAAAGCTGGAATTACTGCTGCCTGAGTCATGTGAAATCTTCAAGTTTTAAGCATGGAAATCCAGCCTTTCCCTGGATTCCTCCTTCCTCTTAGGCTCCCCTCGCCACCCCCATTCTCCCTCCCCTCCTTGCACCTGAAATCTGCTCTGCGGCTGATCCGATAGAGTTTATGGTAATTAAGTGTTATTAAATCCCCTCCCCCCTCCCTTTTTTGCTCTAATGACACAGCTGTGGGGGGAGAGAAAAAAAAAATCAGTGTTTTTTAAAATCAGGTCTGTGGCTTTGCTCCTTAGACCTTTGGGTAAGAGCATCAGGAGGGAACTGAAACTGTGAGCTTCTGCATCCCTGGGGGAGGTGGCAGGAGCAGGGGAGGAGGAGGAGGAGGAGGAGGGAATCCTGTGGGAAGGAGACCTGGAAGGGAATTCTGCCCTCTCCTCCCTCCCCTGCTGCCTCCATGGGTGTCCTGCAGGTTTGAGGTGGGATTGAGGGAGCAGCCCCTGCCTTTGGGGTCTGGGTTTTGGGGATGGGGGACCCCGGGCAGCAGCTCCTGAGGCTGGGATGTGCAGGGGAGGCAGCAGGTGCAGAGGGGTGTCACTGGGGCCCAGGGGGCTGGGCACAGCCTGAGCTGAGCCAAAGTCATTCCTTTGGCACCTGGGAGCCAGGCAGGCAGCCCTTCGGTGTTGAGGTGTTGTGCAGCTCAGACTCTATTGTCACTATTACTATTGCTATAACTATTATTATTAATTATAATCATTACTGTAATTACTATAATTATGATTGTTATTATCATTACTCATTATTCATTGTTATTTATTTTCATATTATATTTTGTTATTATTGGGATGATGATGAGATGATGATGATGATGATGGTGATGATGTTGTTTCCCTCCTGTATTTTGGGAGGAGGTTGTTTCAGTGCAGCCAGTGAAAGTTGCATCCCCCAGAGCCCGAGCCCTGTGCTGGGTGTCAGACAAAGGCAGCAGCAAAGGAGCTGCCCCATTGCCCAGCCCCCGTGTCCGTGGGTCTGTCTGTGCTGACACAGCCCCCGTGTCCGTGGGTCTGTCTGAGCTGACACAGCCCGTGTCCGTGGGTCTGTCTGTGCTGACACAGCCCCCGTGTCCGTGGGTCTGTCTGTGCCTCACACACCCCCGTGTCCGTGGGTCTGTCTGTGCCTCACACACCCCCGTGTCTGTGGGTCTGTCTGTGCTGACACAGCCCCCGTGTCCGTGGGTCTGTCTGTGCCTCACACACCCCCGTGTCTGTGGGTCTGTCTGTGCTGACACAGCCCCCGTGTCCGTGGGTCTGTCTGTGCCTCACACACCCCCGTGTCCGTGGGTCTGTCTGAGCTGACACAGCCCGTGTCCGTGGGTCTGTCTGTGCCTGACACAGCCCGTGTCCGTGGGTCTGTCTGAGCTGACACAGCCCGTGTCCGTGGGTCTGTCGGTGCCTGCCCCACTCTCTCTTTGCTGATGGGAGCCCTTCTCCCGCCTCTCCAGCAGCATTGCCCGTGCCCGTGCCAGTGCCCCCCGTGGCTTTGGGGCCAGCCCTGCAGCAGCGTCCCCGCCCTGGGGGCTGTGCCCGGGCAGGGGGAGGCTGCAGGAGCAGCAGGACCCCGGGGCACTCGCGGGAGGGTGGTCCTGTCACTCCCCAGCACCGCGGTGGTCCTGGGACTGCCACCCCCCTCCCCTGTGCCTGCCCACATTGTGCTGGGAGTTCCTCTCGGAGTAATGAAAAGGCTTTGCCTGTGGGAAAGATCCAAGATAAAATAGTGTCGGAGCAGCCAAGGCGGAGAGCAGTAATTACTGAGAGCTGTGCTTACAGTAAACACAAAACCCCTGCGGTTTTCTCTCGCTGGCTGCCAGGCTGGGATCCCTCCTGCCCCCGGAGCAGCAGGACCTCACTCCAGAGCTGCCACCGTTCCGGGGACACCGCAGGGAGGGGGACAGCAGGGTGGCCTCGGGGTGCTGGGGCACGGGCACAGCTGGCAAAGAGCCTGCTCTGGGGTGTCAGAGCACCTCAGGTGGGCAGGTGGGCTCAGCCCTGTCCCCTGGGTGTCAGCCCTGTCCCCTGGGTGTCAGCCCTGTCCCTTGGGTGGGCTCAGCCCTGTCCCCTGGGTGTCAGCCCTGTCCCTTGGGTGGGCTCAGCCCTGTCCCCTGGGTGTCAGCCCTGTCCCTTGGGTGAGTGTGAGCCCTGTCCCTTGGGTGAGTGTGAGCCCTGTCCCCTGGGTGTTAGCCCTGTCTCCTGGATGTGAGCCCTGTCCCCTGGGTGTCTGCACTGTTCCTTGGGTGGGCTCAGCCCTGTCCCCTTGGGTGGGCTCAGCCCTGTCCCCTGGGTGTCAGCCCTGTCCCCTGGGTGTCAGCCCTGTCCCCTTGGGTGAGTGTCAGCCCTGTCCCCTGGGTGTCAGCCCTGTCCCCTGGGTGTCAGCCCTGTCCCCTGGGTGGGTTCAGTCCTGTCCCCTGGGTGGGCTCAGCCCTGTCCCCTGGGTATCAGCCCTGTCCCCTGGGTGTCAGCCTTGTCCCCGGGTGGGTTCAGCCCTGTCCCCTCGGTGCTGGAGCACCTCTCACTCCATGGTGTGCTCTGAGTGCTCAGAAAGGGGGCGACAGGAGGTGCCTGTCTGGTCAGGTATGAGCGGAACAAAGGGCTCACATCCCCAAAGATGAGGGAAGGGCTGACAATTCCCTGAGTCTCCCATCCTCCCTGTCCCTTTGAAAGTACAGAGCTTGCTGCCGATTTTGTGCTGTTACAATGCAGAGCTTGGTGCTTTAGGGGGAAGGAAAAAAAAGCTGGTGAGGTTTTTTGGGTGCTGTGGACTTCCTGTATGTAAATTTGGAGTTTTAGTAGGTTTCAGTGGTCTGGATCACATTTGGTGACACATCTTGAGGAGAAGCTTGGTCCATCAGATCCCACGGAGAGCTGTGGGAATTGGTGCCAATACCCCTTCACCCCCTTTCCTCTTTGTATTTCTGCACTTTTGTGACTTCCCACTGCGAGGAAAGGGAAGACCCAAGAGAGCAAATGGCTGTGCCCCGCAGAGACGTCGCAGACGGCGGCGCTGGAGGAGGCGGCGGCGCAGATGACCCCCGAGGAGCACTACAGGCGCATGGTGGCAGCGCTGAGCGAGCACGGCTCCTTCGAGGAGCAGCAGCAGCAGCGCCTCTACCAGCTGGCCAACAGCATGGCAGTGCCCAGCCACGGAGGTAGGGCTGCCCAGGGGCCACGGGGTCAGCTGGGGGTGCCCCCAAACCCTGAAACCACTGGGGGTGAGGCTGGGGGGGGTGCCCCCAAACTGTGCACCCATTGGGGATGGGTTTGGGAGGTGCCCCCAAACCCTGCACCCATTGGGGATGGGTTTGGGAGGTGCCCCCAAACCCTGCACCCATTGGGGATGGGTTTGGGAGGTGCCCCCAAACCCTGCACCCATTGGGGATGGGTTTGGGAGGTGCCCCCAAACTGTGCAGCCATTGGGGATGGGTTTGGGAGGTGCCCCCGAGTCCTGCACCCATTGGGGATGGGTTTGGGAGATGTCTCCAAGCCCTAGACTCATTTGGGATGGGTTTGGGAGGTGCCCCCGAGCCCTGCACCCATTGAGGGATGGGTTTGGGAGGTGCCCCCAAACCCTGCACCCATTGGGGATGTGTTTGGGAGATGTCTCCAAGCCCTAGACTCATTTGGGATGGGTTTGGGAGGTGCCCCCGAGCCCTGTGCTCACTTGAGGTGAGGCTGGGAGATGGCCCTGAGCTCTGGACTCATTTGAGATGACTCTGGGAGATGTCTCCAAGCCCATCATTTGGGATAACTCTGGAAGATGTCCTGCAGTG
The DNA here is from genome assembly GCA_034336665.1 of Luscinia megarhynchos. Taxonomy (NCBI): domain Eukaryota; kingdom Metazoa; phylum Chordata; class Aves; order Passeriformes; family Muscicapidae; genus Luscinia; species Luscinia megarhynchos. The sequence goes on along the minus strand of CM067583.1, from coordinate 6,711,227 downwards.
CTGGGATGTGCTGATCCCACACACACTGAGGGCTTGCTGGGAGCTTTTCCCAGCGTTTTTTGGAGGGAGCAGCCGGACCCAGCACGTCCTGGGCTGTGCCTAAAGGGGGCACCAGGATCACGAGCATTGAGCATCCCTCCCCAGGTCCATCGGTGCCCTGGGTGAGCAGAGCCTGCTGGCACTGTCCTGAGTGCTGTCCTGCCGTGCCAGGTCTGTCCCTGTGCTCCCTGCCAGAGCAGCAGCCAGAGCTGCAGGAGAATCTCTGCTCTGGAGTGTAAATCCCCAGGGCTCCTTGTTAGGTTAATGAAGAGGCTGTCTTCTTTTCCACTCTGCTTGATTTGATTGGCTTCTCTGAGGGCAGCAAGGCGATCGCTGTGCAGGAAGGATTTGCTTATCAGCAAAGGCCCAGCACAAACCTGCCCTGGCCCCCAGACCTGCCCTGGGCCCGTGGGGAGCTGGTGCTGGGCTGTGCCAGGCATTGCAGAGCCCCTGCGAGCTCAGGTGTGGCTGGGGGCACAGGGACACGGGGAGGGACAGGCTGTGACAAAAGGGTGGCACTGGAACGTGCTGGATATTTAGCCAAGACTGGAGGCAGACACGGCCCTGGGGGGCTGCTGGAGCAGTGTGTCTGGGGGACAGCAGTCACCCCTAACCCCAAATAACAAGAACTCATTACCTTGGGAGCCTGACGTGGTTTTGTGGTGATGATTACATTGTCTCATCAGCATTTTGTTTGGGGGGGTCACACTGGGGTTTTGGGGTGGGCAGGGGGGGATGAAGAGCCTGCACAGCCAGACTCAGTCAGGGAGCACTGACAAGACAAAACTTGGTGTATTTTTGGATTGTCTCCACACCACAGGGCTCTGGTTGGGCTATAAATTATTAGTGCCAGTACAAAGCACAGTTTATCTGCGGGCTCACACGGAGGCACCAATAACATTAATAATTTAAAAAATGTTAATAATTTAGAAATCTTTTTTTTTTAATTGCTTTTCAGCCCCCCCTTCCCTCCTCCACCCCCGTTCTCCCAGTGGCATTCATCCCACATTCTGAATTCAGTCTGTCTCCGTGCCTGGAACCTCCATCCGCCAGCGTCCCACTGTCAATCAATCTGATTTCCCAACTGTCAGAGTTGGGATTGTAAATAACAGATCCTCGGGGGGGCTGGGCAGCAGGGAGGGGGCAGGGGAGGGGTGGGGAGAGGGGAGGGGTGTGTGCGGGCTGCTGCGGTCACTCCGGATCAATGCGGCTCCTGGGGCTGGCTGCACGCCAGCCTTCTAAATTACCGCCGCCGTGGCAATCAGCAGTGACCTGGGTTTTTCAGATAATTAATTTATAAACATTGGAAGGTTGCACGGTCTCCCTGGCTCGGAGAATTCTCCAAGCTCTGTGATCTGATGGTGTTTGGCTGTTCCTTACGTACTTGTGCAGTTGGGAATTGTTTTAGTGTTTGTCCCCCGGGCTGGGGGACAGAAATTGGGGCACTGCTGTCCCCACTCCTGCAGGAATAGCAGCTGTGGGAATGTTCTCACCCCAGCCCTGAGCCTCACCAAAATGCTGAATGCTGTGAGTGATGGAGCTCAGGCTGGGCTGGGCACATCTTGGTGCCAGTAGGGGTGGCTGAGATTTCCAGAATGAGGGAAAAGAGCCTGGTGGAAAAAGGGAACCCCACCGAGATGGGAAGTGTGTGGCATTACCAGGGTTGTGCCATGCTCCTACAGCAGTGTGGCTTCTCAGAGCAGCTGTGGGAAGGTGGATGTGCTGCTGGGTGTGGGAGCTCTGCAGGGTCAGTGTTGGAGGTGATGCTGCCCGGGGTGTGCTCAGGGAGATAAATCTGCCTCTGCTGCTCTCCCCAGCTGTGTTTTGGTTTCCTTTGGCAAGGTGATGAGGCTGTGAGGGAGGTTTCCTCTTTGGGGATGTTTCCTGTGCAGGGCAGCAGAGGCTCTGGGGTGGGATGTGAGCTGTGTGCAGGGGGATTTCACACCTTCACCTGGACTGAGGCACGCCTGATGCTGAACTGGGAGAGAGCAGCCCCTGGGGGAGCCTCGGTGTGCCTGGCACAGGTGTCCATGTCACTTGTTGCTTCCTGAGTCACACGGGCTGTACCTGCATCACCTGCCCCTCCTCGGGGCTCCTTGCCTTGAGGTGGTGCTGGCCTTACCTGGGCATCCCAGGCTCTGTGTGGGACTGCACAGGTGTGCAGGTGTCACTGCACAGGTGTCACTGCACAGGTGACACTGGTCCCAGGTCCTGCCAGGGCGGTGCAGACTGAACGAGGAGTGTGTTTCCTCCTGCCCCGCAGCTGTGTGCGGGCTGTGCCGGGATCCCCTCCCGGCCGGGAGAGGGAGTTTGGGGAATGCCTCCCTCTCCTCCTGCTCTCCTCGCATCCATCCATCCATCCCTCCATCCCTCCCTTTTTCCCCGCTCCTTTCCTCTCTCCTTCCCTGCGGCAGGAAGGCAATTAAACAGCAAAATCCACCCCCCTTGCCGTAGTTGCACAATTTCCTCCGCTGCCAAAACTCCCTGGGCGGCGGGGGCGGATCGCGCCCGGAGCCGCTGGGGCCGGCTGAGCGCCGGGGCCGCCGCTCCCCGCCGGGCTCCGCCGCCGCCCCGGCGCCCGAGAGCCGCCCCTGCCCGCGGGGTGGCCGCGGGGTGGCCGCGGGAGGGGGGACAGAGGAGCCGCTGTCGCCCGGGGGCTGCGGGCACGGCCGGGAGCGGCCCCGGGGCAGCGCTGATCGCCCGCGGGGAGCCGCGAGCAGCGCCGGAGCGGCGGTGCCGGTGTGTGTGTCTGTCCGGGTATCTGTGTGTCTGTCCGGGTATCTGTGTGTCTGTCCGGCTGGGGCTGTGTCTGTCCGGGTGTCTGTGTGTCTGTCCGGCTGTGGCTGTGTCTGTCCGGGTGTCTGTGTGTCTGTCTGTCCTGCTGTCTGTGTGTCTGTCCGGCTGTGGCTGTGTCTGTCCGGGTGCCTGTGTGTCTGTCTGTCCGGCTGTGGCTGTGTCTCGTCCGGGTGTCTGTCCGGGTCTCTCCGTCTGTCCGGGTGTCTGTGTGCTCTCCGGCTGTGGCTGTGTCTCTCCGGCCGGCTGGGGGTTGCAGGGTCGGTGCCGGGCAGCAGCAGCTCCTCTCTCCTCTTTCCTCTCTCCTCTCTCCTCTCTCTTCTCTCCTCTCTGCTCTCTCGCCGCTCATCGCTCCTGCTGTCCCCAGATCTGCTCCGGGCGCGGCAGGAGGCGGCGGCGGCGGCAGCGCGGACCCCGGGCGCGATGGAAGCGCACATCCCCTCGGCCAGCAACTCGTCCAGCCAGCGCAGGAAGCAGGGCCTGCCGCAGCACAGGGACAGCCACTTCCCCGACAGGTATCGCGACACGGGGCACCCTCGGGGCCGGGCTGGGCTGGCGCGGGGGCTGCGGGAACGGGGCGGGGCTGGGCAGGGCGGTGCGGGAGTCACCGTGCCTTGGCAGTGTTCAGAAAGTGTGTGGATGTGGCGCTGGGGACGTGGTTTGGTGTTGACTGCGGACTCGGTGATTATAGAGGGTTTTCCAGCCGTTAGGAATGTGTAATTCCATGGGAGAGCAGGGGCTGGGCAGAGCTGATTTACCTGGGCAAGGTGTGACCGTCTCCTCTGGGGATGCTCCTGCCACACTCTGGGGTGTCTGTATGGAATTGGGGGAATCTGTGCCTGTGCTGATCTGCATCCACATCCCGGGGAGTGACTGCCAGGCTGGAATGGTCCAGATCCTGTGTTGGAGATGCCACTCTCACCTGTTCTTGGGCACAGAGCAAGTTAAGGAGTTTAAGTTTGTCTCCCCAGGTAATGAGAGAGAAGAAATGCTCTGAGATGGAGCAGAAAGAGAAGTTTTCTTTGTTAAGGAAAAGAGGCAGAGCTTGCCTCTCCCACTGCTAGGAAAGCTGATATCCCCCCACCCCCAGGAAACTCTAGCTCATTTATCTTGCTCTGTGCCACGAGCCATTCCCTCTGCAATCAAGAACTTCAGAGGGAAATTAAATTAAAGCTGCATGCATTGCTGACAGGGATGGAGGGGACAGGAGGGGGATGCAGAGGCTTTGGATGTCAGGGGTGAGCAGGAAGGCTCTGCTATTTACACTTTCCTGGCTTTTCCCGGGTGGGGGCAGAGCAGGCTGCACTCTCAGCAGTGTGTGATGTGTGTGATGTGCTGAGCGCAGAGTTTTCCCCGTTTGAGATCCCGTCTGGTTTTCCTGCTGTCCCTGCAGCGCTGTGGAGGGGCCGGGCAGCCCTGCGAGCCTCTCTCCCACCGCGTGTACTTTGGCTAACCCAGCCCATAAATCCCGGCCCTGAGCAGACCTGGGAGGATGGAGGAGCCTCAGGAGCGGCTCCCCAGCGCTGTGTGGGCTGGAGAGGAGCCAGGGCTGCTGGAGAAGCATCCGGGGGAGGGAGGAGCTGCTGACGGGGAGGTGCTGCTGGCAGCAGGGGCAGGCTGGGGATGGGCAGGTCCACGTCAGCCCCAGAGGTGTTGGTTTGGCACTTGGGGCAGGTGCTGGGCCGGGGGTGTGCCATGGTCTGGGGAGAGGGGAGGGAGGATGCTGGTGGAAGATGAGGGCCAGGGGGTGGCTCTTGGAGCAAACTGCTTTTCCTCGAGTCAGTTCTCCAAATACCCCCATGGATAGTTGGATTGCAGGAGGGAAATCCTGGAGCAGCACACAGGGACACAAGCTGTGATGCTGGGAGAAATCCCTGTGGGACCTTGGGGCAGGGCAGGAGCCCCCAGTGCCTCAGTTTCCCCTGCTGGAGGTGACAGTGGCTCTCATTTGGAAAGGAGATTGTGTTTAATGTTTGGGAAGGTTCAGTTGCAAGAGCAGCAGAGTTGGGGTGTGTTGGTGGAGCAGGGGTTGGAATGAGCTGATCTTTAAGGTCCTTTCCAACCCAAACCAGTCTGGGATCAGCTCACAGGATTGTCATTTCTACCCAGAAATCTGCAGCCCCCTGAGCACCCCTGAGGGTCAGTGTGTGTTCCTCTGCTCCCTGTCAGAAGTGACCTGCTTGTGCCAGCTGTTCCTCCAGGTGTGTTTTGGGAATGCCAGGAGAAGCTGTGGCCATGTGTTGCAGAGCAGGGAAGTTCTGTGCGTGGTAATTCCTCCCTTGCATTCCCTGTTCACCTTGGGTTTGTGCTGGGGGTCAATCAGAGCAGCCTCGTGCACCTTTATCCTGGAGGAACAGAAATTTCCAGAGCTCCAGGTGGGCATTGGCAGGGGAGGAGCTGCCTCACATTCCCAGGCACACCTGGGTGGATTTCTGGTGTCTCCCAGGAGCAAGGGGTGAGAAATGCTTGGCATGGTGTTCAAATTCCATTTCAGCTTCCTCTGTGCAGCTCAGGTCAGCTCTCAGGAATCATCAGTGACTTCAGCCCTTCTGTCTGGCAGAGCAAGAGGGGAAAGCCCCCACTGGTGACCCAGTTTTGTTTGTCAGGGCAGTGCTGGTGTTTCTGCAAAGGCAGCAGTGCAGAGCAGTGGGAGCTGTGCCTGCAATTCTCCAGCTCCCAGCTCTGGAGGGGCTGAGCTGGGGGGCACTTGGGAAAGTGGGTGTGCTCAGACATTTGTCATTTGTCATAAATGAATTAATTATTATATCTTTGCTGGTCAGAAACAGGCTGGGAGGTTTGGCTTTGTGAGACACACACACAGATGTGGATTTTTTTTGGGGCTGAGGTTCTGATAGTGATCCCTCCATCTCTGCTCCCTTCTGCATCTCTTGGAAGGAGTCAGTGAAACTGAGACACCTTGCCAAAAGCAGGCTCAAGCCACAGCCTGGAGAATTCATTGGCTTTCATGATTTTGGTTTCCTAGATCCTTTGGAGGTGGATTCAGCTGGAGTGCCAGGGCCTGGTGCTCTCTTGGGGAGGATGCTTGAGTTCAGTGTTATAAAAAGACTTGGAAGAGGAGAGGGTACAACTGAAAGGTGCCACTGTCACCACTCCAGCCTGGAGCTCTGCCCATCTCCAAGCTGCTGCCTCTCCTGCAGGGCTGTGCCTGGATGCTGCTCCTTGGCTGCTGTCCCCAGGATTTGTTGGCACTGTTCTCCTGGGCTCCTTCAGCCTGGTGTGATGTGCTCATCCCTGCTTCTCTCTGAGCCTGGGCAATGTTTCCCCTTGAGGAAAACCTTCCCCACAGAAGGGGTTGGAGAGCAGCTGAGGCAGGGCTGGGGGAGCTCAGTGGGGTGGAGCTCCCTTAAGTTTCACTTAAAACACAATCAGGATCTACATTTGGAAAATTCTGTCTAACATGTATTAACAGTCCTCTTTTTATTTGGAACACTAAAATAATTTCTCCTTAATAAGGATTCCAAATAATTATACATATATTTCTGCTCCTCAGATACACTTTCCCCCATCTCTATAGACTCACCACAACACTTAACTTACTTTAAATATGTCATTATAAATTCCAGATTCTTTCCCATACTATTATTTTTGTTCTTTAAATATATTTTCCCCCATCTCTGTGGATATATATCAACACTCAGCTCATCTTAAATGCATCATTGTAAGTTGTATAGATTCTTTCTCATTTCTGCTCTTTTGGCATAATATTTTATGCTCCTAGATTACACCAGAGTTGCTCACCTCAATATAAGATAGGTGATGAGAAATCCCAGTCCTCTGCTTCTCCAGTGCTGCTTGCCCCTCCCAGCAGTCAGCAGGGCTTTCTTTGGGCTTTCTCCCTTATTTGAGGCTCCAAAATGTGGCTGTGTTTGATGCAGGTCAGTGCTGGGGTTGGTTTTTGTGCCTGCAGTGTGAGGTGAGGGGTCTGGGGGTGCCAGGAACAGGGGGTGCTGCAGGCTGAGGTGCCAGCACACCCCCGTGCCAGGGTCCTGCACCCACTGCTGCCTCCCCTGCAGGAGCTGACAGACACCAGGCACCAGCCAGAGGCTCCCTCTGAGCAGAGCTGTGCCCAGAATACCCAGCCTGCAGCTTTGGATTCCCTCCTTCCCATCTGCTGTTGCTGCAGTTTGTTCTTCCACCGCCTCCTTCCTCCCCCTGCTTTGGGGAGGTTTTCCTTTTCCCTGCTGGTTCCCTGGGCACAGCTCCTGCCTTCCCTGGGCTCATCTCCTGCCCTCCCTGGGCACAGCTCCTGCCCTCCCTGGGCACTCGCCTCCCTGGGGCACAGCTCCTGCGCTCCTCCTGCCTTCCTGGGGCTGTGCCTGCCTGGGCAGCTCACTCCTTCCTCCTGGCTGTGCCTCCTGGGCTGCTGCCTCCTGGGCAGCTCCTGGGCTGTCCTGGGCTGGGCAGCTGCTCACTGCCTGGGCTGGCTGCTGCCTTCCTGCTGGGCAGCTGCTGGGCTGCCTGGGCAGCTCCTGCGCTGGGCTGCTGGGCTGGCTGCCTTCCTGGGCTGCCCTCCTGCTGGCTCACCTTCCTGGGCTGGCTCTGCCTGGGCTGGGCCTGGGCTCACTGCCTTCCTGGCTGCTGGCTGTCTCCTGCTGGGCTGGGCTGCTGGGCGCTGGCTCCTGCTCTGGGTTCATCTCCTGCCCTCCCTGGGCTCATCTCCTGCCCTCCCTGGGCACAGCTCCTGCCTTCCCTGGGCACAGCTCCTGCCTTCCCTGGGCACAGCTCCTGCCCTCCCTGGGCACAGCTCCTGCCCTCCCTGGGCACAGCTCCTGCCCTCCCTGGGCACAGCTCCTGCCTTCCCTGGGCTCATCTCCTGCCCTGGGCACAGCTCCTGCCTTCCCTGGGCACAGCTCCTGCCCTCTCTGGGCACAGCTCCTGCCCTCTCTGGGCACAGCTCCTGCCTTCCCTGGGCACAGCTCCTGCCCTCCTGGGCACAGCTCCTGCCCTCCCCTGTGCACAGCTCCTGCCCTCCCTGGGCACAGCTCCTGCCCTCCTGGGCACAGCTCCTGCTCTCTGGGCACAGCTCCTGCCTTCCCTGGGCACAGCTCCTGCCCTCCCTGGGCACAGCTCCTGCCCTCCCTGTGCACAGCTCCTGCTCTGGGCTCATCTCCTGCCCTCCCCTGGGCACAGCTCCTGCTCTGGGCACAGCTCCTGCCCTCCCTGGGCACAGCTCCTGCTCTGGGCTCAGCTCCTGCCCTCTTTGGGCACAGCTCCTGCCTTCCCTGGGCACAGCTCCTGCTCTGGGCACAGCTCCTGCTCTCTCTGGGCTCAGCTCCTGCCCTCCCTGGGCACAGCTCCTGCCTTCCCTGGGCACAGCTCCTGCCCTCCCTGGGCACAGCTCCTGCCCTCTCTGGGCACAGCTCCTGCCCTCCCTGGGCACAGCTCCTGCCCTCCCTGGGCACAGCTCCTGCCCTCCCTGGGCACAGCTCCTCCTCTGGGCTCATCTCCTGCCCTCCTTGGGCCCATTTCCTGCTCTGGATTCACCTCCTGCCCTCTCTAGGCACCTCCTGCCCTCCCTGACTCATCTCCTGTTCTCTCTGGACTCATCTCCTGTTCTCTCTGGACTCATCTCCTGTTCTCTCTGGACTCATCTCCTGTTCTCTCTGGACTCATCTCCTGTTCTCTCTGGGCTCATCTCCTGCTCTCTCTGGGCACCTCCTGCCCTCTGTGGTCATCATCTCTCTCCTGCTCTTACCCACCTCAGCCCTGTCTCCCCCTCTCCTCTCTGAATGCTCTGATTTTCTGATTTTTGCCCTGCCAGGATCCCTCCCTGGTTCCCATCTGGCTGAATGTTCTGCAGAGCAAAGGCCAAAGATCCTGCCCTGATTTAACCAGTTTGGTTTCAGCAGCAGTTTGGATTTGGAGGGGGCAGCACAAACCATCCCTGGGAGGGCAGTGCCAGCACGTGTTCTTTTCCTGCCTGGAAATCCCACACAGCATTTTCAGCAAGGCCTTTGATTTTATTTATTCTCCCTTGCTGGCAGTGTCTGGGGCTGGCAGAGCAGCGAGGAGCTCTGTGCCTGCTGCCTGTTACCTCGGGTTTGAAGTGTCTCTTCCTATCAAATGCAGAGCAGAAGAAAGCAGAGCTTTCATGCATTCTTTCCCCCCCCCTCCCTTCCCTCTTCTTCCATCCGTTCTAAATTTATTTCCATGCCTTGCCGGTTTCAATCTGCATTTCCTGACCCTCTCACATCTCCAGGCACAGCCTGTGCTCCCAGCCTTCCCCCAGAGCTTGGGCTGAGCCAGGGGGGAGCTCTGCTCTGGCCTTGGGAGGGTATGATGGGGTTAAAGTGAAAGGCTTGGTTTTAACAGTATAATGTGTAACCCCATAATGACTTTAAATATTGATTATTTGAAGGCCATTAGTGCTTATTGTTAAAGAAAAGTCGATACTTTTTAAGCCTTGTGAACCATTTGTCTCCTGTTAAAGGACATATCAAATTTAGCAGCGTGCAGTGCAAATCCCCTAATACCCTGCTCACAAGCCTCCAGCTGGCATTTTAGGGGGAGGAAAGGAAAAAAGGGGGCAGGGGGAGGAATGTGCAGCAGCACAGAATTGCTCTCTGCAAGGTAAGGACAAGGCTTATCAGATGTAATTGCCAGGGGCTAAATTCACCTCCTCAGAGCAGGGCACTGTAATTCTGCCTCTGAGCCGTGGGGGAAGAGGAGGAAGGAATTGAATGGGGGATTGGAGGCTGCAGAGGGGAGAGGATGCAGGGATCAGTGGTGGGTGCACACCTGGATGGAAGCACAGCAGCCTTTGTTCAGGACTCAGGGGTTTTTATTCTGGGGCTGCAGTCTGGTGCTGCTGCCTCCTCCTGTGCCAGCTGCCCGTGCCCAGGACGGGCTGGCAGGGAGCAGGGCAGCTCTGTGCCCAGCAGCTTGGCTCTGGGGGGTGGCACAGAGGGTCTGTCCCTTGTGGCCACGCAGCTGAGGGGCCTGGGGCAGGAGCTGGGCAGCATCAGGCTCCCTGCAGGGAGGAAAATCCCCTCCTGCCCGAATACTTGTGAGCATCCCTGCCTGCTGAGCAGGACAGGTGCACTGCCCCCCTGTGCTTGGCCATCTGCAGCCCTTTTTTGGGCGGGTTTGGCCATCTGGCCTCCCTGCTCTGAGCCCAGGGGTGTAACAGTGCCAGCTGAGGGACCTTGGGCTGCTCCTGCTGCCCTGTGTGGGTGTTTGGGGGAGCCCCAGGGTCTGTGTGTCCTGCTGTGCCACACAGGGATAGTGACAGCGTGTGTCACTGGATTTCCCAACCCTTGGGGCTCATCCCCAGGGTGTGTTGGAGGCTGTGGGACTGCTGTGTCCTGTCCAGCCCCTGTCCAGCCCCCTCCAGCTGCTTCCCAGGCTGCTGTGCCCATGGGATGAGGTCCAGGAGTGGTGGCTTTGTCCCTTTGCTGCATCCCATTCCCCAGGCAGGCACCCAGAGCGGGCCAGGGAAGGCAGGGCAGCTCTGAGGGAACTCTGCAGAGTCTGGAGCAGGTGTGGATTCCTCAGAGATCAAAGTCATGCCCCATAGCACAACATGAAAGCACAAAAACACCCTGGGATGAGCGCTGGGCTGCCCCAAAGGGAGCATTTCATTTTCCAGTGCCCAGCCCTGATCCCCATCCCACCCTCTGCTTCCTGGGCACAGCCTGGCACAACCCAAGGAGCTCCTTTGTTTTTGAGCTCTCCACACACCCTGCTGCTCCTGCAGGATCCCCTTCTGAGGAGTTCTTTCGACCTCCAGGTGCTCTACAGGCACCAAACTCCAGAACTCTTGGCTCCTACTTGGTTGGCTAATCTTAAATAAGCAAAGCAGCTAATAGTTAAAAAGGTTATTTATTACAAAGCATATCAGTCTCAACAGGCAAGCAGACAAGCAATGGCAAAAAGCAATGGCAAAGCAGCAGCAATAAGGGAATGGCTAGAAACTTGTGGCTAAAAGCTGAATGGCTAAAAACAACAACTCTCTCAATACAAAGTCTAATATAGGATTTTTCTAACAAGCTGAGACACAAACTCAGACCACCACTCCTTAACCTATTAGAATTCTAGTTTCTTAGCACACCAGGTTTCGTATAGAACTACTCATACAATCTATCTTGTTCTATCTGAAAAATGTCAGCAATATTCTCACTATAGCTCTATTGTCTAAGTCCTGTCTACACCTGTGGCCTGGAGCCTCCGCTGAAGATACCAGTGTGTTTCAACCTTCACTAGAACTCACTCTGCTACTGTGGCATTTGAAACCGTTCTCTCACTAAAAACATTAGAACTCACCCTAAAACTTATTGTCCCTGCAGTCTGATTTCCCCTGACTCAGTGCCACCACCACCCTTGCCCACACACGGTTAACAGCGAGCAGCGCGCTGCCCGTGATTGCAGCTAATTGCGCTCGAGCGGACACGCGCTCTAATTGCGCGTTCTTCACCGGCGGGGCCGGCCGGGTGGCGGCGGCGCTCGGCAGCGCGGCCCGGCTAATTGCGGGGCCTCGGGGATTAGGGCAGGTGATTACACACTTGACGCTGTAATTACATCAGCATCGCTTGGCTGCTGCCCCGGCTCCGAGCCCGAAGGTCGCGCGCGGCGTTACCTGAGATTAATTGGAGCTGCCAGCGCGGCGCGGGCGGCGCACGGGCGGCATTAACATTGCAAGAGCCCCCATCGATCCCCGGCGCCTGCAGACACCGCAATTAGCTCGGAGCAGAGCCAGGGCACCGGCGGGCAGCGGGGGGAGCGCAGGCAGCCGGGGAAGGGGAGGCGGGGGCGGGCGGTGGGCACGGCAGCGGGGGAGGGAGGCGTTTTGGAGGGGAGCGCAGCCGGGTGGGTGTGTGGGGTGGGTGCACAGAATGGGGATAAAGATACGCTGGGGAGGTCTGTGCTTGGCCACTTCGTGCCCAGGAGTTCTGGTCTGGCTTTCCAGGGGCAGGTCCATGCCCACGAGCAGATCCATGAACAGATCCATGCCCACGGAGCTGATCCGTGCCCAGGAGCAGATTCATTTCCACGAGCAGATCATGCCCAGGAGCTGATAATTTCCATGAGCTGAACATTTCCTTTAACAGATCCATTTCCATGAGCAGATCCATGCCCAGGAGCTGATTTATTTCCATTAGCTTATCCATGCCCATGAGCTGATCCATGAGCTGATCAATTCCATGAACAGATCTTGCCCAGGAGCTGATCCATGAGCAGATCCATGCCCAGGAGCTGATTTATTTCCATTAGCTTATCCATGCCCAGGAGCTGATCCATGAGCAGATCCATGCCCAGGAGCTAATCCATGAGCAGATCCATTTCCATGAGCAGATCATGCCCAGGAGCTGATCCACGTCCATGAGCTGATCTGTGCCCATGAGCAGATCCATTTCCATGAGCAGATCCATGGATGGCCAGGATGCTCCCATTGTCATCCCCATCCTGCAGTGCCTCTGCACGTGCTGTGTTTGTTGCAAAGTCACAGGCACCTTCTGCCTCCCTCTCTCTTGGAGGAGATTTTTCCAGGGAGATACTGTAAAATGAAAATAAACGGCCCTGCACTTGGCTCTGCCTCTGGATGCCCTGCTGAAGGTAATAATGTTGTAAGTGGCCATCAAAAGGAATTAAGAGACGTGCAGCCGGAAAGCAGATTTGCTTGCAGGCTCCCAGGGCAGACTTGACTAATGGAAGAGACCTTGGCTCTTATTCCCTTCCTGCCTTTTTTTTTTTCCTGCTTTCCCTCCTTCTGCAAGTGCTCCCTGCCTGTTTTCCAGGCATTGTCCCCTTCCCACCACCCAGTCTTGCCTCTCTCAGTTTCCCCAGCCCCATTCTGCCTGGCTTCACCCACCCCTTCATATCCTCCCAAACGCACTCTGCAGCCCCCCAAACACTGAATTCCTTCTCAGGTGTGAGGTATTTGAGGCAGAAACCCAAATGTGATAAGAGGGGGACAGAAACAAAGATGGGAAATGTGTGGGACCTCTATGGAGTCCTGGCTGCTTTCTTCCCCTTCTGGTCCTGCTGCTTTTCATTTTTCTCTCCATTTTAGAAGCTGTGCATGAGGGATGAAGAGGCAGCAGCCTCTGGGGCAGGATGCAGCTCATCTGCAGCCAAGATGTTCTTGCTGAGCCAGGGTCCTTTGGAGCCTCCAGCTTTTCAACAAGGTTTTGTTTTCTGATTGCTGCAGGGAGATCTCGCACCCTCCTCCTCTGCTGTCGCCCCAGAACGCTCCCCACATCGCCCTGGGACCCCACCTGAGACCTCCCTTCCTCGGGGTGCCTTCGGCGCTGTGCCAGACGCCAGGTGAGTGCCCAGGTGACACTGGGCAGGGCAGAGGGGCAGCCTGGGACAGTGTGCCCTGCAGCCCCGCAGCCCACACTCGTTTTCTGTGTCTCCCCACAACTTCTGTGCTGACTTCACCCTGGTTCTGCAGCAATAGGAAATTCCTGCTGCTGCAATTCCTCCTTGGCTGCCCTTCCCATCCCCAGCTGCCCCCTGCCCCTGTGGCACTGAGGGCTGGCTCTGAACAGACAGCAGTGCTCAGGTGCCCTTTTTCCCTCTGGGGAGCTGCCCTGGGGCAGGGTCAGTGCTGAGATGAGTAACCCCAGTGTTGTCCCTGCCCCAGGTTACGGGTTCCTGCAGCCAGCACAGGCAGAGATGTTCGCACGGCAGCAGGAGATGCTACGGAAGCAGAACCTGGCCAGGTAAGAGTGAAGGGGCTGGGTTGTGCTGCTGTGGGGTGAGCTGGTGTCCTGGTTTGAGGGACAGGTGTCTGCCAATAGAGGCAGAAGCTTCTATTTGAAATGGAGAATGTAAACCCCCTCCCGCCAAATTATTATAATTTTGAAGTTAAGGGCCTCTCAGGCAAAAATATGGGAATTAGGAATAACAGTTCTTTACCAGGAAAATTAAAATAGAAATGCAGTATGACAAAGAACAATCCCAAACCCTGCCAGAGTCAGAATCCAAGCTGACACCCGTCAGTCAGTCAGGGTGTTGGCAGCAGTCCCATTCAATGGTGGCTGCATCCTCCTGCAGGGGCAGATGTGGTTCAGCTGGAGCAGTGCTCCTGTAGAAGGTGCAGTTTCCTCTGAAGCTCCAGGGATGATGTGGAAAGGTCTGGCTTTCCTCTGGAATCCAGTGGAAAGAAAGTCCAGAGGTGTCCAAAAATCTCAGTTTTGATCTGGGTAGGAAAGGCTTGGCTGCTCCCCTGGCTGGAGCATCTCCCAGTGGGATGATGGAATTTTATCAGTCATGCCCTGGGACTCAATGGCCATGAACAGGAGATATCTCCTGGAGGGGAGGATGGGCTGTGGGGAGATAAAGATGATTGCCCAGCTGGTTTAAAGCTGGCCCATTAACAGGAGATATCCCCAGAGATAAAAATCACTGCCCCAGCTAGTTTTTAACCCATGGCCCATTAACAGGAGATATCTTCCAGGGAGATAATAAAATCACTGCCCCAGCAGGTTTTAACACCTGTCCCATGAACAGGAGATATCTCCTGGAGGGAGGATGGGCTGTGGGAAAGATAAAGATGATTGCCCAGCTGGTTTAAAGCTGGCCCATGAGCGAGATAATGTGTGCCAGGAGATCAGGGGCACTGCCCCACCCGGCTGCAGCAGAGGGGACAGAATTCACATTGCTGGCCACACCAACCCAACACAGCTGGGCCCGGGTGACACGGCAGTGTCCGAGTGAGGGCTGGGAGAAGGGCACTGCCAAACCCCCAAATTCTCCGCCCTGCAGGCTGGAGATGTCGGCCGAGCTGCTGCGGCAGAAGGAGCTGGAGACGCTGCACCGGCAGCGGCTGCTGGCGGCGGAGCCGCTGAGCCTGCACCCCGCGCTGCCGCCCGAGCACCCCGCGCTGCGCAGCGCCCACGAGGCGCCCGAGGGCCCCGCGCTGCGCGACGAGCTGTCCCGCCGCAGCGCCATGCTGGTGCTGCGCCACAGCGGCGCCCCGCTGCTGTCCCTCACGCCCGCCGGCACCGCCGCCCCGGCCAAGGAGCAGCCCCGCAGGGCCGGGGCCGCCGCCGCGCGGAAATCGTCGCAGCCCCGCGCGGAGCCGCAGGGAGAGGCCCGGAGCAGGGACGGCGCCCAGGACTGCAACGACGAGGAGATGAAGGACTCGGAGAGCGACGGCGAGGACAAGGCTGAGGGGAGCAAGGGCGAGGCGCAGGCGGCGGAGCCCAAGGAGGGCAAGGACGGCGCGGGCAAGGCCTGCGAGGGGGGCAAGGAGCCGGGCGAGGCCGCGGCCCCCGGCGCCGGCCCCTGCAGCTCCTCCAGCGCCGAGTCCCCCAGCCACCTGCTGGGGCCCGGCGTCGGCAAGGCCGAGGTGAAATACCTGCCCCCCGCCTCGCTGCCCGCCCCGCAGCCCCTGCCCCTCGGATTCCCCTACACCGTCAGCCCCTACTTCCACACAGGTGAGGTGCTGGGGCAGCACGGGTGTGTGTGGCTGTGAGGGGTTGTGGAGCCGTGAAAGGACACGGCAACCAGGCACTCTGTTACTTGGTGTAAGAAAGAGCAGTTTGCTGAAGGAAGCCATGGCTTTAAATTCGTGAAAAACACAGCACAGACAGTTCATTGGTCAGAGAAAGAGACATCCTCCTGTCCCAGGCTTTCCCACAGATCCAGCAGGTGTTTATCTTACGTTATAAGAAAAGCCTCTAGCCTGGGGAAGACCCTGGTTGGAGCTGAGAAAGTTTCACAGCCTGAGAAAAAGACTCAAAACATGAGAAAAGGCCTGGCTGGAATGTGCCTAGGCCTTCAGCAGTGTCCACAGATGTGTTTGGTGCTCGCTCCACAGTGTGCTTGTGGTTGCTCTGTCAGCTTCTCTTGTTTCCAAAGGAAGGATCTCCCCGTGGAAAGGCTGGTCAGGCACTGGGAGGCAGTGTCACCACCCCTGCAGGTGTCCAGGGGAGGATGGACGTGGCACTCTGGTGGGCATTGCTCAAAGGTTGGGCTCAGTGACCTTGGAGGGCTTTTCCAGCCTGGTTCCCACGTGCCCCTGTGCCAGGGCAGGGCACTGGGCTCAGCTGGGCTCTGTGCCTGGCCTGGGGGACATTTCTCAGTGTCACGGGCAGGGAGGGCACTGCCAGCTCAATTCTCACTGCAGGAGCAGGGGGTACCAGGGCCACAAAGGGGGCCTCAAACCCAGCCCAGCCAAGAACTGGAATCTGCCCAAATCAGCTAATTACCTGACAGAGCAATTAGCAGGAGGCAGGGCTCCTGCACAGGAGGGAGAAGGGGGCTGTGCTGTGCTGCTCTCTGCCTGTGAGCTCGCCTGCCCATCCCTCATTAGAGCTGCCTCCCAGCCAGGCAGGAGGAAGCCATTTCTCAGTGACAGGCAGGTGGCCAGGATGATAAATATTGCTGCTGCCTCGGGCTGCCAGGCTTCCTCCCAGGAGCCTGTTCCTGCTGCCATTAGAGAGAGCTGGGCTGGGCTCCGTGCTGCTGGGGGCTCGTCAGAGGCTCTGCAGGGCTGGGGCTGCCTCCCCTCCCTCCTCCCAGCAGTGTGTGAGTCGCTGTAATAGCCCATTTATTATTATCACTTTGGATTTATATCACCAGCACGTCTCCAGGCCTGGTGCAGCTCCAGGCTGGGTTTCCCTGGTTTGAGCAGCCTGTGCCAGGGCTGGAGCTCCTTTCCTGAGGGCTGGTTTCACACACTGCTGGGGCTGCTCTCCCCGTGGGTTTGGGCTCTGCTGTGCTGCTCCAGAGCAAATCCTCCCACCTGGGAAGCCTTGGGAGGACGGGCAGTGCTAGGAGGATGCAGCAGCAGGGGCTGAGGTGGGAGTTCAGCAGATGAAATGTTGAGGTTATATCGATCCAAAGGCTGCAGGCATCCTGGGGTGAGTGAAACCCCTCCTGAGGCTCTGGGGGAGCACACAGCACCCGAGGGCAGGCAGGCAGAGCTCACCCACCTCTCCCCCGTGCCAGACCATTCCTGCACCCTCTCAGCAGGGATGGGAGGCTGTACCCTACCCTGGATTATAAAATAACCCAGCCAAGACAGGTGAGCAAGGGGAAGAGCTGGAGGGAGAAGCATCCAGCTGAGAAGGGATGCTGAGGTTGGGGCTGTTCTGTGCTCTGCCAGCTCGGGGAGGCTGCTCTGTTTTAGGAGCTGGAGCTGCTCTGATGTAGGAGCTGCTCTGTTTTAGGAGCTGGAGCTGCTCTGGGTTTGGAGCTGTTTTGGGGGCTGGAGCTGCTCTGTTTTAGGAGCTGGAGCTGCTCTGGGTTTGGAGCTGTTTTGGGGGCTGGAGTTGCTCTGTTTTAGGAGCTGGAGCTGCTCTGGGTTTGGAGCTGTTTTGGGGGCTGGAGCTGCTCTGTTGTAGGAGCTGTTCAGTCCCTGCCCGAGTTATGGATGAGGCAGCCGGGCCGGGTCGATTCCCTGAGCTGCCTTCGGGGACTGTGGCTCGATGACCTCATCTCCTCAAGGTTTCAGCCTCCTCCTCCTCCTCCTCCCACCGCCCTCCCGCATCCCTGTCCTTCGGAAAAGGTGAAGGATGGAGTGTGCAGGAGGCTAAAATCCTTCTATTGATTGTAGTCTGGAGAGCAATTAACGCCAGCCTTGTGCTGCTCCCGACCCAGCCCTCGCTGGGAACGGGGAAGGGGCTGGGATGGGGATGGGGAAGGGGCTGGGATGGGGATGGGAAGGGGCTGGGATGGGGATGGGGATGGGGAAGGGGCTGGGATGGGGATGGGAAGGGGCTGGGATGGGGAAGGGGCTGGGATGGGGATGGGAAGGGGCTGAGAGCAGAACCGGTGGAACCCAGAGATGCGTGGCTGCCAGGGGTGGCATTGTGTCCCGAGCTGTCCCCTGAGCTGTCCCCTGGGTGCCAGGAGTCCCTGCCCTCCCTGGCCAGCAGGACCAGAGCCCCAGCCCCTCCAGCCTCTGGCTTCTCCTGGAGCAGCTGGCTGTCAGGAGGAGGGGGGGATTATAAACGGGAGGTGGCTGGGCTGTGCTGGGGACACCTGTCCTGGGACGATGGATTCCTCCCAGCCGGGCCCCAGCTGCTGGAGCGCTCCCTAATCCATTTGCAGCCCCTGGACCCTCATTTATCAGGGGCCAGGGCTGGCAGGGAATGGCTGCTGCCCTTTGTGGCTGCCGCAGCCGCTGACAGGTCATTATTGGGATGGAAGGTGCGGCCCCTGCAGCCGCCTGGCACCGATTTGTTCTCATTGTCCCGCCTGCCAGACAGGGGAGGGGACACAGCCACGAGTTTTCCTCCCAGGAGGGGAGGGCAGGAGCTCCAGCGAGCTCAGAACTGGGGATGCTCCGGGGGAAAGGACCCTGAGCAGCTCCAGAAATCCTTGAAATCCTTGCCAGGATCGTTGGTGGGAGCAGAGGGGCTGGGGGAACCTGGACACTGAAGGTACCCAGGGTGGAGCTGGGAAAGGTCTGGGCAGTGTCCTGGGGGGTCTGGGCTGGAACTGGCACTGGCAGGGAGGGTCACAATAACTTTTTCCTCTGACCTCTATGATCCCAGAGGTACTGCTGGTGGGCTGTGCCTCAGCCAGTGGAAGGTTTGGCCTGGGGCTGGCTGGCACTGCCTCTGGCAGACATGGGGAAGCTTTTGGCAGCTTCTCACAAAGCCAGCCCTGCAGCCAAAACCTTGCCATGCAAACCCAGTACAACAATGTAAGAAATCCAGATGCTCTTGAGTTAATGGAAATTTTCCTTGATTGGGATTTAAAGGGATGAGAGGAGAGAGGAGCAGCCCAGAGCTGGCAGAGGCAGCAGCAGCCCCAGGAAGGCTCAGGTTGGAGGGACCACTGGAGCTCCTCTGCACCTCCTGAGAGCCTCTTCTGGATTTTGGAAAGCTCCAGCCAAGACATCCCCAGCTCTGGGGCTGCCACTGCTGTGTTTGCTGTGGCTGTGACACAGACCAGGCTGAGCTCTGGAGCTGGGGCTGCTCCCCTGCCCAGGGGCAATCCCAGCACTGGGAGCTGTGGGGCTGGGACAGCAGCCAGAGCTGTCCCCTGCCCAAACTCCTGCAGGGACAGTGAGGGGAGCAGGAAATGGGGAGGGGAAATGTGTGGGAATGATGCAGGACCTCTGCTGCTTTAGAGCATCTCCTTGGCACGATGAGTTCTGAGCACATCCTGAGCTTCTCCTGGATGTGCTGGAGGCTCTGGAGGGGCCCTGCTGTGTGGCTCTGCTCCTGTCCCTGCCTGCTCCCTCAGCCCTGGGCTATTCCAGGGAATTGGCTGCTCCCAGCCTCTGCTCTCCACCGTGGTTTTGTTTTATCCATTTTCCCCTTGTGGAAGTGCTGTCCCAGCTGCTGTGGGCAGGAGCAAGGGTTATGTCCATCAAATCCACCAGGGAAGAGCCCCAGGCCCACAGGACAGATAATTTTGTCATGACAGGCTCCTGGGAGAAATATTTTTCTGCTGTCCATGCTCTGAGCAGAGCAGCTCAAACCTCCCATAAACTCTCTCCCTGCCTGAGAATCCTGGGTGTTCTCCTGGTCCAAACACCCCACAGCAGGGACTTCCAGGGGTTAATATTGGTTAATATTGGCTTTCCCCCACCCCAAAGAGGAGCTTTGTGGAATTTGGTTTGTTCTGTGTCCTCTCTTTTCCCCCACAGCAGCTCTGAGTTACCTGAGTGTTCTGTTCCCGTTTCCATTCCCTGCCTCTCCCGCTCCTCCCTGGCTCCTGTGGGGATTTCTCAGAGTTTCTGTCAGGCTCTGCTGCCCCCAGCCCCTTGTGTGCCAGGGCTGGCACAGATTTTGGTGCCCCCCGTGTGCCAGGGCTGGCACCCGTGCATTTTGGGGTCTGACAGCATCACCCATCACCATCCGGGGCAGATCCAGCCCCACCCCGGGACCTGGGGCTGGGCAGGGTGGAAAGGAGCCCGTGGAAGGAGCAGGAGCTCCCCACGTTCCGTTCCCATTCCGAGCACGTTGCAGCAGCAGGGCTGAAGGAGCCCAGGGGCAGCAGAGTTTTCCCCTTTGTGGGGTGTGTGCAGCAACTCCTGCGGCTCTGCTGCTTCCCCTCCCCTGCCCTGCTGCCCCCGCAGCTGAAGAGCATTAAACACGTGAAATGCATTAGCTGGGATTTTTCCTCCCCCTCCCCCAGCCCGGGACCTCCAGGAGGAAGAGGCCTGTGAATTGACCCTGCCCAGCACTGTAATTGACAGGTCATTAAAGATGGATGTGTGGCTGGAGAAAAAATATTCAGATTGCAGGCTGGTTGTTGTCCGTGTGGGATTTTAATGATTTATGTTCCTTTCTCCTCCTCTGCTTGCCAACCCGTGACTCCAAACAACCCAGGCACCATGGGAGGTCTGTTCCTGGACGGGGAGGAGAGCCCAGCGCTGGAGGACATCAGCAAATGGACAGTGGAGGACGTTTGCAGCTTCGTGTCCAACTTGTCTGGCTGCACTGAGTACACTCAGGTAAATCCTGCAGCCCCAGGAACGGCCCCAGTCCCTCCCAGCTGGGCTGGTCCCTCCTGCAGCTGCATCCAGAGCCCTGCAGGGCTTTCCTGGGCTTTTCCTTCATGGGAAGCTGAACTTGCTGCAAGGTGTGGGATGGGAAATGAGGAGAGGAGGGAGTTCAGCAGGTGAGGATGGGATCAGGGGCAGGGATAGGACTGAGCCTAAACTCAGGTAAACAGGCTTTGTTAAAACCAAGTGGAAAAGCAGCCTGGATCTGGAACAAACAGATGTTTGAGGGGAGCAGGGGCAGGAATGTTTGTGCTGGAGATGGGAACCTTCCCCAAGGGCAGTGACAGGGATTTGGGATGTGCTTGGGAGGGGAGGGTCAGGTCCTCATTGTGGTGACAGGGAGGGAGATGAGTCTGGATAAAAGGAGATGGATGGTGGATGTTTATGGGATGTCTCTGTGCAGAGAGGGGAGTTCAGGAGCTGGGATTAGTAAGGATGAGGATGGTCCAGCACTGTGATGTGTGAGCTGATGAGAGCTCAGGAAAAAGGCTCTAAACCCAAAATCCCAGCTCCTGCCATTGCCAGTTACCCCCATCCCAGTGGCACTGTGGGGAATGAGCACTGCTATTGCCTGGAACCTTCTGAAAGGTGCAGGAACCTTCAGCACAACCCCCTGGCAGCAGCATCACCCACTCCCACCCTCCTTCCACTCCATCCCAGTGCTGCAGTGGGGCAGGAACCTGCAGTGGGGCAGAGCTGCTCCCTTCCCAGTGATCCCAGGCAGTCCCAGCCTGGCCCTGCTCACTCCTGGGGGGCTTTAGGGGATGAGGGTTTCAGGCCCTGCCTGGGGGGATTTTCATGGGGTTTTTTACTGTGTGAAAACGCCAGAGCTCCAAGACTCTGCCTGTTCCCTGCTCCAAGCCCAGGGAGCTCTGGCACTGCTCAGCTCCCTGCTCCTGCCAGGAAAGCCCTGCAGAATTCCCTGGGATGCTGTGATCTCAGAACCAGGAAAGCCCTGCAGAATTCCCTGGGATGCTCTGATCTCCAGAACCAGGAAAGCCCTGCAGAATTCCCTGGGATGCTGTGATTCCAGAACCAGGAAAGCTCTGTAAAATTGCCTGGGATTCTGGATTCTAGAACCACAGTTTAGGCAAACCAGGGAGGTTCAGCAGAACTAGAATTTGCCCCAGCCTGGTTAGGACTCAGCTTTGTCTCTCAGTAGAGCTGGGGGACACCCCAGGGATGCTTTTCCCAAGTTCAATTTCTGTGCAGTGTTCCTGGGAGGGTTTTGGCTCCTGGCCACGGTGGTGCAGTGACTCTGCTGGCTCAGAGAGCTCAGGCAATAAAAACCCACTTGGCTCCAGCCACTGCCACTCTCCAAAGGGAAACAGGACTGGGAAACTCCTGGTGGATAAATCCAGGCTGAGGTTTTTTTGAGTTCTGCTTTTCCTGCTGTGCCAGGGCAGCACAGGCAGCTCAGGGCTGGCTGTCACTGAGCCTGGGTGTGTCCCTGTCCCCTCAGGTATTCCGAGAGCAGGCCATCGACGGGGAGACCCTGCCCCTCCTGACAGAGGAGCACTTACTGAACAACATGGGGCTCAAGCTGGGACCTGCCCTGAAGATCAGGTCACAGGTAGGAGAATCTCCTCTCTCAGAACCACTGGCACCATTTAAAGCTGTCCTTGGGGCTGTGCAGAGACAGGGTTTGTCCAATATCATTTATTAAGCAATAATTTAGTTGCAATTCTGTTTCAAGAACTCTTGAAAATGTTCCATTGGCTCACCTGAAACCTGTCACAGCTGGTACTGAGAGAAACCACTGACAGAATTCAGTGTCCAGGATGAGTGGTGGGAGGGAAAACGGGGATGCAGTGGGGAGCTGTGACAACGGGCTGGTCCCATTCCTCTTCCCCTCAGTGGGACTCAAATCCTGCTGGATTTTTTCCCCTCTGAGTGCTCAGAAAATTCTTGCATGTAAAGGCCAGGCTGTGCTGTGTCCTGGCAGGGCTGTGGCTGTCACTGCACATCCCTGGGCCCAGGGACACCCCCAGGTCCCCAGACCCCCAGCCCTGCTTGTGCTGTGCTGGAACAATGAGAGTGACTTTCCTGCTTTCCCTGCAGCCCTCCCTGTTTATGAGGGGGCTCATAAAAAGGGTCTGTGGGCAATTGTTCCCCGTGGGTCAATTCAGGAGGAAATAAAATTCTTATGTTCCTTAAAAAACAAGAGAGCCCTGAGCAGCTCAGAGATGGGGCTTGGGGCAGGGGGAGTGTGAGATATGAGCTGGAACTTGAAAAATTCCTTCAATTGAATCAATAAAGTTGTGTAACAAGCAGGGCTGGGGGTCGGATGGGGGGAGCAGAGCCCCAGTTCTGCTCCCTGAATAATGTCCCGCTTGTCTGGGTGCAGCAGCAGCCCCTGGTTTTGGTTAAGCTCAAATGGGAAGCAGCTGTGGAGGTGCTGGGAAGCAGGAGGGGCTCAGGCTCCCTCCAGCAGCTTCAGTTTCCCTCCCTGCCTTGGCCTTTTGAAGAGCAAAGTCCTGTTGAAGTGTCCGTGGATAAAAGGGGCAGGACCGAGGCAGATCCCCTCACCTGGGGTGTCCCAGCACACCCGGGGTGTCCCAGCACACCTGGAGCTGGGACAGGGGATCCAGCAGTGCCCACAAACAGGAGCAGGACTGCAGGACGAAATCCTTGAGGAAATGAGAGGAGGAAACTTTCCCTGGTCTGGTGTTCAGGTGCTTTGGGAATGGAGTTGCTTCATTCCATAGAAGAGTTTGGGGTGGAAGGGGCACCTTAAAGCCCATCCAGTGCCAGGGGCAGGGGGTGCACTGGGACTTGTCACTACCCAGGGCTGGGGTTTCCCGGGTTCAGGGGGTCTGGGGCTGCTGCTCCCTCCATCGATCTGATTTTCCCCCGGGGGACCGGCAGCTCGGGGGTTCAGGGGGTTTCAGGGGGTGCGGGGCTGTGCTCCCTCCATCGATCAGATTTTCTCCCGGGGGACCGGCAGCTCTGGGTGTTCTGGGGCTGCTGCTCCCTCTGTCAATCTGATTTTTCCCCGGGGACCGGCAGCTCTGGGGGTTCAGGGGGCTCGGGGGGTCCGGGGCTGCTGCTCCCTCCATCGATCTGATTTTCTCCGGGGGACCGGCAGCTCTGGGGTTCTGGGGCTGCTGCTCCCTCTGTCAATCTGATTTTCCCCCGGGGGACCGGCAGCTCTGGGTGTTCTGGGGCTGCTGCTCCCTCTGTCAATCTGATTTTCCCCCGGGGGACCGCAGCTCGGGGTTCAGGGGGCTCGGGGGTCCGGGGCTGCTGCTCCCTCCATCGATCAGATTTTCCCGGGGGACCGGCAGCTCTGGGGGTTCTGGGGCTGCTGCTCCCTCTGTCAATCTGATTTTCCCCCGGGGGACCGGCAGCTCTGGGTGTTCTGGGGCTGCTGCTCCCTCTGTCAATCTGATTTTCCCCCGGGGGACCGGCAGCTCGGGGGTTCAGGGGGCTCGGGGGTCCGGGGCTGCTGCTCCCTGTATCAATCTGATTTTCCCCGGGGGACCGGCAGCTCTGGGTGTTCTGGGGCTGTGCTCCCTCTGTCAATCTGATTTTCCCCCGGGGGACCGGCAGCTCGGGGGTTCAGGGGGTCCGGGGCTGTGCTCCCTCGCGCTGATTGCCGTGTTCCCGCAGGTGGCCCGGCGGCTGGGCCGGGTGCTGTGCATGGCCGGGCTGCCGCTGGCGCTGCCGCTGCCGCCGCGGGCCCCGGAGCGGGAGGTGGCCGCGGGCGAGCTCCGCCCGGCCTCCACCGGCAGCGTGGCCTCGCCCTTCGGGCCCGTCCCGCCCAGCAGGGGCTCCCCGAAACAGGAGAACGGCAGCGACACCCCCAAAGCCCCGTCCTAACTCCGCCCACAGAGCTTCTATTTTTTTTTTTTAATTTTGTTTTAATTTTTTTGGTTGGTTCGTTTGGGGAAAATAAAAATGAAAGAACCACGGAGAAGATTTTCTGAACTGTCAAAAAAATAATAATATTAAAGGGAAGGAAGGAAACTTATCCAAAGATGTGGTGGGACGAGGCCGAGTGAAGATGCTGAGGATGGAGCAGCGTTTCTGTTCCCTTCACACTCCCCAGTGGAGCTGGAGCCCTGCACTGGAATCATGGACAGATGGACAGGCTGCTCTGCGCCTGCAGAACTCCGGGGTGTGACTCCACAGCCAAGGAAGGGACCCTGCTCCTCCCACCGGTACTTCGAGCAAAAAAAAACTACAACAAACTCATCCACAGGCAGCCCAGCCACCTTCCCAGAGCTCTCCTCCTCCCTGCAAACTGGGCTCAGTTCCTCATTCAGGTGTTCTATGCATCTCTAGCGACTTTGAAAACAATACCAAAGACAGAACAAAAAAAGGATAAAAAGACAAAAAAAAGGGACAGAAAAAAAAAGAGGCAAGTTCCCGTCCATGTTTACTTTTGGGATGGTGCAGAGGCAGCCTGGGCTGTTTGGGATTTTGGTTTCCAGGAGCAGCAGCGATGCTCTGGGGGAGGAGGAGGGGTCCCAGCCCCACTCCTGCAGCTGGGGTTGGTTTATTTGCAGCCTTGCTGCAGAGGTGGATGGATTATTGCACATTCTGGGCAAACAATGAGTTTTTACTACTGTGAATGAGCTGGGAACTCCTGGGGGTGACCTCCTGTGACTTGTACAGTTGTGAACAACAATCACATGTGGTACTTTTCTCTCTCCCCTCCCCCAATCCCCTTTTTTTTTGGGGGGGTTTGTTTTTTGTTTGAACGTTGCACGTGCTGCCGTTTTTCTTACAGAATAGCTTTGGTGGTACTTTAGCTTCTTTATATTGTAAAAGAAAAGAAAAAAAAAATCATTATCCATCACATCACGATTAAAAAAAATGCTTTCCAGCAATCAATTTAAATAAAAAAGAAAAACACTTAATTTACAAATGGTACCTGGCTTTACCCAAGCAGTGTCTGTCCTTCCTTTCCTGGGTGCCCACCTGGGCCAGGTGAGTCCTGCCTGGAATCCAAGCCCAGGGTTGGCTCCAGCCAGGACCTGGCCCAGCTAAGTCAGAGGCAGGAGAAAAAGGGAATTCCTTTCTCCTTGAGAAACAGGTAAGTTAAAATCTTTCACAAAGTGAGAATATTTTCTTTTCAGTTAAGGTGGGGCAGTTCTCACCATGAGCGTTTTGCCTTTATTCATTCATGCTTGTACAACATCCCAAACCCAAAAATCTTCAATTTAAAGTTTCCTTCTGCAGCACTCTCAGAGCAGCTTGAGCTGATCAAGGCTTTCATGGAAGCTACAAAGCTCTGAAGTCTCTGCAGTCCTTTAGGGTTTTTGGGCACCAGGGAGGTTTGGTGAGAGCCCCACAGCTAAATCTGGGGTGCTGCTGGGGCAGAGAGGAGGAACAAAAACCTCACCCTTCCCTTAGCTGGAGCTGGAAATGAACCCTGTGTATTGAAAGCAGCAGATTTTCAGGAGGGGCTTTTATTCCCTCTGCTCAGCAGTTGTTCCTGGCCTTGACTTGGCCATGGTTTTATTGGTAGAAAAGAGTGGAAAATCCAGGTTGAGTTGAAAAGTTCAGGTTGAGTTGGAAAGTCCAGGCTGTGGCAGGGGCACTGGGGCTGGTGCCAGCTGTGCCCCTGGCCTGGCAGCAGCTGCAGGGCTGAGGGGCAGCTCGGGCTGCAGGGCTCAGTCCTCATCAGAGAAGTGCAGGTCCTGCACCACGTCAGCCCCGCCCTGGGCCAGCTGCTCCAGGTCTGAGCGGGACAGAGCCCGGGGGCAGCTCCTCCTCCTCTGGGAATCCTGGGCTCCCTCCTCTGCTGGGGGAAAGGAGAGCTGTCAGTCATCCTGCCTGCTGGGCTCATCAGTAATGAGGCACTCATCAGTAATTAATTCCTCCCAGAGCGCCCTGCAGGGAGGCACAGCAGCCCAGAGTCCTCACCTGGGGCTGGACACCAAGGGGAATTTGGGGAATTTGGGGGCAGAGGATGGGGACACACATTTCCCACTGCAGGGACCCCAAACACAGAGCTTGGGAGCTCTGCAGGGCTGCAGGAACTCCCCACTCACCCTCTGACTCGCTGTCCTCTTCCAGCTCTTCCTCGTCCTCCTCCACCTCGTAATTTCCTTCTTCATCATCATCCTCCTCCCCAAACTCCTTGCTGCTGGCTTCTGAGCTGTCATCTGAGGCCTGCCTGCCTCTGCCTCTGCCTGTGCCTGGGAGGGTTTGAGGGTGTGAGCAGCAGCACAGGCACAGAGCTCACAAGTGCCAGACACACTGAAGGGACGTTTCTCCATATTTCACACAAATGTCCCCCCAAAATCACCTCCCCTTGCTCCAGAGGCCCAGCACCTCTTCCTGAGCCATTCAGGAACACCCAGATCTGTCCCCAAACCCTGTGGTGAACTTCCCAGGCAGGTTTGCACAATTTCCTGTGGCCCTCTTGTGGTCACAGCCCAGGTGACAGCACCCCCTGCTCTCCAGGGATTCTGGGCTTGTTGGGAATGCTTGGAACATCAGTCGGGATAAAACAAATCAATCACAAGTGCAGCAAGGACAGGACCTGCACAGGGCTCTGCTCAGCCAAACATCCCCTGGGTTTTGGGGTTTGACCTTGTGGGTGACAAAAGGAAGGTGTCAGGGGAAGGAGAGAGTGTGGGGCATGCCCAGGAAAAGAAACACAGGACTGAGGCTTTAAAAAGGGAGGGAGGGATAAAAGTGTCCCCCAAACACCTTCAGTGCCACCTCATCCTGTGCTATCAGGGAATCTTGAACCCAGCTTGAAACCCCCTTAGGGCAGGGCCAGACTGGCCCCATCACATGGGATTGTGGACATGGAGAGTAAATGGGACTGGGGAGAAGGAGAATAAATGGGACGGGGGAGAAGGAGAATAAATGGGACGGGGGAGAAGGAGAATAAATGGGACTGGGGAGAAGGAGAATAAATGGGACTGGGGAGAAGGAGAATAAATGGGACTGGGGAGAAGGAGAATAAATGGGACTGGGGAGAAGGAGAAGCCCAGCCCAGCCCCAGCCCCTCACCTTTCACAGAGAATCCACCATTCTCCTCCTCAGAGTCACTGTCCAGCTCAAAGAGATCCTTGAATTCCTTCTTGTCCTCCTCCTTCCTCTCCTCCTGCTTCCTGCGCTTGATTTCTGGGAAGTTCAAATCTTCCAGCTGGGAAGGAAACAAACCCAAGAGTGAGAACAGCCCTGGTTCAGCTTTCAAATGTCCCAGCTGTGCTCAGAGGCAGGAGCTGGGCTTTGCCCAGAGCACTGGGTCTGTCGGGGTCCCAGGGCTGAGGGAGACACACAGAGCTCTCTGCTGATAAACTCTCCCCTAAAAACCTCCTTCAGCAGGTGGAACATCCTCTGCTGGCACCTCAGAGGTGCAGGGTGTCCCTGAGGGGCTGGGGGAGCTCTGCAGGGAGAGCCAGGCATCTCTGGGCAGCCCTGCCCTGCTTTTGGGGGCAGATTTGAGGATGCTGAGGGTCTGTGTGCGTGCCCTGCCCTGCCGCAGATCGATGGGCCGGTATCAACGCCATTAAGTCTCTCCACTGACACCCCCTCAGGGCTCCTTGCACCTCTCCGGAGGGGGATTAGGGGCAGGATTGACTCGCAAGGGCTCAGGCCAGCAGGACAAAGATAATCAGGATGCAAATGGAATCCCCAAGTGCTCTCTGAGCATCAGCTGGCCCTGCCCTGCCTGGCTGCACTGCCCTCCTGGGAGGCACGCAGCCATTAGCACACATTAGGGTTTGCTTGGAAACGCTCAGCCCCGGGGTCAGCACTCATTTGCTCTCCCTGCCACCCCTCAGACCACCCCAAAAAAAAACCAACACAGCCCATCCTCCCCCCGGGGCAGCAGCAGGAGCAGTCTGTGTGCAGAAGCACAGACAGACACACAGACAGGATGGGGCTGAGCAGAGAGGGAGCTGTGCATTTCCAACTGCAGCAATTTCTGCCAGGCTGCTGCAGGGTTC
The DNA here is from genome assembly GCA_034336665.1 of Luscinia megarhynchos. Lineage (NCBI taxonomy): Eukaryota > Metazoa > Chordata > Aves > Passeriformes > Muscicapidae > Luscinia > Luscinia megarhynchos. The sequence goes on along the minus strand of CM067583.1, from coordinate 6,683,045 downwards.
TGGTCCCCAGCTGGGCTGGATGATCCTGGAGCTGAGCACTTGGCAGCAATCAGGGATGGGCACGGGCACAAATCACCCAGCACCATCGGCAGGGGATTAAATCATCACCTTCCCACTGCTCTGTGTGCCCCTCCCTGCCTGTGCTGCCTTTAGAAACAGCCCAGAGATGCCAGGGAAGGATCAGAGCCTGGAAGCTGCTGACCCCCATCCCAGGATCCCCATTACAGGATCCCAGAATGGGCTGGGTAGGAAAGGACCCCAAAACTCCTCCAGTTCCAAGGGCAGGGACACCTTCCATCCCTCAGAGCCTCAGCCACTCCCAGGGATGGGGCAGCCCCAGCCTGGCTGTCACAGGGCTGAAAGCATTTTCCAGAATTCCCATCATTTCTGGGGGACAGGCTCCTGTCCTGGCAGCAGGGGGCTGTTAGGGGATTCCACATTCCCACAAAAATCCCCATTTCCAGAGGCAGCTTCGGGTGACATCAGCACAAGTTCTGGTACTGGATGAGCTGTCCCAGCTCCACCCTTCTGAGACCCCACAGCACCCCAAAATAAACCCCAAACCTGCTCTGGAGTGATCCCAAAGCACTGCCACAGCCCACAGCCCCTGTGTTCATCACACACAAAGCACTAATTAGCTAATTTGGGGGGCCAGCCTTTAATCCCCAGCTAGAGGCTTCCTATCTCACCAAGCTGATTAGTCCCCATCCCATTAAAAACCACTGGGAAAAGCAAATGGAATGGGCAGAAAGGCTCAGAGCTGTTGTGTAAGGCAAGCTGCAGCTCCCAGCCAGGCTGGCTTTCTTTTTTCCCCTGTTATTACGTTTTTTTCCCCCAATGGCTGCTAATGGGACATGGATTTTCCCAGCCCTAATGGGCCCCATGGTGTTCCCTCTCCTGCTGGGGCTCACAAAGCTGCATCATTAAGCCACCAGTCCCCACCGAGCCACACAACAGCCCCATTCACCAGCAGAGCTGCCAGGCAGCCTCTTGGACAGCAGGCCCCAAACCTGCCTGTCTGAACAGAAAAAAAACCCCAAACCTGCCTCTCTGAGCAGAAAAACCCCAAACCTGCCTCTGAGCAGAAAAAACCCCAAACCTGCCTCTCTGAGCAGAAAAAACCCCAAACCTGCCTCTCTGAGCAGAAAAAACCCCAAACCTGCCTCTCTGAGCAGAAAAAACCCCAAACCTGCCTCTCTGTACAGAGCTGCTGCAGCAGGGCCAGTCTGGGGCAGGAGCTGGGCCCCACTCTGTGCTGTCCCTGTCCCCATTCCCTGGCTGTCCCTGTCCCCCTGGGCACACAAAGTCCCAGCACTGTCCCCAGGCTGTGGCTCAAATTCAGCATTTGTACTCACCCTTTCCTTGCCACTGATTTCCAGCTGGATCTCCTTCTCTCTCAGCTTCTTCCACTGGGTGTAATATTTGCTCAGGGGTGTCCCCTCCTCCTTCACCTGCTTCTCCCACTCTTCCTGTGCAGAAAGGGACACAAATTTCAAGCTTTTCCAATAAACACAGGCAGTCAAGGGCACAAGGTGAAGACCCTTTCCCAAACCACATTTTCCCAGCTCCTGGGCAGAAATTGGAAACCACAACTCAGAGGCAAGCAGGACTAAATGAATTTAGCCTCAGTTATTTAAGCAGCTGCTGAGTCAGGAGTGCTGGGACTGAGAATTCTCCTTGGGCACTGCAGGGAAAACACAGGGAGCCAAAAGCTGGAAAATGCAATCCTGGGATGCCAAAGGAGCATCTCTGGGGGTTCAGAGGATGCTTCAGCTCGTGGCAGATCCCCAAATTCCACATGGTGAAATGGGAGTTGCCAGAGTGCAATTTCTGCCTGCTGGAAGAGGTCTGAGTGTCAGAGCTGCTGGGAACTCACAGGAGGCTCTCCCAAAATGAGCTCAGTGCCCTCAGGGAGCCAGAGTTCCTGAACACTCCCTTCTGCTGCAGCTGCAGGGAGAACACAGCACAGAGGGCAAGGCACTGATGCTGAATGGAAAAATGGGGAAAAAATCCCTAAAATGAGACCTGCAGGCAGGAACAAGCCAGGCAGAGAGCAGAGGATCCACCAGGGCAGAATCTGCCTCCTGCTCCTCCAGTGGAGCTCCTCATCCATCCCCTGCTCAGCCCTGGGTTCCAGCTCAGGCTGAGCATTTCCCAGCCCTGAGCTGTGTGAGTGCCTCCCCCTGTCCTGCAGCCAAGTGTTTATTTCTGAACCAAAAAAATAAACCCTGCAGGGTCTGGGGCTGGGCCCAGCATGTCCCTGTGTCCCCAGGACCCCCAGGCTCACCACAGCCCCTGTGCTGGCCACACCAAAAGCTGCTCTCTGCCTCCTGCTGCAGATGTGAGCTGAGTTCTCCTGCACCTTCTCCAGCAGCTGCCTGATGGGTTTGCAGTAGTTGGCAACCTTGCACTCCTTCAGGAAGGATTTCAGCTGGGAGAGGAAAAGAGAGGGAGAATTAAAGCCCAGGGCTCAAATCCAGCCCCAGCTGGCACCCCTGAAATCCCCAGAGCTCAGACCCACACCAAAAATGACAAAATGAAACTCTGCAGCACCACTGGCCTGCTGGGAGGGAGGGAGGGAGGGAGGGAGGAAGGAAGGAGGGAAGGCAGGCTCCCCTGGTCTCCTCTCCCATCACAGCAGCAGCTCAGAAAAATGGGAATTCACACCCAAGGCCTTCCCTGCTTGCCCCAAAGCACAAAGAAACCATCAGCACAACAATTCTCCTGCTGCTGAAGCCTGTCCTACCCTCATCCCCCCCTTCCTAAAATATTTATTTTTTATAGGTGCTGCATATTTATCTCCACTGAGAGATGCATTTGTCATTGGATTTATCTCACTTGATCCCCCAATGCAGCCCCAGATCCATCCCCTGCCACATCCATTCTCATTTTTCTTCCCTTGCAGAAGTGTCACCAGAAATCCTGCAGCAGCCTGGGCTCTGTCAGTGCAGCCTGGAGCTGTGTGCTCCCTCTCACAGCCCCTGCTCCCCCCTCACTAATAAATGAACCCTAATGAGATCCCAGCCCTGTGTGGAGAGGCAGGGACACAACCAGGGATGCAGAAGATAAAGGACAGAGAGGGGGAGAAACAGGGTCTGTGTGTGTTTTTCCCCACTCTGCCAAATGGAACAACCAGATCTTTGCAAATAGCAGCCATGAGAACAGCCATGTGAGTGTGTGGAGATGGTCTGAGCTCACATCCCAGCCCTGCCATTACTGGGGTTTATTCTGTCCCACTGCCAGCCTGCAGCAGCACAGCTTTCCCCCAGCAGACACCACAGAGCAAAGCCCCAGCTGCTCTTACTGGAAGTGCAGCAGGGGAGCCAAGCCCTGCCCAGTGCCCTGCTGACACCAGGGACGTTTCCTGGGCACGGGGGAGCAGCAGGAGTGGTGCTGGCAGCACCTCCTGCCAGCCCTGCCCCAGTGCCAGCTTCTCCTCTGCAGCCTCCCACTCGTGCCCTGCTGCTGCCAGGGGCTGGGGGGGAGGGAAGGGGCCGTTCCCTCCCAGCCCTGCAGGCAGTGACCACCTCGGGGTCAGCAGCAGCTCTGGAGTGTGTCCCACCCCCACTGGCTCTCCTCTCCTCTTCTCCTCTCCTCTTCCTCTCCTTCTCCTCTCCCAGGTGCTTCCTGCCTTCCAGGCACAGAATTTGGGAAGCTGAGTTTGGAAAAAGCTCAGCCCAGCTTGCCCCAGAGCCACTGACCAAAACAGGAGAAGGAAGAGGAGGAGGACACAGCCCCTGCCAGCTGGAACAGCCCTGCCCCCGAGCTCAGCAGGGAGGGAGGGAGGCACAGATGGAGCTCACAGTGGGCTGGAAGCTCTCCAGGAGTAAAAACCTCTCCCCACACGGGGATTTGGGGATTTTGGGAAGCCAACCCCAGCCCCCAGCCTGACAGACAGCACGAGGCTGCAGGCAGAGAGAGCTGAGCAGGGATCTGACAGCATCAGCCCTCAACCCTCTGCACAATTCCAGCCTGGCCCTGGGCTGTGTCTGGGGGCTCTGCACAATTCCAGGCTGGCCCTGGGCTGTGTCTGGGGGCTCTGCACAATTCCAGCCTGGCCCTGGGCTGTGTCTGGGGGCTCTGCACAATTCCAGCCTGGGTCCAGGTGATGGAGCTTGAGGAGGGAGGGAAGACTGGGGAGGAAAGATTGGGAAGATGGGGAAGAGAAGATTGGAGAAAACTGGGGAAGACTGGGGAAGGGAAGATTGCCATCTTGTGGAGAGCACCTCGGGGAGGCTGAGGACAAGGAAAAGCTGGGGCTCAGAGCACAGGTTCTGCTCCAAGACCCCACAGGAACAGGGACAGCTCTGAATCCCCAAGAGCTCAGCTGAGTTCACCACCCCAGCCCCATCCTAGAGCAGCTCTGCAGCCTCTGCTCCACCCTGGCTCCCAACAGTTGGCAAAACTCCAGAGCCACTTTCCCCTACCTCCAGCCTAATTACATGTGATGCCTCTGTTCTTCCCCACCAACCCCCCAAAACACAAAAATTAAAATTAAGCAATGATAAATGGCTTTCCTCTGGTTTTGAGGCCCATCCTGAGCTCACTCAGCTGACATGACTTTATGCTGCTCATGGCACCACCACAGTGTTGCCCCCTTACCTGGATGACAGTGGGGAGAACCAGCTCTGGGAAGCCAATGCTGTGAGCCTGGCCATGCAGATATTCCAGCATCAGGTCATAGAGCTGGTCAATGAGTCCATCCTGAGCAGGAGAAACACAAACCAAAGCCTGGGTATCACCTAAACCCCACAGATTTCCCACAGCACCCAACCCCTGGCATTTCCCAGACTGGGGAAGGTGTCCCCAGCCTTTGGGGACAGGGAGCACACTCCTTGTCACAGCTGTGCTGGGTTGTGGCCAGAAATGTGAATTCTGTCCCACCTGCTGCAGCCGGGTGGGGCAGTGACCCTGATCTCCTGACACACATTATCTGCTCATGGGCCAGCTTTAAACCAGCTGGGCAATCATCTTTATCTTCCCACAGCCCATCCTCCCTCCAGGAGATATCTCCTGGTCATGGGCCATTGTTAAACCAGGTGATGCAGTGATTTTTATCTCCATGGAAGATATCTCCTGTTAATGGACCACGGGTTAAAAACCTGCTGGGGCAGTGACTTTTATCTCTGGGGATATCTCCTGTTAATGGGCCAGCTTTAAACCAGCTGGGCAATCATCTTTATCTTCCCACAGCCCATCCTCCCTCCAGGAGATATCTCCTGTTCATGGCCACTGAGTCCCAGGGCATGACTGATAAAATTCCATCATCCCACTGGGAGATGCTCCAGCCAGGGGAGCAGCCAAGCCTTTCCTACCCAGATAAAAACTGAGATTTTGGACACCAAGGCACCTTCTTTCCACTGGATTCCAGAGGAAAGCCAGACCTTTCCACATCATCCCTGGAGCTTTAGAGGAAACTGCACCTTCTACAGAAGCACTGCTGCAGCTGAACCACATCTGCCACTGCAGGAGGATGCAGCCACCACGGAATGGGACTGCTGCCAACACCCTGACTGACTGACGGGTGTCAGCTTGGATTCTGGCTCTGGCAGTGTTTGGGATTGTTTTTTGTAATACTGCATTTCTATTTTAATTTTCCTAGTAAAGAACTGTTATTCCTAATTCCCCTATCTTTGCCTGAGAGCCCCTTAATTTCAAAATTATAATAATAATTTGGAGGGAGGGGGTTTACATTCTCCATTTCAAAGAGAAGCTTCTGCCTCTATTGGCAGACACCTGTCCCTCAAACCAGCCAGGCACTGCTCAGGCTGAGCTCCCACTCACCCTGAAGGCCTTTTCCTGCAGGTTGGCATTGGAGAGCTTCAGGATCACAGCAAAGTTGATGGGCTTGGAGCTCATCCGTCCTGGCTTCTTGTTGAAATCCACCTGTTGGAAAACCTGGAAGAGAAAAAAAAAAAAAAATCCGAACTGAGTGTAAAGGTGATGACAGCACAAAGCAACCACCAAACAACTCAGCCAAGAGGAGGTGGTGGCAGAGCCAAGGAGACAAAGAAGAAACCCCCAATTGTTGATCACTGTCCCAGAGCTTTCCTAAATATCCCAGGGAAGCAGCAAACACCAAGCACACCTGGGAAAGGTGCTGTGAGCATGAAACCAGCACAAGAAACTGAGGTTTGTTCCTCAGCCACACCTTTCCCATGGTCACAGGTTGTACCTCAAAGCTGCAGTGGGTTTTGGAGCTGGCCCTCAAGGTGACAAGAGATTGAGAGCAAGACTAAGTGATGTTCACACCAAATTCATTATTGTCACTGAAATAATTGTTCCAGGGAGACCTGCTCAAACCACTGGGTATGGGCACATTCCCAGAGGAACCTGGATCCCATAAGGCAACCGAGGGAGGCTTCAATCCCATTTAAATTTAAAAATAAAGCCACCAGCTGATGAGATCTGCACATGTGATGGCACCCAGAGGGGTGAGGAGCACGTTCTGCTCACCCACACTCTGCAGCAGCCCCAGCTCCTCCCTCCCTGTGCCCAAACATTCCTGAGCTTGCCCTCCTGAGCAGGAAATCGTTTCTCCTTGCTCTGTGCAGCAGCAGCACATCCACCAGCAGCCCCCAGCAGGGTGAAGGTGAGTGGAGCAGCAGGGAGAGGCTGCTCAGGCCAGAGCAGTGCCCCCAGGCCACAGAAGCAGGAGGCTGGTATTGATTCCTTACATTTTATTTGTCAATCCAGGTTATTTGGAACTGGAGGGACAAGCTGGGGGCTTGTGCAAACAAAGAGCCCTTGCCTGGGGAATCGATGCCACAAACCTCGTTATGCACAGTTATTTCTTTGGCCCAAACAGAGCTATTGATCCCCCAGGTCAGACACATTAAAGGGGCTCCCTGGGATCCTCCCGGGCCTCCAGGCAGCCAGAGGCTCTGGAAGTGGCCCAGGAGGTGGCAGGGAGCTGGGCAGGGAGGGAAGTGTGGCTCCCATCCTCAGGGCTGAGACACAGCAGGACTGATGTCCAGGAATCCTTGGGGCAGGCTGGAAAGGGGATAATGAGGGAGCAGAGGGCCAGAGAAGGTCCCTGTGGCTGAAGGGATAACCACTGGCAGACAGAGGGAAGGCTAGGGCACTCCAGCAGGAAGCTGAGGGATTTTTTGGCACTCCCAAGCTCCCAGTTTCCACGTGGGGAGCAGGAACCCACAGCTGCCATGTCAGCCTGCAACCAGCTCTGCACCACAGCTGCCATGTCAGACTGCAAACAGATCTGCACCACTGCATCAGCTCATGCAGCTCCACTTCCCAGGGCACTGGTGAATTCCTGAGCCTCAGGAATGCACAGACACTGGATCTGTGTCTCCTGAAGGAGCAGGAGCCATGGGGCTGAGCCTGCTTGGTGCAGCAGAGAAAGGCAGAGTTTGTGTTGGGTTGATGTGGGCAGCAATGTGAATTCTGTCCCCATCTGCTGCAGCCGGGTGGGGCAGTGCCCCTGATCTCCTGGCACACATTATCTGCTCATGGGCCAGCTTTAAACCAGCTGGGCAATCATCTTTATCTTCCCACAGCCCATCCTCCCTCCAGGAGATATCTCCTGTTCATGGCCATTGAGTCCCAGGGCATGACTGATAAAATTCCATCAGCTGGTGAGGGAGGGCAGGGGCAGAGCAGGTTGGGAACACCTGAGGGTGCTCAGGAGGCTGGGTGGGAACAATGGAGGGGGATCAGGGAGGGTGGGAACACCTGAGTGTGATCAAGGTGACAATAGAGGTTGATCAAGGTGACAATAGAGGCTGATCAAGGTGCTGAGTGAAAACAATGGAGGGTGATGAGGGCAGGGTGGGAACACCTGATGGTGATCAAGGTGACAATGGAGGGTGATCAAGGTGCTGAATGAGAACAATGGAGGGTGATCAGGGCAGGGTGGGAACACCTGGGGGTGATCAAAGTGCTGAGTGAAAACAATGGAGGGTGATCAAGGTGACTGAGTGAGAATACCTGAGTGTGATCAAGGTGACAATAAAGGGCGATCAAGGTGACAACGGAGGGTGATCAAGGTGACTGAGTGAGAACACCTGAGTGTGATCAAGATGACAATAGAGGGTGATCAAGGTGCTGAGTGAGAATACCTGAGTGTGATCAAGGTGACAATAGGGGTGATCAAGGTGACTGAGTGAGAACACCTGAGTGTGATCAAGGTGACAATAAGGGTGATCAAGGTGACTGAGTGAGAACACCTGAGTGTGATCAAGGTGACAATAGGGGTGATCAAGGTGCTGAGTGAGAACAATGGAGGGTGATCAGGTTACAGGGTGGGGACACCTGAAGAACCTCTAGGTGCTTCAAGGGAACACCTGGCTGGGGCCTGACACCCAGATTAGGAACAAGGTGTCAGGGCCAGAATGCAAACAAGGGTAAGTTTTGAGTTTTCTCTCTTAAAACACTTAAAAGCAAAAAGAATCTTCCCCACGACAGCCCCAAGGGGGAGGAGCCTGCACCCCAAAATCTGGCTGGCAGGGGTTCAGACACCAGAACCAAGAGGAAGGAAGCTGGGGAATGGCAAAGGCAGCCAGGCAGGGAGCAGGAGGTTTATAAAGATTCCAGGGCTGAGGATGTGGTTTGCAGGGACCTTGACAACAACCCCAAACCACAAAAGCCTTTGCTTCAAGAGAACTCGATTAGGAGTGAGCCTGGCTGAGTCAGGCTTAACCTGCAGTGTGTGTCCCTCCTCCTCCTGTCACAGCCTCATGCCAAGCTCAAGTCCTCACAGATATCTTCCTAAATAATTATTTTAATTATTGAGGTGGTCTTTTTCCTTCCATTTCCTGTTGCCTGCGGTCAGGAACAACTCTGCCTTCAGCAAGAGATGACCACAGCAGCAGGGTTGAGCCTGGGGAATTCCTGAAGCTCTGAATTCCCCTGGCAACCCCTTGCCTGCTCCAGTCCCACCCCGGGGATGAATTTCTGCACCCAGCACAGACAACAAAAGTCGAATCCCATTTGTTGAATCCCATTTGTTGAATCGTGTTTTCCCAGCGAGTCTGGTGCTGTTTGCCAGGGATTTTAGGGAGTGAGCAAAGTGAGGAGCTGCTGGGGGGGCAGCGAGGTGCTCAGAGGGCAGACCCACCTCGAGGATGAAGGGCAGCACGGGGATGAAGGTGCTGGTGCTCTGGGACAGCAGGGTCAGGGCTCGGATGCAGTGCATGCGCAGGGGGTAGAACCGAGATGTTGGCACCAGCCTGGGCAGCAAAACCAAATAAAATTCATTACTTTAAACCAAATTTATAGAGGAACTGCACCTGCAGTGACACAGGACTCTGCACAGCAACCTGGGCTGCTGAAGCTACCCCACAGCTAGAAATAAAATTCCTACATTAGAAAGGGGAACAGCCCTGACTGAATTTTACCCGTATTTCAAATAATTAAAGTAATTAAGACAAAAGTTGAGCTAACTCCCTGTCAGGCTGGGACTGAGCAGAATCCACTCCCCCAGGAGCACGGAGAGAATGGAGAGCAACCCCTAAAACTCATTTCTGTCCCTCATGCCTCTCACTCACTGACTGCACTTGAAGCCTCCAGCATTAAAAATTTTATGTTTTTAAACCCCAGCTCACAGATGACAGACCCAAGCTGATAAATGAACCCCTTCCCCCCCAAAGGACTTGCTGAGCAATCCAGGAGAGCCCACAAAATAAAAATGCTTGACCAGGCACCATAAATCAGCTGCATCCCCCTTCCAAACAGTGAAATAATTATCACTGCAGCCACTGCAGAAATAAATCTGCTTTGCACCCCTGCTCTGGCACCTGTGGAGAGGACCAAAGCCATCCTCAGGAATTAATTGATGGAGGAATAAAGCTGCTAAGTGTATGGATTTACTGTAAACCAAACCACTCATTTTTAGTGTGGCTGTGCTCCACATCCCAGGGCTGGGGCACAGGGATTGCCAAACCCAGCTGGGACAGCTCTGCTCAGAGAGCTCCTGTCCCCTCCAAAGGGACTCCTTTCACCTCAGAGCAGAGCCCCCAGTGCCCTCCCACCCCTGGGAATGGCTCCTGTTCTCCTGTGGGGTTGGGAACAGCCCCAGGACTTGCTTTGATTTGATTCTGGTGGCCAGAGGGGACAGAGAAGTCTCCCCTCAGGGACACTCGGGCTGGCCCTGCTTTCTTCCCTGCACCTCTGCTGAGAGGCTGCAATGCCAAGGGCACCAAAAACCCTCATTTAGTCACACACACACCAGGGAACAGCTTCATTTTTACAGCTCAGGCTGGCAGCAGGGCACAGGAAAAGTTTATGGAGAAAAGGGATAGCAAAGAGGAGCTCCTGCTGCTAAAAACAACCCTCAGGGTGGAGAGGGGCCAGCCCAGGGAGGAGGGAGCAGGGCCCAGGGACACGTGGTGACTGTCCTTGTGTGGAGCCAGGCGCCACCTCCTGGCACAGGGGACAGAGGGAATGGGATCCTGGGGCTCTCCTCATCCACCCCTGTGGGATAAACCCCACAGCAGCAGGGAGAAGGGATGGCAGAGGTCACACAGTGCCCTCAGCACCCCCAGGCTGCCACTCTGCCTCCTTCACATCCCACCTGGCTGGGGCAGGGCTCCAGCTGGGAGCTGTTTGTGTTTTCTCAACGCTGGGATCACAGAATCTTGGAATGGTTTGGGGTGGAAGGGACTTAAAGCTCATCCAGGGCCATGGGCAGGGACAATTTCACCATCCCAGGCTGCTCCAAGTCCTGTCCAGCCTTGGACACTTCCAGGGATTCAGGGACAGCCACAGTTTCATGGGAATTCTCTTCCAGGGCCTCACTACCCTTAGGATGAAGAATTTTTTTAATGACATCTCATCTGAAGCCACCCTCTCTCTGTTTGAAGCCATTCCTGTGTCCTCCATCCTTTGCAAATCCTCTCTCCATCTTTCTTGTAGCTCCTTCAGGTCCTGGAAGGTCACGGTGAGGTCACCCCAAACCCATCTGTGGGGTTTCCAAACCTCCAAAGCCTTGCTAAAAACCCTGCTGAGCCTCACCCCATTCCCCTCTGCTGGGCCCCAGATCCCTGATTTATCTGCTGGACAGGTAGGGGCTGCCTGGATGCACCCCCAGGGGCAGGGGGGTGGCAGGAGGGATGTTTGCATCCTCTTATCTGCTCGTTTAAATCTGCTTATCTTCATCACCACTGGGGAGTTCTTCCAGACCTGGGTTTGTTTTAAAGCTGAGAATCTGGTTAACAGAGCTAACAGGATTTGGGAGATCACCAGAGATGCCAAAATTCCCTCAATGCTCCTTGTTAACACCACCTCAGAGCACAAACATTTCATCCAGATCAGCTGAGGGAGGAGGGAATTCTCAGCACACATCCTGAAAATAACAACTGTGTCCCACTTCTTCAAATCCCAACAAACAGGCACAAAAAATGCAGCTTCTAAATGTGTTTACAGAGCTGCAGATGAGGATTTTCTGAAGCAAGGCAGATCGTTTTCCTTGCAGTTAACAAGGATAATCTGCCCAGGTTATTCAGACTGAGACATTTCTTACACAAAGAGGAAAGAATAACCCAAACCAAAACTCTGTCACCACCTACACAGCTGCTCACACACATTCCAGGCTGGAAAATTTCAATTTAAATCAGCTTTGAGCCCATTCACGGTTAAATCCAAATCACAGAACTGTAAAATAACACAACAAAGCAGAGCAAGAAGAAGGAAGGATTCCACTCACTTGATACAGCCAATAATGACCTGTGTCAAGGGGTAGATCAGGGGCTCCATGACCTCACTGGGGTGGATGGTGCTGAGAACTCGACACCAGAAGTGCAGGCAGTGGATGTACTGCCAGTTATAGACTGACTGGAGGTTCTCCTGCAGGAAAGGGGGAAAAAAATAAAGGCAGAAACTTGAAAATGTGGTATTTGATAGGAGCTCACTCTGCTTCCTTGTTTGAGCCAGGACACTGCAATGCCCAGGAAGGAATAACAACACCAGGGCAGCAAGTTCACTGGGTACCAGCAGTGCCTGAAGGAAATAGTGAATAAAACCAGTCTGCTGCTGCTCAAGGGTGGCTGCTTTGAGAAGTTCCCAGCCTCACTGCAGGCACTGGGACATGGCCAAGCACAGGGAATCCTGAGCAAATCATCAACCCAGCATTTTTTGGGAAAGACACCACCCAGGACAGCTTCATTTTTTTTTTTTGTAGTTGCAAGGTAGAAATGCCAGGCAGCAGAGCAGAGAGGAAACCTGCAGCTGTGACAGGGGGACAGCAGTGACACTGACCCAGCCTGGCCCAGCAGCACACCCAAGGGTGGCCCAAAGTTTGCACCACAATTGTTTTCAAGACTCTGGGCAGGTGATGCAGCAGCTCTGAGTGCCATAAAATTTCAATAAAATTGAATAAAATTCATAACTGATTGAATAAAAGCCCAGCTGGAGCAGCAGTCCCTGAAGGAAACTCTTCCCTACGAGTTCTGTAGCTCGGCAGGAATTGCCCAAAACCACAGCAGGCTGCACTCACAAGGAGCCTCAGCCCCCACCTGTGGTTTTTTCCAGACTCCCAAGGCCCAGCTCATCTCCTCTGCATGGAAAAGCTGCACAAGTCCTGAGACAGGGGCAGAATCCTTTAATTGCAGCCACTGGGCCAAGCCTTGCAGCAGGGACTTAAGGCAAGGCACAGCTGGACATGGCAGAGCTCTGCCAGCTCTGCCCAGGGCACTGAGATGGAGCAGAGATATTTCTCAGCCTCTGCTGCACAGAACAGATGAGCAATCTGCTCTGTAATCACCCTCCAGCATCAAGCACTGCTCCATTCAACAGCCTCAGGGCTTGAATTGGGACATTCGGGTGGTGCCATGCCCACTCAAGTCCCAGAACCCTCCCCAGCTGTGAAATCAAGTGGATTTACTCCTTGTCTGGGCCACAACTGAGGGTGTAAGGAGCCAGTGCAATCCAATTAGGGGATCTGCAGCCCAGACTTCATTTATCTCTGCTTGTTTATCCCCATGTCTGACCAGCCAGGAGATTTAGCTGGGGCACAAACCCTGCCTGTTTGGGGGCAGCTGAGCAATTAATCTGTGGGGTCTGTTTTTGCTAAACAGGACTAAATCCAGGATTAGCAATCTGACTCAGATTTCCCAGGTCAGACTGGAGGTGGCTGAAACCAGGGCTGCTCCCCAAAGCTCTGAGCTGCTTTGTTCTCCTAAGTCCTTTAAATAGCACGGGCTTTGTGGGGAGCTGCAGCACCCCAGGGTAGCTCCTAAGCTGTTTTACCTGCAGGTTTTGGAACAGAGGCTGCAAACAGCAGCCTCAGAGAGGAAAAAGGGTGTCCAGGATGGGAAGTGCAGCACAAACTTTTACAAGTGGGGAGAGAAAAGTAAAACTGCCACCCTGCAGGAGGGTTTGGGTTCAAAGGCAATTTAAAGATCATCCACGGGCAGGGGCAGCTTCAGCATCCCAGGGAGCTCTGAGCTCCATCCAGCCTGGCCTGGGACACTTCCAGGGATCCAGGGGCAGCCACAGCTTCTCTGGGAAACCCATTCCACCCTTCCAGAAGGAGGAATTGTCACCTGGTATCCAATCCAACCCTCCTGTCAGTGTGACTCCATTTCCCCTCCTCCTGCCAATGCAGGCCTTTGGAATTGCTGGACAGAGATTTCCTCAGAGGCTCCTTTCAGCTCCTGCAAGGCCACAATTAGCTCACCCCCGAAAAGCTTCTTTTTTTTTTTTTTTTTTTTTCTCCTTCCTGGCTGAAATTTTAGCACAGACAACTCCCAGGTGCTCCACCAATGGGTCAGACACCACCAAAGTCTGAAGTGGTCACTGCAATTCCTCCTCTCCACACATTTCCTCCTAGGAAGGGGGGAATTCCTTCCTACCAAGGAGTGATGACCTAAGTTTTAGCTTTTATGTTTTCCAGATTATGTGCTGCATTAGTGTGTGACTCTGAACTTCATATCAAGTGTTAGCTTCTCACACAAAATCCTTTCCCAGCCCAAGAACCAAGGACTGCTGCAGCTTCAGCCTTAAAAAGTGCAAACAGAGAGAACTGAGGAGAGAATCTGGGAGGGTGGGACTGCAGAACCTGGAGCTGGGATTGGACAATGAACCCCAAGATGTGAATGGACCAAAAGTGATAGAAGTGTGACAGCTCCTGACTTGGGTCAGTCCTGAGTGGGATGATGAAAGCACAGCTGGGCCCTTGCACTGCCCGGGGTGAATGCTGTGAATAACTGCTGGGAACAAATCCCTGCTCTACTCCCTTAACTCTGCCTGTGGCTGCTCCAGGGGGCTCTGCAGGGCCCAGGGGCTCCCACCTTCTTCCTGAGGGCGATGGCACTGCGCAGGTGGATGGCCAGCTGGCGGATGTAGATGAAGCTGTGCTGGTACGAGGTGTGCGTGTCCAGCGCCAGCATCTCGCTCAGCGTGCGCTGCATGAAGCTGATCATGGGCAGCACGTTGGGAGAGGTGAACCTGCAGTTCTTCACAAAGGCAATGTACATTTGCTGGCAGGGGAAAAAGGGTGAGAAACTGTGTTGGGTTGGTGTGGCCAGCAATGTGAATTCTGTCCCATCTGCTGCAGCCGGGTGGGGCAGTGACCCTGATCTCCTGGCACACATTATCTGCTCATGGGCCAGCTTTAAACCAGCTGGGCAATCATCTTTATCTTCCCACAGCCCATCCTCCCTCCAGGAGATATCTCCTGTTAATGGGCCATTTTTAAAACCAAGTGATGCAGTGATTTTTATCTCCATGGAAGATATCTCCTGTTAATGGGCCATGGGTTAAAAACCTGCTGGGGCAGTGATTTTTATCTCTGGGGATATCTCCTGTTAATGGGTCATCTTTAAACCAGCTGGGCAATCATCTTTATCTCCCCACAGCCCATCCTCCCTCCAGGAGATATCTCCTGTTCATGGCCACTGAGTCCCAGGGCATGACTGATAAAATTCCATCATCCCACTGGGAGATGCTCCACCCAGGGGAGCAGCCAAGCCTTTCCTACCCAGATCAAAACTGAGATTTTGGACACCAAGGAACCTTCTTTCCACTGGATTCCAGAGGAAAGCCAGACCTTTCCACACCATCCCTGGAGCTTCAGAGGAAACTGCACCTTCTCCAGGAGCATTGCTCCAGCTGAACCACATCTGCCCCTGCAGGTGGATGCAGCCACCACGGAATGGGACTGCTGCCAACACCCTGACTGACTGACAGGTGTCAGCTTGGATTCTGACTCTGGCAGGGTTTGGGATTGTTCTTTGTAATACTGCATTTCTATTTTAATTTTCCTAGTAAAGAACTGTTATTCGTAATTCCCATCTCTTTGCCTGAGAGGCCCTTAATTTCAAAATTATAATAATTTGGCAGGAGGGGATTTACACTCTCCATTTCAAAGAAAGCAGGGATCACCCTGACCTGACAGAATTTCTGCCCTGTTTGGTTTTCTGGAGGCTGCCAGCACCACCTCCAGCACCTGCTCATCTGCAGCTCAAGTCTCTGAGGAAGAAAAGGTGCAGATCTCAGGCTCACCTTGAGCAGGGGGCTGAGGTAAACCTCCTTCTTGTACCTGCAGATCTTGTTGAGCACCAGGAAGGCCAGGACTCTGACTGTCTCCTCCCCTGTGCTCCACAGAGTGACGGTTTGCTGGGATGAAACACAGACAGGTGAGTGAAGGCACAAAGATGACACAGAGGTGACACAATGTGCTGTCTGTCAGTCACTGGCAGCCCTTCTGTCCTCACACCCTCTCTGGGACACCGCACAACAGCCAAGGCTGATGTTCCCATGATCAATAAAGGAACATGTCCAAAACCAGCACCTCTAAAAACCACAGAACTTCTAACTGCTGTGGTGAAACACTCATTGGGAGTCTCCTGAATGACTCCATCTCCCCCAGGCTCACCTGGTGCCCTCCCAAAGCTTCAGAGAGGCTCCAGAGCAGGGCTGGAAAAGCCTCAGAAATGCCTGCAGCAGCCCTTCAGCTGTGAGCTGTGCCAGCCTCACAGCCTCCAGTCATCTCCACCACCAAAGGCTCCCCTGCCTCCTTGCAGCTTCCATTCACATCCTCCACCCTGCTGCCCTCTGTGTCTCCCCCACACCTCCTGTGCTGTTGCTCACACTCAGCAGTTGCGACTGAGCTGCCACAGAAATATTCCACCCCCAGCTCTCTGAGTGGAGAGGCAGCACAGGCATTTCCCAGGGCCTGGCAGCAATTCCTCCATCTGGGAGGAGGAAGCAGCTTCCCAAAAAAATAAAAAAAAAACCAAAACAACACCTCCCTGGGGAGCAGAAGCTACAAACAGAGCCACCCACAAATCACCTCAGCCTGGCATCACCTCGTGGAACAGCAGCACTAAAGGGACTGAACTGCCAGGGGATGCAGCCCCAGCCCCACAAGAGGCTCAGAAGGGGGAAAAGCCCCTCAGCTGCCCCTGGCACACCCCACAAGTGCCCTTACCTTGAGGAGGGCCCGACACTGCTTGGGGAAGGACAGGTAATAGGGAACCGTGGCACTGACGTGCTGCAGGACTGCTGCACCCACTGAGGCCTCTGTCAGGCAGGACAGCAGCTGTGGAGAACAAAACAGCCTCAGACTGCAGCCAGGGCTCATCACCCCTCCCCTTCCCAGCTGCATTTTGCTGGTTCCAAACACTCCTGAGCCAGGAAGGAGCTCACAGAAAGTCCAACAGCTGGATGAGAGGAGGAGTTGACATGGAGTAAAGAGCTGCCCTGCAGGTCCCTCAGCCTGGGAATGGGAGCTCAGGCTGCTGCCCCGGCATGGATCACAGCCCCTGAGCTCCTCACACAGCTCCTGCCTTGTGGACACTGCAAAATCTGCTGTTATCCACAGTGCAGGACACCAAAATGTCACCTCACTGCCAGTGGCCACATCCAGCCCCAGTCTGCTGAGGGAACATCCCCTGAGCTGGCTGAGAGCTCACTCCAGGAGTCCTGAGTGGGAGCTGGGATACTCTGGGTGTTTGGGTCAACTCCCCCTCAAGGAAAGGCTTTGACAAAAAGTGCAGAACCAAATCTTGGTGTTTGCAGCTTGCTCTGCTCAGTTCACTGCAGACAAGCTCAGTTTCTAACCTGAAGACCAGGTGAGCTCCAGGTGACCCAGAGAGCCTCAGCCTGAAGTTGCTTTTGTTCACATTTCATTTGCCTCCTCACTCTCCTCCCTGCCTTGCAAAGATTCTGGACTGAGCAGACTTTGCCAAGTCCCTCACACACCAAAAGGAGAAGGTTTTGTTGAGAAATTGTGCCAAAAAACTCACAGTGGTGAAGGCTGGGACTGAGGATTGCATTCCCAGCTTTTCCCTCTCTGCAATCCTCTGCTGCTACAGAGAGGCACAACAGCTTGAGGGAAATAATAATAATAATAATGATAATAATAATAAAAAATCTCTCCTGATCAAATTGCTCTCTCTGATCAGTCATTGTGCCAGCTCCCAGCAGAGGGACAGCAGCTCTTGGTTTGTCTCTCCTAGTGTCCCTTCCCTCAGCTGCTGAGGAATCAGTGTTTTAGTGCTGTCTTGGTTTTAATATTCCAATCTGGGGATGCTAATGAAGCAATCAAAAAAAAAATTAAGTGGGGGCAGGAGCTTCCTTAAGAAACAATTCACGAATTGTCTCTGAAACACCAGGAATTTTGATGGATGGGATGGAATGTTATCATAGCCAGAGATGCCATGTGTGAGGTCACCAACAGAACATCTCAGTATTTACCTCAAGTGGAGAGATCACAGCTCCAAAAAATGAATTAATGATGCAGAATGCAGGAACACAGACTGCAAACTACTTGAAAGCCTATTAAATATTAATCTGCCAGACAAATTAAAACAGAGGGAGCTGCCAGAATGTTAATTCAACCCTTCTTTACTGCCTTACCTATTCTGAACCAAGCACCCTCTGAACCTCCAAACTGTTAATTGGAACAGATAATTCCAAAACAACACAGGCAAACAAGGAACACAAACCTCAGAGGGGCAAACCCCACCTGCCCCACTCCAAAATATCCTAAATAGCCCAGCAGGGCCCAGACTGACCCCCCAAACAGAAAATGGTGACATTTCTTACCTGGATGGTACAGCCAAGATAAACTTTGATGTCCAGTCGTAGCTTTCCCCAGAGGGGGCTGGTGGAAGGGAGAACCATTCTGGAAAGGAGCAAGAGTTAGGTTTAGCTTTAAAAAAAAAAGCCCCAAATAAATCAGATTTCAGCAGCAAAATGAGCAGTGAGATCAATTCCTTGCACCAACAGCTGCCTGCACAGCATGAGCTGCTGGATGAACTGGGGTCACCCACTGGTGACACTGCAGGGACACAGCAGAAAGGTTGAAAACCAATTTCCAGTGCCTGAATTTCCCCTGAGTGCACACAAAGGCAACTCCAGAGCTTGCAGAGCCACACAAACAAACAAACAGCTGGAGTTTGATATTGCAGGGGACACAAGTGGGGGAAGAAAAGAACCCCTGAGCATCCTCAGGCACTGAGGGCTTGGGAAGAGCTGGAACCTCTCTGCAGGTTCCAAGGCAGCTCTGAAAACCCCCAGAGCTTTCCTAGAGCTCCCAAACCCCCCAGACTTACTTGAGCTTGTTCTTGGGGGCTTTGGGGAGCAGCAGCTTGTGCAGGTGCTGGAAGAGGTCCCGGATACAGAAGGACACCAGGGCATTGAACACTGGGTGAAACAAGCCAGGAAAGCATTTGTGAGTGGTTTTCCATGTACTCCTGGTTTTCCTGATGGGAAAGAGGAACTGCAGCCAGTAATTTCCATGGCAGAACTCCTGCATTTCCTTCCAGAAACCCCCAGTTTGCCTTATATTCCAATTCCTTATCCAAGATTAGAAGGCACAGGGGGCACCTCTCTAAGGAAACAGCACCAAGAAAAGATCCCAGAGCAGCACAGCAAGACAAGCTCCTTAATGAAGTGCATTAATTAACTCCTGGCAGTGCTCATCTCCCCCCAGACGATTTCCCTTCCCTCACCTGCAGTGTCAGTCACCTGGAACTTGCTGGGGTCACCACCACTGTCCCCTTTGGTGGTGGCCACTGCTGCCTTGTAGGCTTGGGTGATCTCATGGAAGAGTTTTGGGGTGAGATTCCTCTGGGGAAAGAAGAAAATGGGTCACTGAGGAGAAGCAAGGATGTCCTGGAAGTCTGACACTCCTGACTGGGACAGGAATTCACTAGAAGTTTGATGGCAAAGAGAGCTCCACCCTCGAGCATCAGGACAGGGTTAAAAAAATCAGTGGCCTTCATCTCCCCTAAAAAAACCCTAAATTGGGTTTTAATTGCTGAGGCTTGAGAAGGAATTAATGAGCTGCAGCAACATCCAGTTTGAGCTTCATTCCCCTCAGCTATTCCATCACTACTAAATGTGTGACTAAGAAACTCCTGGAACTGCCAAAGGCTTAGCAAGAGAGTGAAAATCCAAATTCGATCCTTCTGGCCTCTTGTGAGCCACATTCTGCAGCTTCTCCCTCACATGGAGTGAATCTTGCAGCCCAAGAGAAATGACAAAGCCTTGCTGAAGGCACTCTGGGGGTTTGGGACATAAATTCTGTGCCAGATTAACAAATTCTAAATTGTCCTTTCACAGGCAGGGAGAACTCTCCAGTGCTCTGTGCTCCTGCTCACCTGGGCAGCTTTCTTCCATTCCTCCACCATTTTCAGGCTCACATGGATGAGGGGAACTTTCTTCCTTTTGACTTTTTCTTGTTCTTCATCTTCATCATCTTCATCTTCATCACTGGCTTCCTAGAGAGGTCAGCAGGGGAGAATGAGGAAAGGTTTTTGTAACTCCTGCTTGACCCAGCTCTTTGAGCAGCTGAGGAGGAGTGAGGGAGGCAGGGATGATTTATTAATGCAGTTCCCAGCACTGTGGAAGGCAGGAATGGTTCAGATGGGATATTGAGAATTAATTCCTCCCTGGGAGGGTGGGCAGGGCCTGGCACAGCTGCCCAGAGAAGCTGTGGCTGCCCCTGGATCCCTGCAAGTGTCCAAGGCCAGGCTGGGAAGTGCTGGGGTTGGAACTGGATGAGTTTTAAGGTCCTTCCCAACCCAAATAACTCCAAGATTGAGGGCTGGAGCACAAACACTGCACGTGGAGCCGAGTTCACTGATCCCAGGTACCTCCAGTGTGTCAGGGGGTCTGTGCAGAGCCTCCTCCTCCTCTGAGCTGTCTGAGGCATCAAAATCCAGCAGCCTGCGGTCGTTCTGCTCCAGGAACCTGTAGAACTCAGGATCTCTGTCCTTCAGCCTGGACAGCTGATCCTTGTGTTCAGATGCCCTTCCCTTCTTCCTGCTGAGACAGAATTAATTGTTTATTCACTGCTCAAAGTTCTGCTGAGGCTGTAAGAAAATGATTTTATTAAGGATTAAGAAATCTTCATAGCAAGATATGAGATTGTGCTGGGATAGATAAAAACACCTGGAAAAACCAAAAAAATTTGTTAACCAAAAAAATTTGTTAAACCAAATAAATTTGTCAGTTCCTCAGAATTGCTCCAGGCATGAGGACCCCACCATCTCCCTGGGCATCCCCTTCCAAGGCCTGACCACCCTTTCCATGGAGAAATTCCTCCTGATGTCCAACCTGAGCCTCCCCAGGTACAATAGAGGCCGTTCCCTCCCCTCCTGCCAGCGAGCTGTGGAAAACAAAAAGCTCCTTTTTTCTGAACTGAGCCCCCCCCAGCCCCTCCCAGGCCGTGCCCAGCCCTCACCTGCCCGCCCGTGCCTGCAGCCCCCCGGCCGCCTTCCTGCTGGGAGCCCGGCCGCCCTCTTCCTCCTGCTCCTCATCCTCCTCCCAGCCGCCGTCATGATCCGAGTCTGCAGCCAGGAACTCGTCCAGGCTCAGATCCGCCAGCTTCCTGAGGGGAGAGAGCAGAGGGAGAGGGAAAGAGTGAGGGGGAAAGAGTGAGGGGGAAAGGAGCGTGAGGGGGAAAGGAGCGTGAGGGGGGAAAAGAGCGTGAGAGAGCGTGAGGGGAAAAAGAGCGTGAGGGGGGAAAAAGAGCGTGAGGGGGAAAAGAGCGTGAGGGGGAAAAGGAACGTGAGGGGGGAAAAGGAGCGTGAGGGGGGAAAGGAGCGTGAGGGGGGGAAAAGGAGCGTGAGGGGGGGAAAAGAGCGTGAGGGGGGGAAAAGAGCGTGAGGGGGGAAAAGGAGCGTGAGGGGGGAAAGGAGCGTGAGGGGGGGAAAGGAGCGTGAGGGGGGGAAAGGAGCGTGAGGGGGGAAAGGAGCGTGAGGGGGAAAGGGAGCGTGAGGGGGAAAAGAGCGTGAGGGGGAAAAGGGCGGGGAAAAGGGCGTGAGGGGGAAAAGGGCGTGAGGGGGAAAAGGGCGTGAGGGGGAAAAGGGCGTGAGGGGGAAAAGAGCGTGAGGGGGAAAAGAGCGTGAGGGGGAAAAGGGTGTGAGAGGGGGAAAGGGTGTGAGAGGGGGAAAGGGTGTGAGAGGGGGGAAAGGAGCGTGACGGAGGGAAAGGAGCGTGTGAAGGTAAAGGAACGCGAGGGGGAAGGAACGCGAGGGAGGAAAGGAGGTGAGGGGAAGGCTCGTGCCGCCCGCGTCCCCGGCGCGGCGCTCACCTCCTGCCGGGCGCCGCCATGTTGCCCCCGCCACGCGGCCGCCGCTTCCGCTCCCGGCGCGCAGCGCGGTGGGGGCGGGGCTAACGCACCACGCCCATATTCATGCAGATGAGCTCATTTGCATACCGGGTCACGCCCCATAACCGCGCTGGCCCCGCCCCTCGCGCTGGCCCCGCCTCCCGGCCGGTCGCTCCGCGCTGGACATCCATTGCTGGCCGGAAGCAGGAACGGTGCGGCCGGCGGGGTCAGGGCAGGGATTATCTGCGTTCTCCGCACTGCAGGGCCGTGCCTCCAGTGCTGTGTCCCGTTCTGGGCCGCTCAGCTCGGGAAGGGCACTGAGGGTGAATATCGGGGTGCTGTGTGCCCAGTGGAAGGGCACCGAGGGGCTGCAGTGTGGATATCGGGGTGCTGTGTGTCCACTGGAAGGATATTGGGGTGCTGTGCACCCACTAGAAGGACACTGAGGGGCTGCAGTGTGGATATCGGGGTGCTGTGTGCCCACTGGAAGGATATCGGGGTGCTGTGTGCCCACTGGAAGGACACCGAGGGGCTGCAGTGTGGATATCGGGGTGCTGTGTGCCCACTGGAAGGGCATTGAGGGGCTGCAGTGTGGATATCGGGGTGCTGTGTGCCCACTGGAAGGACACCGAGGGGCTGCAGTGTGGATATCGGGGTGCTGTGTGCCCACTGGAAGGACACCGAGGGGCTGCAGTGTGGATATCGGGGTGCTGTGTGCCCACTGGAAGGGCATTGAGGGGCTGCAGTGTGGATATCGGGGTGCTGTGTGCGCACTGGAAGGACACCGAGGGGCTGCAGTGTGGATATCGGGGTGCTGTGTGCCCATTGGAAGGGCATTGAGGGGCTGCAGTGTGGATATCGGGGTGCTGTGTGCCCATTGGAAGGGCACTGAGGGGCTGCAGTTTGGATATCGGGGTGCTGTGTGCCCACTGGAAGGACACCGAGGGGCTGCAGGTGTCCGAGGAAGGGGAATGAAGCTGGAGAAGGGTTTGCACCGCACATCCTGTGAGCAGCGGCTTAAGGAGCTGAGGGAAAGGAGGCTCGGTGGGACCGGCTCTCTCCCCCAAAAACCTGACAAGAGGCTGTAGTGAGGTAGTGGTGGTCTCTTCCTCCGCGTAATAAGAGGCAGGACAAGAGGACGGAGTTTTAAGATGAGTTGGGGTGGTGTGAGGTTGGACATCAGCAGGAATTTCCCCATGGGAAGGGCGACCAGGCCAACCGAGGTTTGGGGTCCCCATCCCCGGAACTCCTGGAGGTGCCGCTCAGCGCTCTGCGCCGCTGACAAGGCGGGGACCTGTCCCAAAAAGGCCTCCATAATCCCAAAGATCTTTCCCTGGCTAAATTATTTTGGAATACCCCTTTCAAGCCACACCCACCCATCGCTGACCACGCCCACAATTAACCACGCCCCTTATTGACCCCGCCCCTCGCCCTTTGTGCAGCGCGCACACGGTGGGCGTGGCCTGGCCCCATCGCCCCGCCCCTGTCCCGCTCAGCCCCGCCCCCAGCGCTGGCCCCGCCCCCGGTGCCGGTGCCGGTGCCGGGCCCGCAGCGGGGCCGGTGCCGCGGGTTGGCTGCGCTGGGCGCGCACGGACACACGGACACACGGACACACGGACACACGTGCCGGGCCGCGCCTCCCGCGGGGTTATTCCGGGTGACGGAGGAAGCCGCAGCTCCAGGATCCGCCGCTGCCGCCGCCCCGAATCCCCGGTGGAGCGGGGACCCGCAGCATCACCCGGCGAGGGCCGTGGCAGCCCCGGAGCCGTGAGTACCGCCGGGCACGGCCCTGCCTCTTTTTCTCCCCGTCCGCCTCTTCCTCTGCCTCTTCTTGCTCCTCTCTGTACCCCTGTCCCTGCTCCCGCCAGGGCCGGGGCGCTCGGAGCCGCGGGACGGGGGGGAACGGAGGGGACACCGGGGATGGGGGGACAGCGGAGGGGTCAGCGGGGATGGAGGACAGCGGAGGGGTCAGCGGGGATGGGGGCACAGCAGGGAAGTCACCGGGGGGTGATGGGGGGACCCCCGGAGGAGCTGCCCCTCCATCCCTCCCGGCGCTCCTCCTGCGCATCCCTCCTCAGAGAGCAAGTTTGCTTTCGGGGTACCACGCAGCGCGTCCGGGGGCACCACCGGCGCCGTTCCCAAAGGTTTTGGCACCACCGGGGTCGTTTCCGAGTATCTGCGGAGGTTTGGAGCAGCCGATGCCCTTCCCAGCCTCTCTCTGCACCGCGGCATCACCTCCGGGGCCGGCAGCATCCCTGTGCCCTCCTCCCTGCGCTCTGCCAAGTCCTGGCGAGAGATCCCGCTGGAGGAGGGAGGAGAAGCCGCCGCAGAGCGGGGCTGGCCCGGCCCGCCCGTGTCCCCTCGGTGCCGCTCACGGGGCTCGGTGCTCCCGGGCGGGCTGAAGGGCACGGCCAGGAAGCAGCTCTGCCTCGGCTTTTCTGGAAACTTGTTGGGATGCAGCTTTTCCGTGGCCGCTGCAGTGGCTGCCAGGGCAGAGGGCTCTCCTTGAGCCACAGCATCGCTGCTGCAGCTGCAGCTGGAGCTGGTCCCGGGAGCTGGGGCAGGCTGGGCTGGTTCTGCTGGCTGAGCAAACGGGGAGCAGAGCCCTGCACTCGCCAGGAGGGACAAGGTGCTGCTGTCCCTGCTGTCCCTGTGCTGTCCCTGCTGTCCCTGCACTGTCCCTTCTGGGACCAGCTCCGGAGGGAGCTGGGTGCTGCCTTGCCTCACTGGGTCTCTGTGCAGGATTCCATCTCTCTCTCCTTTCACTCCCTGCTGTCCCACAGCGTTATTCTGGGGACTCTGCATTGCTGGAGGTGATTCTGGAGTGATTCAGCAACACGTGGATGTTTCTGGGTGCCTTCAGCACCAAGAGGTGCTGGTTTGTTACAAATCCAGTGTTTTGGGGCTCGCTGAGCCTTCAGCGGCCTTTTGGTTTTCATCCGTGCAGCCAAGGCAAAGCCCTCCCTGCAATCCCTTCCCCCTGCACCCCGAGTTTCTCTCCTGACCCGTGAACATCTGCTGGAAATCCTTTTATTCAGCACAGCAGTGAGTAAGACTGGGGAGATGTTTGGTGTAGAGATCCGAGTTTCCTTCCTGAGCACTGAGTGATTAATGAATCACAGCGAAGAACAGCTAATTCAGAGCACACCAGGAGCTGGCAGGCAGAACAGGCACCTGCTCTCTTGGCTCTGGAGCCCAGCATCCGAAGGGAGCTGCTCTCCTGGGTGGCAGGGGGCTGGGAGGGTCCCTGGTGCCTCTGCCAGCCCAGCTCAGCTCGCCGGGGGTGGCACTGGGGACGCCTTTGTCCTGCCAGCACAGACAGGGCCATCTGCCCCTGCTGCCTCGTGCCAGCCTGGCTGTCTGGAGTGGAGTGGCAACCAAAGCAGGCTGAGGATCCGTGAGGAGGCTGCTCTGAGTCCTTGCTTTGCTGCATTTCAGCCTCAGCAGCTCCAAAACTCGAGCAGCCCCTCTGAAGTCCTGGTGGATCAGCTCAGGAGCTGGAGCCCTGCTCCAAAACCCGGGGCTGGGCGGCTCCATCTGCTCTGCCTGGCTGCTGCAAACCATCCCTGGAGGATGTGGCTCCCCAGGGGCTGGAATTCGAGCTCCTCCAGCTGCATTCCCAGGGTGTGGGACCTGCTGGCCTTGGCAGCCAGCTCAAGGCCACGGTGTCACATGCTGCTCGGAGCTCAGAGCGCGGGGATGTGGCTCTGCTGTGCTGGCCAGAAGATGTGAGGGAATTCTTTTGTTTCCTGACTCGGGGAGACTTTCCCACTGCTCCACAGAAGCTCAGCTTGTTCAGAGCTGTGCTGGCAGCCAGGGGCTGGGGGAGAATTTGGGAACCATCCCTGAAAGGTGTGGGTGCCCTGGAAGGGCTGAGCCAGGCAAGGCCCGCCTGGTCTGGGGACACAGCAGGATTATTTCAGCCCTGCCCACCTTGTTTGCAGCCAGCAGATCTGAGTGCTTGTTCCTGTTTCCCTGCTGCTGCTGCCTCACCTCATGGAGTTATCCCTCCCTTCTGAAGCCAGGTGGTGTTTCCTGCTGAGTCTCCCCAAATTCCTCGCTGCCCTGTGACCCGTTCTGAGCTGGCCCGCTGTCACTGGAGCCAGAGCAGGGAGGTGGAGGGGACAGCCCCTCCTTGGAGCGCCGTGTGCTGAGGCCAGGCTGCCTCCCTCGCTGTCCCCTCGTGCAAACCTGTCTGGAAGGTGAGCTGGGGGCAGATTCTGGCCCAGCAGAGAGCAGGGGCTGCACAGGGCGGGCCTGGCACGGGCTGTGTGTGAGCAGGGGGGGCCCTGGCGTGAGAGGGGTGCACAGAGCTGCTCTGTGGGGACACTGGGGACACTGGGAGGGGAGCCAGGCCATGACCCACACTCCCAGCTCCTCCCAGAGCCACAGGGCTGGCTTTGCCCAGGATTTTGAGTGCTTTGTGCTGGAGCATCTCAAAGCAGGAATCCATTCCCAGTCCTGGTTTCTCCCTCAGCCGGGGGTTCTGCAGTCCCAAACCTCCTCCAGTGCTGAGCCTCACAACCAATGGCTGGAAAACCACCCAAATATTGGAGCAGGAGCCCCTCAGCCACGGAATCCTGCTTGGAGCTGCAAAACATGGGAGAGACAAGCTGAGTTTGGGGGTCTGAGGGACAGTTTGGGGTGTGAGGGACAGTTTGGGGTGTGAAGGAACAGTTTAGGGGGTGTGAGGGACAGTTTGGGTGGTGTGAGGGACAGTTTGGGGGTGTGAGGGACAGTTTGGGGGTCTGAGGGACAGTTTGGGGTGTGAGGGACAGTTTGGGGGTCTGAGGGAACAGTTTGGGGTGTGAGGGACAGTTTGGGGGTGTGAGGGACAGTTTGGGGTGTGAGGGAACAGTTTGGGGGGTGTGAGGGACAGTTTGGGGGTGTGAGGGACAGTTTGAGGGTGTGAGGGAACAGTTTGGGGGGTGTGAGGAACAGTTTGGGGTGTGAGGGAACAGTTTGGGGTGTGAGGGACAGTTTGGGGGGTGTGAGGGAACAGTTTGGGGGTCTGAGGGAACAGTTTGGGGTGTGAGGGACAGTTTGGGGTGTCTGAAGGAGCAGTTTGGGGGTGTCTGAAGGAGCAGTTTGGGGGTGTCTGAAGGAGCAGTTTGAGTCTGAAGGAGCAGTTTGGGGGGTCATAGGGAACAGTTTGGGGGTGTCTGAAGGAGCAGTTTGGGGGTGTCTTGAAGGAGCAGTTTGGGGTGTCTGAACGAGCAGTTTGGGGGTGTCTGAAGGAGCAGTTTGGGGGTCTGCTGCCCTGGGAGGTGAGGAGGAGGTTGAGGTGGGGATGCCCTTCATCCCTGTGAGATGTGAGGATGTCCCAGGGCACTGAGCCTCTGCTCTCACTTTTTGGGGTGGCTGAGAGCGACTTGGAGTTTCCAAACAAAACTCCCCGTGAGCAATGAGCGAGGCTTTAGTCAGCAGAGACCTCCAGGGAGGGGCCGAGAGGCTGTGCTGAGCTCCGGGGTGCCGGGTGTCCTCCCTGCCTGGAGCTGGCAGCTGAGTGCAGCTTTTCCCTGTCCTCCCCACCCCCTTGCCGAGGCTCCACATCCTCCCTGGCAGCTTGTCACTTCTCTGCAGATGTCTAGACAGGAGGATTCAGTGCGTGTCAGTTATGCCTAATTCATTTAAAAAAATAAATAAATAAAAAAAAGCCCCAACGCTGCTGGGAGCTGGGGATTCTCAGTCCTGCAGGCTCAGCTGTCTGTGCTGCCCTGCCCTGCCTCGAGGCTCCCTGGCAGCAGATTCATCCCAGGAGCAGCAGGGACTGGGCCAGGGGCAGAGGGCTGGGAGGGGATTTGGGCTGGGCTGTGCCCCTTGGCCCTGCTGCTCACCCCGTTTGTGCCCTCGGGCTCCAGCTGCCCTGGCACTGCCAGTGCCCCCTCCTCAAGGCAGGGCAGGCTCCAGCTCCCCTGCTGCCACAGTGCCATCCAAAATTCTCAGCCCTGAGCCCTGCACAGGTGCAGAGCTCAGCCAGAGCTGCCCTCGGAGCATCCCCTGAGCATCCCCTCCCCTGCCTGCCTGAGCACAGTGAGCCCGGTGAGCAGGAGCTGCTGCTGCCAGGGCCTGCCCGAGCTCCCTGCGTGCAGGAGGGCCTGGCAAGGGCTGAGCCCCAGAGCTTGGCTCTCCGTGCCAGTGACACTGCTGTGACACGTCCTGCTGGGGACAGCTGCCTGCAGTCAGGGCCTGCTGTGCATCTGGGCCCTGCACAGGCACAGCTGAGTGCTTCCCACCCTCTCTGCCTGTGTTGGTTCTGGGGAAGGGATTTATTTTGCAATGGGAATAATTTGGGATTCTGGGGTTTGAGGGGTGAGGGCAGGGCAGATCTGCTGTTGCTGTGAAAGCAGCCCTGGCATTTGATTATTGATGAAAAAAATGCTGCTCCACTGTGATGCTCTCCCTCCCCAGGATTTTGCTCCATCCCAGGGGGAGTTTGGCTGTGCCGTTTTGGAGGGGGACCTGGCACCACCTGCCTTGTGCTGCCGTGGCAGCCTGGGCTCCAGCTGGGCTCCAGTGGGAGCCTTGTGCCCTCCCCATGGTGTGGGGGACGCAGAGCAGTGCACAAGCAGCTGATTTTCCAGGAGAGGGGCACCAGGGATGTGGCACAAAGGATTGGGGACACATGGGGGGATGGATTTGAGCCTGGCTGCGTGTCAGCCCTGAGGCTGTGGGGCTGTCCCTGTCCCCACCAGGGCAGCAGCTGCACAGGATGTGTCCCTGCTGCCTCCCAGCCCTCCTGCCAGACACCAAACCCCCATCCAGGCTGTCAACAAAAAGCTATTCTCCATGGGGAAAGGGCAGGCTCACAACTTCTCCCCGGAGGATCCTCTGTTCCCTGTTTATTGCTCAGCACACTTCTTTTCACTCCCAGCAAAATATGGTTTTTTGTGTGGAGAGAACAGGCCTCCCTTTGGGCAGGGATCATTTGCATTAATTAACAGAGCTGTTATGCACGGCCACGCTCTGGCGCAGAGAAGCCAAACAAATGCCTCTTTTTTTGGGGGGTTTTTGGGTTTGTTTTTTCTGTGCCACAACCTCAGAGTTATTCCAAGGAAGGCAGCACATCCGTCCCAGCCCATGGGGACACGTGCAGTGCTGCTGCTGCCCACACACGTGGGCTGTGCTTGCTGCCCCTCTGGAGCTGTGTGCCCTGCTGCAGGCAGAGCCCCCCACTCATCACAGCCCACAGACCCTCCTTTCCTGGCAGTGGAGCCTGAGCAGGGACCTGAGGGACATTTCCTGTGCCAGGGGGAGGTCAGCACGGGGGTGCTCCAGCCCCCTTCTGCACTCGGGTCTGTTCTGGTCCCCTAAAGCTGGAGAGCTCTGGTGGGAACAGGTTCTTGTGGGGTGGGGGGGATGGTGGCACTGGGGAGGGGACAGTGGCACTGAGAGGATGGTGGCACTGAGGAGGGGATGGTGGCACTGGGGAGGGGACAGTGGCACTGGGGAGGGATGGTGGCACTGGGGAGGGGATGGTGGCACTGGGGAGGGACAGTGGCACTGAGGGAGAGGATGGTGCCACTGGGGAGGGACAGTGGCACTGAGGGAGGGAATGGTGGCACTGGGGGGAGGGATGGTGGCACTGGGGGAGGGGACAGTGGCACTGAGGAGGGATGGTGGCACTGGGGAGAGGACAGTGGCACTGGGGGAGGGGACAGTGGCACTGAGGAGGATGGTGCCACTGGGGAGGAGGGACAGTGGCACTGAGGGAGGGTGGTGCCACTGGGGGAGGGATAGTGGCACTGGGGAGGGACAGTGGCACTGAGGAGGGATGGTGCCACTGGGGAGGGGACAGTGGCACTGGGGGAGGGACGGACAGTGGCATTGGGGGAGGGGGTGGTGCCACTGGGGAGGGACGGTGGCACTGAGGAGAGGACAGTGGCACTGGGGAGGGGATGGTGGCACTGAGGAGGGGACAGTGGGACTGAGGAGGGGACGGTGGCACTGAGGAGGGGACAGTGGCACTGGGGAGGGGACAGTGGGACTCAGGAGGGGACAGTGGGACTCAGGAGGGGATGGTGGCACTGAGGAGGGGACAGTGGCACTGAGGGAGGGGATGGTGGCACTGAGGAGGGACAGTGGGACTCAGGAGGAGACAGTGGCACTGAGGAGGGACAGTGGCACTGAGGGGAGGGACAGTGGCACTGGGGAGGGACAGTGGGACTCAGGGAGGGCAGTGGCACTGAGGGAGGGGACAGTGGGACTCAGGAGGGGACGGTGGCACTGAGGAGGGGACAGTGGCACTGGGGAGGGGACAGTGGGACTCAGGAGGGGACAGTGGGACTCAGGAGGGGATGGTGGCACTGAGGAGGGACAGTGGCACTGGGGAGGGATAGTGGCACTGAGGAGGGACAGTGGGACTCAGGAGGAGACGGTGGCACTGAGGAGGGGACAGTGGCACTGAGGAGGGACAGTGGGACTCAGGAGGAGACAGTGGCACTGAGGAGGGACAGTGGCACTGGGGGAGGGACAGTGGGACTCAGGAGGAGACGGTGGCACTGAGGAGGGACAGTGGCACTGAGGAGGATGGTGGCACTGGGGGAGGGGACGGTGGCACTGAGGGAGGGATGGTGGCACTGAGGAGGGATGGTGGCACTGGGGGGAGGGGATGGTGGCACTGGGGAGGGGATGGTGGCACTGGGGAGGGACAGTGGGACTCAGGAGGGGATGGTGGCACTGGAGCTGAGCTCTGACCCTGTGGATCTTGACCCTGGCCCTCTGGAGCCCGGGTGGGGACGCTGATTCTGAGCCCCTCCCTCTCTGTGGACATCTCGTGCAGCAGGTGTGGATGAGCAGGAGGGGTGTCCTGGGATGCTGCCGCTGCCCAAACCGGGCGTGGCAGGACAAGAGCACACTGCTGGGCTGTTCCCTGTGCCAGGGGCACATCCTGCTGCTCTGCCCGGAGCCCTGCCTGCCAGGGGCAGCAGCAGTCTGGCAGCAAGCAGAACAGGGCACGGCAGGCCTCTCCCTCTGCAGGAAACGTGTTTGTTCATCTTTCCTTTCCTCCCCCACACTCTCGTACGTGCTACAACTGCTCTTCAAAAAGGGAAGGGCTGCCTGCATCCCTGGCTGAGCAGGCACAGGATGCTGGCTGCTATTTTTGGGCTCAGCAGGGCTGATGTGGAGGTGTGTGAGCGGCTGAGGGGATTCTCTCGCCGCAGGGATGCGGGGGCAGCTCGGGTTGGATCCAAGCTGCCTTTTTCCTGCTGCTGCCTCCCCCTCCTTCCTCCTGCTGCTCAGCCATCCCCTCCCCATCCCTGGCTCTCTCCAAAGGCCTCTCAGAGCAGCCTGGATGCAAACAGCACCGGGGGGAGGAAATCTCTGCGTGAATAAAATGTTCCTTGATCAGGCAGGTTTTGTTTTCCTAGAAGCACTGGATGGTTTGGGGTGGGAGGGACTGTGAAAATCCTCTGGTTCCGTGGGCAGGGACAGCTTCCACTATCCCAGGGAGCTCTGAGCTCCATCCAGCCTGGCCTGGGACACTCCCAGGGATCCACAGCGGCTCTGGGAATTCCACTCCACCCTCCCAGGAGGAAGAATCACAGAATCATGGAATGGTTTGGGGTTGGGAGGGACTGTGAAAATCCCTCTGGTTCCACAGGCAGGGAGCTCTGAGCTCCATCCAGCCTGGCCTGGGACACTCCCAGGGATCCACAGCGGCTCTGGGAATTCCATTCCACCCTGCCAGGAGGAAGAATCACAGGATCATGGAATGGTTTGGGGTGGGAGGGACTGTGAAAATCCCTCTGGTTCCGTGGGCAGGGAGCTCTGAGCTCCACCCAGCCTGGCCTGGGACACTCCCAGGGATCCTCTGCTGCTCTGGGAATTCCATTCCACCCTGCCAGGAGGAAGAATCACAGGATCATGGAATGGTTTGGGGTGGGAGGGACTGTGAAAATCCCTCTGGTTCCACAGGCAGGGAGCTCTGAGCTCCATCCAGCCTGGCCTGGGACACTCCCAGGGATCCACAGCTGCTCTGGGAATTCCATTCCACCCTCCCAGGAGGAAGAATCACAGGATCATGGAATGGTTTGGGGTGGGAGGGACTTAAAGCTCATCCAGGGCCATGGGCAGGGACAATTTCACCATCCCAGGCTGCTCCATCCCAGCCCTGGACACTCCCAGGGGTCCAGGGGCAGCCACAGCTTCATGGGAATTCCCTTCCACCCTCCCAGGAGGAAGAATTGAACCCCAATTCCCCCTCTTTGTTTGAACCAAATGCCATTTTGCTGTCAGCACTTTGCCTGTTCATTTTCTCAGCCTTTTGCTTTGAAGTCCCTGCACTCTCACTGGATTTTGGGGCCATTTTGGCTTTTTTAGTGGAGATTTTAGGATTTTTTCTGGCCATTTTTTGTGCAATTCCTAGGAGATTTTTCTGTTTCTTAGCGTGAATTTTTGGGCATTTTTCTAGGTTTTCATGCTTAAATTTTCCTGGATTTTTCCTGATGCTTTTCCCAGCAATCCTTGGAATTTTCAGAGATTTTAGGTGTTTTTCTAGAGATTCCAGGAGTTTTTGAGCCATTGTTGTGTGATTTCCAGGCTTTTTGGGCCATTTTAAGTCACATTTCCTCTGGATATTTTGCCCACTCACTTCACCAGTTTTTTTCTCAGAAATTCCAGGAATCTCACTGGATTTTGGGACAATTTTGGATTTTTTACTGCAGATGTTAGGAGTTTTTCTGGCCATTTTTGGTGCAATTTCTGGGGGATTTTTGTGTCCCTTAGTGCGAATTTTTTGGCATTTTCCTGGGTTGTTAAGGCCAAATTGATCCTGGATTTTTCCTGATGTTTTTCCCAATAATGCTTGGAATTTTGACCAGTTTGGGGTGTTTCAGTGTCGATTTTAGGACTATTTCTGGCCATTTTCATATTGATTTTTAGGGGATTTTTGCATCCCTTAGTGCGAATTTTTTAGGCTGAATTTCCCTGGATTTTTCCTGATGCTTTTCCCAGCAATCCTCGGAATTTTCATAGATTTTAGGTGGTTTTGTACAGATTCCAGGAGTTTTTGGGCCATTTTTTGAGCCATTTTAGGGGGGTTTGGGCCATTTTAAGTTGCATTTCCTATGGAAGTTTGCCCAGCCATTTTTCCAGTTTTTCCCTTAGAAATCCCTGGACTCTCATTGGGTTTTGGGGCAGATATTAGGAGTTTTTCTGGCCATTTTTTTGTGCAATTTCTTGTGGATTTTTGTGTTTCTCAGTGCGAATTTTAAAGGATTTTCCCTGTTTTTAAGGCAGAGTTTTTCCAGATGTTTTTCCCAATAACACCTGCAATTTTGACAGCTTTGGGGTGCAACTTTTGGGAATTTTGGGGTCGTTTTCAGTTTGATTCTTAGGGGGTTTTTCTTTTCTTAGTGCGAATTGTCGGGGACTTCTCTGGTTTTTAGGCTCAATTTTTCCTGACGCTTTCCCCATCAATCCTTGGGATTTTGGCAGAGTTTAGGTGTGGCTGCAGCCATCTCAGCATTTTTCGGAGTGTTTTTCAT
This sequence comes from Luscinia megarhynchos, assembly GCA_034336665.1. Classification (NCBI taxonomy): domain Eukaryota; kingdom Metazoa; phylum Chordata; class Aves; order Passeriformes; family Muscicapidae; genus Luscinia; species Luscinia megarhynchos. Next base: position 6,650,036 of record CM067583.1, on the reverse strand, counting down.
GGGGTGTTTGAGCACGGGGCCATCCGGCACAATTAACCCTTTGCTTTCCCCCCACCCCAGAGGCAGTGGGAAGGGCCCCCCCCCTTCCCAGCCCAGCCCAGGCATGGAGGGGGGCGTGCAGCTCCTGAGCCGTGACGGGCACAGCATCTCTCACAACTCCAAGCGCCACTACCACGACGCCTTCGTGTGCATGAACCGCATGCGGCAGCGCGGGCTGCTCTGCGACATCGTCCTGCACGTGGCCACCAAGGAGATCAAGGCCCACAAGGTGGTGCTGGCGTCCTGCAGCCCCTACTTCCACGCCATGTTCACAAGCAAGTAGAGTCCTCTCTTCCCCAGGGGCAGGCTGGCGGCCCTTCCCCTCCCCGAGCGCCTGCCCTGTGCTCGCTGCCCTGCTCCGGCCGCTGCTGGGAGCAGCGCTGGCACGTTCCTGGTGTCACTGCCTGAGCCCTGGTGCCGCCCTGCTGCACAGGATCCTGTCCCCTGGCCTGCAGCCCTGGCCCCCAGGCCCTGGAGCTGGGCAGGAAACCTCCCAGAAACGAGCCACTTGTTCCATGCATGGATAAATCCTCCATCTCACTCCCTCCCCTGATTCCCTTTGTTCACAGCCCCATGCTCAGTATCCTGCTGTCCCTCCTCCAGTCCTGGTCCCCAATCCAGGTCTATACCTAGGCAGGAAACCTCCCAAAAACGAGCCACTTGTTCCATGCATGGATAAATCCTCCATTTCACTCCCTTCCATTATTCCCTTTATTCATAGCCCCAGGCTCAGGCATCCTGGTGCCCTTTCCAGCCTGGTCCCCCAGGCCCTAGAGCTGGGCAGGAAACCTCCCAAAACCAAACCTCTTGTTCCATGCATGGATAAATTCTCCATTTCCCTCCCTTCCGTTATTCCCTTTGCCCACAGCTCCCTGCACAGGATCCTGGTGCCCTTTCCAGTCCTGGTCCCCTAGAGCTGGGCAGAAAAACCTCCCTGGGCTGTGGTGTGGATGTAGCTCATTCCATGCATGGATAAATTCTCCATTTCTCTCCCTTCCATTATTCCCTTTGTTCACAACTCCCTGCTCAGTATCCTGGTGCTCCTTCTCTCCTGGCCCTTAATTCCTCCAGCTTCTCCTTGCTAAGAGCTGGGCAGAAAAACCTCCCTGGGCTGTGGTGTGGAGGTGGATGCAGCTCATCCCGTGTTAAATCCTGCATTTCACTCCCTCCCCTGATTCCCTTTGCCCACAGCTCCCTGCACAGGATCCTGGTGCCCTTTCCAGCCTGGTCCCCATTCCCTAGAGCTGGGCAGAAAAACCTCCCTGGGCTGTGGTGTGGAGGTGGATGCAGCTCGTCCCTGTGGGGAAACAGCCCTGCTGGGGGTTTGTTGTTAATTTTTGGTGTCCTTTGCCCCAGATGAGATGAGTGAGAGCCGCCAGACCCACGTGACACTGCATGACATCGACCCGCAGGCGCTGGAGCAGCTGGTGCAGTATGCCTACACGGCTGAGATCGTGGTGGGAGAGGGCAATGTGCAGGTAGGGGCTCCTCCCCACACCCCCCTTCCCCACAACGCCACCTTTGCCTGCTGGGCTCTCCTCTCTCCTGCTGCTCAGCGCTGCCAGCTGTTCCTGTGCTGGCAGCTGGATCTGCCAGTGGCCAGGGGGTGTAGCTGCTTCCCTTCCCAGGGTGTTCCAGGTGCCCTTCCATCTGTTCTTTACCTTACAAACCAGGAGTGCTCTGTCCTTTCTGTGCTTCTGTGCCTGGAGGTGCTCTGGGACCAGGGTGAAAAATCATTTCCTTGCTGCAAACTCCCTTTTCCCCCCTTCCTTCCCACTGTGCCAGACCCTCCTTCCTGCTGCCAGCCTGCTTCAGCTCAATGGTGTGAGGGATGCTTGCTGCAAGTTCCTGCTCAGCCAGCTCGACCCCTCCAACTGCCTGGGCATCCGGGGCTTTGCTGACACCCACTCCTGCAGCGACCTCCTCAAGTCTGCCCACAAGTACGTCCTCCAGCACTTCGTGGAGGTGTCCAAGACTGAGGAGTTCATGTTGCTGCCCCTGAAACAGGTGAGGCCCTGCTGGCACTGGGTGCAGCAAAGCTTTTCCTGCTCTGTCTGTGGGGGAAAAGCCCAAGGGATCTGCTGAGAGGATAGGGTTTGACAGGGGGATGTACCCAGGTTTTGGGTTTTGGCCTCACTCTGGTCAGTCTGTGGGAAGAGCTCTGCCAGCAGGCTGCATCCCATGGGAAATGGGGGTAGGAGGGTAGGACAGGGGTAATTTGGTCACTGCTGCTTGCCACGTGAGCTGTGAGCACCCTGCCCTGGCTCTGGGAGCACAGCCCGGGCTCCCCTGGGCACGTGGCTGGGGTGTTTAAATCAGCTCAGCTCATGTTTCTTGCTGATCATCATGTGGTGGGCCCTGGGCAGCAGCAATTCCCAGTCCTGGAATAGTGTGTCCCTCTGTGTGTCCCTCTGTGTGTCTCTCAGACACCTCCATCACCCACTCCCGGGGCAGTGACAATGAGGGGAGGGTGTGACAATCACACATCTCCCTCTGCTGCAGCTCTGCAGCCCTTGGCAGGTGAAGGGACAGCTCTGGGAGCAGCCAGGGACAAATGCCATATGGCAGGGACAAATGCCAGCAGAGCCACTGTCAGCGAGGGGAATGAATGGTCAGGCATTGCAGCAGCCTCGGGGGAAAGGATGAGGGAGGATGATGTCCCCACAAAGCTGCTCTTGGGGCAGCCAGCATGCCCAGGAGGCAGAGCTCTGCTGCTCCACTGAGCACGTGCTGGCAGCTGGGAATGTCTCCTCTCCTCCCAGCCCACACCAAGCTGCAGTGCCCTCCCCACCCCACCCTGCAGGTGCTGGACCTCATCTCCAGCGACAGCCTCAACGTGCCCTCGGAGGAGGAGGTGTACAGGGCTGTGCTCAGCTGGGTCAAACACGACGTGGACAGCAGGAGACAGCACGTGCCCAGGGTGAGAGTGCTGGGGAGGGGCTGGGAGTGGGCTGGGAATGGGCTGGGAGTGCTGGGAAGGGGGTGGGAGTGCTGGAAAGGGGCCGAGAGTGGGCTGGGAATGGGGGTGGGAGTGCTGGGAATGGGGTGGGAGTGCTGGAAAGGGGGCTGAGAGTGGGCTGGGAATGGGCTGGGAGTGCTGGGAAGGGGGTGGGAGTGCTGGAAAGGGGCCGAGAGTGGGCTGGGAATGGGGTGGGAGTGCTGGGAATGGGGTGGGAGTGCTGGAAAGGGGGCTGAGAGTGGGCTGGGAATGGGGTGGGGGTGGGCTGGGAATGGGGAAGAGCACTGGGAATGGGGAAGGAGCGCTGGGAATGGGGTGGGAGTGCTGGGAATGGGGAAGGAGTGCTGGGAATGGGGAGGGAGCACTGGGAATGGGGTGGGAGCACTGGGAAGGGGGAAGGAGCACTGGGAATGGGGAAGGAGCACTGGGAAGGGGGGTGAGAGTGCTGGGAAAGGGGAAGGAGCACTGGGAATGAGGTGGGAGTGCTGGGAATGGGGTGGGGGTGGGCTGGGAATGGGGAAGGACGACTGGGAATGGGGTGAGAGTGCTGGGAAGGGGGAAGGAGCACTGGGAATGGGGAGGGAGCACTGGGAAGGAGGAAGGAGCACTGGGAAGGGGGTCTGGTCCTGCCCCCCATCTCTGGGTGCCTGGGCTGGGTGGGTGTGTGGCTGGAGGAAGCTGCAGGACAGGGCAGATCCTGTCCTGCCACTTCCAGTCCCGGTTGGAAAGGACCTTAAATCCCATTTCATTTCCCCCTGCCGTGGGCAGGGGCACCTTCCACTATCCCAGGTTGCTCCAACCTGGCCTCAAACAAGGATGGGGCAACCCCAGGGCAACCTGTGCCAGGGCCCCACCACCCTCTGAGAGGAGAGATCCTCCCTGATCTCTGACCTCAGCCTGTCCCCTTTCAGTTTAACCCTGTCCCCTTTTAATTTAACCTTGTCCCCTTTTAGTTTAGCCCTGTCCCCATGTCCCAAGGCCTGCTCTGCTGTCCCCTTTCAGTTTAACCCTGTCCCCCTTTAGTTCAATCCTGTCCCCTTTCACTTTAACCCTTTCCCTGTGCCCCAAGCCCTCTCTGCTCTCCCCTTTACTTTAACCCTGTCCCCTTTGGGTTTAACCCTCTCCCTGTGCCCCAAGCCCTCTCTCCTTTCCTCTTTACTTTAACCCTCTCCCCCTACCCCAAACCCTCCCTGCTCTCCCTTTCCTTTAACCCTCTCCCCCTGCCCCAAGGCGTCTCTGCTCTCCCCTTTAACCCTCTCCCCTTTCAGTTTAACCCTCTCTCCTTTCCTTGAACCCTCTCCCCTTTGGGTTTACCCCTCTCCCCGTGCCCCAAGCCCTCTCTGTCTCCCCTTAAACCCTCTCCCCCTTCCTTTAACCCTGTCCCCTTTCAGTTTAACTGTGTCCTCTCCCCTTTAACCCTCTCCCCTTTCCTTTAACCCTGTCCCTCTACTTTAACCCTCTCCCCTTTGGGTTCACCCCTCTCCCTGCACCCCAAGCCCTCTCTGTCTCCCCTTTAACCCTGTCCCTCCCCTTTAACCCTGTCCCTCCCCTTTAACCCTGTCCCCTTTCCTTTAACCCTGTCCCTCCCTTTAACCCTGTCCCCTTTCAGTTTAACCCTGTCCCCTTTCAGTTTAACCCTCTCTGTCTCCCCTTTAACCCTCTCTGTCTCCCCTTTAACCCTCTCCCCTTCCCTTTAACCCTCTCCCCCTTCCTTTAACCCTCTCCCCTTTCCTTTAACCCTGTCCCCTCTCCTTTAACCCTGTCCCCTTTCAGTTTCACTCTGTCCCCTCCCCTTTAACCCTCTCCCCTCCCCTTTAACCCTCTCCCCTTTCCTTTAACCCTGTCCCTCCCCTTTAACCCTGTCCCCTGTACTTTATTTAACCCTGTCCCTCCCCCTTTAACCCTGTCCCCTCCCCTTTAACCCTGTCCCCTTCCCTTTAACCCTGTCCCTCCCCTTTAACCCTGTCCCCTTTCAGTTTAACCCTGTCCCCTGTACTTTATTTAACCCTGTCCCCTTCCCTTTAACCCTGTCCCTGTACTTTATTTAACCCTGTCCCCTCCCCTTTAACCCTGTCCCCTCCTTTAACCCTGTCCCCTTCCCTTTAACCCTGTCCCTCCCCTTTAACCCTGTCCCCTTTCAGTTTAACCCTGTCCCTGTACTTTATTTAACCCTGTCCCTCCCCTTTAACCCTGTCCCTCCCCTTTAACCCTGTCCCCTTCCCTTTAACCCTGTCCCCTCCCCCTTTAACCCTGTCCCCTTTCAGTTTAACCCTGTCCCCTGTACTTTATTTAACCCTGTCCCCTTCCCTTTAACCCTGTCCCCTGTACTTTATTTAACCCTGTCCCCTCCCCTTTAACCCTGTCCCCTCTCTCTCCCCCCGCAGCTGATGAAGTGCGTGCGGCTGCCGCTGCTGAGCCGCGATTTCCTGATGAGCCACGTGGACACGGAGCTGCTGGTGCGGCACCACTCGGAGTGCAAGGACCTGCTGATCGAGGCGCTCAAGTACCACCTGCTGCCCGAGCAGCGCGGGGCGCTGGGCAACAGCCGCACGCGGCCGCGGCGCTGCGAGGGGGCCAGCACCGTGCTCTTCGCCGTGGGTAGGGCTGCCCCCAGACCCAAATCACAGCCCTGCCCTGGTCATTTGGAGTTATATTTAGTGATACCATGCTCTTTGCCAGCCCCCAGACCCAAATCACAGCCCTGCCCTGGTCATTTGGGGTTGTGTTTACTGATACTCATGCTCTTTGTTAGCTCAGACCCAAATCACAGCCCTGCCCTGGTCATTTGGGGTTATATTTAGTGATACCATGCTCTTTGCCAGCCCCCCAGACCCAAATCACAGCCCTGCCCTGGTCATTTGGGGTTGTGTTTGCTGGTACTGGGCTCTTCTGCAGCTGCCCCCAGACCCAAATCACAGCCCTGCCCTGGTCATTTGGGGTTGTGTTTGCTGGTACTGGGCTCTTTGCAGCCCCCAGACCCAAATCACAGCCCTGCCCTGGTCATTTGGGGTTATATTTAGTGATACCATGCTCTTTGCTTAGCCCCCAGACCCAAATCACAGCCCTGCCCTGGTCATTTGGGGTTATATTTAGTGATACCATGCTCTTTGCCAGCCCCCAGACCCAAATCACAGCCCTGCCCTAATCACAGACATGCCCTGGTTATTTGGGGTTATATTTACTGATACCGTGCTCGCCGTGGGTAGGGCTGCCCCCAGACCCAAATCACAGCCCTGCCCTGGTCATTTGGGGTTGTGTTTAGTGACACTGGGCTCTTTGTACCAGACCCAAATCACAGCCCTGCCCTGGGGTTATATTTAAAGAGATGGTACTGGGCTCTTGCCTCAGACCCAAATCACAGCCCTGCCCTGGTCATTTGGGGTTATATTTAGTGATACCATGCTCTTTGCCAGCCCCCAGACCCAAATCACAGCCCTGCCCTGGTCATTGGGGTTATATTTAGTGATACCATGCTCTTTGCCAGCCCCCAGACCCAAATCACAGCCCTGCCCTGGTCATTTGGGGTTGTGTTTGCTGGTACTGGGCTCTTTCGCCGTGGGTAGGGCTGCCCCCAGACCCAAATCACAGCCCTGCCCTGGTCATTTTGGGGTTGTGTTTGCTGGTACTGGGCTCTTTGCCAGCCCCCAGACCCAAATCACAGCCCTGCCCTGGTCATTTGGGGGTTATATTTACTGATGCTGTGCTCTTTGCAGCCCCCAGACCCAAATCACAGCCCTGCCCTGGTCATTTGGGGTTGTGTTTACTGACACTGGGCTCTTTGTAGCCCCCAGACCCAAATCACAGCCCTGCCCTGGTTATTTGGGGTTATATTTACTGATACCATGCTCTTTGCCAGCCCCAGACCCAAATCACAGCCCTGCCCTGGTCATTTGGGGTTATATTTAGTGATACCATGCTCTTTGGCCAGTTTCCCAGACTCCAAAATCACAGCCCTGCCCTGGTCATTTGGGGTTGTGCTTACTGGTACTGGGTCTGGGGTGTAGGGCTGAGCCCCAGACTAAATCACAGCCCTGTCCTAATCCCAGACATGCCCTGGTTATTTGGGGTTATATTTACTGACACCGGTGTTTCGCCCCATAGTAGGGGATGCAGGCCCCTTGCTGCAGACCCCAAATCAGGGCTGCCCTGGTCATTTGGGGTTATATTTACTGATACTGTAGCTCTTTTGCAAAGCCCCCAGACCCAAATCACAGCCCCTGTCCTAATCACAGACATGACCTGGTTATTTGGGGTTATATTTACTGATACTGGGCTCTTCGCCGTGGGTAGGGCTGCTGGGCTCTTTGCAGCCCCCAGACCCAAATCACAGCCCTGCCCTGATCCTTATCCTGGTCATTTGGGGTTATATTTACTGATACTGTGCTCTTTGCCAGCCCCTAGACCCAAATCACAGGCTCATCCTGGTCATTTGGGGTTGTGTTTGCTGATACTGGGCTCTTCGCCGTGGGTAGGGGTGCGGGGCTCTGGGCTGCCCCCAGACCCAAATCACAGCCCTGTCCTGATCACAGACATGCCCTGGTTATTTGGGGTTATATTTACTGATACCGTCTCGTTAGGCCCCAGACCCAAATCACAGCCCTGTCCCAACCGTATTTGGGGTTATATTTACTAACCTGCTCCACTGAGGATACTGGGCTCTTGCAGCCCCAGACCCAAATCACAGCCCTGCCCTGCTATCCCGTCATTTGGGGTTATATTACTGATACTGTGTCTTCACCAGACCCAAATCAGCCCTGCCCTGGTCCTGGTCATTTGGGGTTATATTTACTGATACTGTGCTCTTTGCCAGCCCCAGACCCAAATCACAGCCTGCCCTGGTCATTTGGGTTCTGTTTCTGACACTGCCCATGCCCCCAAACCCAAATCACAGCCCTGCCCTGGTCATTTGGGGTTATATTTACTGATGCTGTGCTCTTTGCCAGCCCCCAGACCCAAATCACAGACTTATCCTGGTCATTTGGGGTTATATTTACTGATGCTATGCTCTTTGCCAGCCCCCAGACCCAAATGACAGCCCCTGTCCTAATCACAGACATGCCCTGGTTATTTGGGGTTATATTTACTGACACTGGGCTCTTGGTCTGCCCCCAGACCCAAATCACAGACATATCCCAATTTTTCTGGGTTATATTTACTGATATTGGGCTCTTTGCCAGCCCCCAGACCCAAATCACAGGCATGCCCTGATTTTTGTGGGTTATATTTCCTGATACTGTGCTCTTTGCCAGCCCCCAGACCCAAATCACAGACATGCCCTGGTCATTTGGGGCTGTGTTTGCTGGTACTGTGCTCTTTGCCACCCCCAGCCCTGAATCCCATCCATATCCTGATTTTTTTGAGCTGTATTTCCTGATACTGGGCTCTTCACTGTGGGTAAGGCCCTGCTGCCCCCCCAGCCCCAAATCCCAGCCCTATCCTGATTTTTTGGGTTATGTTTGCTGATATATTGAGGAAAAGACTCTATAACTTGTGAGAAATGAGAGTTATAAAGTATTTATTCATTTATTCAGTGCTGAGGTGCACGGGGATAATTCCTCCCAAAGCATCCACACCAAAACTGCTCTGTTTGTTCCCTAAAAGTTTAGGATTACACAATGCCTGATACATATTCATGTCCTGGCCCCACCTATCCTCACTTTGTACTAAAATGAACCAAAAATCCTTTTGTGCTTGATCTCCCCAATTCAGGGGATGTTGGGGGTCTCTGACAAACTCTTCGTTGCACTTGAACTTTTCAACTTTGCCTCTGCATCTCAGCCTTTTGGGCACATTGCAGACTTTGAGATTGCTGGTTTGGGGTTTTTGGATTTATCACTTAATCCCTGGTGCATCCCTCACCGTGTTTGCGGGTTCTGGCTTCGTTTATCCCACACCAGTCTGCGTCTCCTCCCGGTTTTTGCGAGCGCGGGAAATGCCGGGCGCTGCTGATGGGGGGTTTGGTTTTTTTGGCGAGCTGCTCCTTGCTGCTGTCTCACGGCTCTGTGCCCTCCCCGCGCAGGTGGAGGGAGCCTGTTTGCCATCCACGGCGACTGCGAGGCGTACGACACGCGCACGGACCGCTGGCACATGGTGGCCTCCATGAGCAGCCGCCGGGCGCGCGTGGGCGTGGCGGCCATCGGCAACCGGCTCTACGCCGTGGGAGGGTAAGGGGGTCTGCACACACGGGCAGGAGCTCCTCTTGGGAATGCACAGTGCAAACCCCCTCCCGCCACATTATTATAATCTTGAAATTAAGGGGCTCTCAGGCAAGGATAGGGGAATTAGGAGTAACGGTTCTTTACTAGGAAAATTAGAATAGAAATGCAGTATGACAAAGAACAATCCCAAAGCACTGCCAGAGCCAGAATCCAAGCTGACACCCGTCAGTCAGTCAGGGTGTTGGCAGCAGTCCCATTCAATGGTGGCTGCATCCTCCTGCAGTGGCAGATGTGGTTCAGCTGGAGCAGTGCTCCTGGAGAAGGTGCAGTTTCCTCTGAAGCTCCAGGGATGATGTGGAAAGGTCTGGCTTTCCTCTGGAATCCAGTGGAAAGAAGGTGCCTTGGTGTCCAAAATCTCAGTTTTTATCTGGGTAGGAAGGGCTTGGCTGGAGCATCTCCCAGTGGGATGATGGAATTTTATCAGTCATGCACTGGGACTCAATGGCCATGAACAGGAGATATCTCCTGGAGGGAGGATGGGCTGTGGGAAGATAAAGATGATTGGCCAGCTGATTTAAAACTAGCCCATTAACAGGAGATATCTTCCATGGAGATAAAAATCACTGCATCACCTGGTTTAACAAATGGCCCATGAACAGGAGATATCTCCTGGAGGGAGGATGGCTGTGGGAAGATAAAGATGATTGCCCAGCTGGTTTAAAGCTGGCCCATGAGCAGATAATGTGTGCCAGGAGATCAGGGTCACTGCCCCACCCGGCTGCAGCAGATGGGACAGAATTCACATTTCTGGCCACAACCCAAGCCACCATGGAAAAGCCTTTTCCTTCCCTGTGCTGTTTGGGCTTGCTCTGCCTCCTGGGCTGGGCTGTTTCCCTCCTGTTTCCTTTAGAATTCCAGACTGGTTTGGGTTGGAAGCTTAAATATTATCTCATCCCACCCCGTGTCATGGGCAGGGACACCTCCCAGCATCCCAGTTTGCTCCAAACCCCATCCAGCCTGGACACTTCCAGGACTCCACAGCTTCTCTCTGAGCAGCCCCTTGTCCCCTTCTCTCCCTGCAGCTACGATGGCACCTCTGACCTGGCCACAGTGGAGTCCTACGACCCTGTCACCAACTCCTGGCAGCCCGAGGTGTCCATGGGCACCAGGAGGAGCTGCCTGGGCGTGGCAGCCCTTCATGGGCTCCTCTATGCTGCTGGGGGCTACGATGGGGCCTCGTGCCTCAACAGGTGGGTTACTTTGGGGATACTTTGTGTCGGGGTAGACAGAGGACAAAACTCATGCGCTCTGTTGAAGCTGAATGTTACAGGAAAATACAGAAATGCTACGCGTGAGAAGAAAGGGGTTTAAGTAGAAGTCATACAGGTGAATTCTGCAGTAAAAAGTACAGGGAAAACCACTCATTTTGTTTTACATCTTCCTAATCAGCAAAGTTTAGTCATTATTTTGCTTAATATAATTAAAGTAATTTTTTTACAAAGTTGGTGCATATTTCTGATACAGTACTTGAGCCTCCAAGTACATTATTTCTTATATCCTTACTGTCTACACATTACACATTTATTCAGAAATTTGAGATTGTAGTAGAAATGCACAAAGGTATAAATACTTTAAAGAGCAAAACATGAGAGAGATCATATCAGTATGTTGCCTTCCACTGCACAAAGCATAGGCCAGAAAAATCAGCTTGGGCTCCTGAACAGAGCTCCCCTGTGCAATGAAAGCCTTCTCTTTGCTGCCCCTGGAAGGGCCAGGACTGCCCTGTGAGCGTGGCAAGGGGCCCTGAGGAGCCACTTGCTGTGGGATAGTTTCTCAGCCTTCAGGCAGAACAGCAAGCAGGGATTCTTCAAGGACATGAACAACAGAGGGTGAGCCTGCTGTCAATGGGGCAGGGAAGCTGGTGGCCAGTGGCATGGAGAGGGCTCTGTGCTGCCTTTGCCTCAGTCACTACCAGGAAAACAAGCATGCAGGAGTTCAGGCCCCTGAGACTAAAAGGGAAATCCAGAACCTCCATGGGGGAGGACTGGGTTAGGGTACACTTTACCTGGAGTCTGTGAGCCTGACAGATTGCACCCAAGTGTTGAGGGAGCTGGCTAATGCTGCTGCAGGGCCACTCGTGTTTATCTCTGAATGGCCAGGGAGATTGAGGGATGTTCCAGTAGGCTGGAAAAGAGAAAATACCACTCTCCAAGAAAACCAGGAAGGAAGATGTGGGAATCCACAGGCTAATCAGCTTCACTTAAGCCCTTGGTAATGTGATAGAAAAGAATCCTTCTGGAAAGCATTTCTAAAATTTCTAGATGTACAGCAGGAAAATCTTCCTTGACCAATCTTACTGCCACGTCCTCCCCAACAGGTAGGGATTGCCCTGCTGCAGCCCTCCCTGCTCCTGCAAGCACTGTCCCTGCAGCTGGGAGCCCTTGGGAAGGGTTTGGCAGCTCAGCTCCTTCTTCCACTGGGAAATCCCCTCACTTTGTAGCCCTCAACAGAGCCCAGCCTGTGTCAGTTCCTCCCTCCGTGTCTATCCCCATCTCCCTTGGGAATGTCCCAGAGTGTCGCCTGGGCTTTTCTCCAGTGTCCCACCTCTGTCCCTATGTCCCAGAGTGTCACCTGGGCTTTTCCAGTGTCCCACCTTTGCCCCTGTGCCCCAGAATTGTCACCTGGGCTTTTCCAGTGTCCCACCCTTGTCCCTGTGTCCCAGAGCTGTCACCTGGGCTTTTCCAGTGTCCCAGAATTGTCACCTGGGCTTTTCCAGTGTCCCACCCTTGTCCCTGTGTCCCAGAATTGTCACCTGGGCTTTTCCAGTGTCCCACCCTTCTGTCCCTGTGTCCCAGAATTGTCACCTGGGCTTCTCCAGTGTCCCACCCTTTGTTTCTGTGTCCCAGAATTGTCACCTGGGCTTCCAGTGTCCCACTTCTGTCCCTGTGTCCCAGAGTGTCACCTGGGCTTCTCCAGTGTCCCACCTTCTGTCCCTGTGTCCCAGAGCTGTCCCTGTGTCCCAGAGTGTCACCTGGGCTTTTCCATGTCCCACCTTCTGTCCCTGTGTCCCAGAGCTGTCCCAGTGTCCCAGAGTGTCACCTGGGCTTTTTCATGTCCCACCTCTGTCCCAGTGTCCCAGAGTGTCACCTGGGCTTTTCCATGTCCCACCTTGTGTCCCCTGTGTCCCACCTCTGTCCCTGTGTCCCAGAGCTGTCACCTGGGCTTTTCCATGTCCCACCTTCTGTCCCTGTGTCCCAGAGCTGTCCCTGTGTCCCAGAGTGTCACCTGGGCTTTTCAGTGTCCCACCCTTGTCCCTGTGTCCCTGCAGTGCAGAGAGGTACGACCCCCTGACGGGCACCTGGACCTCCATCGCTGCCATGAGCACCCGCCGGCGCTACGTGCGCGTGGCCACGCTAGGTGGGTGCTGGGGGGCTGGGGGGTCCTGGGGGCTGGGGGTCCTGGCCAGCCTCTGCTGCACTGCTGGGGCTTCCTGCTGCTGCTCTGCCCCAGTTCCTGCCCCTCCTGCTGTGCTCCCCTTCTCAGCCTCCCTGATAACTGGGGTTTGGAGGCAGCTCCTGAGGGGTCCCACAAGTTGTTCCCTTCTGGTTTGGGGTGAGGGGCTGCCTGTGGGTGATGCCCTGATCAGTCCTTCACTGTGCAGGACAATCCTTTCAGTGGTGCATCTCCCTGGGGTGTTTCCCTCCTGCCCCAGTGTCCCCGTGCCTGTCCCCTGCCCTGCTCTCTGCTCCCTGCTCTCAGCTCTGGCTGCTGACCCAGAGCTCCCCTCATCCCCACTCCTCCTGAGCCTGCCACAGCCCATCCTGGCATTCCCCTGCTCCAGCCTGCTCCTCTAAAAATACCCCGGGGCTCCTCCATGAGGAGGAGCTCAAGAAGCAGCAGCAGCAGGAGAAGGAGCTCTCTGGGAGGCTTTGCTGAGGAGCTGCCTGATGAATATTTGCTGCTGGAAGGGGAGCGAGCCGGGCTGGCCGTGCTGGGAGGAGCTGGGCAGGGGGGGCTCAGCCTGGACCTGTGTGGGCACCCCTAGAGTGGCACCTGTGACTTTCTGGGAGGCTGTGGTGGGACAGGGACGTGCCTTTAGCTGATCCCTGTGCTTCTGTGGCTGTCTTTGCAGAAGGCAACCTCTATGCAGTCGGGGGCTACGACAGCTCGTCGCACTTAGCCACGGTGGAGAAGTATGAGCCCCAGGTAAATATGGGAGATTTGGGTGACCCCTCTGCTTCTCCCCTCCTCAGGGGTGCCTGGAAGGCTTTAACTCACCATGCATGGCTGTGAGGTGCAGAGGGATCAGCAGGGACAGTGAGGTTTTGGCCACCAGAACCCCCTTTGCCCCAGTGCCTGTAGGAAGCCTGTTAGCCAATTCAGGTCATGATTTCACTATAATTTATTTGCCTTTAAAGAAAGAGTACTTTGATTGGGCCTTGCAAAAATCAGAAGATTTGCAAATTGCATTGTTCGAATTTTTCGAGTGTCTGTTCTATTCATTTTCCAAGTCATAAGCTTTGCAAGCAAAATTAAGTTTTAAAGAAAAGCCCATTTTAAGTGAAGCGCCCCTGGAAGCTGTCACTGTGTTTACTGATGGTTCAGGAAGAACACACAAATCAGTAATCACATGGCAAAATCAGAAAACTAAGGAATGTAAGTCTGATATCCAGACAGTGGAAGGTTCACATCAGGCTGTGGAATTGGCAGCTGTTGCTGGAGCATTTCAGCTTTGCTCAGAACCTTTTAATTTGATCACAGATTCTGCATGTGTAGCTAACTTGGTCCATGGCCTGAGCTGCTGCCCACCCAGCCTGGGGAGTGTGGCAGGCTGGGCACAGGGACACACTGCCCTGCTCCAGCAAGATCGAAGGGAAAGTCCTGGAGGCTTTTCCTGAGCTGCAAAGGCCCAGCTGCACTCACTCAGACTGGAAATAGGTGCAGCTCAGCCCCTGGCACGGGGATCTCTGTGCCCCCGGGGTGCTCTCCAGAAATTCCTCCTGGAAACGGGGGCAGAGCGGGGAGGAAAGAACTCAGGCCGCCCAGAAGTGTTTCCAGGGCAGGAGCTGCGTGGTGAGAGCAGGACTGATGGGTCAGGGGCTGCCCTGTGGGCGCTGAGGGCTGCCTGTCCCCAGACCAACACCTGGAGCCCCATTGCCAACATGCTGAGCCGCCGCAGCAGCGCGGGCGTGGCCGTGCTCGAGGGGATGCTCTACGTGGCCGGAGGCAACGATGGCACCAGCTGCCTCAACTCTGTGGAGCGTTACAGCCCCAAATCCAACAGCTGGGAGAGCGTGGCCCCCATGAACATCCGCAGGTAAGGGGCTGGCCCCTCTGCAGCCTCAGGGAGCACACCGTGAAGCAAACCAGGGAACACCAGGGGGTTCAGGGATCCCGTGGCTGGCTCAGCACGCTCCTGCTGGGCCCTGAGGGGATGCAGGGTGTGCCAGGAGGGCACACTGGGGTGGTCTGCAGAGGGGCTTATCCTCAGCAGTTTGTGTGGACGTGAAGAACCTGGGGTTGAGCTGGATGAGCCCATGGAGAAGCTGCTGGGCTGTGGGGGAATTAAGGCTTGCAAGTCCGAGGGTTCTGGGGTCAGAGGGTTTGGTATTTGATGAAGTTTGGTAATAGATAAGATTTGGTATTAGATTAGGTTTGGTATTACATAAGGTTTGGTATTTGATAAGGTTTGGTATTTGATAAGGTTTGGTATTTGATGAGATTTGGTATTTGATGAAGTTTGGTATTTGATAAAGTTGGGTATTATACAAGGTTTGGTATTAGATAAAGTTTGTTCTTAGATAAAGTTTGGTATTAGATAAGGTTTGGTATCTGATAAGGTTTGGTATTTGGTGAGGTTTGGTATTTGATGAACTTTGGTATTTGATGAAGTTTGCTATTACGTAAGGTTTGATACTTTATGAAGTTTGGTATTAGATCAGGTTTGGTATTTGATAAAGTTTGGTATTAGATGAGGTTTGGTACTTGATAAAGTTTGGTATTAGATGAGGTTTGATACTAGATAAGGTTTGATACTTGATGAAGTTTGGTATTAGATGAGGTTTGGCATTAGATCAGGTTTGGTATTAGATGAGGTTTGGTATCTGATAGGGTTTGGTATTAGATGAGGTTTGGCATTAGATCAGGTTTGGTACTTTGATGAAGTTTGGTATTAGATCAGATTTGGTATTTGATGAAGTTTGGTATTAGATGAGGTTTGGTATTAGATCAGGTTTGGTATCTGATAGGGTTTGGTATTAGATGAGGTTTGGTATTAGATCAGGTTTGGTTTTTGATGAAGTTTGGTATTAGATGAGGTTTGGTATCTGATAAGGTTTGGTATCTGATAGAGTTTGATATTAGATGAGGTCTAGCATTAGATCGGGTTTGGTACTTGATGAAGTTTGGTATTAGATGAGGTTTGGTATCTAATAAGGTTAGGTATTAGATGAGGTCTGGCATTAGATCAGGTTTGCTATTAGATGAGGTTCTGGCATTAGATCAGGTTTGGCACTGATGAAGTTTGCTGTTAGATGAGGTCTGGCAGTAGATCAGGTTTGGTATTAGATGAGGTCTGGCATTAGATCAGGTTTGGCACTTGATGAAGTTCGGTATTAGATCAGGTTTGGCACTGATGAACCCCGGCGTTTGCTGAGTTCCAGGGTCGGAGTGAGGGGCAGGTCTCTGTCCCCGCTCCCGTCTGTCCGCGCGGGTCGCTCCCGGCGCGTTCCGGGCGCTGCAGCTCGGGCTGCCAGCCTCACCCAGCTCTCTGCCCGTCCCTGCAGGAGCACCCACGACCTGGTGGCCATGGACGGCTGGCTCTATGCCGTGGGGGGCAACGACGGCAGCTCCAGCCTCAACTCCATCGAGAAGTACAACCCGCGCACCAACAAGTGGGTGGCGGCTTCGTGCATGTTCACCCGCCGCAGCAGCGTGGGGGTGGCCGTGCTGGAGCTGCTCAACTTCCCCCCGCCCTCCTCGCCCACCCTCTCGGTGTCCTCCACCAGCCTTTGACAGCGGCCCCGGTGCCCCGGCCCCGGCCCCGGGGGGCAGCGCTGGCCGCTGAGCGGGGGGCGGGGGCTGTACGGGGGCGGGGGCTGCACGGGGGGCAGGGGGTGCAGGGGGTACAGACCCTGCAGACCCCGCAGAGCGGGCAGGGGCTGCAGGCCTTACAGACTGTACAGACCCCACAGAGGGGGCAGGGGCTACAGGCCTTACAGACTGTACAGACCCCACAGAGGGTACAGAGACTGCAGAGGGTACAGAGCCTACAGACCCCACAGAGCCTGCAGAGGGTACAGAGACTGCAGACTGTACAGACCCTACAGAGCCCACAGAGCCTACAGAACCTGCAGAGCCTACAGAGCCCACAGACCTCACAGACCCCAAAGACACCACAGACCCCACAGATCCCATAGACCCTACAGAACCCACAGACCCCACAGACCTTACAGACCCCACAGAGCCCAGAGAGCCCACAGACCCTACAGACCCCACAGACCTTACAGACCCCACAGAGCCCAGAGAGCCCACAGACCCTACAGACCCCACAGACCTTACAGACCTCACAGACCTTACAGACCCCAAAGACACCACAGACCCCACAGAACCCACAGACCCCACAGACCTTACAGACCCCACAGAGCCCACAGACCCTACAGACCCTACAGAACCCACAGACCCTACAGAACCCACAGACCCTACAGACCCCACAGACCTTACAGACCTTACAGACCCCACAGACACCACAGACCACACAGATCCCACAGACACCACAGACCCTACAGACCTTACAGACCCCACAGACCCTACAGAGCCCACAGACCTTACAGACCCCACAAACCCCACAGACCCCATCCCAGCCCTCCTGGGTGCTCTGGGGACACCTATGGGGACACCAAATGTGCTTCCAGCGCTGGCCCTTCCCAGAGCGGGCTCTGCCTCTGGCCAGACTCATCCAGCACCCCCAAAACCCCTCCTTCGGGGCAGGGGGAACCCCAAACCATTGATTGCTGCTTTTGGGATTTCCCGGGCGCTGCTGTCCGTGGGATTGCCCCGCTCCAGGCGCTGCGGCGCCCCGGGGACCCGCCCGGTGCCCGCTGCAGGTGCCCGCAGGCAGCCGGGGCTGCGAGCACGGTGCATCTCTCCGATGCCTTACCCGCGCCGGGAGTTTGCTGTTCCCCTCTCTGCAAGCTGAGCTCGTGGGAAGGAATCAGTTCTTCAGCCTTCTGAAGGAGGAGGATTGCCTGGCATTACTCTGTTGGGTGTTCATTATTTTTTATTTGCCGTTTTTTTTTTAATTTGAACGCTGATATGACTTCACATCCCTTTATTTTTTACTATTTCCCCCATCCCTCTGCCCTCCAGGCAGCAGAAGGGATGCAGTTCCTTTTCTCATCACTTGAGGAGGTGATTCCTGAGCCCTGGAAGAAGCTCTCTCTGCGTGGGTGGGGCGTGTGAACGTGTGAGGGAGGGACCATCCCCAATTAGCGGCTCCCTGGCAATCAAACAGCCGCTGGAACCAACTGGAGGGTGGAAATTGAGCACTGCAAGGCCAGTCCTTGCAGGTGTTTTCAGGGTGTGCTGAGGCACGCACCAGGTGCTCTCCACGCCGCAGAGGAACGACTCTACCACTGGTACCTCAATCGTGTTCAAATGTAGCATTGGAAATCTGCTCCAGCTCTTTGCAACTCCTTCCTTTTCCCCCCTTTCCTCCCCAGTTCTCACTCACAGAGCTCAGATTTCACTCCTGTGGTACTTGTGGGACTGAATTTTCGAGTAGCAAGAGATTTCTCCTTTTTTTAGGGGGGTGAAAGAAGAGTTTAAGATCAGACAGGGACTCCCCAACTTTCAGATTTTTTTCTTGGCAGTCTGATTTTCCCTGGACAGGTGCCTGCAGGTTTTCCAAGCCCACTCACAGTGCCTCACGTTGTACACCTGGAATTCCCAGCAGCTTCTGAAAACCAGGGCTGCCTCCCCCTCTGAGCCTCTCAGGCTGAGGAGGTTTTTCTGGCTTTTGGAAGAGGCTCTAAATGTCCTTTTTGTCTCCTCCTCCCTGCCCCAGCTCAGCAGCTCTCCCGTTTCCCTGTCCTGCAGAGGACCCTGAGAGTGTCCAGGCTCTGCAGTTGTCTCCTGACCCACGTGAGCTGCCCCAGGAAGGTCAGAGGAATCTGCTTTCCTCAAGAAAAATGCTGAAATCAGTGAGATCTGCTCTGCTTTGTGCTCTCCACCCTTTCCACCCCATTCCTGTGACCAACATGAGGATTTCCCTCTCCTGCTGGGCTCACATCGGGGTGTCCCTGGATTTTGGGGTCCCCTTTGGAGGAGGATCAGCCCCATGGGGAGGTGGAAGGGGCTGGTGCTGAGGAGCTCAGGAGGAGCCAGGAATGGAGAGCAGAGCCCAGGCAGGAGGTGTTGAGGAGGAAAGAGAGAATTTCAAACTGGGAATGAGCTGGGGGTGCTGCAGGAGAGGAGGGAGCTGTGCCTTGGCAGCAAAGCCTGAGGGAAGGGAGAAATGCAGCAGCTGAGAGGAGAATTTTGGTGCCACGAGCCCTTGGCCTCCCTGCAGCAGTGTGGAACTCCTGTGTGGTGCTGTCCTGCAGCAGGGACAGGGGCTGGGGCTCCTGAGCAACCTCCCCCTGAGCCTGAGCCAGGGGAGCCGGCCAGGAGCAGCCTCTGCTCTCTGCTGCCCCAACTATGCAGGTGCCCGAGGGAGGAGGAAGGAAAGGGCAAAACAATCCCCCCAAAACTCCCCCAGCATCTCCTGGGGGTCCCAACCCCCCGACCCGCACTGTGTGGTGTCAGCACCTGCCCTGGGAGCTTGTGCCAGGGTGGGGTTTGCTCCTGGTGCTGCACGTCCCCTCTGGCAGCAGGAGGAGCTCGGAGGGGACGAGTGTCTGTGTCCGTCTGTCTGTCTGTCTGTCTGAGGGGGAGGAGAACAGCCCGTGTGGCTTCCCTGCCGGTTTCAGTCTCACCCGAGGTGTTTTTTGTCTGAATTCCCAGCCTGGGGGTTTCCCAGCAGGAGCCCTGCCCTGGCCCGGGGGCAGAATCTCCCTGCTGGGCACTCGCTGCTCCAGGCCCACGTCCGAGCGTCGTCACTTTGATTTCTCTGTAATTTATTTGTGTGGAACTCCGTTTCTCTGAAATTTTTTGCACTACATGGGACTGGGGAGGGGATCCAAGCAATAGAAGCCAAGGTGTACAATAAATAAAGACATTTTCTTGGATACTGGGTCCTGCCTCGTGCCTCCTTCACTCTCCCTTCCCTGGCTCTCCCAGGGGAGGGTTTGGGACCCCCAGGCAGAGGTTGGACCCCTCTGCATCTCCCTGAGCAGCCAGGGGAGCTCCAGGCTGTGCCAGGGAGGTTTGGGATGGAGATCAGGGAAAGGTTTTCCCCCCAGAGGGTGTTGGGGACTGTTGGGTCCCAAACCAGTGTGCAGGGCTCTGCTGTGGCACAGCTGAGCTAAAAGCAGGTTTTTTGTACCCAGTCCCAGTCCCAGGCTCAGCTGAGGGTGTTGGGGGCCTGGCTGGGTGGGGGGGTTGTATTCCCAGCAGGAATTCCGTGCTGGGACTGTCCCCAGGACAAAGGGGCTGCTGGTGCTGGGACAAGCCCCAGAGGCTCCAGGGCCAGGCAGACTGAACCTCCTGCCACCAAACCCAGTTTGGCCTCCCCAGAACTCCCAGTGCTGCTGGGAGCAGGAGGCAGACCCAGAGGAGGAGCCTCGTGCTGCCCTTTCAAACTTCCTGATGGGAATTCTCTCCATTTCCTCATCCAGAGCATTCAAGTTCTGTGTTTACTTCTTCCACCCTCAGCCCGTCCCTGTGGGCTGGGGACAGGCAGAGCTGGTGCCAGGGAGGGAATTCTGAGCCCTTTTGGTGGGCAGGGAGTGAAGGAGCAGCAGGATCAACCTGGCACAGCCCTGGGGCCCGAGGGGAGCTGGGGAATGTGTGGGAAAAGTGTCCCCTTTCCTGCTCCTGCTTGGGCCCCTATAAATAACTGCTGAGCTCTACAAACCTTCCAGGACTCCAGCTTCCCTCCAGTTCAGGCTCTCCTGGCAGCAGAACCATGAGAATTGGTGACAGACCTGTGCTCTGCCACTGGTGCCACCTGGCCCTGGGGTGTCACTGCTGCCCAGTGAGCAAACAGGACCTGTGACAGCAGCAGCAGCTGAGCTGGCAGGTTGGATTCAGTGAGCCCTGCTCTGAGCTGGATTCAGCTGTGCCCTGCTCTGAGCTGAGTTCAGCTGAGCCCTGTTCTGTGCTGGATTCAGCTGAGCCCTGCTCTGATCTGGATTCAGCTGTGCCCTGCTCTGTGCTGAATTCAGCTGTGCCCTGCTCTGTGCTGAATTCAGCTGAGCCCTGCTCTGTGCTGAATTCAGCTGTGCCCTGCTCTGAGCTGGATTCAGCTGTGCCCTGCTCTGAGCTGGATTCAGCTGTGCCCTGCTCTGTGCTGAATTCAGCTGAGCCCTGTTCTGTGCTGGATTCAGCTGTGCCTCCTCTGAGCTGAATTCAGCTGTGCCCTGCTCTGTGCTGAATTCAGCTGAGCCCTGTTCTGTGCTGGATTCAGCTGAGCCCTGCTCTGAGCTAAATTCAGTGAGCCCTGCTCTGTGCTGAATTCAGCTGAGCCCTGCTCGAGCTAAATTCAGTGAGCCCTGTTCTGTGCTGGATTCAGCTGTGCCCTGCTCTGAGCTGGATTCAGCTGTGCCCTGCTCTGTGCTGAATTCAGCTGAGCCCTGTTCTGTGCTGGATTCAGCTGTGCCCTGCTCTGATCTGGAGTCAGCTGTGCCCTGCTCTGAGCTGGCAGGTTGAATTCAGTGAGCCCTGCTCTGAGCTGGATTCAGCTGTGCCTCCTCTGAGCTGAGTTCAGCTGAGCTCCTGCTCGAGCTGGATTCAGCTGTGCCCTGCTCTGTGCTGAATTCAGCTGTGCCTCCTCTGAGCTGGATTCAGCTGTGCCCTGCTCTGAGCTGGATTCAGCTGTGCCCTGCTCTGTGCTGAATTCAGCTGTGCCCTGCTCTGAGCTGGATTCAGCTGTGCCCTGCTCTGAGCTGGATTCAGCTGTGCCCTGCTCTGTGCTGAATTCAGCTGTGCCCTGCTCTGAGCTGGCAGGTTGAATTCAGCTGAGCCCTCCTCTGAGCTGGCAGGTTGAATTTAGGAGCAGCAGGGTCGTGGTCACGGCCTGAGCCTGTTAGCCACGGCTCCCAGCAGGAATCAAATCTCACTTTTGCACAGCTGGGGCTGTTGGCTGCAGTGTCTGAGCCTGGCCAGGAGGTGCTGGGCTCTGCCCTGAAAATCAGGGGATTTGTGGTGGGGGCCCTCCAGAGGGGTGTGCTTTGCTGGGCCAGGAAGGGTTAATGGATTCTGGACAGAAAGGGGAGGGGGATGAAGGAGCCAGAGATGGGGAGAAATTTTATGGCACATCCAGTTCTCAGCTGCTCTCTCCTGGTGAAGGTGGCCTGAATGTGCAGTCCCTTTTTGGGGAAGATTTTGTTACTGCACCAGCAGGAGCAGCCCAGCACCGTGTGCCCATCAACCCCAGCTGGATTCCAGCAGATTCTCCAGGAAAACCCCTCAGATCTCTCCTAAAACAACGTGGAGATTTGTCACATCACATCCTTGATGGTGTTTCTTGTGCTATTTATATTCACTATATAATATACATATATTTATATTCACTATTCAATTCAATTAGCCTGACAACACCTGATTCCCACAGCCCCGTGTTGATTTGTGTTAATTATATTCTCCTCCTGCAATTCTCAAAGTTAATCCAACTCCCTCACAGCTGTTGCATCATTTTCCCAGGAATTGCTGTCAACTGGCAACCCCATAATTACCAGGGTGGTTTTTTACCCATGGAAACACTGATATCCCTGTTAAATTATGCAATTTCTTTGCAAATTCCTGCAAGACTGAACTGCAACAGCGACCCAAGCCCTTTGTGTTCAGCTCTTTCAAACTTTCTGACATGAATTCTCTCTATTTTTTGATCCAGAGCATTCAAGTTTTGTGTTTAGCTCTTCCCCCCAAAAATGAAAAGGGTTTCTCATTTTCTATGGTTGTAATTCCTGGGGGCTTTTTATTCAGCACAGAAATACTGAGTCTGCATTTACCTTTCGTCATTAACTTCTCATTTTTATTGTTTGTATTTCCATGTACTCACAGCACAGTCAGAAATCTTCAGTTTGCTTCCTTTAAAAGCATTTCTTCTACAAATATTCTTTTTTTTTTGCTGCTATGCACATCTCCTTTGCTTCCTTCACCCATTCTCCATCATTCCTAGATTTTGATTAGTGTCCCCTGCTTGATACTTTTTTCCCACTGCCCATTTATTTTAGAGAGGGAATCTCTCTAAAGGGAATTTGGGGTAAAAGAGAGGGGATCCCTCGAGGAATTTGGGGTAAAAGAAAGGGGATCCTTCAGGGAATTTGGGGTAAAATAGAGGGGATTTCTCAGGGAAATTGGGGTAAAATAGAGGGGATCTCTCAGGGAATTTGGGGTAAAAGAGAGGGGATCCCTTGAGGAATTTGGGGTAAAAGAAAGGGGATCTCTCAGGGAATTTGGGGTAAAAGAGAGGGGATTTCTCAGGAAGTTTGGGACAAAATATTTATTTTTCGTATCTTCACCCCCTCTGGGAACGGGGCACCCTTTGGAACCCTTCGAGCGCAGCAACCCCGGAGATTTTTGTTAATGCTTAAACAACAACCGCCGGCTTTATCTCGCTCCGTCCTTATCTCCGCGCTCGCGGCGGCCGAATTCCACTCGGGAAAACGCTCCGGGATGGGTTTCCCGGCGGCGGCGGCTCCGTGCCCGCCGTCCCGGGAATGCCCCGGTGCCTCGGGAATGCGCCGCTGTCCCGGGAATCGCGGCTCGCTCGGCCCGCCCCGGGCTCAGCTCCCCAGCTGCAGGTACCGGGCTCGCCCCTCCCAGCCCCGGGGCGGGAGCGAGGGGCAGGATCGGCTTCGGGCTCTGCCCACACCCACTCGAGAACCGGCGGGCGCAGGGAGGAGCGGCCGGCAGCGGGAGAGATCCCGGCGGGGACTCGGAGAGATCCCAGAAAGATCCCGGAGAAATCCCAGAGCGATCCCGGAGCGATCCGGGAGAAATCCCAGAGGCATCCCGGAGAAATCCCGGAGAAATCCCAGAGCGATCAGGCAGAAATCCCGGAGCGATCCCAGAGAGATCCCGGAGTGATCCCGGAGCTATCCGGGAGAAATCCCAGAGAAATCCCGGAGAAATCCCGGAGCTATCCGGGAGAAATCCCAGAGAAATCCCGGAGAAATCCCGGAGAAATCCCAGAGCGATCAGGCAGAAATCCCGGAGCGATCCCAGAGAGATCCCGGAGTGATCCCGGAGCTATCCGGGAGAAATCCCAGAGAAATCCCGGAGCTATCCGGGAGAAATCCCAGAGAAATCCCGGAGAAATCCCGGAGCTATCCGGGAGAAATCCCAGAGAAATCCCAGAGCGATCCCAGAGAGATCCCGGAGCGATCCCAAAGCGATCACAGAGCGATCCCAGAGAGATCCCGGCTCCGCGGGGCGATCCCACAGAGATCCGACAGAAATCCCACAGTGATCCCAGCGATCCCACAGCGATCCCACAGAAATCCCACAGCGATCCCAGCGATCCCACAGCGATCCCACAGAAATCCCACAGCGATCCCACAGCGATCCGACAGAAACCGCACAGGAATTCCTGCGATCCCACAGCGATCCCGGCATGGGGAACATCGCCTGCGTCCCGCAGGCTCCCGGCGGCTTCAGGAGCTCCTTCCGAAGGAAAGCCCTCGCTGAAGAAGGAGTGAGTACCCCGCATTTCCCCAGTTCCCCCAGTTCCTCCTGTTCCCCCCGGGCTCTGGGATGAGGAGCGGGGCTGCATTTCCCGCAGGATCTCTCCCGGGATAGGGGATTTCCCATTTCCCGCTGGTTTGGGGGCTGCAGACCCCGCCATCAGCTCGCCCCGAGCGCCTGGGATGGAATTCCCAGAACGCCAGCCCTCGGGAGAAGCGGCTCTGAGCTAATTTTTGTTTGGGGAATTAAGCTCTCCACAGTGGGACAAGGTGCAGAGCACCTGATATTCCCAGTTTTCACTCGGGAGTGGTTTTTATTCTGAGTTATGGTGGAAACAACATTCCCACTCCTCAGGTTTTAGGGAGAAAACCCTAAATCCCAGCACTCTGCTGTAGGATTTGTGTTTGTAAACCCAAAGGAGGAGCAGCAGAAAATATCCTTCAGTGAAATCCTTTGGGATTTGGGTCTGGGCAGTGCTCAGGTCCCAAAATTGAACTTCCAGGGAATTCACTGCAGCTTTCCCACTGCTCCCATCGGAGCTGGGAGAGAGCTCTGGAGGGAACCAGGTGATTCCTCATGAACCTGCCAGGCCTGTCTGTGCTGGGTTCAGAGTCAGGGCTGTGCCAAAAAAACCCTTAAACTCTGCCAGACTGATTAAAAGGAGACCCCAAAGTGTCCCCTTGGTGTTTTGTGATGCCAGAAATCAGGGGCAAAGCTGTAGGAACCTGAGGAGTTTCTGTGGGTAAAAGAGAGGGGATCACTCAGGGAATTTGGGGTGAAAGAGAGGGGACCACTCAGGGAATTTGGGGTGAAGGAGAGGAGAACTCTTAGGGAATTTGAGATAAAAGAGAGGGAATCCCTCAGGGAATTTGGGGTAAAATAGAGGGGATCCCTCAGGGAATTTGGGGTGAAGGAGAGGGGATCCCTCGGGGTATTTGGGGTGAAGGAGAGGGAAACTCTCAGGGAATTTGGGATAAAAGAGAGGGAATCTGTCAGGGAATTTGGGGAAAAGGATAGGGGATCTCTCAGGGTATTTGGGATAAAGGAGAGGGGATCCCTCAGCGAATTTGGGATAAAAGAGAGGGGATCCCTCAGGAAATTTGGGGTGAAGGAGAGGGGATCCCTCAGGGAATTTGGGGTGAAGGAGAGGGAAACTCTCAGGGAATTTGGGGTGAAGGAGAGGGAAACTCTCAGGGAATTTGGGGTGAAGGAGAGGGGATCCCTCAGGGAATTTGGGATAAAGGAGAGGGGATCACTCAGGGAATTTGGGATAAAAGAGAGGGGATCACTCAGGGAATTTGGGATAAAAGAGAGGGGATCACTCAGGGAATTTGGGATAAAGGAGAGGGGATCCCTCGGGGTATTTGGGGTGAAGGAGAGGGGATCCCTCGGGGAATTTGGGATAAAGGAGAGGGGATCCCTCGGGGTATTTGTCAGAGCTGCTCCTGTCCCACTGACTCCCAGCTCCCCACGCTCACGGGGATTATCCTGCTTTTCTGAGGAAGTTCCCAGCACTTCCCAGCACCAGTGGCTGCCTGGGACTGGTGCAGGGCTGGGTTTGTGTCCTGGCCTTTGTGTCCTGCCGTGGAAAATCCAGGCCCTGTGCCGATTTGGGGGCACAGACAAGCCAAGCTGATCTGTTAAAAAGCAGGAAAACCCCAATACATGCAGCAAAACCCCGTCCTGGTTCTCCCAGGCTTTGTCAGCCTTGGCTGGGCTGGGATGACTCGAAAGCCCGTGACAAATTTCTTGTTTTGTGTCCTGACTTCCTTATTTCTGGGAGGATTCATCATGCCTCAGCCTGGACCTTGTTTCCATGTGTATTTTGGGTTTGTTTTTTTTTCTTTCCTTCCCTCTGTAGACAAAATGGCAAGAAAAAGCTGCCCAGCTTTTTTGGGATAGATGGCAGCCAGGAGAGGGACACGACCACGGATAAAATCCTGCAGTATATTCCAGCAAAGGCAAGTGCCAGCAGCTCCAGCCCCCTCCCCACTGCTCCAGGGGTTTGTTCCCACCCACCCCGAGTGCAGACAGACATGGGGACATGGGATATGGGGACATGGGACATGGGGTATGGGACATGGGGATATGGGATATGGAATATGGGACATGGGACATGGGGTATGGGGACATGGGATATGGGACATGGGGACTTGGGGATATGGGATATTGGGGATATGGAATATGGGACATGGGACATGGGACATGGGGACATGGGATATGGGATATGGGACATGGGGACATGGGACATGGGACATGGGGACATGGGATATGGGACATGGGGATATGGGACATGGGGATATGGGACATGGGATATGGGATATTTGGGATATGGAATATTGGGGATATGGAATATTGGGGATATGGAATATTGGGGATATGGAGACAATGGACATGGGGACTTGGGGATATGGGATATTGGGGATATGGGATATTAGGGATATGGGATATGGAATATGGGGATTGGGGATTTGGGGATATGGGATATGGAATGTGAGGATTTGGGCTACGGGATATTGGGGATATGGGGATTGGGGATATGGGACATGGGGACATGGGATATGGGATATGGGGATTGGGGATATGGGATATGGGGGTATGGGGATTGGGGATATGGGGATATAGGGATTGGGGATATGGGGATATAGGGATATGGTGATATGGGGATTGGGGACATGGGATATGGGATTGGGGATATGGGACATGGGGACATGAGGACATGGGGATATGGGACATGGGGATATGGGAATGTGGGGTTGTGGGGATGCGGGGATATGGGGGATTTTGGGATATGGGAATATAGGGATATGAGATAGTGGGATATGGGGATATGGGACATGGGGATATGGGGACATGAGGACATGGGGACACGGGATATGGGGACATACATAGGGATATGGGACATGAGATATGGGACATGGGGATTTGGGGATATGGGGACATACATAGGGATATGGGACATGGGGATATGGGGCGTGGGGATATGGGATATGGGGACATGAGGACACGTCCCCAGCCTTTGCTCTGGGTTCTTTGGTTTCTGGGTCGCCTGAGAGGGAAGGGAAAAGCCAGGTGAGCTTTGGCAGGCGGGGTGATTCATTCCCACGCTGCAGGGAGAGCAGCAGCGAGCAGCAGGAGCTGGCAAGGGCAGCAGGAAGGGCTGGGCTGCCCCAGGCACCAGCCCGTGCCCACATGGCCCCATTCCCGTTCCCAGCAGTGCAGAGGGGAGCCAGCAGCCCCCGGGGGTCCTGCTGGGTGGGCCAGGGGTGTGGGAGGGATTTTGGGAAGGTTTGGGCTGTGCTGGGTGTTCACCAGTCCTGGCTGTGTGTGGGGGGAAGGGGAAACTGAGGCACGGCAGAGGGAATCCCAGGGGAGGTCCCTGTGGGAATCAGCTGGATCCAAGGGGAGCGAGGAGCAGGTCCCAGCTGGATGCTGGATGTCCCCTGGGACGGGCTGTCAGTGGGTCCTGGGGAAGGAATCTCTGGGCTCTCCCCAGGACAGAAGGAAGGAGGTGGAGCAGGATTTTAGCTTTTACCCCTGGGATGCAAACTCCGCCAGCTCCCCGTGTGGCCGGGAGGACGCCTGGGCTTTGCCCCTGTGCCCTGCAGGGCCGGCTCAGGGCAGGGCAGGAGCAGCCCCAGCAGCCCTGGCCCGGCTCCCGGGCACAGCCAGGGCAGGATGTGCCCCTGAGCCGCTCACCTGGGGCTGTTCCCATGGACAGCAGCTCCCAGAGCCCCGGGGCAGCAGCTGAGCTCTTCCTGCTGCTGATTCACAGGGGCAGAGGAACTCGTTCTACCTGTGGGATGGGAACATGTCAGGGCTGCTGCGGAGCCGGGCCCGGGGTGGGCAGGGCTGGGAGGCACTGGGAGGCACTGGGATAACGGGAATGGGCTGGGGTGGGGCGGGATCCAGAGGGAGGGGACGCTCCAGACCCCTTCGGCCCCGGCTGAGGCATCCCGAGGTTCAGGAGCTGGAAGGGCAGCAGGTTTCAGGGATGTGACCCCATTTTTCCATGTTGGAGCTGCTCCATCTCCTCATCTCACTGCCACCCCTCCAGCCTTGCCTGGGAGAGGGCAACATTCCATTTGTTCCTTGCCACAGCAGTGGAAGCTCTGCCTCTCCCTCTGGGAGCTTTTCCCAGCCCTGCTGCTGCATTCCCAGCTCCCAAATCGCTTTTTCCTCTCGGTGCCTCCTTCACTCCTGGGAATTTTGGCTGCCAGTCCCAGGCAGCAGCAGCTGCTGGAGCTGCTGCAGCTCCTTATCTCTGTGCCCACGATTTTATCACTTCACCCTCTCCCCACTCCCAGGTGCTGCTGGTGCCTTATCCACTGTGCTGTGTTTTGTTATTGCTGCACCCGTGACCAGCTGCTCTTTGCTCTGCCTTTGTGACACAAATACCATTTCCCTACATGAGCTGCCCTGGATCCTTTGCTGGGCACACAGTGTGCTCCCCAAATTCTGCTCATGGCTGGGGAACTGGGGGGAGCATTTCAGCAGGAAAGGGTTAACTCATGTCCTAAAAACAGCAGCCCGAGTTCAGGGAGGCCCTGGAGGAAGCCCTGAGCTCTGCAGGTGAAAAGGTCCTGACTGCTTTTGGCTCCTGTTCCCACTTCCCCAGCCCCATTCCCAGTTCCCCAGCTCCACTCCCAGCTCCATTCCCAGTTCCCCAGCCCCATTCCTGAATCCCCCAGCTCCATTCCCAGTTCCCCAGCCCCATTCCCAGTTCCCCAGCTCCACTCCCAGTTCCCCAGCTCCCTTCCTGAATCCCCAGCTCCATTCCCAGTTCTCCAGCTCCCTTCCTGAACCCCCCAGCTCCATTCCCAGTTCCCCAGCCCCATTCCCAGTTCCCCAGCTCCACTCCCAGCTCCATTCCCAGTTCCCCAACTCCACTCCCAGCCCCATTCCCAGTTCCCCAGCTCCCTTCCTGAATCCCCCAGCTCCATTCCCAGCTCCACTTCCAGTTTCTCATCTCCATTCCCAGTTTCCCAGCTCCACTCCCAGCTCCATTCCCAGTTCCCCAGCTCCATTCCCAGTTTCCCACCTCCATTCCCAGTTCCCCAGCTCCATTCCTGGTTCCCCAGCTCCATTTCCAGTTTCCCAGCTCCACTCCTAGCTCCAATCCCAATTCCCCAGCTCCATTCTTGGCTCCATTCCCAGTTCTCCACCTCCATTCCCAGTTCCCCACCTTCATTCCCAGTTCCCCACCTCCATTCCCAGTTCCCCAGCCCCACTCCCAGTTCCCCAGCCCCATTCCCAGCTCCACTGCCACCTCCAACCCCTCTCCCCTGTGTCTGAGCGGGGCTGAGCCCATAGCCCAGGGCTGAGTCATGGAGGGGCCCAGCTCAGGGTGGGAATGTCAGGGTGGGAATGTCAGGGCTGTGTGTCCTGCCAGCCCCTCAGCCCATCCATCACAGGCACCTGCAGCTGTCCCTGCACGGGCAGCAGGAATGGGATGAATGAACTCCCAGGGTCACCCCAAACCCCCCTCACCCACCCAGAATGAATTTCTGCACCCCAGACCTCCCTCACACACCCAGAATGAATTTCTGCACCCCAAACCTCCCTCACCCCCCCAGAATGAACTCCCAGCTCTGCACCCCGTGGCAGGCACACTCAGGGATGCTTTGGGACACCCCCAAATTGAAATGTGCCTCTGTCCCCCCTCTTTTCCAGCCCAGTCTCCAGCCGTAGGTCAGGATCTGTCCCAGCCCCGGCCCCACGTTGGCAAGGAGACCAACAACAAACAGCCCATCCTGGGCACCTTTCCCAGGAGCCCTGCTGGGAAGATGTCCTGGCAATGCCTCTGATCTGCTCTGCCCCCCTTTCCTCACTGCAGATTATCCAGAAGCAGGAAAACCAGAAGGAAAACTTGGAGCAGAGGTTCCCCAGCCTGTTCAAGAAGGGCCGAAGGAAAACCATCGTCAGGAATTTGGGCAAGATGATTCATTACTCCAAGGTCAAGTTTAAGTTCCAGCACTGCCAGGTAAAGCTGGGGCTCCTCTTTGTGGGGGTTTCTCTGCCCAGGGCTGGGAAGGGAGGGGTAATTCTGGGAAATGGGATCGTGGAGAATTCCACATCCCTGGGCACCTGGGCAGGGTTTCCACGAGCACAGAGCGGCCCTTGGAGAAGCTTCTCCATGCAGGGGTCAGCCTGGGATGCAGGGGGAGGCTGGGAGATAACCCCATAAGTGCCCTGATTTAACCCCAAAAGTGCCCTGAGATAACCCCAAAGGTGCCCTGAGATAACCCCAAAAGTGCCCTGATTTAACCCCAAAGGTGCCCTGATTTAACCCCAAAAGTGCCCTGATTTAACCCCAAAGGTGCCCTGATTTAACCCCAAAAGTGCCCTGATTTAACCCCAAAAGTGCCCTGATTTAACCCCCAAAGCTGCCCTGATTTAACCCCCAAAAGCTGCTCTGATTTAACCCCAAAGGTGCCCTGATTTAGCCCCCAAGGGTGCCCTGATTTAACCCCAAAAGTGCCCTGATTTAACCCCAAAGGTGCCCTGATTTAACCCCAAAAGCTGCCCTGATTTAACCCCAAAGGTGCTCTGATTTAACCCCAAAGGTGCCCTGATTTAGCCCCAAGGGTGCCCTGATTTAACCCCAAAAGTGCCCTGATTTAACCCCAAAACTGCCCTGATTTAACCCCATAAGTGCCCTGATTTAACCCCAAAAGTGCCCTGATTTAACCCCAAGGGGTGCCCTGATTTAACCCCAAAGATTCCCTGATTTACCCCCAAAAGTGCCCTGACATAACCCCAAAGATTCCCTGATTTAACCCCCAAAAGTGCCCTGATTTAACCCCCAAAGGGTGCCCTGATTTAACCCCCAAAGATTCCCTGATTTACCCCCAAAAGTGCCCTGATTTACCCCCAAGGGTGCCCTGATTTAACCCCAAAGGTGCCCTGATTTAACCCCAAAAGTGCCCTGATTTAACCCCAAGGGTGCCCTGATTTAACCCCAAAGATTCCCTGACATAACCCCAAAGATTCCCTGATTTACCCCCAAGGGTGCCCTGATTTACCCCCAAGGGTGCCCTGATTTAACCCCAAGGGTGCCCTGATTTAACCCCAAAAGTGCCCTGATTTACCCCCAAGGGTGCCCTGATTTACCCCCAAGGGTGCCCGGATTTAACCCCCAAAGCTGCTCTGATTTAACCCCAAAGGTGCCCTGATTTAACCCCCAAAGATTCCCTGAGATAAACCCCAAAGGTGCCCTGATTTAACCCCCAAAGTGCCCTGATTTAACCCCAAAGCTGCTCTGATTTAACCCCAAAGGTGCCCTGATTTAACCCCAAAGCTGCTCTGATTTAACCCCAAAGCTGCTCTGATTTAACCCCAAAGCTGCTCTGATTTAACCCCAAGGGTGCCCTGATTTAACCCCAAGGGTGCCCTGATTTAACCCCAAAGGTGCTCTGATTTAACCCCAAAGCTGCTCTGATTTAACCCCAAAGCTGCTCTGATTTAACCCCAAAGCTGCTCTGATTTAACCCCAAGGGTGCCCTGATTTAACCCCAAGGTCTCCCTTCTGCAGGAGGTCAACAGCTGCTTCCTGGAGCTCTTCCAGTCCTACCTGTACTTCCAGTCCACGGCTCCCAACGGCCTCACCTACCAGGTATGGCATCACCTGGGAGATGTCCCCGGGCCCCTTCCTGGGGGATGCCAGGCTCCAAAAGGGTGCTTTGTCCCAAAAGCTGTCCCCAGAGCAGCTCAGGGCCCTGATAAAGGGATAAAGGGACAGGGATAAAGGAGCCCAGGCAGCAGCAGCAGCTGCTCAGGTGTCCTGGAGCCTTGGGAAACCCAAAATCCAACTCTAATTATTCTGTGGAAGAGAAACCTCAGCCTCAGGGAGAGCTCTGCTGGCAAACCACTCATGAATCTTTTAACCTGGTGGTGCTGGGGAGCTGCAAATAATGCATGAAGTGTTCTGCACCACAGGCAAACAGGCTGAGCTGTGAAACAAGCAGCCCTGAATGTTCCCTTCCTCCACACACGAGTGAGGAGCTAAAGCTGAGCATGTTTGGGAGAGGACTGTAACATTAGTTCCTCTTAGAAATGATTAATTAGCCTTTAGGTGACTTGGGGTTGATGTAGAACATCAGTAAAACCTCTCCAGTCACCCCCAAGGCTGCCTGAAACTGAAAACTCCCAGATCAGGAGACAAACAACATCTCAAACTCTACTGGCTCCTTCAGAACAGCTCCTGAGTTTATTAATTGGGGAGGAATTAACAGGGAATTAATTGTCCCAAGGCATGAGGCCCGTTAGCATCTTTAATGGAGGTTGTTTAGGGAGGACAAAGTTATCACCTGGTCCTGGCCTTTGTCAGAGTGGGAATCTGAACATCCAGAGTCTGGGAACTGGCAGCTCCATTTTCCTCTGGGGTCAATCCCATTTTTTGTCTTTTGCCTGTTAAACCACTGTTGTTCTGCTGAGGTTCCTCTAAAAATTGAAAGGAAAAAAACCAAAACGTGGAATATAAAGATATTCCTCAGTGTGGCATTGGGGGTTGGTGCAGGATGGAGCCCAAAATAACCAAAAAACCAAAATAACTCTCCATCCCCAGGGGCTGCTGCCTCTGAAGGAGCTGCAGGTGCGTGAGCTGGGGGCTGGGCAGGACCTGGGGCAGCAGGAGCACGCTTTCCACATCTCAGGTGGGTCTGGGGGGCTGCAGGGCTCGGGGAGGGGGGCTGCACCAGCCTGGGCTGCCGAGGCATTCAGGGACCCCCTTTGGAGGGAGTTTGGGTTTTGGGAACACAGCACTGCTGCCCTGGGCAGGGGCTCTGGGATTGCCCTGGGAGCGTTCCCAAGGGAAGGGGAGGGACAGGCAGGGGAAGGACAGACAGACTGGGGAAGGACGGGCAGACTGGGGAAGGACGGACAGGCGGGGGAAGGACGGACAGGCGGGGGAAGGACGGGCAGACAGGGGAAGGACGGACAGGCGGGGGAAGGACGGACAGACAGGGGAAGGACAGACGGACAGGGGAAGGACAGGCGGGCAGGGGAAGGACGGACAGACAGGGGAAGGACGGGCAGACTGGGGAAGGACGGGCGGGCAGGGGAAGGACAGGCGGACCGGGGAAGGACAGGCGGACTGGGAAGGAGCCCGAGGCGGGGCAGGGGCCGAATTCAGAGCTCAGACTTCTCCCAGCCGCTCCCGTGTCCCGGAGGTTTTTTTTGTTCCCCACTTTCTCTGCTCGGGGAATGCGGCGCTGGGTGATGCCCTCGGGGCGTGCCCGGGGCCGAGGGTCATGCCCTGGCCCTCATTAGCGTTTAATTAGCGCTGGTATCACGTGAGGAGCTCCGGGACAGCGGGAGCCCCGAACCGCCCCGCTCCAATCGCCGCCGCGGGCTGGGGCCGCCCGGAGCCCCCGCCGGGCTGCGCACCCGCCTGTCCTGCGGCTGCGGAGCGCCGAGCCGCGTTTGTAAATAACGAGCAACGAGGGCACCGGAGATACCGCGCAGGGCAAAGTCCCGCCCGGTCCTGCGGGCGTGCCCGGCGCTTGCAAGTCCCGCAGCCCTTGAGAGCTGCAGCCAGCCGGGCTGCAGGTGGTGAATGATTAATCAGAACTCTGCATCCTGCCTGCGTGCGGAGGGTGTGGGAGGCTCTGCTGCCTCCTGAGAGCTGGAAAAAGCTAAACTGCAGCAGCTGCAGGGCTGTGCCTCCCTCCCGGGGTGTCTGGAGCCATCCCCAGCTTGGCTTGAGGCAATAAATAAATAAATAGGCAAACTGTGTCAGAAAGCTGCTGCTGCTCCGCACAGAGAGAGGCAAGGTGCAGCTGGGAGATGAGGGGGATTTGTGCTGGGGGAGCAGCACCCTGGGACAGTCCCTGCCCCACAGAGCCTCTCACGAACTGCGGGGGGTGTGGAACTGAAATCCGGCCCTGGAGGTCAGGCTTGGCCTTGGGGCTGACTCTGGGGTTTGTCCTTAGCCCAGTTCGGGGTCAAAAGGTGTGTGGGGGTCAGGGCTGGGTGTGTCTGACAAGGGGCTGGAGCAGTCTGGGAGGGTGATGTGACAAAGGGGTGACAGGGAGGGCTGGAATGGGGTGGCAGAGGGTGACAGGAAGGAGGTGGCAGCAGAGCTTTGGTGTCCCCAGACCCCAGTGAGAGCTGTGCAGGGTGTGGCAGCTCTGCCATGGCCAGAGGGTGGCACAAAGGGCTGCAGGGAGGTGACAGGAAAGGACAGGAAGGGGGTGGCAGCAGAGCTTTGGTGTCCCCTCAGCCTGTGGAGGGAAGTGCAGTGTGTGACAGCTCTGCCATGGCTAAAGGGTGACAGGGAGGGCTGGAACGGGGGTGACAGGGAGGGGCTGGAGGGGGTGACAGGAAGGGCTGCAGGATGGTGGCAGCAGAGCTTTGGTGTCCCCACATCCCATGAGGGCTGTGCAGAGTGTGGCAGCTCTGCCATGGCTGAAGGGTGACAGGAAGGGCTGCAGGGAGGTGGCACAAAGGGCAGGAGGGTGGTGGCACAAAGGACAAGAAGGGAGTGACAGCAGAGCAGGGGTGTCCCGTCACCCTGTGGAGGGAAGTGCAGAGTGTGGCAGCTCTGCCATGGCTAAAGGGTGACAGGGAGGGCTGGAGGGAGTGGCACGAAGGGCTGGAATGGGGTGACAGGAAAGGCTGCAGGGAGGTGGCAGCAGGACTTTGGTGTCCCCACACCCCACGAGTGCCCTGCAGCCCGGCAGCTCAGCCTGGTTCTGATGGATCTGCCCCCTGCCCCCCAGGGCCCCTGCTGAACCCCCTGGTGGTGTTCTGCCCCTCGGAGGCCGAGCTCAGGCAGTGGCTTTACCACCTGGAGAAGCAGATCCAGCTGTGTGGAGGGAGCCTGGCGCTGCCCCTGCTGCCCCAGGTGGGTGTCCTGCTGCCCCACGGGATGGATTCCCTCTGGGGCCTTTCCTGGGGAAAAAGGGGCAAGAAGAGCTTGCAGGGGTTCTGAGAGCAGCTGGGAGGAGGAGCTGCCACCCACGGGTGCCACCAGCAGCACAACCTCTGTTGTCAGAGTTTGGGTCTGGCTCAGAGGAGCTCTCACGCTTTTGGGGGTTGTGCAACCACCCAGGGCTTGCAAAACATCGGGAGGAGGAGGCTGGAGCCTGACACAGGCCCGAGAGTGTCTGTGCCTCAGTCTCTGGGGGTTTGAACTCCCTCCCCACCT